>JAPDVU010000011.1:11512788-12112788 GCA_026230045.1 Corynorhinus townsendii | reverse complement strand
CCTATTTCAGAAGCAGAAACGTGTTTATTATTTTTACTGATGCTTATTTAATGATTTCAGAAGTACGAGGGGTGAAATAAAAAATAATAAATCCACCAGAGTGATAAATGATTCTATAATCCTAAACAACACACCTAATATATGAGAGGCTTATGATAACTCTGAATTACAACATACCTTTGAATGGGAGCACAGGCTACTGTGGGAAATACAGCAACACAGAAATCCAGCGGCTCAGCCTGTCATTTCTCTCTGATGAATGGGGGGCTTATGGGAAAATTTCCATTAATACTCAAGAGGGCAAATGACATCAATCATATCTGTCCCCCAGAGGAAATATACAAATGTAACAATTTCTAGGTAGAAATATTTGAATTTGGAAAAACCCTAAAATTTTTAAATAATGTAATACTTTGCTGGAGTGGCAATTGTCAAGAATTCTGAGTCAATTCTCTCACTGCTGGTCACGTAGAAATCCAACAGAACCAAATTAACATTTTAATCCAGATGAATAAAGCTGCAGCAATGCAGGGGGTGACTCAGTTAAAGTTTTTTGAGGTGGTGGCTGACTAAGGAATAAAAATGCTGCTGATAAGAAGATATATTTGGTTTTTTTCCTTATGATACAGCATGGCTCCTCCCCTAGGACTCATCAGATTTGCAATTTTAAACCAGAAAATATGTAGGAAAACTCTTTGTATATGAGGACTTCCTGCAAATATGAGGTGGCCATAGTGGTGTTTGTAGTAGTCGAAATAGTAGCAGCAGCAATAGTGGTAGTAAAAGCAATAATGGCAACAGTGGTAGTCATATTAGCGATAGTAATAACAGGAGTGCTGGTAACAATACAAGGGTTATATTATAGAAATACTAGGAGAAGACTGGGTGGATACCTTTCAGCTTTCTCTTCCCATTGTATAGATGCAAAGCTAAAGTTACGAGAGAACAAAGGGTTTACTTAAGGTCTTAAAACAAGTAAACAGAACACCCAGGAAGAAAATTCAAATAAAATGGAACACAAATCTATAAATCTACAATTCTCCAAGCTGTTCAGAGGCAGAAAATCTGGAACTCTTGGCAGTCTTTGTAGAACATCAACCCATAACTATGTCCTCACATAAACCAAGAATAGTCCCAGCAAACACACACACACACACACACACACACACACACACACACACACACGCAAAAGTAACAACACACAATTGTGGTCTTTGCCTACAATGCATTCATTAAAAGGGGGGAAAAGGATGCTAAAATAAGCCTAATTAACAGTCTCTGAATCTTTACATTTCTTTGGATATTTTTAGGACCTCTTCAGACAATGGGTTGTGGAATATTTAACCAATAATACCTTGAGAGGTTGCAGTTGGGTGTTTTTTATGTGTCCATACATGTGTCCAATAGGAGATACTGTCCAATAGGAGGTGTATTTCAGCTTGGATCCAATTTTAAAATTACTTTTTACGTCCAAGTTTTGGTACCATTGCCGGAAGAAGAACCCAGAGACCAGAGAACCCAGAGTTCTCCAATGGAAGAAAGAAATCCTTAAGACACAGCCATTTCCCAAGATGACTGGGTGGTGGCAATCTCCCCTGCAGAGCATGGCCGAGGGAAGCTAAGTCCCCTTCACCACGAAGTGGACAGAGAGGGTTTTCAAAGAGCTCTAAAACAGGGCTTCCAAACAAAGTGTAACTGAAGAAGTCAACCCCTGCAGTGCCAGCTAACATGGGCTAACCCCCACCTGGAACATATGGGAGGGAATCCTCAGGAAATGCACAACTTCAGAACATCCATCTTCAGACTTCTGTTTTAAGCAACCCCATGGTAAAGAGGGATTAGAGACACGCATTAGAAACCTCAGATGCCATCTGTAGCGTGCTGTATGTAATCACGCTTCCGTTAACAGTGCATTACATAGTGTCTGGTTCTCATTCCACAGTGTGGTTCGACCATCTTCAGCTAATCCTGACATCTCTGTGAAGTCTTCAATTAAAGAATTCCTCCAGGGATTATCACAGACAGGGAGCTAGGCTAAGTGAACTTCAACCGACCATCAAAGTCCAGATTCACGTGCAGGCTGTAAGCCCCAGAGTGACGTCATCTCCGGCAGTTCCTTCCTAAATGTGCAATAACACAATAACCCAGTACTTGCCAGTAGATACACAACAGCACATGCAAATGTTTAAGGGGGGAAGGGGGGAATCACTATGTTCCCCTATAATTTTTGCAAGAAAAAAATCACTATGACTCTATATTTACTCTCAGATCCCAGGACCTGAATGTTATGTGACAAGATCACTTGGAGACAACTTTCTAGATTATCAAAATATCTTTTTCGAGGAGGGGGCCAATGGGGGGGGGGCAGGGAACGTATGTGAAATAAAAAATAATAAATCCACCAGAGTGATAAGTGATATGTAATACTTTCAACAATAAAGATTAAAAACACAACAGCCCTGATCGGTTTGGCTCGGTGGATAGAGCGTCGACCTGCAGACTGAAAGGCCCCAGGTTCGATTCCGGTCAAGGGCATGTACCTTGGTTGTGGGTACATCCCCAGTATGGGGTGTGCAGGAGGCAGCTGATCGATGTTCCTCTCTCATCGATGTTTCTAACTCTCTATTCCTCTCCCTTTCTGTAAAAAATCAATAAAATATTAAAATATATTAAAAACAAAACAAAACAACACAGCAACAACAACAAAAAAGATAGATTTAAAAACATACATATTTCCTACCCTCACACTATGGCTTCCTCCCTTGCCTCACCAATGCTCCATTACCCTATACTCCTTTCCACTTCTTCACCTTTCACCCACTCCATGATCCATGGCCTTATAGCTTGGCGTGCTCACCTGCTCACCATGTCCCATAACCCCCTCCAGAATCAGCCTGCACTAGAACAAGTTGCTCTCATGCTTTTGAAGAAAGCATCAGTGTACCTCTTACCTTTCAAGATATGCCCTGCATTCAAGCATTTGAATAGACATTGCCTCCACAGCCCTGCCAGATGAGGACAGCTAGCTTGTTTTAATGAGTAGAATGGATAGGGAGGGGAGAGTGGCTGCCATTGCAAAGTGTGCTGGGGTTGTCTACAAAGACTTTCTCAGTGACCTTTGTGGCCCACAAACACTGATGGTGGAGCCCATTTGGGGACTGTAATTTGGTCCAGCTCTATAGGAGGCTGCAGTAGAAGCCTCATGCTCAGAGCTAAAGCCACTATTTGGCCTCAGGAAAAGTTTCCCCGCCAAGCTTAAACCCCTGGAGACTCGGTGTATTATTTAAGCACTAATATAAGCAAAGAGGGAAAGCAACAATACTAGTGCTCCCATAATGGAAAGATCATTATTTTTAGGTTTGTATAGAAAGCAGCGCTGGCAGCTGTGAGGGAAAATGTACCCTTTGAATAGAACCTACCATTGTTATATTTAAACTGTTGGGATACAGCTTTTGACTCAGAGGCAATTGTCAGATGCTCAGAGTTACCCCATGAACAGTCGCAGGCTTAATGATTCTGAAAGTAGCAATATACAAACAAAGAAAGGTAAAGGGCCAGGACTGGAGTGTTCTGTGACCTATGATTTCTTTTGCCTGCAAAAGAATTTGTAACCATATTCAGAGTGGATGGAGAATGATAATGCCACCTTTTTTTAATTTTAATTTTTTTTCTCACAGATATTGACCTGTGTTTCTTTAGGCAGGATAATGGAGGTTAAGTACTTGGTCAAACAGACTTCGTTTAAAAGACTACGTCTGCTACTTACTCTGTGTCTATGAAAAAGTTACTAACCTCTCTCAGTTTCCAGTTATTTATCCCGTAGCTGTAAAGTGGAGATAAAAACAGCATCTGTGTCAGAGAGACAGTGAATCATGTTTTACTCATTGTACTCATATCTACTGACAGCCACTCCGCATCTGGCAATGTGTTAGGTGGTGGGGACACAACAGAAAACAAGACAGGCACCAGATCCCTGCCCGGTTAGAACCTTAAAATCTAGTGAATCAGGTAAGATAAGGCACGTGTGTAATCGAGTACAGTGTGGGGCAAAATGTAGGCACTTGCCCTGGCTGGGTGGCTCAGTTGGTTGGAGTGTTGTCACCTACACTAAAAAAAGGCTGTGGGTTCAGGGTGTGTTTGGGAGGCAGCCAATTGATGTTTCTCTCTCATATCAATGTTTTTCTCTCTCTTCCTCCCTTCCACTCTCTCTCAAATCAATAAAAACATATACTTGGGTGCGGATTAAAAAATGTAGGCACTTAATAAATGTTAGCTTTTCTTCGATGGTAACATCCTACTGGATGGACCACTGGATGTGGGGGTGAAGGGGAGGCAGATCTGCCAACCCTAAATATGCCACTTTGGCATAATGATTATATTGAGCTGGTTGTTCCTAAGAAACAGCAGACACAGGAGAAACTCTGAAAATGGAGTACAAGTTACCCTTTTGTAAGAGACACACGTATAAGGGAAATCTCCATTTGCAGCAGGAAGAGGGAGATAACGAAATCTCTAAAACTCTTATCAATGGAGAAGGCAAGCATATCACCCCTACCTGTGTTCACCACGCTTTTCCTGGTCACCTCCCATTACTGGCCTCTCTCTTCCCCCCGACATTTTCCTCTTGCCTTTATCTGCAGAAGGTACTGAAGGTGTTCACTTGACCCATCTCAAGAGAGTTGCTCAGTTTCCCCATTTATCTCCCATATATGCAGGAGGAATACAAGTTTTTAAACTTCTGTTTATTTTTCCCCTGTTGATCTGTCTTTTTATTATAGGCTCTCAGGCAGGAACCTAGAAGGGTGGAGGGGTGATTATTTTTCCTCCCCTACAGGGGTTAGGTTGACTAGGCTTGCTCCCAGTTGTACATAAATGAATGACTTAAATCGGAGGTAAGGCATTTTAAACATCTTGGAGTTTGTTTCCTCATCTGCAAATCAGGGACAGTAGTAACACCTCCCGCTCAGGGTTACAGTAAAGATGAAATGAGATGACTCCACAATTCCTGGATTCAGGGAAAGTTTGAAATGTTGGGGGGAAGAGAGAGGCCAGTAATCAGAAATGCATCAGACAGAGATACTGACTAATTGATAATGGCCAGAAAGGACTGGCAAAATGAGAGTCTGAAAATCCACAAAAACAGCTGGCCAATTCTGGCCCCAGTCCCATTTGATTACCCTTTATTAATAGCTGCAATATTTCAGGCATCACCCTGTGGGCTGGGGAGAAGGCAGAGTGAAAAGCATAGTTTCCTAGTCTATGGGTTCCCTGTCTCATGAGAAAGATGGAGAGGTGAGAAGATAATTCTAAGGGTTGGAGAATGCAGTGAGTGCCAGATACAAGTGAAGAACTGTGTGTGGGGGTGGGGGTTGGAATGCATCCAGAACCGATTCCTAGGAAGGCTATCTGCCTTGGTAGAGACCAGACCTCTAAAGCCCTGAATACATTGTAAACTTAATGCTTTGACATTCTGCAATCATGGATGACTACCTGGGGAGACACCACTGCTACCTATGAGTCCCACACTAAGCAGGGGGACGGGACGAGAAAAATAGCATCTAGGAAATGCACTAGGGACCAGGTATGGGGCCAGGTACATTAATCATTATCCCCCTTAACCTTCCAACAGATCTGTGAAGGAGATGCTTTTGTGTTCCATTCCAAAAGTGAGAAACAAAGATTTAGAAGGTCTCATTTCCTTAAGTGAGATCATACAATCAGTAAAAGACAATACAATATGTGTACCCCTAGGTCTTATTGACTCCAAATGTTCTGTTTCCTCCTGTACCATGTTGCTTTTCACTAGTCATATATAGATCACAGTTTTCCTCTGGGGCAAAAAGTAAGTTAAGGAAGGCAGAAACAGTTCAATAAATTGATTCCAAGTGTCATCCAAGTGCAATGCACTATTATTGTCAAAGGTCCAAAACAAATGCTGGATTTATACAGGCAAAGCAATTTACCAAAGAAAGTGAGGTCTGTTTCAGGCCTAGCACTTAAGTTATTTCTGCCTGTTGATTTTTGCCTTATCCCTTTATAGGACATAATCTACTGTGACCATATGTAGCAGATTTCTAAAGGGCATGAGTATATACCTTGACATTGAGTAGGGACCCAGAACATGATCTTGAAATCATTATGGTGGTTAATGAGCATATTAAAATGGTCATATTGTCTAGAACTATCCATGAACTGCAATATAATTGGGTCAGTTGATAGACATTATAAGGAAATATGAATTCAGGGAAAGACTCAAGTTAACTAAGTAATGTGTGGTCAAGGATCAGGGTCCTGAAAGAGGAGGCTGAGTTGTCCTTTGAGAGGTCAACTTACAAAATTCATGAGATTAGTCATCTGAAGTAGTTTCTTTATGGACCAGATATATTCCAGTTCAAAGGCGAGAATAGATGTGCTTAGAAATTCAGTTAAGGCTTGGCAGGATGTAAGAAAAAGTCCTGGAGCCATGGTATTATTAAATCTGATGAAAAAGTGTATTTTTTTAAAAAGAGGGGATTTCTGTATCCAATGAAAATAATGGTGGAACAACACTTTGTCAGTGTTGATTCAGAACTCCTCAGGGAAAGGGATATTAAATATAGCACATACACATGTTCTGGGCACTAGGAGTGCTCAAGAGGTATCTCCACTATGAGAGAATATATCTCTCATTATAAGTACTGATTTTTGCTCTAATTGCTATTCACAATGAAACAAAGAGTCTGATGATGATTACTTAGATTTACACATGTATATATTATGATCACTTGCAAGATATAACATACAAATATATAACTGTAAATTGATAAGTTGGCCTCTGAGTTCTACACTGATCTCTGGTGATTTGGTCACTGTGAGTCAGTCCCAAGTGGCCACTTCCTTTTGAGCTCTCTGACATTGTTTCTGAACCCATCATGCCGAGTGAAGACCCTGAGTCATGAAGATTGTATCAGGCCTACAGCCCGGAGACATCTTGTCTGAACACTTGGCCAACACCTCCAGTATTAATACTCTATTTCAGCACATGAAACTATCTACTTTAAAAAATATATATATATATAGAAAGTTATTCCTTAGGCCTTAGGCTGGAAGACAATAGGTATAGCCTTTTTTTTTATCATATTTGAGTCACTCTTGCTATGTGACATTCAGCTAACAGCCTTCAATATGTTAGCAGGTACAGAAATGAGTAAGACAAAAGCACTGCCCATCGAGTAGTAAACCAAGTGGAAGAATTCATTCATGCATTTATACATTAATTCATTTATTATTGCACCCATCCATTCATTCATATAGTCATTAAAAATATACACACATTGAGTGACTAGTGTATGCTAGGTTCTGAGGATATAGTAGTTATTAAAACAGACAAGCTCCTTGACCTCACCACTCCAAAAAGAAAGAAACACGTAGTGTGTCTGATGATGATCAGTGTTGTGGCAGATGTTAAACCAGGGAATGTTGGAAAGACAGTGCCAGGCTGCGGGTAGGGACAGTGGTGGTCACCATTTTACACAGAGAGGTTATGGGATGCTTCCTGATTATGGAGACATTTGAGCCAAGTCCTGAAGGAAGTAAAGACATAAGCTAAGTGGATAAATGGGAGCAGGGTGTTCCAGGAAAAAGGAAATACCAATGTAAGAGCTCACTTAACATGGCCAATGGACAACATGGAGTGAGGTGGACATAAGGAAGAATAGTTGGAGGTAATTTCAAATGATTAATGGGACCAAGATACATAGACCGCTATAGGTCATGGTACAAACTTGAGTGCCTCAAGCCCCTCTCCACAAGCAGATAAAATATCACATATTTACCCAAGATATTTCCTTCTAGTACCAAGTTGGCAAAGTCTAAATGAGGTTGGCATTTATCTAACTGTTAAAAGAAATACTTGCTCCATACTCTGCTCAGGGTTTATTTTTCATGTGGCACTAAAAGGGATGCATGAGAAGATCTGTGTTGTAATAATGTGGAACCTGTCAACTCCTACTAGGAGTAGACAATGGGGGAGGGTAAAGGCATGGTGAATCACTCGGCACTGAAGGCATTGAGGCCTTAGACAAGAGGCAGTGACTTGGAGAAGGAACTGGACAAAGTGAGGATGCAAGATGTGTGATGATAGGATAGCAGAAACCAAAATTCCTGGAAAGAACGAGGCTGAGAAAGAAGGTACATGGGAGAGGGAGGGCTGTTAAAAATTCCCTCATACACCAGGTAATCAATCGAGAAGGTCCCACACATGCCCGAGCTGGATACATATTCAGAAAAATCCCAAGAAAGCCCTAACACAGTGGTCAGCAAACTCATTAGTCAACAGAGCGGCAAACCGTGGCGCGTGAGCCGCACGTGGCTCGCGAGCCGCAGTTTGCCAACCACTGCCCTAACCTTTCACCTCTAGCTCATCTTTGGCCTTCACACAAGCAGAAGGTGTAGACAGAGCTGTAAACAGGCTGTCCAGGCCCTGGAGAAGTGCCCTACATGGAGCCAATCTGCAAAGAAGGTCTTGCTCTTTTCTTTCTTTCCCTCTTCCTTCCTTCCTCCCTCCCTCCCTCCCTCCCTCCCTCCCTCCCTCCCTCCCTCCCTCCCTTCCTTCTCTTTCTCTCTCTCTTTCTTTTTTTTTTCCTTTTTTTTTTTTTGGCTCCAGATAGTTAAGGAAACTGTCAAAACACTAGCTGATTGGTGAGCAAAGGGAACACAGACTTTAGTGACCGCACATGACAAACAATACAGAATTTACAAAAATGATGTAGAAAACAATCACCGAACGAACAAGTAAACAAACAATAATGACCCCCAACAAGCAGATACGACAAACTGTGGGAGGGGTAGTATCTGACTTCTAAAGTCGGCACACTATATATCAGAATGTCCAGTTTCAATAAAAAAATTATGAGGCATACAAAGATATAAGAAACTATGGCTATTCACATATAAAAGAGAAATTAATAGAAACTAGAGCATGTACAGTTTTCTCCAAACTAATACAGACAAATGGATAAATAAGCTGTGTAAATCCCTATAATGTAGTATTATTCAACATTGAAAGGGAATGAATTATCAAGCCACAAAAAGATACAGATAAATATAAATACATATAACTAGGTAAAAGAAGCCAGTCTGAAAACACTACATATTGTATTAATCCAATTATACAATAGTCTGTAAAAAGCAAAACTATAGAGACAGGAAAAAAAAATCAGTGGTTGCTTGGGGCTTGGATGAAAGGGGTTAGGGTTGAATAGGTGAAGAATGGAATTTTATGGAGCAATTAAACTCTTCTGTATGATAGCATAATGGTGGATAAATGACACTGCATTGGTCAAAACCAAGAGAATTTTGCAGCAGCGTGAACCTTTAATATATTATGTAAGTTTGTCTAGGTATATACATGTGCTCCTTTCTCTCATCAGTAAAGTTTTTTTCAATGGGTGAGGGTTTCTAGTTTTCATACCACTGTATATGTGCCCTGGAAATGAACCATAAAGTAAATGATGGTGAAGTGTGGCAGCCAGGTTTCTCACTGTTGAGTGGAGGTTACACAGAAGGAAGGGGAAGAAGCTAGAATGATCTATGTGGTATTGGATCATAGTTGAAGATAGTATGAATTCATGTTTCATTTAATACAGATGCAGGTGGTTCTATATAGACATAGTTATAGATACATGTACATATGCATATACTTCCCTGCTCTGTCAGCTGAGAGGGCCTAAAAGCAATGTCACCCCATGACAATGAGCACACCTTATCTCTCAGACCATGGTTTCTAATATCATTCACCAATAACAACAGGAGAAAGGACTCCCTGGTAAATGGATTATTCTAGGACTGAGGGAGAAAATATAGAAGATGAGCTTAGGGCAATGGTCGGCAAACTCATTAGTCAACAGAGCGGCAAATGGCGGCTGAGGAAGGCGGTACATGGGAGAGGGAGGGCTGAGACAGTAGTTTGCTGACCACTGGCTTAGGGCATATCTCGTGGAAGGAAGAGCTAAAGATAAAGATCAATAAAGGGGCACAGGGGCAGACTGAAAAGCTTCCAGTGACCAAAGCTGGAACAAACTGAGCAACACGATAAAGGAGAATTGGATTAATTTCTTAGTAGGAAGTAAACAACAATGGTCCATACTGAATAAAGAGATCAGTGTGGCAGAATGGACAAATCTCCCGGGCAAAGGTATTACAAATAGCCCTAACTGGTTTGGCTCAGTGGCTAGAGCGTCGACCTGTGGACTGAAGGGTCCCGGGTTGGATTCCAGTCAAGGGTATGTACCTTGGTTGTGGGCACATCCCCAGTAGGGGGTGTGCAGGAGGCAGCTGATGGATGTTTCTCTCTTCATCGATGTTTCTAACTCTCTATCCTTCTCCCTTCCTCTCTTCAAAATATCAATAAAATTTATTTTTTAAAAAGTATTACAAATAGTTTATGTAGATATTCCACCCACAAGGAGGTGGAGCATAACTCCCCACCCATTTAGAGTGGGCTGTGCACAGCGACTTCCATCCAAAGACTACGGTGTGCAAAGGAGGACATAAAGAACAACATTATAGTGGAGGCACCTGGCAGGCACTATCTCAGCCAGGTGACTAAAGTCAACAACAGTGATAAGTCATCCTGAGACCTGTGGCCTTGATGTGATGTGAAAATGGTATTTACCTCTCTAGTCTTCCTCCTCCAGGTACATAACTCCAGTCTAATCATGAGAAAAACATCAGACAACTCTCAATTGACGGACATTCTAGAAAGCACCTGAACAGTACTTTCCAAAAATGTTAAGATCATCAGAAACACGGAAAGGAAATTCTGAGAAACTGTCACAGCCAAGAGGAGCCTAAGGAGACACAATAAATAGATATATTATGGTATCCTTAGTGATCCTGAGACACATCGGGGGAGGGGGTGTGTGTGGGAGTGGAGTGGGGGTGGGAGGGTGGTGGTGGAGGAAATCGGAATAAAATGTAGGTTTTAGTTAATAGTAATATAACAATATGACTTTGTTAACTGTCACAGATGTACTAGACTAATGCAAGGGAAACCGGGGATGGGAGAGATAGAAATTCTGAATGCTATCTTCACTAATTTGGGGTAAATTTAAAACTGTCCTAAAATAAAAAGTTTATTTAAAAAAGAACAACAACTGAAGTCCTTTCATATTTCCCTACAATGTTTTCCCCATTTATTTTATATGTACTTATATAATGTTTTTCAACTATTTTAGATATATGCATTTCCCTTGTTATTAAAAACCTTTTATTGCACACATTGCCGTAGCAGTGAAAATTACAATCCCAGGTACCACAATTTACTCAACCTCTACTACTGTACATGTAAAGTGTTCTAAAACATCTCTCTTTATAAAACATCTATCACATAGTAGACTATTTCTTAAGGATCAGCTATAGGTTTTTTCTTTTTTAAAAAATAGTTTTATTGATTTCAGAGAGAGAGGGAGAGGGAGAGGAACAGGGAGATGGAAACATCAACAATGAGAGAGAATCATTGATCGTCTGCCTCTTGCACGCCCCACACTGGGGATCGAACCCGCAACCCAGGCATGGTCCCTGACTGGTAATCAAACCATGACCTCCTGGTTCAAAGGTTGACCCTCAACCACTGAGATATGCTGACCAGACGGTGGTTTTTGTTTTTTGTTTTTTTTTCCCATCAACTTATTTTCAAGGATGAGTGTCAGCAATGTGGTCATTTCAAGGGCAGAGAGGAAACAGTAGCATATGCTAAATGCTTGCTTCTCACTCTACACATGTAAGATTGGCCAGCAAATCTTAGTAGTTCATATGAGGCATGCTGACTCAGTGGGTCTGCAGTGGGTCCGAAATCCTGCATTTCCATTAAGTTCCCAAGTGATGCTGGGCCCTAGACCACACTTGGAACGGCCGGGCCATAAAGAGTACTGTGTCTAGACCCAGGTGAGCTGCGCTGTCTGTTTTACCATTTCTCTCGTGTGAACTTCAAAAATCACACGCCAGCTGAGAAACAAATGCCCCCCTCTTTGTCCCACCTCCCCCGCGTAGCATTGGGAATTGGATGGTGAATGTGAAAGTTCTCTGTGAACTGTGAAATGCCTAGTATAAGTACGTTTGAGCCGGCTCTTTCTCTCTTGCTCTCATTGGAAAGCTCACTGCAGGAAAGCCCCACCGCCCATTCCACCTTTTGCAAAAGTGTCTCAATCAAAGAAAACAAAAAATGGCAACATTAGCAACTAAGACATGCATGGAATAGCGGCAGCGCCATTAAGCTTCTCACAGTCCTCATTGCCAGGAGTCAGACCGTTTAATCCTCATTAGGACCAAGATCATCAACGGGAAAGAGTTAGGAGACATAAGTGGCAATAAAACCTGAGCCTTGTTTTCAAGAAAATTGACATTCTTAGCGAAGCCAGGCCGGGTACGGGTCGTTAGGAATGGTGGAATCATCACTAAGCAAGAGCAAGTCAATCACAGTGGAGACGGCAGGCGAGCCTGGTGTTTCCCCAGAAACCGATACTCCCAGCAGTGAGTTCCCACCAGGGGCCCATGATAACACACTCAACAGAATAAACAGGCATGTTGTGGTTTGCATCTCTGTCCCTGGGATGTGATCATCACGTGGTCAAGTAATGAGATCCAAGAGATATAGATTTTATGCAGACAAATCCAACGCAACCTCACAATAAGGAAAACCCACTTTATTTCACTTACCTCATTGACTGGAAATTAATCAAGTAAAGTATGATTGCTCTTATTAGGAAGGCTTTGCTGGCACTGACAAATAGATGGAAGGATAGATGGGTAAATGAGTTGATAAAATAAGTGAAAAAATAAGTGAATGAATAAGTAAGGAGGGAGTAAGGGTCTGATAGACACAATCCCTTGGGATTTGGTGAATAATGCCATTGCATTTTTAACATGGCAGAAACCCTATTAAACTAAGGTTCTAACTTGTAGGTGAAGAATAATACTAATGCTATTGGAAAATCAAGTGCACCTACTAGTACATGCAAATTGTGAAATGGAGAAAGAAGAGAGGAAAATTACAAAGGACTATGTTCAAAAAATCTGTGAGAGCAGGAACCCAACCTATCAATCCACAAGTATATATCCAGCACCAAGCACAGTTCCTAACACACAATAAGTGCTTAAACAAATATTGCTGAATGAATGAATGAACAGGTGATTGTGGCGATTGTGCTAAGACTTTCAAGTGTAGGAGTCTCACTTATGGAGTATATGTGAAGGCTCCATTTCCAAATAGTTTGATTCTGTAGGTCCAGGGTAAGTCCAAGAGATTTACTTTTCAATAACAGTCCCTCAATGACTCAGAAACAGGTTAGCATCACTGAGAAACCCCAGCTCATTTTCTTTAAAAAATATTTTTATTGATTCCAGATAAGAAGGGAGAGGGTGTTGGAGATAGAAACATCAATGATGAGAGAGAATCATTAATCACCCATCTCCTACACAACTCCCCACTGAGAACCAAGTCCACAACCCTGGGAATATTCCCTGACAGGGAACTGAACCATGACTTCCTGGCTCATAGGTCAACACTCAACCACTGAACCACACTGGCCGGGTCCATTTTCTATCAGAAGTTATTTTGTGGGTGGCCCCAAAGAGGCACTAGACATGCCACATGACATTCTGACGTGAACAGTTTAATAGCTCAATAATGAAACCACTCTTGGATTTCAAGACTTCACTTCTAGAACACTAAATTTGCCAGGCCCCTCATTGAGCAGATAATTCTGTAAACGACAAGTTACATTTCCACATATACTATTTGTTCAAAGATTTTGGTGTCCCGCCTTTTTCCAAGAGATCAGTTAGTGCAATTGTTCTTAACCTTGGGTCAACATTAGAACCACCTGCTAGAGGGGGTTAAGAAGAGCAATGCCCGAGGCATACCATAAGCCAGCAAAATCACAGACCTGGAGCTAGGGCTCAGGTGTCCGCCTGGATAGAGGACAGGGGTCCTCAAGACAGCCCGCCTGAAGGTCATGCTTCCACATCAGCACCACTTGCACTGAAACCTCACACAGGCCCTCGTATCTCCTTCCCTACTATTGGTTGTTTTATTGTCTAAAATCTGCTAGATTCCACACATTTTATGTCCTAAATTCTGATGAGTAACAAGGGAAAAGCCCACTACATAAAAATGAACCAGAGCAGAAATAAACTGGGAAAGAACCCATTTTTGAAAATAAAGTTTCATCTCATTTGCTTTTATTTAATAATTTAGCGCGGCAAGGCCATTTAATGTACCATGGTCATGCAGCTTGGATTCAGGAGGGGAGAAACGTTTTGCAATTCCAGTGACTTCGGTCTTACTAGCCTGCCCTTGAAATGACCTCAGGCAGGGTTCTCAGGTGGGAGAGGATCATTCACAAATTCATAACCTCTCTTTATTAATTAAAACTATGGATGCACTTTATGTGTGTCCTGTCTTGTTCCACAACAGATTTGAGGAATGTTTAAATGTAATACGATATACAGTATAAGGGAAAGATACACTGGAAGGAGTTGAATACTTAGAAACTAAGCCATAAAAAGAAAAGATATATGAGCCCATGTCACCATCTACTCTTCCCAGGCCTCTGGAGGCTCCCAGGCCTCCCCAGGCTGCCCAGAGATCTCAGCCCCCATGGTCCTCTCCCAATTCCAGCTTGCTGACCACCCCCCTGCAGGGTTCCTCCAGCATCAGCTCTCACCCAAATCTCCTAGAGGCTGGTTCACACCAGATTGCTGGGCTCCCCCACCTGAGGGTTCCATTCAGCAGATCTGGGGTGGGGCCTGAGAGTATGTTTTTTCCCATAGGTTTCCAGGCGATGCTGCTGCCACTGGACCATACCAGGAAATCCACGGCTCACAGAGTTTCCTGTGGTAACGTGCACTCCCGGGAGCAAGACGGAATATTTCCCCCGACTTATAAGGCCTTGCAGCTTTGACTCCTTTTTCTTTCTTTAGGTGTAACAGCATTCTCTCCTTAGCCTCTAAGCTTCTACTACAGTGGGGCCTTCACCTCGCTTCTCCCATAAGCCATGCTCCTTCCGTTACAAGCACGTGCGGTGTCCTCACCATTAACCCCCTCACGTAAGCCCTGCCCCACCACCATCTCCAACACCCTGCTTGTCCTATTCACTCAACTCCTGCGGCATTTCACAGAGAAGCCCTTAGTTTAAATCCGTTTTTCTTATTTTATACTCCCACCAACCCTCTTCTTTTCCTCTACAACACCTATCTCCATTGGTATATAAACATTCATGAGTGTGATATGTGGATTCATGTCTTTCTCTTCCTCTAGACTGCAAACTCCAAGAGAGTGGGAACCATGATACTTGTGGGTTTGTTTGTTGTGTGTGTGTGTGTTTTGCATTGATTTTATCCTTAGTCCTAGCACACTACTCAGGACAGAGGAAAGTCATTCACTTTTAAAGGAATATGATTGCATACACGTGCAAGGAAATCAGCTGTTCAGAATTATTACAACCATCTCTGATCCTTAAACTGGGGTGGAAGTTGAGAATGACTCCAAGTCCTGGTCTGCCGAAATGAGCAAAACATGCATTGATGTCCTCCCCACTGCAAACCCAGTAACCACGGTCTTGGTTCCTGGCCCTTACTCTGTGCCCAGGTTGGGCCAGGGGGAGACTTCCAGAGCATGCCATGGTGGTGACAGGCAGACAGAATGTGACACTCAGCAGGTACACTGCTGCCGGCTGATGGTCTGGCTTAATCCTGAGACCAGTGATAGCTCCCTGAGGAATAGATGGGCTCTGTATACTCCAAGCCATATTCCAAGAATGCTATTTCTCTCGGCCAAAACTTTGAAAAATATTGACCATCACCAGTGTTTTTAAGATTTTATTCCTTGGCAAGTCACTGGAGGGTAGTCCAGGTGGGTTCCATTAAAGAATGCAACTGGCCCTGTCCAGTTTGGCTCAGTGGATAGAGCATCAGCCTGTGGACTGAAAGGTCCCAGGTTCGATTCTGGTCAAAAGCATGTACCTTGGTTGCGGGCACATCCCCAGTAGGGGGTGTGCAAAAGGCAGCTGATCGATGTTTCTCTCTCATTGATGTTTCTAACTCTCTATTCCTCTCCATTCCTCTCTGTTAAAAAATCAATAAAATATATTTTTAAAAAAAGAATGCAACTGTATGCATTATAGGCCAGTCTAGATGAGAAATCTGACCCATGGGTAAGCTGCCCAGGGCCCCCTGCGATAGCCATGGTTCCATCTATGATTGTTTTAATTCTCACATTCTGACCTCGCTGATCTGCAAGCCTGAAGCTCTCGGGCTCCGGATTTGTTACGGGAAATGATGCTGGAGGCCCAAGGATTCATGCAGTGGGGAGCGGGGGAGGAGAATGGATCATAGTGACCAGGGTTCAGACCTTGCCTGTGCTGATGGCCATTTGCATTTCCTTGAGCGAATTATGTAAACCCTTTCTAACCACCAGTTTCCTCAAATGGAAATGTTAAATGTGTGTTTTCTCCTAATTAGGGATAAATAAATGTATGTAAAATGTCCAGCTTATAAAGTACAATGCATGCTATTTTTGTTGTCTTCATGACCCATGATTTTAATCAGCTATTGTTTTAAGAAACCCAAAGCCTGACATACCACCACCACAAAGTAATGTCCCAGGAATTTTTATCTGTGAAGCAAAGCAGATTTGAAACCAGGCCAAGCCTGGCTACCAGCTTTTGTTCTTGCTCCCTCTAATGCCTGGAGAAAAACCCAATGGATGCTTTTTTAAACACTAAAATAGAATAAGGTGATTCCCCAGGGCCTCATAGATGACAGGGCCAGAAAGCAGGCTGCCCACTGCTCCCAGTCAGGTGATGCGGGGCCGGCACCTGGTCCCACCTCCGAGGCCTTTGTTCACAGCTGAGTCCTAAAACTAAGGGTGATCACGAACACCTTGCAATTCAGGTATTCACCTGGCTGGCCCTGCTGCCAGATCCTCTCCCAGTGGTTTCTGCAAAAAAGTTTTAAGTTTGTCAGCTCATTTTTCACCTGCAGCCTGGAACTCTGGAAATGGCAAATAGTCTTCGGCTGCCCCCAACTCTGATGAACACACAGAGAAGTGTTTAACAGACCCTTCTGTTTTGAATATTGCTTGGAGCACCACAGTCCACAGTGCTCACTGAGCATCAGGAGACGAGACATAGTTTGGACCTGCCGCTGCCTGTGAGGGGAGGGAATGACAGGTGCGCAGCTGCAGAGTCCAGCGAAGGACCAGCGCTGCAGAGAGCATCTGGAAACGCAGTGTAGCTGGAGCCTGCAGTTCAAGGGGTGGCGATGGAGAAGAAGGTCAGGCAGAGGTTGGAAACAGAGCTTAAAGGGCCCGTCTTGTCATAAGCCACAGAAATGGGCACAGAGGACAGACACAGAAGTGATGGCACAAGCAGACTATGTTTATGAAATGCCACTCTCACTCTGGCTGGCATTGGGAGGGATGGAGAGAAGATAGCATAGACACAAGTAAACAAAGCACCAGCTAGGATGCTGTGGAGTACTTTTTGAAGTAATCCAGATTTGAAAATTTTATTTATTTATATATATACATATACACATATATAGTAATTATATATAAAATGTAATATACAGTTATATTGTATAATAAGTGTAACATACTTATACATAACATGCAAATAGAATTTATAATTATCACTAATTACACATAAACATAATAATATAAATATAATTGCATGTATAAAATTTAAATATATAAATATATATTATTTGAATAAAGCATATTCATTTTTTTTCCTTAGGTGACATCTTAACCACTGCCTAAATGCATACATGTATGTGCATGCACATGGATTAAACAGAGAAATCTCAGTGAGGACAGAGAACAGTTACTGAAGTTGAAGGAGGGAGTCTAAGGAAAAACCAATTGCTTGTGGGACGGAATGGGAAAAAAAGCAGGATTTCTGTTTCCTGGCTTGGTATGTCTGAGTGGAAAGGGAAATTATTGTGAGAGAGGCTTTAAACAAATGCCCTTCCCTCCAGCATCTCGGCTTTGCGAGGTGTAAGATTAGCAGATTGGAAGGCAGGGCTTTACTGGGGCAGACAGAGAATGTGTAAGCTCTGTTGCAACCAGATGCCCAAGGTGCCCTTCTGGTCAGCAGGCAGCAGCTGCATGTTGGGAGGAAGTTGGTGATTTGCATTTTCAGCACGAAGCTCTACATGCAAATATTTAAAAACCAGGGCTAATGCTCCGGGGCTTGTTGCATCTTTGAATGCTAGGATGAGAACATGTAATAATTCCATAACCTGGAATCATGAATCTGGCTTTTCAGAGTGCCTAGGCTTTACACATAAAAACTCAACCAAAGGCACTATTTCCCAAAATGTTGAGTTCTCTTCAGCATGAACCCATGAGCCGGTTCTCTGTCCTTAGATAATTTATGTAAGTTGTCTCAGCCTTCATTTCCTTAACTGTAAACCGGGTTATGAATACCGATCTCATCAGACTGTACTGAGGACAGAATGAAAGTGATACCAATGACCAGCATCCTGTTTAATAGAGCGGGAGGCTCAGTTGAAGTTACCCCTTCTGTTCTCTTGTTTAGAGGAGGCAGCCGCATGTCATGGAATCTATGATAAACTGGAGTCCAATGGGCCTGGAGCCTATCTTATCAACTTGAGTAATAAGTTTCCTGGTCCTCACTTTTCTTATCTATAAAATGGAGATAAACTACTTTACGTACAGGCGACAATCTGGTTTCACTTACTCTTGTTCAACATATGGTCCCAATAAACTGCATCAGCTTTTACCAAATGGGCTTCAACAGGAAGCAGTGCCTGGTAATAGTCAATCCAGGAGAGAAAGAAAAAAATGGGAACATTCTCTTTTTAGCTAAGTTAAAGGTGATAAATGTGCGTGTGTGTGTGTGTGTGTGTCTGGGGGTGTGTGTGATGAATATGTAGGGGAAATGGAGGCCTAAGCTCTGAATCATTGGGAAAGAACCGCTATCTAACTATTTTTCTTACATTAATAACAAGACTTGTAACAATTTAATGAGCAGAAAACAATGTACTGCAGCATGGATCAAATACTATGTGGCAGACACAGTACTGGGCTTAGATAGGAAAAGAAAATACAAGCTCTCGCCCGCTTTCCAAGAAGAGTAACCCACAAGCGAGTATGAGTAGAGAGTTGAATCAGTATCCCAATCGATGCTAAGCACATGTGTGGCAATGCACAGAACCTGTATCTTAGTTTTCTTTCTTTTCCTTACGTGACCAGTACTTGCCCTTGCAAGGAGTGAACTCCTCAATTAGGAATAAACCCACGATTTTGACTGTTTTAAAGGAGAACTAAATCACAGAAGTAATAGAGTGTGCTCCTCAAGAGAGACCCACACAGACACGCAAAAAAGACCTTGAACATCTTTAAAACGTGGGCCTCCGTCGAGGGCAGCAAAATGCATTTTTCCAGTTCTACACAAACTTTAATATATTTTTCATCTGGAGTCATTTCTGTACTGTCAGCAGAAAAAAAATCTTTGCATGTGGATGTGTATTTATGAGTGAGTTTTATCTCTAAACAGATTTGTAACTAAAAACAGAAATATCTTTTTATGGGAGACAGCTGGTTAGGAGATTAAAGATGCACATGGTTGGGGGTGGGGTGGGGGACTCAAATTAACAAACATTCCTAGACATAGAATGTCTGTGAGTACTAGGGCTCTTTTAACTTCTGACCTAAAAAAAATATCTAATCCCCACCAGTTTCCCAGGATAGATTTCAGCCTATTTGGCATTAAAAAAAAAAAAAGAGAGAGAGAGAAAATAATCTTGGAAAGCCTACTTACAGAGCTATAACTCTTCAAAATCTTAAGGAATCATAGATAACCTATAAATGCTATGTGAACATAAAATTCCTAAATATGCAGTTCCATTTATGGCATCCTGAAAAAAAAATAACCAAATCATGCCAGTTCTGGGCTCACTTTCTCCCTCTTGGAATACAAAGAAGATGTGCTTCTGAAACGCTGGATTTGATCTCCACATTTCAAGCATCTGCCACATGTTGACGCCGGGAATGTGCTGTCGTTGCAATGAAACTATTCTTGGGTTTGTTTTCCAAAGGGCACCGGCAAACATGAGTTTTCCAGCCTTTTCACTGAGGCAGGGTGAAACCCTTTGAGTCTGGTAAACCAATCTCCAGACTGGATGTAGGACACCGATGGTCAACCACCCCCGGTTATTGTTTTCCTAGTCCAGGAATGGATTTTAAAATACATGGTGTGAACACAGACTGGCTTCCTCTGAGACTGTGGCCACCATCATGAGAACATGGTGGCCAGGGTTGGAGGACAATCACTTTTATGTGGGGAGCTCCGTGCCCCAACTCAGGAGTCACATGTGTGTGAAGCTGACTTGATTTTTAGAACCATCTGAATTAGTCTACGGCATAGAACTGGCTATACTCGGTGATTTTAACCGTAAAGCCAACGTTGCAATCATTAGGGTTGGCAGATGCACGAGAAATTAATTAATTATTGCCAAGTCCATTTCCCACACTTCCCCCAATGTAGCTGGGCATTTCTCATCATTCCATTGTTTAAAAATGACATGCACATTTTAATTTGTTTGAAAGGGAATGTATGTCTCTCTCAAATACGGAAACCCAATGTTAGCTGGCACAAGTAAAAGGTTATATAAAAATAAATACAATAAATAGCCCTGGCTGGTGTGGCGCAGTTGGCTAGGCATCATCCCACGCACCTGAAGGTTGCAGGTTTGAATCTCGGTAGGGGTCATGCAGGAGGCAGCTCATAGCTAGATGTTTTTCTCTCACACTGGTGCTTCTCTCTCTCCTTTCCTCTCTCTTTAAAAATCAATTAAAAAATCTTAAAAAATAAAATAAATACAATAAAAATAAACAAAACATTGCTAGATATTATTGCTTCCTGAAGACACTCAGTCTGATGCCTACTCCTTTGTGGTTGTTATTGGGTAAAGTGGGGTAGGCAAGGTTTAATAGATATTACAGACAAATTACCAAGCAAGTTATTGAATGGATTGATTGGTTACTGAACAAGTGATATTTTTACCCCTTGTAATATTGATTATCATGTGCTCATACCACCATGAACAGTCATCCTTACTATCCTCAGTGGTTTGTACAGTAGGCTTCAGGAAATCCTTCTCTACCAGACAGCTGCTACTGCTATAGAGAACCCATATCACTTCATAAGGCATGACTTTTTCAGAGCTTATCAGTTATTAGCACCTAGGAGTGGATGAAGTTTAGAATCTTTCTTGATCTCTTTTCTGCCCACCAACCCTGCCTGCCTCATCTTCTTCATTCTAGACTCACAGGGTGAAGCTTTCCCTTGCTCTTGTATATCTCCACCCTTTTACCTACATTGCTTCTACAAACTAGAAATTTCTCCACCTCAAGGAAGTTCTTACTCCCACAAACATGCCACTGTACAGTTAGGCAATGTCCACTCACCCACCTTAGTCAAAGAACCGACGGAGGACAAGTTGGTCACAGATATTAAATGCGCTACATTTTACAGAATCTATTAATCAGAAACACTTTTGTAAAGGTATAAAAATATGAGTAAGAGAGTGATTATTTTAGCAATTTGAAAAAACACAAAAATGGAAGTTATGACAATATTCATACATATGAGACTAACTAAACAACCGGGATCCCTTCATAAAATATAATATTTTGAAGTGGTGAAAAATAATGAAGTCATCTAGAAACTTACAAGGGAAGATAGCCACTTTATATATATAATTTACTGAGTGCCTCCTTGCTATTTACCTGGATTAATTCATTCATTGACTCTTCACAAAATCACTGAGGAGCAGCAGTATTACTCCATATTACAGACTAGAGGCCCAGTGCACAAGTTTGTGCACAGGTGGGGTCCAGCTGGCCTGCCCCAATCAGGGCCGATCATCAGGCCTGGGCCCAGGCTGGCCAGGTGGAGGAGCACAGGAGGTTGGCCTGCTGGTCCTGTCTCCCTGGCTGGCCAGCAGCAGTACTTGTCATAGTGACTGGTCGTTCCAGTCATTTGGTTGATTGGCTTTTATATATATACTAGAGGCTTATATATATATATACTAGAAATTCATGCATGGGGGGGGGCGAAGGTGTCCTTCAGCCCAGCCTGCACCCTCTCCTATCTGGGACCCCTTAAGGGATGTCCAACTGCCTGTTTAGGCCCGATCCTACTGGAATTGGTCCTAAATGGGCAGTCGGACATCCTTCTCACAATCCAGGACTGCTGGCTCCCAACTGCTTGCCTGCCTGCCTGCCTGCCTGCCTGATTGACCCTAACCACTTCTGCCTGCCAGCCTGATTGCCCATAACTCCCTCCCCTGCAGGCCTGGTCACCCCTAACTGCCCTCCCCTGTAGGCCTGATCCCCCCAAGTTCCCTCCCCTGCAGGCCTGGTTCTCCCCAACTGCCCTTCCCTGCAGGCCCGGTCACTCCCAACTTCCCTCCTCTGCAGGCCTGATCCCACCCAACTGCCCTCCCCTGCAGGCTTGATCTCCCCCAACTGCCCTCCCTTGCAGGCCTGGTCCCTCCCAACTGCTCTCCCCTGCTGGCCATCTTGTGGCAGCCATCTTTTGTCCACATGGGGGCAGCCATCTTGTGTGCTGGAGTGATGGTCAATCTGCATATTACTCTTTTATTAGATAGAATAGAGGCCTGGTGCACAGGTGGGGGCCATTTGGTTTGCCCTGAAGGGCGTCCCGGATCAGGGTGAGGGTTCCTTTGAGGCATGGGGTGGCCTGGGTGAGGGTCCCGTGGTGGTTTGCAGGCCGGCCACGCCTCCCGGTGACCAGAGGCCCTGGGATCTGGGATTTATTTATCTTCTATAATTGAAACTTTATAGCCTTGAGCAGAGCCAAGTCTCCTGCTTGCTCTGTGGCCACAACCATTTTTGTTGGGATTTATTTATCTTCTATAATTGAAACTTAGTAGCCTTAAGCGGAGGCCAAGGCAGGCCAGGGCTGCGGAAAAGCTTGGCTTCCTCCATCGCTGGGGGCAACTCAAGCCTCCTGCTCTCTCCAGCTCCGTGGCTGCCGCCATTTTTGTTGGGATTTATTTATCTTCTATAATTGAAACTTTGTAGCCTTGAGTGGAGGCCTGGGCCCACCAGGGTGTGCGGAAAGCTTGGCTTCCTCCATTGCCAGGGAATCCCAAGCCTCCTGCTTGCTCTGTGGCCATAGCCATCTTGGTTGGGTTAATTTGCATACTCACTCCTGATTGGCTGGTGGGTGTGGTTTGTGGGTGTAGCAGAGTGATGGTTAATTTGCATGTTACTCTTTTATTAGATAGGAGGATAGATGAAGAACCTAGGACACAGGAAGGTGAGGTTATTGCCCAAAGTCACCCTGTTAGTGTAGAGCCAAGATTTAATCCTATGAATTTCATTTCTTTTTCTTTTTTTAAAGAAATACATTTTATATGTATTTTTGAATTTATTGGTGAGACTTTGGTTAATAAAATTATATAGGTTTCAGGTGTGCAATTCTATAATACACCATCTGTATATTGGTAATGTGTTCACCATCCCAAGTCAAGTCTCCTTCAATCACCATTTACCCCCCCCCCCACCTTTTACCGCCCCCAATCTCCACCCCTTTCCCTCTGGTAATCACCATACTGTTGCCTGTGTCCATGAGTTTATTTATTTTTTCCTTTGCTTAATCCCTTCACATTTTGCACCCAGCCCCTCAACCCCCTCTCCCCTCTAACATCTGTCAGTCTGTTCTATGAGTCTGTTTCTCTTTTGTCTACTACTTTACTTTGTTCATTAGATTCCACATATAAGTAAAATCATATGGTACTTGTCTTTCTCTAACTGGCTTATTACACTTAGCATAATATTCTCTAGGCCCATCCCTGCTGTCACAAAAGGTAAGATTTCCTTCTTTTTTATGTTCAAGTAGTATTCCACTGTGTAAATAATTGTACCACAGATTTTTTTTTTATCCACTCATCTACTGATTGGCACTTAGGCTGCTTCCAAATCTTGGCTACTGTAAATAAGGCTGCAATGAACATAGGGGTGTGTGTATTCTGTCAAATTAGTATTTGAGGTTTCTTTGAATATATTCCCAGAAGTGGAAAACCCACTGAATGAGAGAACATATTTGCCAATCATATATAGGAAAAGGGACTAATATCTAAAATTCATAAAGAACTTTAAAAACTCAATACCAAAAAGCCCCACAATCAATCCAATTACAAAATGGGCAAAGGATCTGAGTAGACACTTCTCTAAAGAGGACATAAAGATGGCCAATAGACAAGTGAAGAGATATTCAACGCCACTAATCACCAGAGATGTATATTACAACCACAATGAAATATCATCTCATATCTGTCAGAATGGCTATCATCAATAAATCAACAAAGTGTTGGCGAGAATGTGGAGGAAAGAGAACCCTCATGCACTGTTGGTGGAAATGCAGATTAATGCAGCCACTGTGGAAAACAGTGTGGATTTTCCTCAAAAAATTAAACATGGAACTGCCTTATGACCTAGCAATTCCATTTCTGGGAGGTTAAGCCTAAGAATTTTAAATGACTTAGTTCTTTTAAATTTTAGATTGCATTATAAGTCTCAAAGAATATACCTCAAATTGTTAACTTGATTTTCCTTGGAAGGAAGTAGCAGATTCACAAAGGTTATCTTTGCATCCCCAACAGAGAACACGTGTTTGTTCCCATTGCCTAGCTGGCTGATGCCATCAAGCCTTATTTTGAGGGGACAGACGTTAGAGGGGACATTTCTAGTGATGCTCTGGGTCCAGTACCAGGCCCATAATATTACTCTGTAAGCCCCAATGTCCTGGGGAAAGACCTGAAGGGACTCATCTGCAGGACAGGGTTTTCATAGCCATGGCCTTATGGTCTCAGTGGGGCTCATTAGCTTCCAGTCATGACTACCAACCATTCCCATCTCCTTGACCTTCTCAGTCTGCAGTTCTTGCACCTAGCTCACCTAGCTCTGTTTCATTTGTACCTCTTCTCAAATTTTGGGTTCTTTGTAAGGTTTCCTGACTATCAGAGCTCCAATAATCCCTCCTTTTTGTGGTGGGAGTATTCTTATTTCCAGAGTAATGCTGCGCACTACTGTCCCCGAATGAGCATGGGTGGGACCGAAGGCGATCAGAGTATACGGTATTCATCCTTGGGTCCCATCTGTCTTTTCAAGGTGAAGCACAGAGATCCATTCTAGGGAGCTGCCGATGAAATCATTGAGGCAGGGGCTGGCTTATTGTTAAGTGCATTATAATCATGACTGGCAAATCTCTCTGATAATCTTGCTTTGAAAATGAAAGCCTTGGGCGGTATGACAAGTATTGTGAAGTACCACCTTCCCACTGACAACAACATACATATTATTATAGTTGTTATTATTCTGCAGAGGTTTATTTGCAAACTTTAAATGGCAAGTATTTTTATCTAGATACCAGGTGTCCCTCTCTCTGTCTTGGTTACTAAACATCCATTGGCAATCAGTCCGCCCTTCTTTGAACATTTCCATAATTCAAAGAGGCAAAGATGATTGCACCGCGGGGGTCTGAACTGGGGCAACAAGATCAGCCTTCCTGCTGGGTCTGATTACCTGGGTCAGACACTGTTCTGTTCTTCATGTTCAGAATCTCTCTTTTTCTCAAGAAAACATCAAGATGAGCATGCCCCATTTCAAAGAATGGGATATTGAGGCGCCATCTGATTGGACCAAGGCCATCAGTAAATGACGGAACCATGACTCAGATGTACAGCTTTCCTGACCTAAAACCCCAACATATTGACTAATTCCAGCTTCCAAGGCCAAACCACAGAGTTGTTTGGTAACCTCCCATCTTTGAAAGGAGTTCCTTTAACATATCTGAACACTAAGAGAAGTCCTATCTAATTGCTGGGTTGTGGCCACCCTGAAGGGGTAAGGGAACCTATGGGGGAGGGACCGCTGGCTGGGTCTGCTGCCGAGGAGTCGGGTCAGCCAGAGGATCACTTGTGATGGAAACAGAGTGGGTGAATTTTTCTAGGTGGCAAGGCAGGGTCTCTGAAACAGCGATTTCCAGGGCTGTGTTGGGAGCTCCATTGGGAGTCTCCTCCCCAGGTCCTCTGCACCAGCAGCAGCTACTCACAGTTGGCACATGGTAAGTGTAATATATAAAAGCTTGGGTAGGAGTTCACTTTTGTCCTTCCCAATGACAGCTATGCATTCTGGCAGCTCCCAAATCTCCGCTCTGTGCTGCCTCAGCGCACAGCCACGGGACGTCTTCCAGAGAAGATGTTTATTTCCCCTGACCCTGCCTCTCCCACGCTTCGGTTTTATCATTATTATTTTTTATGGGTTTAAGTGTGAACAATCACTAACCACATGAAATCTTCCAGCTGCTTCTGGAGTTCTTTGGAGACTGAGGTCTGAAAGCCAAAGTCTCCCCTGGACTGTTGGAGGCGCTCTCTGGGGGAAGAACCTAGAATCAGAGGCGAGGCTGAGAGGGAGCAGAGGGCAGGGACAATCCAAGCTAAGGCACCTCTGGACCCTCAGTGGCGGAGGGACGATCAGAAGACAAGTCCTTGTACCTCTGCTCCTGTTTATCCCCTTCTGGTCCTCTTTGTGGATTGTAGGACTTGCTTTCAAGGGATTTTCATTTCTTAAAGCAAAAGGTCCCAAGCTTTCTAACGGGAGCTGCAACTTTAACCTGATGGACAGGTCATGAGACCTACTGGATACATCCCAAGCGTGTGGTGTTGCCTTATATACTTTTTTAAAACAGTTTTTAGCTAAAATTCACGTAATATGAAATTCGCCATTTTAAAGCTTACCGTGCAGTGGTTTCATATTCAGAGCACTCAGAATGGTGTGCGACCATCGTCACTATCTAATTTCAGAACATTTCCATCACATTATCTCAGTGAATCCCATCAATAATACACTTTACAGAGGAAAAAGGGGGGTCCCCTCAGGTTTGCAGTTGAGCCTTTTCAAGTGAACCCTCATCCTCAATGACCCTGCTTCAATTACTATACCCCTTTTTAATTCCTTGTTCTACTGAAATGTTCCCATTCAAAAGAAAATATTTAAAAGCATTGCCTTGAAGAATCAATATAGCCAGAGAGGGTCGGACCTGCATTGCCACCATGTACCCACCATCCAGGTATCATTGCTGACATGTACACATAAGGAACTGTTCGACATTGAAACGGGGACTCAGAACTGTTGGACATTGAAATTGGGACTCAAACATTTTTTGTTGTTGTTATTATATGTTTATTTCTAGTCTGCAGAGGCAAAATTTTTTAAAGGAAAGAAATGGGGGTAAAATAGATACAGAGGCAAAGAAGCATTGAACAGACTGTCAAACTACATCAGGAAGGCAGGGGAGGTTGGGCGAGGGGGGCTGTAGGAGATCAATCGAAGGACTTGTACGCATGCATATAAGCATAACCAATGGATACAAGACACTGCGGAGGGGAGGGGGAGGTTAGGCAGGTGAAGGCATGTACTAGGGGGTAGGGGAGGCCGGGGGGAGGTCAATGTGGGAAAAAAAGGAGACATATGTACTACTATTTGTAATACATCAAACAATAAATAAATAAATAAATAAATAATAAAGTTTGAGGACCCCTGATGTAATGGGACAGAATAAAGGTAACTTTCAGTTATGAAAAAATAAAAAAAAAGAATCAACATAGCAAAAATGTCAATTCTCCCCATATGGATCTGTAGGTTTCATTGAATTCCTCTCAAAATCCCAGCAATATATATATATATATATATATATATATATATATATATATATATATATATTTTTTTTTTTTTTTTAGACATAGACAAACATTCTAATATTTACATGGAAAGACAAGGGAGTTAGTACAGGTAAAACAGTTTTGAAAAAGAATAAAGGAGTCACTCTATTTGATTTTAAGGGATATTGTGTAGCCATAGGAATTGAGACAGTGTGGTGTGTATCGGCAGAGAAGGAAAGATACAGAGCAATGGAACAGAACAAAAACCCCAAGTAGAGACTCATATAAATATATCCAACTGATTTTTTCACAAAAGCACAAAAAGATAGCCTTTTCAAAGAACGGTACTGGAGCCACTGGTCATCCATAGGCAAAACAAACACAAGGAAAACACCCACCTTGATTTAAAACTCACAACTTGTAAAAAAAATGAATTGAAATCATCACAAACTTAAACGAAAAATGAAAAACTACAAAATGTTTACAAAAAGAGAATAAAATCATCAGGATCTAGGGCTACAAAAAATGTTTAGACTTGACACTAAAAGCATGAACCATAAAAGGAAAACACATTAAATTGGACCTCATAAAATTGGATTTTAAAATGTGCTCCATGAAAGACCCTGATAAGAGAATAAAAAGAAAAGCTGTAGGCTGGGAGAAAATATTTGCAAACCACATATCTGGCAAAGGATTAATCTCTATAATATAAGGAGAACTCTTGAAACTCAAGAGAGAAAAAATCACACACTAATAAAACAATTCAATTATAAAATGCACACACAAAAACATGAAGAGCTATTTTATCAAACAGAATATACTGATGCCAAGTAAGTCCCCGAAAAGATGCTCAATGTCATTAGCTATTAGGGAAATGCAAATTAAAATCACAATGAGATATCATTACAACCTATCAAAATGACTAAAATAAAAAATAGAAAAAAAAATACCAAATTCTGGCAACAATAAAGAGAACTGAATCACTCATATATTGCTGGTGGGAATGTAAAACAGTACCACCACTCTGAAAAACAGTTTGGCAGTTTCCTATAAAACTAAATATGCAACTATTATGTAATTCAGCAATCATGCTTTGGCTTTTATCCTAGAGAAATGAACACAGGTTCACACACAAACCTGTACATGAATGTCCACAGAAGCTTTTATTTACAATAGGCAAAACTTAAAAACAACCCAAATGTTCTTCAACAAATGAAAGGTTAAGTAAACTCTAATACATCTACACCAGTGGTTTTCAACCAGTGTGCAGTGGCACACTGGAGTACTACAAGAACTTTTATATTGGGGAGAGAGAGACAGAGAGAGAGAGAGAGAGAGAGAGAGAGAGAGAGAGAGAGAGAGAGAGAGAGAGAGAGAGAGACATTGATTTGTTGTTCCACTTATTTATGCATTCATTGGTTGATTCTTATATGTGCCCTGACCAGGGATCGAACCCCCAACCTTGGTGTATCGGGATGAAGCTCTAATCAACTAAGCTACCCAGCCAGGACTCAAGAATTTTTAAAATATGAAATGCCTGACTATTTATTCAGGGGCACTGACCTCTTTTCCCTTAGACTGTCAAATAAAAACTATGACAACAGTCAACATAACAATAGCCATCCATTGTGAATGCCCTGTCTTGAACCATAATTATATAGTTCATCATATAATAGAGTTGCATCTTATTGGTCATATCACATAATTAGGTTGCATCTAATTGATTAATTCTTGGTACCAGAAATCTTTATATACAAGTATAGATATCTAATTTTTTTTAAATCACTTTGGAGCAAAAAGAGTAGGTAATTACTATTATTTTGGGGGGTAAATCAATCAAAATTATACTTATATTTTTGTCAGATCAACAAAAATATATTTTTTGGTGGGCCACGGAATTTGAGTAATTAGTTTATGTGTGCCATGAGATGAAAAGGGTTAAAAATCGCTGGTCTATACCATTAAATACTATGTAGTAATTTTTTTTTAAGAAAAGAATGATACATATAAAAAGTTGGGTGGATCTCAGGGGAATTACATTGAATGAAAAAAGCCACTCTCGAAACAGTAAGTACTGTACAATCCAATTTATCCTAGAGAAATGAACATAACTTTACTGCAGTCAAAAAATTAGAAAGATGGAGAAGAGATTAGAGTTGCCAGGTCTTAGGACCAGGGTGATAGGATTGGTGGGTGTTGCTATAGAGGGATAATTCGAAGACCCTTATGATAACAAAACAATTCTCTACACTGATTTAATTATGGTGGTGGTTACACAAATCTACACATATGACAAAACTGCATACAACTATACACACACAGATGAGTGCACATATATAACTGATGAAACCTGAATAAGCCCTGTGGATTGTACCAAGGGCAATTACCTGATACTGTTGTTATACATCAAGCATGTCAAACTTGCGGTCGTGGGCCACATGCCTCATTTATTTGGCCCATGTTAGCCTTTGACATGCTTTTTGTACATAGTTAAACAAGAGATCACCATTGGGAGAAAGTGGGCAAAGGATATATGAAACCTTCCCATGTATTATTTTATGACTTCCTGTGAGTCCTTAATTATTTCAAAATGAAAAGTAAAAAATAAAAATTCCCTTGAGCACAGTATCTCTACAAATGATCCCCATTTTTTTCTCCCATGAAAAAGAGGCTAGATTTGCCTCTCAAGCATCTGCCTCTCATGAATTCCATCAATTACAACCTCCTTTCCCTCCTACCAAGTCCTTCTAATTATTTTCCTGGAGGTCTCTGGCAATGCTTTGGTCCCTCAGTCTTCTCGAGGGATTTGATCATGTGGTGAATATTCACCACACTCTGTCCTGAAGAACACTAATTAAAGATATCTGAGTAGGGGAATGTGTAGCTGAGGCTCTTGTTCAAATACATTTCTGAAATGTTGAGCGAAACAACTTACTTTGCTGTTACATTTCTGAGAGCCGTAAATAAGGTAATTGACTCTAAGTCTGTAAGAATCTGTCAGAACCTGAAGAAATCCCTTAAGTATCTTTCCACATCAGCCTTCTCTTAGGGAGCTAATTCATGGCCTGGTGTTCCATGTGAGAGCACTTTTGGAAATTTTGCTATGCAGTGTGTAGTCCCCACTCTCTGTACACCCACACACACTTACACATCGTTCTTTTCATGTATTCTTCCTCTGACCTCTGTTTTTTTCATGATTCCTGTCATTTGTTCTATTAATGTCTCCCTAAAGTCTCATTATATTTCTTCCTTGCAACCTCCCATCCTGCTTCCAAAACTATAATCCTATTGTTTTATGAGATTCAGTACTCAGGATGCAGATCTTTTTGTTCTGCTTGTCCTCTCTTGATGTCAATTTTCATGGTTTCATCTATCTCTGTGTGGCATCTTCTAAATCTGCCTCGGTTGGTCAGATGTTGCTTCTCTAATTGGCATGTAGCAAATCAACCACTGGGTCTTTCCACTGGGTGTTGTAAAAGCAATTCCAAATCAACGTGTTCAAAGATGAAGGCATGAAGACCCTAGCGTTACCCAAGCCCTAATGTTAGGAGTAACTATCTCCTGCTACTCCACAAGAAACAAAAGGTACATGGAAAAACCATAAAACCAATGGCTTGATATACTGTCCTACCTCATCAGTGAATCTCCTATGGACTTCAATTTCCTCATCGGTAAATTGGGGGCCCTGGATAAAGTAATGTGGTAGGATCACCCCAGCCTTAGTATTCTCTGGGCTTTCTGCTTGTGGATCAGCTGTGATGAAAGCTTTTGCAAGTGTGGCTTTCACCAACTTGGCCTCAGAGAACCATGAATCACTTTCAGCAGGAGCAGGGTGAGAACCATGGGGCCTCAGTAGATTACCTGCATCTGTATGAGCTTTGGTTGGAGAACCCACCTATCTGTCTTCATTTCTACTGCAGGTCTCGTTCCCAAAAAAGGAGATACATGTTGCAGGAACTTTACTAAGGGTACTCTTGGGGTCAAAACCTGTGGGAGGATAGGGAAGGAAGCAGAAGTGGGTGGATGGAGAAGTCTAGTGCAATGTAGTCTCAACAAGGGATTCAAATGACTTCCTGAGCACTGTGAAACTTGGATGGCCTTATAGAGCTGTCCCCAGTTGGAGCAGAGAGATGGGCCTTTGTTGGCCAGGCATCGGATAAGGCTGCCCCCATTGAGAAAAGCAGTTCCCTTCAGCCGATACACTTCTCCAAAGGACAGACTGCTGAGGGCTAACTGGCAGGAACACTTTCAGTAGCTGGACAATTAGCTATTTGTCCCTAAAAGGAGGTAGGGTGATCCACCCTAATGATGGATTCTGTTCCCAGGTAAAGCACAGGGCCTGGAAATCAGTAATGCCTAGCAAAGAAGCAGGAAAGCTTTGTGCAACAGAGGTGTCTTAAAGAGTGGTTGGAATGCTCCTGTCTTTCCCACCATGTGGAGAATAACCTGGCACTAGTTATCGCTACTTACAAATTCCTCAGCATGCTAATTGGCATTGACATTTGTAGAGCCATTTACTGGCTGACCTGTAACCTCCTTCTCTCAATCTTTTACTGCCTGGTTAATTTTATCCTCCAGTTCTCAATTCACCTTCTGGCCAAACACAGCCATTTTACTTTCTTCTAAATTAGGCATCCATTGTTCTTTTGGATGGATTTCTTGAAATAGGTTGAGACATATAAGGTTGACTTGATGGGAAAGCAATCTGATAGAATGAATGAGGGAAAGGGCTTAATTTATGAATGAGTACATGGGCATATCTGATGGAAAACAGAGCCCTCTCTCTGGTTATCTTGAATTCTTCCCTCTGCTCGTTCTGTTGCAATATCATGGAGAAATAATGAGGTTAAAACAGTAATGTTGGCCCGGAAGAAGAAAAGAAAAGAATCTGAAGTACACCAGTGGTAAGGGGGCTCAATCTTGCTGAATTCAAACGCCCCCTGCTCAGGTCCATCTGTGTCTTTGCATATGCAACTCTCACCATTTGTGATTTCTTACCTCCCTCTGGTTTCTTCCAAATTCCACTTACCCCTCCTGATCCAAAGGGATTCCTCTAGATTACTCTATCCTCAACAATCTATGTTGTTCTAAACCGCTTTAATACTCGCTGCCTGAATAACAGAACTCAAGGTAAGAAAAATCCATTGGTCACATATTCTGTGTGGGGAGTGTGTCAGACGACTTCAAGATGGAAAAAAAAAATGGCCCAAACTGGGTTCTTCTCTTAGGAAGTTTGTTTTCCTTTTTAAGATATTTCACAGCAGTATAACATGGTAGTCATTACCCCAGAAGATACAAGATGTGTTGAGAACAGAGGATGTATAGGAATGCTTAGTACATTTTTAAACTAAATGAGTAAACAGGTTTGCATTTTATTTTTACTTTTTAAAGAATAGCTTATTAATCAGTGTGTCTCTTTCATAGTGATGTTTCTCTATCTCTTCCTCTACCTCTCCCTTATACTCTCTCTGGAAATCAATGGGATAATATTCTCCAGATGAGGATTAACAAAAAAAAAAAAAGAAAAGAAAATCTTATTGAGAGAGAGAGAGAGAGAGAGAGAGAGAGAGAGAGAGAGAGAGAGAGAGAGAGAGGTGTAGGAGCCTAACATTGATCAACTACACCCTGCATACCCCAACTGGGGATCAAGCCTGTAACCAGAGCATGTGCCTTGATTGGGAATTGAACCAGCAACCTCCTGATACACAGGACAACACCCAACCAACAGAGCCACACCAGGCAGGGCAAGTTTGTATTTTAGCAAACTATTCAGGATGGATGGATCAAGTTATGATGCAGGTAGAGGGTGTGGCCTGCAATGAATCCTGAACCTGGGTAGGGGCAGACAAGTCGTAGAGTTACCTGGATAGTCAAGAAAGTAGTGCCCTACTTAGGAACACACACAGCCCCTCTCAGGGATCCGTCATCACCACATGTTGGGTCAATGAATGAATGATGACAGGTCTGCCCCCTGTCACATCCAAAGTAATAAAACACAAATTTCAGGAGAATTTATTTTCTTTTTCTTACTCTTTGAAGTCTTCCTCTGGAATCTTCACATTTCTCCTTTGCCCCCAATGTGCAGCAAATGCATTTATAGTTCTATTTAAGTAATAAAGCATTTTGCATAGTGGATAGTGATATTTTTACATTTAGAATTCAGTTGGCTCCTGCAACATATTTATATTAAGACATTTGGGGAGCAAACTTGTAGTCTGCCATATATCCACATACATTAAAGCCTAATTTCAGCAGTTTACCAATGAAATAAAAGAGAATAAAATCTGAGTTGTCAATTTCTCATTGTTGGTTCAGGAATGACCAGCTGAGGAAGTAAAAGTCTTTCTGTTAAGCTCAGTGCTGTAGCATTAAACATCTCATTTATTACTGATTGTAGTTTGAATTTAGGATTTAAAAAAATTATGTCCCTTACCCATCCCCCAGCCACACATGCGCATTCTCACCAGGCTCAAGCTGTAAAAGGCAACTCATTTTGTCCCCTAAACACTGTGTTTTTTCATTCTTTGTGCTTTTGTTCATGGCTTTCTTCAGTGATAAATGTTTCCTATAACACTTCTTTCCCTGTTACTTAACTCCCAGATTTCCACTGTGAGAATTAGCCACTGTCTTCTCTGTCTGGCATACGAAAAATCTATATGTTGTCACTGATTTTTTTTATTTTTAGAGATTTATTTTATTTTAGGGAGAGGGAGATAGAAATATCAATGATGAGAGTGAATCATTGATCAGTTGCTTCCTGCACACCCCCTACTGGGGATCAAATCAGCAACCTCTTAGTGCATGGGTTGACCCTCAACCACTGAGCCGCACTGGCTGGACTAGCTTACATCATACTAACATTTGTTATTATTAATGATTGGCACAAAGGATGTGTTTAGTAAACATCTGCTGATTTAAGTATAGAGAGGCCACTAGAGAAAATCAAAGACCAGGCAAGAAATGTCTACGTAAAATCGTGATAAATGTGCACTTCAGATTTTTTGCATTTCATTGTATGTACAATTTTACATAAAAGATAAATACTGTAAATAAATATTAAATGGTTAGTGATTCATAATGAAATAGTTATGGGTATTGTACAGGTATCTACCATTTACTTGGAAATGTGTAAAAAACAGATGGATTGATAACGGGTAGAGGGATGCATAAATGGACAGACTTGTGATGTACAAAACAAGTAAAATGTCCCTGGTAGGAACTAGGTGGTAGGTATGTGAGTGCTGACTGTAAAAGTCTTTCAACTTTGCTGTACATTTGAAAAAAAATTAATGTTGAGGAGAAATAACTAGGTGGAAAGAAAAGATGCACCAAAGAATGTATAAATGCAAACAAAAGTAATCAGTATAATTTATCCTAAATCTGATCATCAGCATTAATGCAATTTTTCCCATTAACTTATGTTTAAGTAGCCACTATGATTCACATACAATGTTTTGCCACAAGACAGATAGAAAAAAAAGCTTTGTAAAATATTTCCACGGGAGAAAGAAACCACTAAAGGTCACCCAGATGGTCCCTCTCTTTGTGTACACTTACCCGAATATTTATGCACCCATCTCAGATGATACCACAACCCATAAATGGAGAGATTAGTGCTGGTTTATGTGTGGTTTTGAGGTATGGACAGGGACATTTTATAGAAACAACCAACTTAAGATTTGTAGCAGGATCACAGGGAGCTCTGGCCTGAGGCCATTACATCATTCAAATAGAATATTTTATTTATTTGGATTTCAAGGAAATAAATTAAGGACACATTGGAGGGGTGAGAGTGAAGCTTTGGAAACCACATATATCCTCCTTCAGACTTTCCAGTTCAGAGCAGACTAATAAATAAAGGGCTGGGCTTGGATTTAAGGGAGGGAGAGAACGCAGTAAAAAGGACCCCGGTTTACGGCCAGCGTCAGCTAGTCCCTCGGGAAAAACACCTAATTCACAAGCTAACTCACGTTCTTTATGACCTAAGTAGACTATAAATTCTCCATAAATCAACTGCCTCATCTGTAAAATGGAGCAATAGTCTTTACCTGGGACTATTGTTATGGACTTCTTGATGACCATGAACGTGGCAGACAGAAGACACAGGTCTGCCTCTGATCCCTCCCAATAGTTTATTACAATGACAGCAAGAGAACAAAGGAGGAAATCAAACAAGAAAAGAATTGGGGACAGAGGTTTGGCAGATAGAAAGCAGATGGGAGAGTAAACATGGACTTAGTGGAGTAGAAGTAGCTGGGGGACCAACCAGAACAAGCCACTCTGGGTCTGAAAAATGGAGAAAGGCTCTGAAGTCAGACACTCCCATCCTCTCAGGAGGCAAAGCGAGTTAGTTGCAAGAACAAACTCAGGAGGGATTCTTTCATGCATTTATGAGGTCGCTCGGGTCCTCCTGTCACGGCTTCCACTCTGTGGGACCAGGTGACCACCATCTCCCAACTGCAGGAGGCTGTGAATTTAATACTTAGAGAAAGTGAACCAGAAACTCCAGCCTCAAGGCTAGAATGAGTCAAGGTTTAAATGAGTCAACATATTAAAAAGAAAGAGATTGAGTGAATGTCTGCAGTGAAAGGTGAGTGTCCACCTCAACCCCCCTTTCCTTGTTTGGCCCCTGTGATTTTGGTGAGACATCTTAGAATTATAGGGAATGTGAGGGTTCTTTACTGAGGAAACTGACCAGCTCAACAGAAAGGGGAAATACTAGATTAATAGATGAATGGAAGGGGGGAGAGAGAGAGAGAGAGAGAGAGAGAGAGAGAGAGAGAGAGAGAGAGAGAGAGAGAGAGAGAGAGATTACATAAAGCTTTTTAGGAATGTGGAGAGAGGGAGAGAGAGATGAATTGTTTGACAAGGGGAAGTGGCTATAAGAGTACTGAATCTCATCTTCATGCCAGGAAGTCAATAGAGAGTAACTAAAAATGAAAAAGTACAATATGAGGATGAGTATATTATTTAGAAATATGAAGGTGAATACTTGGTGAAAACAGGCAAGGGATCTGACAGCAGTCGTTAGAAACAGAAGGGTGGGAGGGTTTGTGCTTGGAACTTCTGATATTTTTTTTAACCTATGTTACAGAGTTATGTGGTTCAAAACAACCCAAAAAACTGTGTACATATGTGTTAGGGCTCATCAAGAACATAGGCTACTGTACATGGAGGCAGTGAGTCCCAGTGTTAAAGTGTGAACTCTGAGCTGGTCTGTTTGGATTCTTAGTCTGGCTCAATCTCTTACAAACTGTGTGGCCTGAGGCAACTTATTCACACTCATTTCTCAACCCTCCCATCTGTAAAATGAAGACAATTTCATACTAAAACAAAGGATTTATTTCATAGATTTGTTGTGGAGATTAAAAAATTAGTAAAATTCAGTGGATTTGGATAGTTTCCAACAAGCAGGAAGTGCTCAATGAGTACCATCACTATGACAGAGTCATTTATGAATGATGTTTATATGTCAACATACATAGTAAATAATAAGGGGATACTAAGATCCTGGAACTATAGCAGCACAAAAGTGTGATGGTTTTTCTCTTAGTTGTGAAGTTTTTTATACTTTAAATGTTTCACTAGTGAACATATCACACTTTTAAAATCAGCAATAAGTCCATGATTTAAAAATGCAAATGAGCTTTGGAAGATAAATCTGGCTGTCATAGGAAAAAATGGTACGAAGTTTAAATGAGAAAAGGTAACACCTGGCACATCCCAACAAGATATTGGCTTTGTCCAAAGGTGATGTTCCAAAGGCTAGGTGACTTAACTGTGACCTGGGGTCCTGGCTCACATACACCCATCTCCACCAGCATCTGAAGAAATCCCTTTATTCAGATGCACATCCACCAATGAGAAATTGTTTAGCCAGAAGTGACTTAAACCACTAGTGATAAGCACTGCTGCTAAATACCAGTGTTTGCTGGGTAGAAAACAATTTAAAAATATTGATTGAACTGATAAAGTGGGATAAGAACTACATTCAACTTACTGTACCATTATTGCAAGTGTAATAAGGCAAAACAGCCCACATGAGCTACTGACCATCTTCCCAATAAAAAACATTTAGTTCCCTGTTCATTAGCTCTGCAGCCCCGTTTACACCACTATCAGGGGCAAGGATGCCTGCTTTGCAGTTCCTTCTGGACTTCTTCCCTTGTGCTGCCCAAGTTCTGCTGATGTGCTCCCATTTACTCCTTGGGGTTTCTCTTCACAGCGATCTGCATTTTCACATTTCACACTGACCACTCCTGCGTCAGAGACCCTGTCACCCTGTGCACCAAACCCCTACCCTTTGGCCGATATCCTCATTACTGTTCACTTGACGTATTTGTAATCTGTCTTGTGTAATGTTTTAACACTGCTTCTCCACCAATATCATTTGAATGGATACATTAATGAATGGACTGCAGGAGATAAGTCATTGATTTTCAAGGGAAAGGGCTGGGTGAGATGGTTACCAAGTCCTGATGCAGCTCAGAAACGCTCTAGTTATGTGTCTGATGAATCTTTTCAGGAGAATGTCGGCCCCTCTGAACTTTCCTTTACCTTGCTTTAAGCATTTCAAAGAGAACCCATCAAACAATAAACCAAGGGCCTTCCAATCAAGTGCGTATGGACTGATAGGGTGACAGAGTGAGCACAGGCCCTGGAGTCTGGTCCTGGTGGGGCCGGTTATTAATTATGAAACAGGGGCAATTCAGACCCATTCTCAAGGCCTCCGCTTTTATCATCTCCAAAAGAGAAAAGGCCACATGCACATGACAGATAGAAGGCACTTAATCCGTATGTGTTGAATGAAGGAACTCAACAGAAAACTGAGTAAAATAACCAATCTACATTGCCAGACATAAGTGTTCAGCTATTCATTTCTTCTTCCACGCATGTTGTAATCAAATACAAGTAAATAGAATGATAGCCAGAATGATAATTGCTCCATCTAAAAAAAAATCAAAACAAAAAACCAGCCCAGATGAGCTACTGATCATCAAATTTTTTGAAAGGCATAAAACTGCACTACTTTTTGAGTTTCCACAGAATTTAAATAGAAAAAAACAAGTGAAACGAGACAGGCAATTTATTAATCCAGTTCACAATGGGCCCATATTCCATTATCTTTAAGGCCCTTTAACAAACAAAAATTAATTTCTAGGCACATAAGTTGTTGGCACATTGATCGACTCCTTAATTACAGGGTCTTTGGTTTAGAAAATAATGATTGATCATGTTAGACTGTATTTCACTTAGTTATGGATGAGACCCTGAATATTTGCACAGAGAAATTATTTCAAAGTTATTATGATTAATAAGTGTTATAGACAGGATGTCTGAGTTAGTGCAAAATCTGAGACAATGAAAATACTTTTTGAGAGTATCTGAAAGGGTTTTCTGAGGTAGATGACAGGAAATTGGGAAAATAAATTGTGCTTCTGTTTATCTACCCCACAAATATTTATTTTCTACTTTCTAAATACCAAGCCCTGTGTTAAGATATTGGAGATGTAGAGTTAGATGAGGCATGATTCCTGTCCCAAGAAAATCACTGTGCAATGGAGGAGATGGAATCCTACACAGACAAATGCCATGTGGTGATAGGGGTGTCATGATTGAGTTCAGAGACAGGTCTCAAATGTGCAATTTTATCTGATGTGCTAAAGCAAACAAACACTGCCTCTCAGATCAGATGACAGGAGCTGAAGTTAAAGACAGATAAGGAGGGACTCCTAGGTGCAAGGGGTGGGGCAGACATGCCAGATGGCTGAGATAACAGTGAGCAAATGCCACATCTTGGTGAGAGGTCCCTTCCAGGGACTTGGTTGTGGGGTGGAGGGGACCAATGATGAATGACAAGGTTGAGAGTAGGGAGGTCAACTGTCCACTCCAGGTTTGCAAACAAGCAAGGGGAGAGATCCCAGTCACATTTTAAAGAGACCGTTCTGGTGTCAACACAGAGGCCTGAAGAGGGCTAAAAGGACTCCATGAGGCTCTGGGAGAAACTATGGATAAGGGGGAAAGGCCAATGCTGGGGTCCAACATGGCAGTGGGATGCAGTAAAGGTAAGCTGACCCTCAGGTTTCTGACTAAGGGCACTGCTCCTGGGGTAAGGAGTGAGGTCATGCATACAGGCATGGAACTCAGAGAAGGTGTAAGTTTGATGATGGCCTGGATGGATTTCAAGGAAACAAACAAAAACCAATCACAGAGATCTAAACCAGTAAACTTCTGTTCATTACAGATACAGCCTTAACTAGATATGATAAAGCATTTGACAGAGATAACACTTGGTTTTCAAAGCAGGGATGCAGGCTCCTTCAACCCTCTTGCTTTCCACTTCTGCCTCTCCCAGGGAGGACACAGGGAAATCGGTTCCCGGTCATTTTTGTGGTGATTGCTCTTGCTTTGGGATTCATCACATGCTATAAAAAGGGACAGAGTCTCCTATGTGAATTACAGGATAAGGATATCAGAAGGTCTAGCTGGAGCTTAGGAAAAATATAGAAACTCGTGGCTTCTCTTCAGCTAGGTCCCCAGTTCATGTTTGTGTGTTTAATGACAGAGGAATATAAATTATAAGAGAATGAAATCGAACTCCGGGATGACCTGGGGTGTCTCCCATCTTCTTCCCTTGGGTAATCCTTGGTATGTGGTTCAGAACGTACTCTGTCCCTTTTTTTGTTCCATTTGCATTTAATCCCTTGGCTAGAGGGTTCCAGGAAGCAGCAGTGATCACCAAGATGTCACTGGATGGCCAGCTAGCCGTGCGACAGGACCAGCAACAACGGAGAGTAAGTTTGACTTCTCTGTATAGAGATGGTATAAAATGGGATCGTTCCAGAAGTTAGAAAGAAGCACATTTTCAGAGAAGGGGATAATGCCCCAGACAAGCAGAGTGCATTTCTTTCCAACGTCAGACCGAATCCCGGAGAGCCAGCCTCATGTCCTGGGACCCCACCAAAGTGGGCGAGACTCTGGCTCAGCTGTTTGCTAGCTGCATGACCTGAGGACCAATGTCCACTTTCTCTTGTGTTCATTCACTTAACACACTCATTCATTGGTGGAGGCAGGGAGACACCATTGTCAGGTATTGGGCAGAAATGAAATGGAAGAGTGGATTCACATTTTATAGGTGAGAAAACTAAGGTGCAAAGAAAGGTTAAAGGAGGTAGTGCTCAGTCGAGCCTAGACTGGATCCCATCTCCTGACAATGACCACGTGTATTTCCTGTAGGAGACCATGAAGGAGGACATTATTCTGCTTCTGAGAAGAATGGGACTATCAACTTGATTTGGGTTCTCTGGAATCATATCAGCATTCTTCCTCTGTTCTCAGATCTATTTAGGGTTGTGGGGCTTCAAGGGGAATGTGGGCAAAAATATTTGAGTAATTTATCAACCCTCCACTTTGTTTAGGCTGCTCAGCTCTGGCCTGAGGGAGTCAAACCAGGAGCCTTGCTCACCAATGAAGCCCATCAATCACTCAATCCATCCTTGTCCGCAGCCCACAGAGAAGAGCTGGAGTAGCTAAAGGGAAGTGTGCTATTATTTAGGGAACAGCCAGCACATAAATATGTTCATTGAAGATGCATGCCTTTTTAAAAAAAGAAATTGTTTTGCAATAAAGAGGAGTCATGATTATCAGGGCAAGAACCATGAAGTAGCAGATTGAAAATAAAATATGCTTTTATTAAGTCTCCATTTCTATGTGGCAGAAAGGGAAATAAATAACAGAATGCAGAGCGAGGGGGAGATGAACTATTGCTCAGGGTGGAGTCTCAGGACTTGACTTTGAAACAAAGACCCCGCTTTGGAAAGAGTTAACTAAGTTGGTGAAATAAGAACCAGTTTTCAAGTTCTCCACTGACCTCACATGCGATGCTTCTTTATTTCCTGAATTTTAAACTCAAGAAGGACCCTTTCATTCATTTTCCCCCCTTTTGTCTTATCTCCCTTGATTTCATTTTAAGAAGTAATTAGCCATTGTTAGGCTCAAACAAATCCTCTGATTCATTAGGATTCATTGAGATTTTATAATATGGTGTTTAAAATAATACTGCAATTAACATTCTTTATGCTCTGTGTTTTTATTCTCTGGTAATCTCTCTTTTGTCTCACTTCTGTGTGCTGCTTTGAAGCTATCACAGTCCATTTTGTGTGTGTGTGTGTGTGTGTGTGTGTGTCTGTGATTTTGTGGTAGGTTGTCTAGGCTAGATTCTGACTGCTTTCATTTTGTAGGTCACTTCAATGTCATACTTGTATTGAAGTATTTAGTAACAGAAAAGCAGAAACACGTTAACCTTCCTTTTTTCCTACCCTTAAAAAAAAATACACACAATCTAATTTTTTAGTATCTTGATGAATTTATAACTCAGGCTTAAGGTTTTATTAAGTTTCAGGTAACAGTAAATTAAAATCTCATTCACGGATACTTCATTAATTTCATTTGTTACCAATACATGCATCTACATTTCTTGATACATTTGAATGTGTCCTATAAATATATATTAATAATGAATTCCCAGCAGGAAATATAATACATTGTTGTGTAAAGCATATTATAATGACAAGTATTTTTAAAGTATGTGTTTAATATATAATTCAAATGATCAAAATGTGGGAGTATAAATCAGAGCAGAGTTTAGAAATGAACTTTTCAAATTTATATATGTAAATTTCTAGCAGGAATTTTTCTTGTGAATGTGTGGGTTTGAATAATTACTTGATATGCATCCACGCATACTATATTAATGGTATCTAAGCATGTCATAATTAATCTGTCTTCCTAAATGTAATGCAAAGGTATTTTTTCTTTAAACTACTTCCACCGCTATAGTAGACATGCCACAGCTTGTGTATGCCTTATGGAATATCCTAATTCTATATCTGCTTTTCCTCTTGGTTCAATGAGCAGTCCAAATACTGGAGAGGCTGGGGTCATTATTTTTGCCTTTGTGTGATTCAGACTGAGAGCTGAAGAATTTGGAATGTAGACTCAAGAATAAAAGAACCAGGAGTATCCAAGCTGTCTTCTCTCCCTGGATGCTGTAGAGTCAAATATTTATCCTGAAAGTGTCAGAATAAGGATCATCAGCAGGAAATGGGACTGACACACACTCTAAGTAGATGATATGACCTCGTCTTGTCACAGAGGAATAAACGTGAACTAGCCCAACTGTAGAGAGAATGTCTGACCACTGACCAATCCACAGTATCCTAACATGAAGGAGACAGCCTTTGAGGTAATGAGTTTCCTGCCACTGGAAGTATTCATGCAAAGGGAAGGACCTCCCTTGACAGGGCAGGCAGATTCCCCTAGATGACCCTGAGAGGTTCTCTCAACTCGCCATTCATGACTCCCTCCTTAGGCCAAAGGCTGCTGAGGGAGAACAGTGCCTCTTGTGCCTTGTTAACCCAGGAGGCCACATATTTTTGGGTCCCCTCGGTTGCTTTAATCCTCTCTGCACTTAAGTTAGAGTCTGGTATCTTGAGATCTCAGAGCCTTGAAGCTCTGGGTGCTTCTATACATTTTCTGGCAAAGGAATACCAAGTTAAAGAAACGGGTGCTGAATGACAGGGAGTAAAAATGATATAATTAAAATTACACAGTAAATTAAGTTAGGCCTTGTTAGGGGTTGACTTGTGTCCCCAGAAATGCCTATGTTGAAGTCCTAACCTTCAGAACCTCAGAATGTGACCTTATTTGGAAATAGGGTCCTTGTAGGTAGAATTAGTTAAGATGAAGTCAGTAGTGTGGGCCCTGATCCAATATGATTGGTGTGCTTGTAAAAATAAAGGGGGGAGGGGTGCTGCAGAAGGCCCGGATGCTCTAAGCCTGATGTGGAAACCACGAGAATCAAAGGAGGAGGGAGACTTTGCTGTCCTCTTTTTTATTTATTTACTTTGTCTTCTTTTGTGTTAATAAAGCCTAAAAGAAGGGGGTGGGGTGGGGAGGATTTCAGACATAGGGACGGAGATGCACACTGCGAGAATTCCATGTAAAGAAGGGAATTATGCTGCCATAACCCAGGGAACCTCCAGAAGCGAGGAGAAAGGCCGGAGCAGATTCTTCCCTAGAACGTTCAGAGGGAGCATGGCCTTGCCAATAGCTTGATGTCAGACCCAGAGGTCAGCCCTCTCTTAGAATATCTCCAATTCACATCCAAGTCCGAAGACCGATCATGGAAGGTCAGACTTCCTTTACATCTAAAATGATATCCTCTTTTAAATATTTGAAATAACACGAAAACTATTTTTATTGATTTTTAGTGAGAGTAGGAGGGAAAGGGAGAGAAAGAGAGAGAAATATTGATGTGAGAGTGAAACATCGATTGCACAGCCCCTACAGGGGATCCAACCCAGGCATGTGCCCTCACCAGGAATCGAAATGGCAACTTTTCATGCACGGGACAATGCCCAACCAACTGAACCACTCTTTGACAGCAATACTGTACACTAAAACTCTTCTGAGACACAAAGGATGAAGCAAATCTTCACTTGTTTTCTTGCTCCATGTTGCAGATACTGCCGGGTTATAGCATCATGGTTCTTCCTGTCTTAGCACAATCCTTGGTCCCTAAGGTGAGTAAACACGGTGGCAGCTGATCCCTGCAGCCCACTGGACTTTTGATTATTTGGGTTTTGTTTGATTTGCAAAATACATTGACAATTTCATACCTAACCCCTTCCTATGGCCAATTCTAGAAAGTTGGCGAAGAGTCCAGTATTTCTATCACAAATAAAAAAATTCCTGCCCTAACTGGTTTGGCTCAGTGGATAGAGCATCGGCCTGCAGACTGAAGGGTCCCAGGTTCGATTCTGGTCAAGGGCATGTACCTTGGTTGTGGGCACATCCCCAGTAGGAGGTGTGCAGGAGGCAGCTGATAGATGTTTCTCTCCCATCGATGTTTCTAACTCTCTATCCCTCTCCCTTCCTCTCTGTAAAAAATCAATTAAAAATATTTTTAAAAAATTCCTCACTGGTAGAAAGATTAGGTGGACTGCTTAACATCACAAAGAAAATTAATGACAGAATAGTGACCCATGTTTTTGGTATTTGGTACCAAATGCTTTTGTCTAGTAGATGTCTGCCTGTTCTAATTCTCTCTTCTAATGCTTCCTTTGACAGGGGACTCTCAGATATCTACTATGTCTTCCTTAGCAAGGGGTAACTATGTTGGCCTCATTGTCATCTGGTTTGGATATGTAATTAGCATAGTGAATGGAATGGGAGTGGGAAATGATATATTTATATTTCAGTCACTGTGTAATCCCAACATGTATGATATGATCCCTCTGGCATTAGACAGTCATATTCCTAACAGGGAATTCTCTCTCAGCTTGAGTTCTGACATGCAGGTGGCATGATGCAGGCCACATCCAACATGTTATGGTCACAGACTGTGTATAGAAATAATACTTGGTTGTAAGCTAGTGAGATTTGAGAGCACTTCCTTAGCACAGCATAATGTAAGCTACCTGACGGATGCAGGCTTCACAGATGTTTTCCTCTCTATCCTGTCTCTGGAGAGAAGATTTTAGTGTTATTCAAAAATCAATAGAATGAAAAGAGATATTGAGTGTATTTTGCAGACTTTTCATTTATCATGTGCTTTCTTTCTTATATTATTATAGATAAACTAGAGGCCTGGTGCATGAAAATTCATGCACTGGAGGGGGTGGTTCCTCAGCCTGGCCTGCCCCCTCTCACAGTCCAGGAGTACTCAGGCAGGAGGCAACCTGGCAATCAGGGGAAGGCGATGCCCCATCACATCTCTGCTGCTGCCACTGCCAGCAGTGCAAGCCTCGGCCAGCCCTGGTTACCTGAGCCTCAAGTGGCCCTGGACGGCTGGGCAGCCGCCATCCAAGGCTTGCCTGTGCCTCAGGCTGGCCCTGGGCAGCTGGGGGGCTGAGGGGACTGGGGGACTCCAGAGGCAGGTGCCTGGCCTTCCCACGCACCTGCCGTTCCAGCGGGGCTGAGGGGACTGGGCGCTGCCATCTTGTGGCTGTGGGCACCACCATCTTTGAGGGCGTGACAGTCAATTAGCATATTCCCTCTCTATTAGATAGGATAACTATGTGTGATATCTGTGTGTGATAAGACCTAAAATTTATTGACTTATTATCTACAATGGGTTCTTTTTGTATTTTATACTACATTTCTTCTCTCATATCAACCCTAAGATGTGGTGTGGTGGATTATGTAAATGTCAACAAATTCTTCCCCTCCTGCATGATGCCTTCCCAATGGAATACCTCAGGTCCTCCATGTAATGTAAGAGCTAGAAAATATTTGTGTGTGTATGTGTGTTACTGATTTCAGAGAGGAAGGGAGAGGGAGAAATAAATAGAAACATCAATGATGAGAGGGAATCACTGATCTGCTGCCTCCTGCAGGGTCACTACTGGGGACTGACCCTGGGAAAGTGCCCTTGACCAGAATCAAACCCAAGACCCTTCAGTCCACAGGCTGACGCTCTATCCACTGAGTGAAACTGGCTAGGGCTGTGTGTGTGGTTTTATAAAACATGTTTCCTTCTTTTTAAAATGTGAACATTCAATCTCAAAGAAAACCAGAGGCGTATTGAATATTTCTTACTTCACATTTATGGGAGAGGCAGTACTAGAACCCCACACTCCTCTCCATCTCAATGTCAGCATCACCAACCACCTCAGAAGAAAGGATTGTGGAGGGACCTGTTAGGTTTGTGTTATTTCCTTGACTATGGAACAGCATTCACCTGGAGCTTTTCTGAGTCTAGAATGTTGAATCGCTCCCACTTTGCATAAAAAAAAATTCATTTTGAGCCATTCTCGTGATTGGTATCATCAGGGCTTACATTACAGATATGCAGACAAGAAGGGACCTGACATCTTAAAGCAAATGTGGCGCATAAATTTTGTGACAATATTTACGTGAATTCTCAGTCGTAAAGGTATCTATGAAGATGTGTATCTACATGTGGAACTATTAAGACAGAAAGCAAGTACACGAGATTAAGGGCCAGTTGTGGAAGGCCAAGATCTGGCGGCATTCACTCCCTGAGGGTCAAGAGAGCGATCACATATATTTGAATGGTCCTCATCTGTGAAAGGCACCCGCGGGACTGTTCCAGGTGCTGACCTGTCCGCCATTCACAGGCGAGAAAACTACAAGAGTGTCTAGTGGCATCACTGGCAGGGTTGCCATAGAAGATGGTCTCATGACATGGGCTTGCGTCACCAGAAAGCTGCAAACTAAACCGAGAAGTGAGTGGCTGTCATCACCATGAACTTGAGAGTGGAGAAAAGGCTGGAGGACATGAAGACCACCTGCCCTCATGCCTTACAGAGGCAAAGACAGTACTTGTGAAAAACAGGAGAGAACCGTACAAAGTGCCTGAGGTCAACTGCACACATTGCACAACATAAATCACCACTAAATTTGGGGGGGGGGGGGCATCAGTATAAAACTTAAAAACATTTCAACAAGAAGAAAGGGGACAAAGAAAACTTATAATAATAACCAGGAGAGAGAAAGTAAGAGGTTTAGAAAAGAAACAGGAATGCGTTTTGGGTTTAAGGACAACATGGACAAGTGTGTGTGTGTGTGTGTGTGTGTGTGTGTGTGTGTGTGTGTGTGTGACATGCCATTAAACAAGAATGACGATGAGGGTGGGGTTTGTCAGAGGGCGAGGAGGGACCTGCACTCATTTGGTACCATTAGGCCTATCCTAGGAATGGCTAATTATAACCTCTTGCCTCTGTACCCTTGTTGCTAAAATCACAGCTCTAGCTAGATAATCCAGTAGTTAGGATCCATGTGATGTGATAAAAGGAAGAAAGGGGTATTTGCAGGAATCCTTTCTGCCCCCTGTGGTTTCACACGCTAATGAAGCTCACCAGCATTCCCTAAGTAGAATCCTAATGACGGAGGCCTTCTGACTCTCTCTTTGAACATGTGAAAGCTATGCTGAAGTGTTTGATAATTCATTATACTTTATTTGACTTCCTTTCATTGTACAGAAATAAGGAGTCCCTAATGGAGTTCCGGAATCAACCTGTTTCAGGAACTACACCCAACAGAGTGAAGGAGAATCTTTTAAAAACGATGCTCCCTGTACAGTTCAGTATTTATGAACACATGTATGTTCACACATGTAAGTATGTACATCAACACACTCACCTGTGTATCACTCATGGCATGGCTACATACCACACCTTGAAAATGAGGCGTACCCAACTTTAAAATAAAGTATGCATGTGGCAAATTACATAGGGAGAGAGAAAAAAAAAACAACCAAAAAAAAAAAAAAAGCCCAAAAGAAAGCAATTCGGAAGGGCAATAGAACAGAGAGCAGTAGTTAATTATGATTTATAAACTTATTAACTTGCTAAGCATTGTAACGAACCAGAGAACAAATTTAATTTTAAATAACATTAAAGTAGCAAAGTTGTCTAGATAAAAACACCAGTTGAGGAAATGTATTTAAAGACTGAGAAATCACATTTTTTAAGAAATAGACCAAATGTCACCTTTTAATTTAGCTTTCATCCATTTAACATGAACACAAGTAGAACTAATACAAAATGATGATGATGCAACATTTCCTAGATAATTGTTACTAAGTGAAATAACGTGTGTAATTCTCTTCCTTTGACATGAGTTGAGTATTGTTTGCAGAAACAAATGGCCATGGAAGCTCACAGCTTTGACGTCCAATGTTCTTGGTGCACCTGCCCTGTGCAAGTCATGGTCTAACAGTCTACATATTACGCATGTACAACAAGGAAGAAAAAAGCATTGTATTCTCTACTTTGAAAGCAAGAAAAACATCAAAATGGTACATATGCTGATATTGTAGAAATCACCTACCTAATATGTCATCACAGGTAAATGCATTACATTTGATTACATAATATTATACTTAAGTTGAATTACAGCTCTGAGCTTCGCTGTGTTTGCCCACTTGCATGTGAAACAAGAGGAACACTGTAATGAAAAACATATCAAAACATACTTCTTTAGGTACTCCCTACCACCACTTTCCAGTGTGTTAGCACCTGGGAAGTGATGCCATTCCTATACCAATCACTCCAATTTGAACATGGATTGATTATTAGAGATAGAGAGGAATAATGGCATCTCTATACTAAAACATTTTAAGGAACTAAAAGCTTAATATACCTTCACCTTTTTTAAAATGATGGATACATTTCTACAAAGCACTCATTTTCTAGGCTCACTTCTTTGTTTCTCTGAACTCCCCAGGCAGAGGTCATCTGTCCCCTCATTGAACCCAGCTGTTTTTATATGTAATAAAATTGTACGTGCGCTGAACACTTGGTTGAAGTCAGGTGCTGTGGACAGTGTTTTACAGAGATTGTCTAACTCCCCCCCCCCCCCCAAATAATCCATTCACTGATGGAGGAACAGAGGATTAGAGAGTTTAAGTCCAGCACATCAGGCTGGACTGGGAGAACAGGAAATGGATCTCTGCCAGCTTAACTGTCCCATGTTCTTTTTTTAAAATATATTTTTATTAATTTCAGAGAGGAAGGAAGAGGGAGAGAGATGAGTGAGAATGATGAGAGAGAATCATTGATTGGCTGCCTCCCAGAAGCTCCTCACTGTGGATGGAGCCTGCAACCTGGCATGTGCTCTTGACCAGAATTGAACCTGGGACCTTTTAGTCCACAGGTCAGTGCTTTATCCACTGAGCCAAAATGGCTAGGGCTGTCCCGTGTTCTTAAGCCTCACACTGTTAGTGCAGTGGGACCCAGTTGATGGAGGGGTGGATTACTGCTGGGTTGGTCAGTTGGTCAATTAGTTGGCTGGACGGTTGGTTAGTTGATTGATTGACTGGTTTGCATGCATTTTTTAAATAGACTGGGAGCTTCTTGAAAGCCAAGATTACAATTTATTCATTTATTCTGCAAACAATTATTGTCTACTAAGCACTAGATATTGTTCTGAGTAATTAGGGTATAACAAGAAATAAAATAGAAAAAAAATCAACCTATTTAAGCTTACTTTCTGGTTAGGGAAGAAAGACAAATACAACTTTATAAACAGTGTGCCTTGTGCTATAAAGTGTGTGGAGAAAAATAACCCAGGAAATAGAGAATACCAGGGGTTAGAAAGTAAAGGAACTATTTCATAAATGGCAATCAAGGAAGGCTTCATAATAAGGTGATATAATTTTAGCCAAAGGATTAGTCATGGGAAAGGCCAGGAAGCATGACCACATGAACTACATCACAGAGAAACCGACAAGAGCAGGTAGTAGCAGGTAAGGTCATAGCAGTAGCAAGGTGAGGGAGATGGCCATCAGATAGAGCCTGGGGCCTATATTAAAGCCTTTGGTTAATGTATACAGCTGATTCACCATTCAATAGGTTTTAGTTTTACAAAAAAACATAGAAAATGTGACATTGACCTCAAACAGGTCACTCCTTGTCTTGCTGATATAGAGTCATCATTGGATAAACAACAGGGCTGGTAATGGGCTCCTTGACCTCTGCAAATCTGACTTTAAGTTTCTTATGTAGATTCATAAGAAATCTATTCTTTAGTGACTTGATAAAATGATTTTCATCCAAAATCAATAAAGTCCTGAGAGAGAAGTAACCTTAGACTAGTCTTAGATGGACTATACTATGCTCAGGACTATGTTTTATGGGATAATTTAAGGTGTTATATGTGGAAATTATGCTTAACTAATGGGCATCTGCTGGTAGAATGCTCAGAACAAAAGTGGGGGGGGAGGAAGAGGAAGAGAGAGAGAAAGAGGGAGAGAGAGAGGGAGAGAGAAGGGAGAAAAGGAGGGAAAAAGAAGGAGGAAGATAAAAATAAGTTAAATATGTGGCTTCAAATCCTAGCCCCTCCACTTGAACATGAGATGCCTGGCTACCCACCAGTAGAGGTTCCCATGTCCCTTCTTTGCTCATCTTGATTTTTGTCTTCATTATCCTCTCAATGGCCATGTCCCTAGAGAGACTGAGCCCACCTCAACTTCATGATCCAAATCTTCATCTGTGATCACATTATGGTAGTCTCATTCATCTTGCCAATTGAATGGTTTAGGTGTATAGAGGTACAGATATAGACGAATCTATAGTCGGGGTCTGGGAAGCTCTTAGGAGAGTTTTGCTTGATCCTAAAGAAACCCAGGCTGGGAACGTTCCCAAGACCAGCCTCTAGATAAGGGTGCCAGCTGCCTGTGCCAGGCTGTCCTATTTGACAGTTACAAGTTCACTGTGGCAAAACGTGAAGCTGGCAGAAACCTGGTGCATTGGGATGAGGCTCAGTCACTGAATTAAACTGTCTTGTACTTGAAATGGCCGTAGAATCCTTTAAGATGGGTTTTCTGTTTGTTGAAACTGAAAGCCAACTAAGTAATAAAATTCACAAGGAAGGTGATCAACTACTTAGAGAGCCCTATCAACCCTGCGAGAAGCACAGGGTACAAAGGTGATAAAGCTTCCTATTCCTGCTGAGCCTTCGATTACGAATTTGCAAAGTGGTACCACTAATACTGACCTCATAATCTTGCTTATGGAGATGAGGTTATTATTATTAATCTTGTGCTTTGGAAATCAGTGAAGAGATTACTGTAGTAGAGTGGATAAGTTCAACGGATGCCTCTGGCCAGAAAAAATGGTTCCAATTCAAGCTTCGATAATTGAATGATGACCTCTCTTCAGAATATTCCCACTCAGTGAGAATGTCTAAAATGTAGACAAGTGTTTGTTTTCACCCTGAAGAAGGTCAGGACTCCCACTGTGGTGTCATGAAAAGAACACAGTCTGGGATCTGGAATCCAGACGGCTCTGTGATGTATTGCTATGTGACTTGGGGAAAGAACATCATTTCTCTTGATTCGCTGAGAAAATAGGAGCTATAGCAGAAGAGAAATTCCACCTGCGCCCATCACACATACGGCCAAGTCCCTGCATCTATATCCACAAGGCTGTGTCTTTGTTCTTGTTATGATGTCAGTTCACTTCTCCAGGGTGCCTGGGTCCTCTCCCACCAGGGAAAGGATATCTCTTTTACTGGTATCATCTTTCTTTCTTGCATTATCAAGTTTCCTTTATTTAGTCTATCACTCCTATCTTGATACAAAAACCCTGTAATATTCTCCATCTCACCAAGACCTCCTTACACTACTGCCCGGTATGGCATCCTCCATTTACAACAGAACTCTGAGGAGGAGATGTACATTCACCATCTTCTCCTCTTTCCCCTCCCACCTGTGCTGAGGCCAGCGAGGCTTCGAATCTGACCTCTTCTCTAGAACCCCTCCTGTCAATTCTTTCCTTCTTCTCTTTTTAATACATTTTTATTGATTTCAGAGAGGAAGAGACAGATAGAAACATCAATGATGAAAGAGAATCACTGATTGGCTGCCTCCTGCATGACCCCTATTGGGGATCAAGCCCACAACCTTGTACCCTTGACTGGAATTGAACTCAAGACCCTTGAGTCCACAGACTGACCTTCTGCCCACTGAGCCAAACTAGCTAGAGCTCCTGTCAATTATTTCTGTTGCCAAAGACCATTGTCATTTATTAGTCCTCATCGTACAAATCAAATCAGCAGCCACTGACACAAACTCCTTTCATCTTTAAAAACTTAGCTTGGCTTCTAGTACAGCAACCCATTCAGTTCTCATCCTATGTCATTGGCCATTGCTTGTCAGTGTCATTTTCCCGCATCCTCCCCAGCTCTAAAAGGTGAAGCGCCTGCGAGGGATCCCTGGAACTCATCTCACTACACATAATTCCCATGTTATCTCTTTCAGCCCTCGGAATGTTGAGCTCAAGTGTTTATCTGCCTATTTTACTAAACATCTCAAAATTAATCCATTCCAACCCCAACTCTCCATTTCCTCTCATCCTACCTTCAGACTGGCTTTCTGCAATCTCCTCTCAGTAAATGAGGACTTCATCTTCACAGGGTCTCAGTGCACAAGCCTGGCTGCCATCACGGAGTCCTCTCCTGTCCTCACATCCCATTTCCGATGCATACGCAAACCCTGTCAGGGTCATCTCTGGAACATTTTAAACCCAGACATTCCTCATGTCCCCTGTAGCTATCTCCCTGCCCTAGCTACTGATTTCTTACCTGATTGGTTGTGCCAACCCTGCCCCCAATCTATTTCCCTCACAGCCGTCAGAATGACCCTTTTCAGATAGACCTGGCCACACCTGAGCCCAGGGTCCCGCAAGAGCTTTTCATCTCTTTCAATGAAAAAAGTCAGAGTCCTGAACACTTCCTACAAGGCTCACATGATTCCCTCTGCCACCAACCGCCACCCTCTGGCCTCCTCTCCAATTCCTTTCCCTCCCTCACTTCATTCAATTCAAACTGGCTTCCTTTTTTGTCTAGAAGATGCCAGGTACCCGCAGGGCCTTGGCACCTGCTGTTCTCTTTGCCTGAATGCTTGTCTCCAGGTACCTACCTGGATACCTGCCCGGCGTTGCTCAGGCCTTTACCCAAATATCATCTTTTCCAACATGTATAAAATAATCCCCCATCAAAAGCACCCTGTCCCCCTCTCCTACTTAACTTTCTCCAAAGGCATTTCATCAACTAACATGTTACTGGGGCAGGAAAAAGTAGGTTTATAGTTGTTCATATGGAAAAATATATAGTACAAGGATAAATAATAATACAAGCATAAACTGTTCTGTGTACTCACAATGTAAACCTACTTTTGCCCACCCCGGTATATGATTATTTGTTTTTCTTATTTGTGTATCTGTTTCTCTATGCCCTCCCCCCCATTGTAACATAAACAGCACAAGGTTGCAGTTAGGTTGATTTTATTCACTGCTGTGCCTAGAAGTGTGTCCACAGTGTCCTCACCTCTCCATAAATGCCACCTTGAAGAATAACCAAGTGAATGTTTATTCTATAATCATCTGTGGTCCTCCAGACTACATACACAAACACTAATCCTATATAATAAAAGGCTAATGAGCAAATTGTCCCCTTGGGAGTTCGACCAACCAGTTCAACCGCTCACTATGATGTGCATTGACCACCAGAGGGTAGTGTGGAACAAAGGCAGGCCCCGGCCTGTAGCCAGCAGTCGGGGGAAGGATGTTCCCAATGGGCCCTGATTGCAGGCCAGGCCTAGGGACCCTACCTGTGCATGAATTTTGTGCACTGGCCCTCTAGTATCACATAAAAGTAGATTTAGCATTTATGCACATTACTTCCTTATCTTTTCCTCCAACTGCATATCCTTTTATTTTTCTATTCATTTATCTTAGAGTGAAGATCTTACAATATATTCCATTTATATTCTCACTGTTTCACTTAACATGAAAGCCAAGCCATCTTCACACATTATTTTGAACTTGTCAAAAATGAGTCTTTTAACAGGAGGGGTAACCTTTCTTCACACGGATGAGTCAGATTTTACTTATCCAGCTCTCCATCACTGGACATTTAGGCTACTTCCATTGTTTCTTCTCATTTACCGTATGATAAGCATTTATATCAAATAATTTCTTACCGCTTCAAATAATGTCCTTAAAACTGGGTGAGTTCTCTGAGTGAGCTTTTGTTGTTGTTAGTCCTCGCCTGAGGATATTTTTCCATAGATTTTTAGAGAGTGGAAAGGAGGGGAAGACAGAGAGAGACAAGCATTGATTGGTTGTTTCCTGTAACTGAGGTATGTGCCCTTGACCAAGGTGCATACCCTTGACTGGAATCAAACCCACAACCCTCAGTCCATAAGCCAATTCTCTATCCACTGAGCTAAATTGGATAGGGCTGAGTGAGAGTTAAATACTGTTCCTATAGCCTTCCAGAGGGTTAAGCCTGCTTGTTCTCCACCACTGGGTTCCCTGGGCCAGTGTTTGACTCCACACTGATATGAATGCACTCCCTGGTTAACTCTTTCCTTTGATTGTTAATAAACTTCTCCATATGAATTCTTTACTCCTTGTCAGTTCTAGAAATACATGTTTCTAGTCCTATTTTCAATGCTCCGAAAAGAGGATGATTTTTAAAAAAACCCAAAACATTTTCCTTGAAAGTGCTGGACCCCCACCCCCACCCCACCCCCCGCCTTATTTTGATGGTCAGTGAGGCTCACGTTCTTTTTTCATATGGAAAATGCATCATGGGAAGTAACCTTGCCATTTTCAGTATCTTTCTGCTTCTAGAACTTCACCATTTCCTTCCATCATTACATTCATCAATTCACGCAAGGGCTGCGTTACTGAACCATGGCTTTCCAAACAGGGCTGGAGGCTTCCCTTTGCCCACGTGTGAGTGTGGGAGTCACGTGTTGCCTTAGGAAGAGCAAGTACTTTGCGTTTGTTGGGCACTGATTCAAACACCAGCTCTTACACATACCAACACTGCAATCTTAGGCAGGTGACTGAGGGAGCCTGCCCTCAGCTTCCTCATCTACAAGAAAGGAGGAGGGAATAACATGTATCTCATTGGGTTGAGGGTCAAGACCGTGTGACAAAGAATAGTATGTCAAGTTCTTGGAAAACTGTAAAGATATTTGCTCTCTTACCCTTTGTCCAACCACTTGCTCATGATTATTCCTTGCCAATGATTCCAGGTAGCCATCCATAAAAGATGAAACCTGCCCTGTTAAATGCTAAGGGCCAAGCCAATTGCTTTTGCCAATAAAATGTGGACACAGTGATGAGTCACTTCCGAGCAGAAGAAGCTGGGCCAATAACGTCTTGTTTCACGTAGGTCAGAACAACTCAGGGAGATTGTGCTATTAGCCGGGGCCCCAGAGTGAAGAGAGAGGACAGGGCCACAGTTGACCTTCAGTGGACATGCAGCATAGGAGAGAGCAATGAACCCCCATCGTTGGAGTCACTAGAATTGGGGGCCATTTATTATCACAGTTTAATCTAGCCTACCTTGACTACTCCCCATCCACCCCATCCCTGCCCAAAAAGAAGCGCCTAGTGTGTATCTAGGTGGAAAAAAAAAAAAAAGTAAAGCATACAAACAAAAACCCATGCTTAATTAGAACCGAAGTATAACCTCAGCTCTTTGTGACTTATTAAGATTATTTATAGATGCTATTTGCCCTCAGAGAGATCACTCTCCATTATTTCAGCATACGTTGTTATAAATGATCTCTTTTCCCTTCACACTAGGGAAGATATTCTCTGACCTGGAAACATGCAAGAGATGTCAAAAAATGTCGCTCTGCCAAAAGGGTGTGGCGGGAGGAGAGAGTTTCCCCTCACTGTAGCCACATCATGTGCTGCATACATCCCATGGTGACTGGCTCACTGCGGTGCCTGTTATTGTAGCAGGGCAAAAAAGCAATCCCATGAGCTATTTTAGTTGTCCTAATGGAAAAACTAGATGCTGCAGATGACAGAGTTATTAGAAAACTAAGTCTTAGCTTTTCTATAAAAGCATCCCAAATGTGCTGCACATCTGGGCCAGTCCATCAGCGCTCTGAAGGTGTACACTAACCAATGGGATTTCTAATAAAAATATATTGTATACATATAGACTCTTTTCCCCCTAGAAAGTACCCAAAGAGGGAGAGCCAGAAAAGGCACCTGAAGTTGAATCAGTGTGTTTCAGCCCCATTTTTGATGTGCCCTGCTTCCAGTGACAGACAGAAGCCCTGGTGCTGACCCACGCCACTCACCACCCTCTGTTTCCTTGCTTCTCTTCCTTGGCATGATGGTTCCTTACTTCCACTCTCCACTCTGCTTTTGACGGTGTGCTTTTCTGTGCCTCATCCTTGCCATTTCTTCTTCTTGTGTTTAAATTTTTAATTGTGACAAGCTACATGTAATATAAAATATGCCATCTTAGTCCGGCTGGCGTGGCTCAGTGGTTGAGCGTCAACCTACGAACCAGGAGGTCACAGTTTGATTCCTGGTCAGGGCACATGGTTGCGAGCTAGATCCCCAGTGAGGAGTATGCAGGAGGCAGCTGATTGATGGTTCTGTCTCATCATTGATGTTTCTCTCTCTCTCTCCCTCTCTGAAATCAATAATATATATATATATATATTTTTTTTAAATGTACCATCATAACCATTTCTAAGTGTACAGTCCAGTAGTGTTAAGTATGATTGTGCATTCATGTGGTTGTGCAACCAGTCTCCAGAAATTTTTCACCATGCAAAACAGACTCTGTGCCCATTAAATAACAACTTCCCTAACCCCATTCCCACTTTCTGTTTCTATGAGCTTGACTTCTCTGGATGATAAGCTATGGATCAGACTAAGCAGTGGTTCCTTTATTATTATTTTTTCTAAACCTGAGAAGCAGGCCAAGTTCCACAGCTTCAGTTATCACCCACCCTGCCCATAATCCTGCCAAATATATCATTCTTTGAGACATCCCTTTTTGGGAAAATAAAGTTTTCATGGCCAAAGGAGTTTTGCAAGTGATCGGTTTGATCAGAGCTAAACAGATATTACTTAAGATGGTCTAGGAACATATGGGGGATGTGCTAACGTAGGCAGATGTGCCAATATATGTTATACATCTCTGAGGGAGGTGGAGCCTGCAGTATTTTCAAATTTAAGCAAAGCACCTTTTCAAGGCCAATCCAACTCAGACCTCCAGAGACATGCCTAGATAATCTTAGGGAATACATCTCAATAGACTTTCTCGAAGAAGATACACACAGACTCGGAAGAAGTAAATGGCTAATAGGCATGCTGGCACAACCTGAAAAACATGTCACAAGAGAGAACTGCCACTCTGGGGGAAGAGTTTACGCTGCATGATTTGACACGCTCCTGTTGTCGGATCACACGGGAGCTTCAGGTAGGGTAGGGGAGGAAAAGGACACGATCATTCACAACCCACTTAGAGTGGGTAGATTTGCATTGATAGGGAAGTATCATTTCGCTTTCACGTTCATAATATCATCATTTAGTGTTGAAAGGCAGGGTCAGCGCTGGCTTTTTAAGAAGGTGGGGAAATGAGTTGGAATTGATTAATCTAAAGGCACGGAAAAGGCTTCTCTCTCAGCATGCTAATGGTGAGATCCATTTCTCTGGGTGAGGCCACGAAGGGGAGTTTCTGTATATTAGACATTGGCAGACTGGCACTCTTATAGACATCCTTGTATAAAGAGCAAACTCTCCATATGCCAGACCCTGGGCTAAACACTTACATGCATTATCATTTTTAATATATATGACAGCCCCATGAGGTAGAAACTGTAATCGCCCCCATTTCACGCCAGAAGAAATGAGGGTCAGAGCAGTTAAGTCACTTGTGAAACTCACAGACCCCATAAATACTAGAGGCTACGACCTTACAAACCGCCGCCTTCTATGGCTCAGCAGGGGTAAAGCTGGCATCCCTATGAAAGCAAGTTCAGGTGGGAATGCAAACCATCCAGGCTCGGACCACCTTACAGATGCTAACTTGGAGGGATTAGCACTCAACCCACTAAAGTGCCGGCAGGACCATCGCATCAATGAAATAATAGCCTCACACTCTCCATGTACGTTAATGGTCAAAGAGAAGCAAGGAAAAGCACTCCGTGGTACAGACGTGTCATCACAGTACGGATCCTGCTTCCTGGGAAAACGGGAGAGTAACTCTTCTCTATGCCACATCACAGGCACAAACTTCCAAAGGAAGAAGCTTAGAGGGTGAATGATGCTCAAAACCTGACTGTGGCAAAGACACTCACTCTGCTCCCAAAACCCACGTCCTCCCATGTCTCTCAGCTCCCTTCCAGGGAGGCCTGGAGGTAAGTCCTGACCCAAGAGTCGGGCAGAGGTTTAAGAGCTAGTCTACAACCCATCAGCTCTTCTCTTTTTCTCCTGCAAGGACACAAACAGGTCAATGGCGGATTCAAAGCCAGAGAATCCTGGATGGTCACTGCCAAGAGGGCGTGTTGTGAATACGATCACGTTGTACAGATATGCTGCACCTTCTTTATCCATTCATCCAGGGATGGACACTTAGGCTGTTTCCATATCTTGACTACTGGGAATACTGCTGCAATGAACGTGGGAGTGCAGATAATATCTTTAAGATTCTGTTTGCATTTCCTTTAGATAGATGCTGAGAAGTGGGCTTGTTAGATCATACGGCAGTTCTGTCTTTAAGTTTTTAAGGAACCTGCATGCGGTTTCCCATGGTGGCTGCACCAGTTGACATTCCCACCAATAGTGCATAAGGGTTCCCCTTATTTCACATCCTTGTGGGATCTAAAAAAGCCAAACCCATAGAATCAAAGAATAGAATGGTGGTTCCCAGGGGTTGCAAGTGGGGGAAGTGGGGAGATATTGGTCAAAGCATACAAGCTTCCAGTTATAAGATGAATAAGTTCGGGGATCTAATGTACACCCTGGTGATTACAGTTTATAATACCATATTATAGACTTGAGCATTGCCAAGAGAGTAGACCTTAAATGTTCTCACCATGAAAAAAGAAATGATAATTAAAGTGAAGTGATTGGAGGGGCTAGCTAACCTATGGTGGTACTTCTATGTGTTTCATTCAACAGGTGGTACTCCTTAAACTAACACAACGTTAAACATGAATTATACCTCCAAAAAGCTAGAAAAAATAAAATAAAAAGAGAACATCTTCTTTATAGAGTCATCCAAGTCATGCATTTGAAAGAATAAACATTAATATGATGAGTTCCTGAAATTCATGGTTAACTTGCTACCACATCATTAAAAAAAACCCAACTTGATAAATACATGGCGCCAGGATCACCTAGGAAACCTACAAAAAATACAGCATCTACGCCCACACTCCAGTCTACTGAGCCAAACTTCTAAAGGTAGAGCAGGATCTCTGTCCTTACAAAGCTGAGACACCCCCAAATTAGTAGTTTTGAAAACCACTGCTAGAAACACTTAGGCTAGTCCCATTGGGCCTTCCAACCTTTTCCTTTCCAAACCCCATGTATTATGGACATTCTATCTAATAAAGAGGGGATATGCAAATTGCCCATCACACCATCACAAAGATGGTGGCACCCATAGCCACAAGATGGCGACACCCAGTTCCCTCAGCCCCACTGGAGTCCCACAGTCCTTTCAGCCCAGCCTGGGGGCAGCAGACACACGGTGCGGCCGGACCCACCCTCAGCCCCCCAGCCTCCCAGGGCCAGCCCGAGGCACAGGCAAGCCTCGGATGTTGGCTTCCCAGTCGCCTAGGGCTGGCCCAAGGCACAGGCAAGCCTCAGATAGCCACTGCCCAGCCAACGCCCGAGGTGCAGGCAAGCCTCAGATGGCATCTGCCCAGACGCCCAGGGCCACCCGAGGCTCAGGGAACCAGGGCCGACTGAGGCTTGTGCTGCCAGCAGTGGCAGCAGCAGAGGTGTGATGGGGGTATCTCCTTGCCCTGACCGCTGGGTTGCTTCTCACCCCTGAGGTCTCCCGGACTGTGAGGGGGGAAGGCTGGGTTGAGGGACCACCCCCTGCCCCGCCCTCCCCGCTGCCCTGTGCATGAATTTTCATGCACCGGGCCTTTAGTTAAAAAAAAACCACAACACACACACACACTAAAGGAAATCCACAAATGCTGAAGCCAAGCCGTGGGTGTCCTGGCACAGCATAGTGAGGAAGGTGGGTTGGACTGCCGGCTCTGCTCTTTACTCCTGGTGTGGCGTGGGGAAGACTAACTCTTCTGAACCGTTTGCTCATCTGGAAGTCAGAGCTAAAAACAGCATCTACTTCTGGGGTGATGGAAATGTTACCTGCTTGACTGAGTGTCGGGACAAATGTATACATTTGCCAAAACGTATAAAATTACATAGCTAAGATATGTGCGTCTCACTGCATATAAGTTTTTTAGAAATAATAATAATAATAACAACAGTACCTACTTGGCAGAGGTGTTGTGAGTATAAAACCAGATAACCATGAAGGAGACTCAGCATGGAGCCTGGCATCCTTGGGATATCTGGATACTAGTTAAAAACAGTAGCTATTATTATGTTTGTATTGTGTGTTATGTATTATATATTTTGTATCATTATCAGAATATCTTCCAAAGTTAAACATACCTAAAGCCAGAGTAGATTGGGAAAGCTGGGAGGAGAACTATTTTAAACTGTGAATTGTGTTCTCAGCGTGTATTTCTTCATGTTTCAAGTGCATAAATTGTCTTTACCAAAAATATTTCGGAAAGCAAATTTCATACTTACTCGGCAAGTTTCTTACAGAATGTTTGGATTCAGACCTCTGCTTATCCATGACTTATAATTTTGCAAATGGTGCATGTTCCCACACATAATATATATTTTGTTACACCTTTGTCCTAATTAATCAAGCAAAATAGAAGTATTATATTTCCTAATGACAACTGTGTGCCTGCAAAGAAAACCCTCGCCACAATGTTAATATATCTATATGGCTGCCTGCATCAAAATGCGCAATCCTTAATTCTAATTTCAAGCTTTAATTGCTATAGGCCGTACTAATAGGATTTTTAAAAATATTCTCCCCATAGGCATTCTCTTTAAGAAATGCACCATCGTAAAATGATGCATGACACACGGCGAACAACAGGATAAAGAATACCAAGCATTACAATTGTGTTTCCAGAAAGACAGCTTAAGTTGCTGAAATTTTAATTCACTGGAACCCAAGAAGATGTATTTAATAACAGACTTCATAAAGGCAACGTTTTTGTAGTAGAGAAATGTGGGAAATGTAGTATCGACTCTATGGAGCTGTTCTTCTGTGCTAGAAATTCTGGGGATGCAGACAATGAGAAAAGCAAGATTCCTTCCCTAAGAAACGTACATGTCGTGTTGGGAATGCTGCCAGTAGGAGTTGGGGTTTGGACAAGTTGCGAGTCTCCTGTCTCCAGAACCCAGAACAACAACAACAAGCTCTGAGATTAAACACCTTAAAATAAAATGGATGATACATATGATCATCTCAAAGAGATAAACAATTCCCAGGCGACAGACAGATTTGGCTGAGGCAAAATTGCTTATATTAACATTTTTTAAAAATATATTTTTATTGATTACAGAGAGGAAAGGAAAGGAAGAGAGCTAGGAACATCAGTGATGAGAGAGAATCATTGATCAGCTGCCCCCTACTGGGGACTGAGCTCGCAACCCCAGCATGTGCCCTTGACTGGAATCGAACCTGGAACCCTACTGTCTGCAGGCCAATGCTCTGTCCACTGAGCCAACCAGCTAGGGATCACCTCCTAGATTTGATGACAGTGGTACCACCTGAGGTTGTGCAATGAAGAGCTGCAAAATAAGACTCAGGAATGTAACACACAGCACGAGAATATCGTCAATAACGTCATCATACCTTTGTACGGTGACACACGGTTACTAGTCCTATCACGGCAGTCACACTGTAAGGTATATAAGCATAGAATCACTATGTTGTACATCTGAAACGTATATAATTGTGTATGTCAACTGGACTTCAATAAGTACAAAGTGAAGAAAAAAATCTGCCTTGATTCTGACTCCCAGTGTTTCATTCCTCAACCAACCAAGATGCTCAATCACAGCAAAGTAAGTCCTCCAGCAGCTCTGATGTCCTTGCCAAGGCGATCGGAGTGTTACATGCTGCTCACCGCCCATCCCACGTGTTACTTATTCCTTCGAAACACACACAGGGTTCCTCGTAGGAGGCATTCTGGGGCATGATGTTGCCTTCATTGCCTTACAAGCAGTTGGGATTGTGAGCTTCTATCACCATTTCTGGGACTCAGACAAGACTGAATTCTTGGAGTTGCATTCGTGAACATTAGATTCCCTGTAAAGGACCTCCATGGGCATATCTTCCCACTTGCACGGGGAGAGGAAGTGCATGCATGCATGCATGCACGCGCGCGCGCACACACACACACACACACACACACACTGCTACGAGTTAGCATGTGAGTCTGAATCTAATGTTGTGATGCAGAGGATAATGTCTATAGGAGCTCGAGAAGGAAGCCAGGAATCAGAGAAGTGAATGAAAGACCCCATAGGGGGAGTAGGTCGTGAAAGATGGATGGAGATGGCATGACACATTAATAGGACACATCATAAGTGGAAAACCAGGCACAAGCACTATTTATGTGCCTTCCAGACATTTATGCCCCTGAAGCTGGCGTGTTTGTCTGAAGCAGCTCCTCCAACGTGGGTGTTTAAGTGACCCTGGGGGAAGAGACGAACTCTGTCAAAATTGCTTTCAGATACACGTTTACCTTGATTATGCTTGATGGGGTGACGGTATCCCCACATCTCCCCACTACCTCTTCCGAGTCTCCCAATTCCTATTCAAGCGATTCCGCTTAGCGTACCTAAGCCCCTCCCTTTCTTTTTGAGAATAAGTGCATGAGCTGTGCACACAACCAGATCTGTTCACAGGCAGGTGTGAGGCAGCACTTCCTACGAAGGGGGCAGTGGCCACAGAATCAAGGGGACTCATCAGAGAAAGAATCAAACAGATGAACCTGTCATTACCATCTACACAACCACAATGGACAGCCAGATGCATGAGAAATGAGATCATTTCAAGAACAGAGTATCATCTTTTCCCCAAAATAAATCAGGCTCACACCCAGGGTTAGTTCATGTTATGTCTCTCTTTTGATGTCCTCTCTTCTCCTTTTCTTCCTGCCTCACCCCCCGTACCCCCCTCCCCTACTCTGCAAAACAGAGATGACCGGTTTATGGTCAGACACACATGGGCTTGAGTGTTACTATCTGGATAACAATGAGCAGATTACTTCACCTTTCCTAAAGCTGTGACATGGGGTGGATAGCATCAACCATTCAGGACTGCATGCAGGTTAAATAACATAATGTATGCAGAATGCAATATGTCTAGCCCAGGGAATATGTGCCCTTTCAGACAGTAGCTACCCTGCAAGTAGCACCTATTATATGACTATTGATAGTGATTGTAGCAGTAGCGGCAGTAGTAATAGTAGCTTCAACATGAGCAGGAATAGACTTGTGTCCAAGGCATGTGCTACTCCAACTAGACTTGTTACAGTTTCCAATACAGTTTATTCTCAGAGGCGATCATGGCGGTCCTGCGATACGGCCCCTTACCCACAGCAGGAGTCCCCCGGGCAACAGGACAGCGCCTGCCAGATGGACATGCAGTCTGAATTCCCATACCAGAAATGACCCCAAATGCTTAACTGTGAGTAGCACACGATCGAATGGCAGACACCTTTCTGGCCAGACACCCCCCCGAGACCTAGCAGCATTTTCTCTCCCTCCTGCAAGTTTCTGTCCATTAGTCCTAGTCTTGTGCACAATGGGGCCAAGTCAGATAAATCCAATCACTCTTCATCATGATGGCCCTTTAAATATTTGAACAAGGTGATCATGACCCCACCCCCCTACCAGGACATTCTCTTCTCAAAATATACGTCCTCAAATCATTTCTCCACGTGGCTCACATTGCCAGCCCTTCAATGTCCCGGATGCCAGTGCGACACCCAGGACTGATAACTATAGCACCGTCTATGGCCGAAGAGAGCCACCTAGGATCTGCACCGGGTGTTTGTCAATGCAGCTACATTAGTTGCCAGTCTCTCTGTGTTGAAACTTCTCAAGTGTATGATTAAGCAAAATACACAGATCTATGATGTGTGTGTGTGTGTGTGTGTTTGCACAGGTAAGCTGCACTTGTATTTGTGTACACACTTCCCTCCCTTCCTTCTGCTCTCCTTCTTTCCCTCCCTTTTTCCCCTCCCTCCTTCAGGATAGAAAAGATCCTTGCCAAAAGCTTTAATCTCACATATATATTGTGAGAATCAAATGAGGGTACACATAAAGTGCTTAGAATGGTGTGTGACCCATGTAAGCATCCAGCGAATGCCAGTTAATATTTTATCCTCACATGCATTGGTATAGTCCATTTGCCAAGGGCTGTGTGGTAGATTCTGGGGATACACATGATGTATAATATGTGGCCCTTACCCTTAAAGCAATAGTGCCTTGGAAGGAAATAATTTTTAAATGACAGGTCAGGTACTATATCAGAATTAGGCCCACGGCGTGGTGCACACAACACAAAGGAAGGATGTTAAGTTCACCCTGGTGGCAGGGAGTCGGAAGGGCAAGGAATATTGGGAAAATATTTCTGGAGAGGAGGACATCTGAGCACGGAATTTTGGAAGACTAAAATTGGAATGAGCCAGAGCGTGAAGGAGGATGCTTGTTCTTAGCACGGGAGAAAGTGTCTGCAAAGGTGATAACACAAAGTCCATTTGGAGGTGGGCAGAGTTTGAGAGGCTTCTATGCATTTGGCGTCTGGATTTAGACGCCTTATGAGATGTTCAGTATCCAGTTTACAGGAAGTTATCAGCCCATCCGACGGAATGCTTGTCAGCTTCCATCTGAGACATACCAGGCATGAACGTTACATCTAGACACCCAAGCTCCACCATGGCTGAGCTGGATGAACGTGGACATGCAGCTCACTGCCTGGCACTGGAGTCTCCTCACCAGCAAAACAGGTGTCATGACACTCAGCAATGACACGGCGAAGGCCCCTCCCTGATAGCAACTGGTTAGGATGCTGCTGCCACGCCTGCTGCTGCTGATTTCCATACAGGACATGATAGTTAAGACAGACATTGGCAAGATAAAACATGCAAGTATTCTGGAAGCCACATTGTTAACGAAAGGAGAGTAAAAGATGTTTATCATGGAAAAGCAATTACTCGCTGTTAGGCATGAGAGTGAGGCACAGGGTTAGGAGAAAGAGGGTGGGAAGGATTGGCTGCTATTTTCAGCTGCCTTTCTGCTTGGAAACCCCACCTCCTTTTCACTCATAGTCTGGCTTAAATATCTCTATTTCTTCTACCAGGGTCTTTTGTACATATGCAAACTTTCAGCTGGAAAAAAAAAATAGTCTTCCTGCATTTTAGACAGCTGCCACATCCAAAACAGTTTTATCAGATGATTGATTATTTTGTAGAACATCTTCCAATGTTTGCTTCTGTGACTCATCTCACTCGAAGAAATGAGGCTGACTGGCGGCATTTTCCCCCTGCCTGGATGTGAGCAAAGCTACAGGAAGGGAGCACTTCAGGTTGCAAATTCATGGTAAGTTTTGATAAATATTTCTTTGTCAATTAAGAAGTGCTTTACTAGCCCAGCCTGTGTGGCTCAATGGTTGAACATCGACCTATGAACCAGGAAGTCCTGATTCGATTCCCAGTCAGGGTACATGCCTGGATTGTGGGTTTGACCCCTAGTGGGGGGCATGCAGGAGGCAGCTGATCAATGATTCTCTCTCATCATTGATGTTTCTAGCTCTCTCTTCCTCTCTGAAATCAATAAAAGTATTATTTTAAAAAAAGAAGTGCTTGTATTAAAGACTACATGATGACTCTATGTCACACCGCAGGGAACTGTTAGTGCAATTGGGGCAGCTAAGGGATGCTAGTTTTACTCTTTGTTCCCTTCATCCCTTAAAATTCTACACCAAAATCTTCCTTGAGAATCTGATACAACCTATGAGATTTCTTTTACTCCTCTTCGGTCTTCATGACCTCTTCCAAAAACCCTTCTTCAAACATCCTGGTTGGTAGTCGAGGTTAACACACATTCATTGCACACCTGGCATATTCCTGTCTGCTGGAGATACAATGACGTATCAATAATTATTGATGTCTCACTAACTCCTGCAGAGACACAGGGGTGAGAGAGACAAGCATATGGAATAAGACAATGTGGTAAGGTCTAATTATGAGCGTGACTCTCTGTGGGAAGGGAAAGTTCAGGGAATTTTCTCGGAGATATTTGATCCCTGAGCTGAATTCTGAAAAAATGATAGATAATGCAGAGCAGCATGGAGGGGAAGAGAGAGCAGATGGAGAAAAACATTTACTGAGTATTTACTCTATTCCGGGCTCTGCGAACTGCCACCTTTCTAAGTTATAATCATTCTCTGCAGTAGGCACAGATGTTGTGACCATTTTATAGATGTGGAAACTGAGGCTCACAGAAGTAAAGGATTCTCCCACAGCAAGCGAGGGCCACAACCAGAGCTGCAACTTGAGCAGCTGGATTTCCAAGTCCGTTCTCAGGGCGGTGGGATTCTGCTCTCTCCCCTGAGAGGAGAAAATGGGGGTGAGCTAGATGTCACACACAGGCCAGTGGTGATGGCTAGATGTCACACACAGGTATCCAGGTCTCCGAAGGTCAGCCAGGTTCCCTAGCATTGTCATTCAGGGCCATTTGTCAACAGTTTATTGCTGTTCATGGCATCCATGGATTTTTCACCTGTTCTCTTTCCTTCTTGAAATGCCCACACCATTGGTCATCCCCATTGCTCATCACCACTGCCCCATGTCCTATCTCACCTGTGTCCCTGGACCGAACCCCCACTGACACATGATCATTATAGATGTACCCGTTAGACCTGGCTTTAAAACACTGTGCCTGACGTGATCGTATTCCATAATCAGGGCTTTTAGAGGGAACCGGGAAGGTAGAACTCCTCCTCATTGTAGACAAGAAGAAGGGGCTCAGGGTGAGGCAAGTACTTGTCCAAAGTCAGAGTCCAGAACTCAGGTCTCTTGCACAGAGTTGAGTGATTTCTATTTTTAACTGATTAAAAGCATCAGACAACATGGCCTTCCGGACCCAGGAGGACATCTGTGGGCACAGGGAAGGACAGTATCCTAGTGCCTCAGTGGGTTCATAACACTGCAGGTTGGTGAACCGTACCTCCCACACCTGGCCTTTCCCGAGACGTGTCCTAGCTCATAACAGGCACCTCTGTCTACCTCATTGCTCAAGTCAGTCACAGGAGAATGACCCTTGACCTCTTTCTCTCTCTCACCCGCCAGGACCAATTCAACAGCAAGTCCTGCTTCCATGGCCACAGCACACCTGGAACACGCACCCCTCTGTGCTATCCCTGCCTCAGCCCAAGGCAGCCGCCTGCCTCCTGGGAAACGGCGAGTCCACGCACCCGTCCTGCTCTCATCCACTCCAAGCCCTAATGCTCTTTGTCAACAAATGCAATTAGATCACTCCTTAAAAAAAAAAAAATCCCACAACTATCCATTGCATTTGAGATACAATGCAGGATTCGTTTCTTGTCCTACAATACAGAGCCCTGGATTATTTGTCTCTGTGAACTTCCTCAATGGCCTTACAGATCTATGTTGGGTCCTCCCCCATATGCTCCAAATCCCACCTTTCTCCATACCCTTCCATACTTTCTTCCTCCCATGGAATACTCTCTCTTACACTTATCCTAACTAACTCTGCTGCATATTTAACATTTTTTAAATATATTTTATTGATTTTTTACAGAGAGGAAGGGAGAAGGATAGAGAGAAACATTGATGAGAGAGAAACATCAATCAGCTGCCTCTTGCACACCTCCCACTGGGGATGTGCCCGCAACCAAGGTATATGCCTTTGACTGGAATCGAACCTGGGACCTTTCAGTCCACAGGCCGACGCTCTATCCACTGAGCCAAACCAGTTAGAACAGTTGTTTTTTGTTGTTTTTTTTAAGTTTTCTCCATTGGGTAAGGATGACTTTTGCCTTCCTGTTCTCAGCACCCATAGTCAAGGTTTCAATGTTCACAAAAACTGGAACACAGAGCTCTCTTAAATCCTGTTGTTCACATTGCAGACTATTTACAAAGTAAGCCAGTACCAATCTTAAGTAACATTTCCAATGGTTCCCCTGGAGTGCAAACACATTTAAATGAGTCTATTCACAAGTTTAAAAAAGAATGTAAATATATGCACAAACGAACACTGAAATCGCCTTCTGTGAAGCGTTTTAATAAACCAAGCTCTTAGTCCACACAACAAACAAACCGGTATTAGAGAGCAGACACAGAACGATCAGTAGGCATACCTGTAATTCATTTTTAGAAAATGCATATGCTCTAAAAAAGGTGTCTGTATACCACCATTTTGTAAATAGGGTTATATTTGTAGAAGGATGATAACAGGTATCCATTTTAACCAGCTTTCAAAAGAAATCTTTGGAAGGTGAAGAATCATCTTGGCAATGTGAATAACTGGCATCATTCAATTCACTTGGTAAACAAGGGACCCTGTACCACATTTATGACTCACACAGGTAGCCCATCTGCCTTTGGTTTTAGGATTCATTCACTCAGTTAGCATCTTTTGTGCATTTACTATTGATGTATTCATTGCCCAAATATTTATTGAGTACTCACCACCTGCCTCGCTCTGTGTTAGATGCTCAAGATGCAGAAGTGAACAAGAGAGATGATACACTTTGCTCTCCCGAAACTGGACCCTAGGGGCGAGATGATCAATAAAAACGGGGCAATAAAAATGTGCCATGCAATTTCAAGCAGCTATACAGGGGCGGGCAAAAGTTGGCTAAGAATAATAATCAGTAATATAATAATTAATAAATGAAAAATAATAGAACTCTGTGTTTCGCATACTCACAACTATGAACCTACTCTTGCCCACCCTTGTATGTGCTATGAACATGAATAAAGGAGTCTAAGGGGATAGAAAGTGATGGACTAGAGCAGAGGTCAGCAAACTCATTAGTCAACAGAGCCAAATATCAACAGTACGACGACTGAAATTTCTTTGGAGAGCCAAATTTTTTAAACTGAAGCTTCTAACGCCACTTCTTCAAAACAGACTCACCCAGGCCGTGGTATTTTGTGGAAGAGCCATACTCAGGGGCCAAAGAGCCGCATGTGGCTTGCGAGCCCCGGTTTGCTGACCACTGAACTAGAGGGGCTAGGGGTACTGATGATGGGAGAGCCAGGGAAGTCCTGGTTAAATAAGCAAAACGAGGGAACAAGCCCTGAGAAAGACTAGAGTAGAGAGAAAAGCAAATGCAAAGGCTTTGAGTCTTGTGTTTGAACAAGAGCAAGAAGGTAAGTGTGGCTTGAGTGACCAAGGGAGAGATGAGATCAGCAAGAGAGTCAGGGCCTGGCTTGTTGCCTCTTCTGGACTATGGCCTGGAGGCCTGCACCGGGCAACTGTCTGAGCACCACCAGGGGCAGGGAATGCATGACCCTCAGAATCCAGAGATTTCTCCTCACCACAGAAAGGGATGGCTTATCCAAATAGATCAACATGCTTATATCTTTTCTCTCTCTTTTTTAAAAATTATTTTTATTTGTTGATTGATTTTTGTTTTAGAGAGAAAATAAGGTGGAAAAAGGGAGAGAGTAGAAGGGAGGGAGGGAGGGAGGGAGGGAGGGAGGGAGGGAGGGAAGGAGAGAGGGGGAGAGATTGATTTGTTGTTCCACTTGTTTATGCATTCACGGTTGCTTCTTGTATGTGTCCTGACCAGGGATCAAACCCACAGCTTTGGTGTATCAGGATGGTGCTCTAACCAGATGAGCTACCCAGCCAGGGCATATCTTTTCTCTTATATTGTCCTTTCTCTCTCTTGCCTTTTCTGCTTCTGTTGACCTTCCTTTCTTCCCTCCCTTCCTTCCTTTTGCCCTTTCATCTCTTACCCTTCCAGGCATGTTTATCATATTCCTACTGCGTTCCAGGCACTGTGCCTGAAGATCTGATAGATGCCCCTGTCTTGGGTGTAGAGAAGAGCCCTTCTCCCTTTCCCACCCAACCCCCATCACTCAAGACTAGAATCTGTTGCATGAGCCTCTGCACTGAGAAGCGGGCTAGAGGGACAACTTGTGAGATAGGTTGGACTCCCAGCTCCAGTACTCACCAGTGGTATTATATTGCACAGTGCATGCAATCCTTGTTGTCTCAACGCTCTTATCTGTAAAATAGAAATAATAGTACACACTTTGAAGGGATGTCTTGAGAATCCTTAGCTTTACATGTAAGCTGGTGATCAACATTATTACATTGTTATTTCTGCTTGCTTTCTTTCTCTCCAACTTGAATCTCAAAGTAAAGGAAGGGCACAGTTATACCGATTTCGTATGAGACTGAATTCCCCTCTGATTCTCTGTCTCCTCTAATGTTCTAGAATATTGCATTCATGATTATAGGATACAACCCATGGGATCTGACAACCCAACATGACACCGAAGGGAGGCATGATGGGAAACTCTTTCTGCCTGTGGGGAGTGCATTAATGGTCCCAATCCTTCACCTTACCCTGTATTCACTCTCTTTGACATACAGCTCTAAAGTTGCTTTGTTTTGTTTTTCACTGAAAACGCAGATTATAATTCTCTACCCTTAACTTTTGATCTGCCCAACTGGCATGGTTTCCAGTTCTAAGCCTACACCTTAGGAGGCTGTGCTTATTTCTGCTTGACATCTGTACAGTTAACAGTGTCATGAGAAGATGCCCAAGCCAGTCCCCGGAAGAGGATGAGAAACACAGGAAGGGGAACTGAGTTGGCCGAGCACCGCCCCATCTAGACCAGGCAACCCACAGATATATAGCAGTACGTAATTGCTATTTTAAGACACTTAGTGCTGGGATCATTCATAACTTAGTATTATTGTGATGTCTGACTGATACACTGGACTTAATTTAATAAAGATATTTATTACTAAACATCATCAATTAATCAAGTATATTTACTGGACTTCTGTCTTTAAGACACCAAGTACTGGGGATACAGATATTACCAGAAGGGTATCATCGTTGCCCTGGGGGAATTTATAGTCTAGGTGAAGGGGAAAGACACAGATACTACAGATTGAGTTGAAGAAGGTGTATTTCAGAGACAGGGATGCCCAGTCAGGGCTTGGCTGGAGATGACTGACTGACTGCTCCTAGTGGCAGAAAAGAGAATTACCTCTATGTGATGCTTTCATTTTAATACAGAGGATTTACAAATTCTAAAATTTCAGCTCCGGAAGAATCCTCTCCAGATTTACCTTAGGTCCATTCTTACAGCTAGGGAAACGGGGACTCAGAGCAAGAGAATGGGTTGTCTAAGGTGATTTAATGAATTTGAGACAGATCTAGGACATGAACCCAGGGCCCTTGCTCCCAACTTTGTCACACCTAATTCTGTGTGACCCTAAACAGGCCTTACAGTGTCAGAACATTTTGAACTGCCAAAATACTCTTGACCCGAAGTTTTATTACTAACATCATTGAAGATAAGATTAATCTCCATCATGATTATAATTCATAATTGTAACATGACTCCTTTCTTGCTCAGATCATTTAAGGTGTGATAATAGTCAGACCTCATAACTAATCACAGTAATTAGTACATTTCATTCATTGAGCCTCCACTCTAAGCACAGTGCTTACTGCTTTAGGTACGTGGGCACATGTATTCCTTGTGACAGTCTAAGTACAGATAATAAGCCCCCTTTACAGAACTAGAAACTGAGTCTCCTGGAGATAAAGTCTTTGCCCAAAGTCATGCCCCTGCTAAGTGGCAGAACCAGAAATGGGCCCCCGATCAAAGGCCTGCAGTCTTCCCACCTTTCCCTACAGACCCAGCAGTGGGCATCTCTATCTGAAATGTCTGGCTCAAAAATGGCATCCCCGTCCCATCATTCTCAATGTTCTCTGCACTGTGACAAAACCACCTCCCTGCTTGGCTCCGGCCTCCCTTTCTACACATTGACCAAAGGATGCCTCCAGAGCCGGATGCTCTGAGAAGGCCCGGGGAAGCCTGGAGCTTCTAAGTAGAAACAAGAAACTGACTCAGCAGGGTCTGGCTCTCTTCAGAGTGTGAGGACAGGCACTTCAAAGGGCTGAGAGCCGGGTACCTTTGATGAAGGAACCAACAGGAAATGATCAGCCTCGTGCCGACAAGGACAAAGACAAGAAAATGGCCGTTTGGGCCTTATCTTTGTCTGGATTGGAAGCAACCGGCAGGAAGCAAGAGACTTGTTTAAAGGCTGCTTAATCCAGGCTCCAGAGTAACGGTGAACCCTGCTTTCCTCCCTGAAAGAACAAGGTGAAGGAAAGGTGAGGCAAGTTGAGGTAAACACCCAAACTTTTGGCTGCCTGGATGAGCTGAATCTTTTCATTGAAGCTGTCAGTGGGCTCCTCTTTTTTCCCCTTTTCCTGTTTTAATCTAAACTGTAATCACATGATACGCCACCCAAGTGCTTGATATGGCTTTCTAAAACAGATCCTAACATAGTCATAAAAAAATCCCCTCTGTAATGTGCACTTTGTACTGTGCCTATGTGTAGGTGTGTTTAAAATGTCACGAACTGGAATGCCTAAGTCTAGCTCCCAGGAATTAATCACTTAAGAGTGAAAGGGGGGAATTAACTTGCTCTAACACTTATAAGACTCTCCGAAACAGTCGCCAAAATAGAACTTGCTGAATAGAAGTAGGGTTATCTTTCCAAAAGAACTAGAGCTCTTTTTTTTTTTTTTTAACATTTTTCCTCTCTCTAAAACTGCCTTGCAAAAAGTTTCCCCCTGGGGCTCAGCTACAGGTCACAGTTAATCTGGGAATAAAGGTGTAAAGGATATTCTTTTTGCCCTTTGTTTTTTGTTGTTGTTACTGTTAGTGTTTAGTACATGTATAGACCTGCACAAATGTCACCATTTTAGAACATTTTTATCACCCAACCCAGTTCTTTCATGCCCATTTGTTATCAATTCCTGTTTATACCCCTAGCCGGCAAATCACTGACCTGCTTTCTGCCTTTATAAACTTGTTTTTTTCTGGGCGTTAATGAACATTAGTGGGATAGTACAATAAGTGGTTTGGCATCCGGTTTTTAGCAACTGCCTTTAAGGGTCATTCGTGATGTAACATGCATCCGTATTTCTTTTCTTTTTAATGCTGAATATTATTCCACTACATGGACATACCACATTGTGTTTATCCATTAACCAATTGGTATACATTTGGCTTGTTTCTAGCTTTTGGCGATTATAAATAATGATGCTCTGAAATTTCAAGAACATGTCTTCATGTCTTTGTGTGGATACTTGGTTTCCGTTTTCTAGGTGAAATTGCTGGGCTGTGCAAGGAATACTGACTGCTGCAAGGCAGCGGGTTCCATCTGATTCGGCTGTGCAATGTCAGGGGCGATCTCCCAAGCGATTCTTAACTTTCTAAAATCCACTGAGGCTATCACTTAGGAAAGGGATGGTCAAAAAACAACAAAAACACACCCCAAGCAGCCAACAAAATACCACTGCGGTCATTCGATGAATTCTGAGAAGACAGCCAAAAAGCAGAGGACCAAAGGCAGCTAATGTCAGATCACACATTGGACCGGGCTCACCCCTGGAACCCATGCAACTTTCTCATGAATTGAGAGATGCCTTAACCCTCACAGATCCCGGACACCCTTGTGCATGTGTAATTAGACGGACGACGGCTCTGCATTCCCCGTATGCCCACGTGGAAAGGATGAGAACATCCGGACAACTGGTAGCCAAACAAGGGCAAAAATCCAAGTATCTCCGAGCGGGGCCCTCGCTCAGGTGGAACCGAGTTTCTAAGGGGCAATGGAGGTCAGAACTCCCAGCACCACCGCTGGGCCGCGTCGGAGTGAGTGTGGAGACTTTTGGCGGTGGCCTAGGACAGCTGGAGCTTTAGGACTTAGAGCAGAGGACGTGGCCGATGAAAAGCCGGGGCCAAAGAGGTGGGGAGAGGCGGCAGGTGTAGAGAGGGAGGTCAGGTCAGGGACCAACCTGCGGAGGTCGAAGGCACAGGCGCCGAGGCCCACTCACCGCGCCCTCGGGGAAAAGCGCGCAGCCTGAGCGGACTCGAGCGCCCCCCGCACCTGGTGTGTGTGCTGCTGGGGTGCGAGGTCCCTGGGCCTGGCGCCCAGAGGCCCGTCACGGCGGTGGCCTTGCTTGAGGAAAGGGAAGACCAGTAGTAACGAGAACACTGGGCGGCTGGAAACGCGGCGCCCCCTTCCTGGCCAGGAACGCGCAGTGTCCAGGCGGCGGCCAGCCGGAGGGCGCGGGGCGCAGGGCGCGGGACGCAGGCTGGGACCGCACGCGGCGCCTCGGGGATCCCGACGTCGCGGAGCTGCGCGCGGGGGCGTGGGGCGGCGGGGGCCGGTGTGGTACCCGGATAGCCCCGCCCCGCGCACGTCGCCGCGCCGCGCGGAAACCCGGGCAGCTCCTGCGCTCACGCGAACCCGCGGCGGGCGGCCCTCCTCTCCGGGCGCCCTGGTCCCGCTCCATTCCTGCGCCGCCCGAGGCGCTCTCTGCGTTCTTAGGCCTCTTTTCCCGTTAACTCCCGGGCCCCTGCCGCCGCTCCTCCCTCCGCGTCCAGCACCAACAGTGCCCCGCCGGCCTGCAATTCCTTCCCCACGACCTCCCCTCTCGGCCCCCAAATCCCATCGTTCTATGCATTTGCTTTTCGCCTTTCCCCTCCTCTTCTTTTCCTGCCACCCCCACCCTGGAAACTTGTTCCAGCCTGGGGTCCCCACCAAGTCACGGTGGTTCCCCTCCGTGGCCGCGGAGTGTGCGGACCCCACTCCGCTCCCGAACCGCGAGCGCCCCGCAAAGTCCCTGGCGGGAGTCCCAAGGCCCGGCCCCGCCAGCCTTTTCTCCCGGCGACCCCACTGGGGCAGGAAGCGGCCGGGCTCCCACCCTCTGGCGGGTCCTGCTTGAGTGGCTAAGGGGAGGATAGAGGGAGGACACGGGCACGGCGCCCCGCAGCCCTCTCTCCTGCAAAACCACACTCTCCAGCCCCGGCGGGTGTGCGGCCGGGGGGCCTGAGGCAACAAGTGACGCTACAGATGGGGGCCAGGGCACCCCCGAGGGGCGCAGGGTGGCGGGCTCCCAGCCGACCCCGGCGAAGCCATCCCCGCACCCCGCACCCCGCTCCGAGCGCGAGGCCCCGGAGGCGGAGGTGTGGGGAGAACAGGGAGCGGCTCTCCCCTCGTCCGAAGTCTCCCGCCCCAGTTTTCGCCGCCTGAGCCCCAAGCCCAATTGCCAGGGACGGGGGACAGAGGCCGGGCAGGAGCCGCCGACGTGGAGGGGTTGCCGAAGGTGGGGCGGCAGAGAGAGGAAGCACGACTCCCCATTGCCTCCCCCACTTGGCAAATGCTTTCCCCACAAACCACCCTCCAGGCCTCCCGGGCGAGGGCCCAGCCTGGCCAGCTGGAGCGGATTTGGGCGAAGAAGGAAAAGGGGCTCCCACCCCCTCCCCAGCTCCCCTCCGTCGCCCTCCCTGATTGGCTGAGCGTCCCTGGAGCCCAACTTCAGTCGCTCCAGACTCTTGTCTGAGCCCCAAGTGCGCGGGAGGACTGCGACCCGGAGCGGGAGGGGCGGCCGCGAATCCAGGGGTTGGCATCCCGGGGGCCGCCGGGGGAGGGGCGCGGACGGGGTCGGCTCCCCAGCCTCCGCGAGGCTCAGCTCGCCGCGTCTCGTGGCCTCCGCTCCTCTCCGTCCCCCGCCCTTTCCTTCCCTCCCAGCGGCGGCCTCCCTCCTCCTCCGCCCCCCACCCCCGCCCGCCACCTCCCCACCGGTTTCTCATTCCTGCCACTAGCGCGCTCGGCGGCTCATTCCGTGGCCGCCGCCAGCCGAGGGGAGAGGCGCTCGCAGATGCCGCGGGGGCCGCTCGCAGCAGCCGCCGCCGACTTGTGAATGGGACCCGGACTGGGGCCCGGGCTGACTCCGCGGCGCCCGCCCTGCGCCGGGGACCGACGGCCGCTGCTCGCGCCCACCCTCCGGGGCTCCAGGTAGGCGCGCCGCCGGTGCCTTCCTCTCGCCTGGATGGGGCTTCTTGAGGAGGGAGGTCTGTGGATGAGAATTTCGGGGAGTGGGGAGGTCTGACTAGAGAAGGTGTCACTAATGCAAAGGAAATGAGGGAGAGCGCGGAGACGAGAGAAGATTTGTTTAAAAATAAGAAAAGGGAGAAGGGAGCCAGCTGTGGGCGCGGGCAGCGCAGGGGGCACGGGCGCCAGATGTGCGCTCCAACCTCCCTCCGGCTCCGGCCTCCTCCGAGGTCTGCGCCGAGGCCGCGGGAGAGAGGGTCCGTGCCCGGGCTGGGGCGGGAGGCTGCAGAGCTGCGCCCGGACGTGCCGACAGCCTTCGGTCAGGTCTCTGGGGAAAGTCGCCCCCGGGCACTGCCCTCCCGCTCGCCCGCTCGGTGCCTCTTTCCGAAGCGGCGACGTGACTGCGCTCTGCGGGGCTCCTACCCTTTACCCCCACCCGCGCCCAGCGCTTGGAGGCTCAGCTCTCTGTGCTAGACCGCCGGGAGGCCCCAGAAAGCGGAAGGCGCCCGGCTCGCGTCGGCGATTCCCCCGCACTTTAATCGCTTGGGTTTGGGTCCGCTGACTGCGGCTCCCGGCCGCCGACTGCGGCGCGCGCTCCAGCCCTCCAGCCGGAGTCTCTCGGAGAGCCCCGGGGGCCCTTTATCAGCTCCCGCCGGCCCGAGGGGAGGTCTGCGAGCGGTCCAGACCCGGGCTCAGCCTTGCGGTTGGCGAACCCCGCCACGGTCAGTGTTAACTTTGCGAACCCAGCCTACGCCTCCTCCCGGAGCGCGCCCTGCCTCTCCAGCTCGCACGGCCTCCTCCCTTAGCTTTGCCCCAGAACCGGAGCTGTGAGAGGGAAGCGCGGGGTAGCCGGCAGGATGGGGAGGGCGGCGAGGAGAGCACCGTTTCCCCCCTCCACCCGGAGGAGCAGGGGGAGAGCTCGCCTAGTGCAGTGAAGAAAAGAACCCCAGAGAAAGTGGGGTCAGGGAGGCCCCTGGGTAGCTCTTCCTTATCCCTTTTTGCCGAGGCCCTGCTTTCGCTGGGGCGTGGGGGTCGGGGGTGCCGCACGCCTCCCCTCCCAGGGTGAAAGGTTTGCTAGATGCTAGTAAAAGCCCTGTTGCTTTTGCTGATAATGCAGCAGGAATTTCACGGGCCATCGCACTGCTATTAAGAAATTGCATCTTTTAATTATTTAATAACGCATCCCTGCTCCGTGATGGGTCGTCCCTAAGGGGTGGGTGGGGGTGATGGTTGGCTGTTCCGGAAACCCTGCTGCAGGAGAGTATAGATCTGCCTAAAGTCTGCCCTCCCATTTCCCCCTTACAAAAAACCTTTTCTTGTTTTCCTTTTCTGATCATTCCTATCGGTTTCAAATGAGGCATGGAGTAAGTTTTCAGTTTAATCACAGGGAAGCCACGATAATTAATCTGGCAAGAGAATGGATCAATTGCTTTATCACTTAGGCTAGCAGCGGACACGGATGGTTTTGCCAGGGGAGGAGATGGAGATGGAGAAGTTTTCTTTAGAGCGGGGACCAGCATCTCATCAGCCCTGTAGGCCAAGCTGAGGTTTGAGCGCTAGAGCCTAAAAAACGATGGGGAGAGGAGAAGAGAAGAGGCTGGCCTTCATTTTACTAATCCTGGAGTTTATCTTTCCTACAAATAAAGAGACACAGACACCAGAAATAGTCACTACCCAACCCCAGCTACAGGGAGTCTGATCTTCCTTGTGTAGAACAAAGGACTAAAAGTTGGGAAACAAAGGGAGGAGTTGTGGCCAATCCCAGAGGGACCCTGAAACTCCTGGCCCCTGACGTGTATTCATGGTGAAACTGGATGCAAAGTTTCAGAGTTGGCCAGTGGGCCCTGGAATCCAAACCTCTGAAATCTTGCCTGGTACAAAGGAATGTGAGGAGTTTTCCAGTCTAGACCAGGGAAAAGGCATCGGAGAAGCTGGGGCGCTTGGCTTGCGTGAGAATTATCCTGACATCTTGCTTTGGAAACATTGCACATGCATGCTTCAACCATACGGCAGCCATGCTTTATTAATAGTAATTATTTCTCTCATTCTTTGACTTGTTACTTTAGAATCTGCATAAGCTGGCCATTTTATGACCTTGTTTGAAGAAAAAAAAAATTACCCCCCACTCCACCCTTGGGGGAAGGGAAATAAGAAGGTGATGCATTGAAAGGACTGAGCTAGAATAATCTGTGGAGGCCCAGGCATGTAGATTTACTCAAACTGGGCTTTGTGCTTGCTAGAAAGATAGGCTTTTAAAATAGTTCTGACTCAAGCAGCGGACCATCTTGATAGCACTTCAGAACTTCCATTATGTTCAACGTTATCAGAACACCAGACGGTAAAATTACTAGAAACCTAAATTCTGTTTTCAATTAAGATGCAATCTTGTGTTAATTCGAGAATTATTTTAAAGAGTTATGGCCTCTATTTTTTTTGATAACCCAGAACTCAGGTTTTCTCTTTACAGTGACGGCTGTGGCTATGGACGGTGAATTGTTTATGGGGGCAAGGAGGAGGGCCAGGGTTGGAGAGCCATGCCAGGATCTGGGGGAATACAGATCAATTTCATGCTCCTTTAATGCACTTGTCTTCGTAATTCATGGTTTTTCTTCCACTTTGAATGGAATTACATGGCTGCTTTGTAAAGATTCTGGTTTGGGGACCCTCGTGTGGGAAGCGCCGTGACTCTGACCTCGAGGCTGGATTTACAATGCCAGTGCTACAATCCCGTGAGCATAGTGTATCTCCGAACCTTGCCAGTGTCTGTCTGTGACTTATGAAGTTGATGGTTCACGTAAACTTTAATCTGTGATATTCAAGTCTATTTTCAGGACCATCGAAACAGATCTGGAAACCTGACTTTAGGGTTCCTTCATTTTCTTTTTTTTTTTTTTTACAGGTCATTTTTATTTTTTATTTTATTTTATTTTAAATAAATCTTTATTGTTCAGATTATTACAGGTGTTCCTCTTTTTTTCCCCCCATAGCTCCCCTCCACCTGATTCCCCACCCCACTCCATGCCCTTACCCCCCCGCCACTGTCTTCATCCATAGGAGTAAGATTTTTGTCCAATCTCTTCCCGCACCCCTCACACTTGCTTCCCCTGAGAATCTTCAGTCCACTCCCTTTCTATGTCCCTGATTCTATTATATTCACCAGTCCATTCTGTTCTTCAGATTTTTTATTCACTTGATTTTTAGGTTCACTTGTTGGTAGGCTATGTAGGTAGATGTCGAAGAACCAATCATTTCATTTAAGTTTCTTTTCAATATCGATTTTTTTACTTTGATATAGGCATACCTAATAATTAAATCATAATGATAGAACAGTGGCTTATCGAGTTAGAAGGTAGGTAGCAAACCTTTTTATTTTAACTGTCAAGGTTGAAGAATGGCTGAACTCCTAGTTGTTGTTGTTTTCCTAGGAAATCTGGGCAGCCAATGATCGAAGAGATTGAAATGTGTTGGGGATGTTTCCCCCCCTTATGAAATCGGTTATTGTTTCATACGTAGCTACCTAATTTGTCAAGAACCCTCTTTCTAGAGTTACCGAGGATTGTGAGTCGTCCACCTTTCCAAAGCAAAGGCATTGCCTCTGAAATATGTACAGATCTTTGGTCTCTATAAATGAGTGGTTTATTTCACGGGAGGAACCACATCAACAGGTCTGTTCAAAAGAAAGAAAAGTTGGGCAAATGCTGGTGCACCTGTAGGAGAAAGAATCAGCTTTCCCACCAGGATTACTGTGCTGGCCAGCCACAGCCTCCTCGATGGGCAGGAAGGACGAAAGAAAACACTCGAGGGAGGATAATTAGACATCTTTCTGCTATAATTTTACCCTGACATTGAAAGCCTTGTGCCTCTCTGGAAATGCGCTCCTTCGCGGAAGATTGCACTTCTGGCCACTAGAGGGCAATGGCGGCCTTCTCCAACCTTCTGCATGGGGCCCATCTGCTTTTGAGGGCACCATGAAAAGCCGCTTTGTTACCGCCAGCCTTGTCGGGGCTTCTCCGGAGAGACCGAATTCAATCTAGTTGTGGTTCAGGCTACTGCTCCAGCAGTTTGTCAGGATTTACATCTTTCTAGTCGGTGGATCTCATTACCTTCAGCCTCTTCCTCCTACCTCGGAGTTTACTAGACAATTGGAAAATCTTATCATTTGAGATGGACCAGAAGATGGGTGGGGGCTGGGCGGTATGATAAACAAGGTCAGCTCTCACTGAGGCAAGGATCTGGGAGGGTTTGCTCTGGCTCTTTTTATTTTATTTTATTTTTTCCTGCTAGAGCATCATCTCAGACCCGAGGGGAAGGGAATGGATAGAGAAGAGAAATGTTAGTGAGATTGCTGTGATATTATAGCCTGTGCCTTCAAGAAGTTTTGAAGACATCTGCAAGCCATTTCTGATTTGCAAAAAAAAGAATAAGAGTTTGATCTTTGGTACACATGTTGGGGCATGGAGTTTTAAATAGAACAGTAAATGTTTTCCTATTCCCTTTAACCCGTTCTTGACATTGGAGTACAAACACAGAACTTGAGCAGAGAATACAATTTCATTCAAGATTGGTCCTCACGCACTGGAGGTTAAGCATTTGACTTTCCCCCTCCCCCTCCCCACGCCGCCTCAGTGATATGGAAATTACCGCTGATGATTAAATTGCATATTTCAGGCTGCACACATTTATATTTGTTACAGTTTGATCATGTCATTATGAAAGTTCAGAGAAAGCATGAGAGAAAGCATGCTATGTTATAATGAAGAGGAAAGCTCTATTTAAAAAATAAGTACTGTCGTAAGTGGATTCTTATTTGTATCTTTTTTTTTTTTTTAACTGAGTGCAGAGGCCTCCCTCATGAATCAGCAGTGAAGTCTTGCAGCCCTGAGCGGGAGCTGGAATGCTCAGGCAGGAATCAATGCAGATGGATTAAGGGCGGGAGTATGCAGTAACTCAGCGGAAAGTAAGACAGAGTGTTTTGTAACCCCATGCTCCCTTACCGTTGGGCGGTTTAGTTAACTTCAAAATTTTTCATTGTTACTTGGTTTAATTAGTCGCCCACGGTTGCAGAGTTCGGAATTCTTACTGAGATAAAGCGTTGTTCCCATCCTCTGTCTGGTCCGGGTGTCTGCTGGGGAGAGCACCTGGTCCATGGGGATGCTAAGTGAGATAGGAGTAAAAGAGGGAGGAAGAGAGTGAAGGAGGAAAGGGAGGGGGAAAAAGAGAGAGATTAATGATGCTGTTTCCCATGGCAGGTCAAATGCTGGTATGTCTGTCTGTCTGTCTGTCTCTCTCTCTCTCCGCATAACCCCTGTTTAGACCACATGAGGTGCTGAACCCAGAAAGTTGGCATAAACAGCTTTGCTGGCCACAGTCAGCACTGGCCAGGGACTTGCTCTACTGCCTGAATAAGCTGCCTTTTTCTCCAGTTTCCCTGGTGGTGTCAGGCCAAGAAACACCTTCATTCACTTCCTCCATGAACTCCCTTATCTGCCAGAAGTCGTTCACAAGTTAAGGGTACGTCTCCACTTGCCTTGAATAAACGGCTTGGGGCTCAGCTTCTTCCCCCGATAGGATGGTCACCTAACCTAATGTAGCAATAGGCGTGGAGGAAGCTCTTCCTTGGTTTCTGTTGAAGGCCCATGGAGATCTCTTTTCAGTCTTCTTCAGGCTCCATCCGTGACAGCGAGCAGGGAGAGTTGAGAGGAGCAGCCCTGCCTTCCACGCTCCCTTGTTCTTGATAAGATCGAGCACGGATGAAGGCAGGCCTAGACATATGCGATCTAATCACTGCGCTCCTCCCCCACCGTGGATCCCTGGGAACGTGATTCCCATGATCACATCCCGCAGGCCCAGACCTATGTCCATCATCCCTGAGTCTTGGATCACCTCTTCAGGCTGGAGGCAGCGTTGCCCAGGGGCAGAGCCAGGATTCGGCCGAGGAGAGGGAGACCAAGATGCTCAGGTGCAGTTAGGTCCGGTCTGTATTGTTCATTCTGATCCTTTACTCATCTTGCTTTTTTAAAATATGCCTTTAAAATATTATTTATCTTGATTACTGAGTTTTTGGGGGGCATTTCCTTATATTTCGTACCTCACCTGCCTCACCTGGGTTCCAGCCCCACCTGGCACATGGGTCCTTCTCAAGCCCAGCTTCCAAAGTGCATGGCCAAGAATGAGCAGCACGACTTCCCTGAGTCTCGGTGCCTCACCCGAGAAAATGAGTTAATAATAATAATATCTGTGTCCTGGGATCGTCGTGAAGACAGAAGGAGAATTGAGTGTGATGCCCAGTTCATGATAAGCACCCAGGAAATGCTCAGGCCTTGGATCCCCTTAGAAACAGGCCTGAAGTTACGTTTTATAGACGAACTGTGGCAGGTGGCAGGTCTTCCTTACCATCACTCAGCCGAAATCCTGCACTGAGCATTCGCCTCCGATCGAGGCCTCTCCCAGTTAGTGATGAATTGTTTATTAGTGCCTGGCCTTTTAAGAAATCATTTCATATGTTTAAGTGATCCATCCCTCTTCCATTTAAAATATTTTAAATTCAGGAAGGGCGAGATTGTAGAGATAACGATGGCCTTTGAAAAGAGCCTGGCTTCTACCTTTGCATCTTCTCCCTGTTCCCTTTTGCACATGGGTTTTTCTGGGACACGTCCTCACCCGGAAGTAGTATCTTCTCAGGAAAATTTGCTAAGCAGGTGATGTTGAGATATTCATCACAAGGTCTGCTTTCATCAGGAAGGGACTCATTGCTGTTCCAGACTAGCTTCCATGATCATTAGTCTCGCGATAAATCATCACCATTTCTAGACTTCCCCTGTTGGTTTTCCAGGTAAATGTAGTTTGAGGCGTTCAGTTGGTTGAGCAGGGGACAGTTTGGACTTGGCTAGAAAAGCGGGTGCCTTGTCCACAGTCTCTCTCAGGTCCTTGCAAAACCACAGTCACCCCCATGGCGCCCTGAAAGGCTTTCCGACTGTTCACACCCAGCATCACAGTCAGGCTGGGCTTTCTGAGGCTCTTGGACCTCCCCGGTCCGGCGGTGTCCCGTCTGCAGCCTTCCTGTGTCCTCTGAGTACGCTTGGCAGTGACAGGAAATAGCTGCTTATGTTTGTCTGGAAAAGGCGAGGGGAGGGAGCCAATTTTTGGAAATGCTGCTGTGTGCTGGGTGCTGCCCCTGATGCCTCCTTTATTCTGTGCAACCACCCAGTGGGGAGGGTGCTGCCCTCTGCATTTTACAAAAGAGGAAGCCGATGCTTGTCTAAGCTCACAACGCTGGAGGAAGGAGAGTGCATGTCCAAGCCGGGGACTTGCGTGCTCACCTATTTTCTGTTATTATTATTTTTTTTTATTCTCACCTGAGGATATGTTTATTGGTTTTAGCGAGAGAGGAAGGGAGAAAGAGAGAGAGAAACATCGATGTGAGAAACATGGGTCAGCTGCTTCTCAGATGCATCTTGGCTGGGGATCAAACTCCCAACCTGGGTATGTGCCCTGACCAGGAATTAAACCCAGAACTTGTAGATGTATGGGATGATGCTCCAAACAAGTGAGCCACCGGCCAGGGCAGCGCACCGGTTTTCATACTAAGTGTGACGCATGTCCCCAGTGCAAGCTTCCCGAGCTTTGTGGAGGAGAGCAGCCACAGAACTGAGCTGGCTGCTGGACCTTGTGCCCTACAAGATCCCACATCTTATCCCCGAAAGGAGCTTCCAGATCTTCTGGTCCAACTCTCTTCTCAACAGGTTTTCTGTTTGCCATTCATCTTAAGCTTCTTTAAAAAAAAATATAGATATAGATATAGACATATAGATATAGATATATATATAGACATATAGATTGATTTCAGAGAGGAAGGGAGAGAGAAACATCGATGATGAGAGTGAGTCATCGCTTGACTGCCTTCTGCATGCCTTCCACTGGGGATCAAGCCCACAACCCGGGGCAGGTGCCCAGACTAGGAGTCAAACCATGACCTCCTGGTTTATAGGCCAATGCTCAACCACTGAGCCACACTGGCTGGGCCATCCTAAGCTTCTTAAATGTTCCCAGGACAGCCTGCTAAGGCCCTCTCAGGAACCCCGGACACCAGAGGAGCTGCATTAACTGCTCATTAAATTCCCTATTGAAGGAGGAGCTAACCTACCCCTCTTCTGTATCTTTCCCCCAATAGATGCCCTTTGTCTCTGCTCCCCATTGCTTTTTCCCTTTTCTCTACAAATACTTGAAAATTGGTGCCAGGTAATTGTTAAAGTCCAGCATCTACTGAGCTCGGTGCTAATTCCAGGCATTGTGCTAAGAACATTCCATGTAATATGAGACTTAGTCACAGTGACCCCGAGGGCTGGTAAGATTGTCCTAGCATCTTACAGAAGGAAGAATAAAACACAGCAACCTGACATTCCACAGCAACACTGGGACTCAGAGGCAGGCATCTGACACCAAACTTAACCTCCGTGTCAGGATGCCCTGCCACTCACTGCTTTGGAGAATCTGATGAGATATGGTTTCCAGACCTCTCTCCGTCCTCTGTCCTGCTTCCATTCCATTTTGTTGTCCCCTTTAACTAACGGCTCCTTAGATCAGTTCCTCCTTGCGGACAGTAACCACTGCAGGGCACTTATATGCACCACTCCCTCCAAGGAGGCCTGGGTGTCCCACTTTGCCAAATAGGATGCTTAGGTCTGAAGTCATTAACTGAATGACTAGCTATTCCAGGCCACCTTCACTTAGAGATGGGGCTAAGGGACTCAGAGGGACCCACAGGGCGGAATAACGGCTTGCCTACCATCACATGGCAGTTTAGGGGCAGGTGGAAAAAGAACTGGGCAGTCTTGCCTCTTAACTCCATCTTCTACCACTATGTGCAAGCTAAAGGTGTTTCGAGTGGACAGGTGTGTGTGTGTGTGTATTATACAGGTATACCCTGTATGTTATTGAGCAGTTACATTGTGAGACCGACATGTGGGGTTCTGTAGGAATCTCTATTATTTGAAAACCATGGCTGTTTGCTGTTTTTCAGAGTGTACCACTTAACCCCAGTCTTCAGCTCTGTCCTCCTTAATGTCACCTGCCGTTGATGTCTCCATTCCAAGTGTTCTTAGGTAACAGTGTAAGAACTGTGTGCTCACCTTGCCACCCCCAAGCCTGCATAGGGCCCTCTGGCAGGGTTAGGGCTGAACTCAGTTTCAGGCACATTCCTTTGTTGCTTACTTTAATGAAAGGCCTTGTGCTAAGCACAGGAGATGGTCAAATCCCAGGGCCTTCCCTGAGAAAGCTAACAATATCCATGGTGCAAAACATAGTAAGTCTGTCTATTAAAACTCAAGGAGAACATAGTAGGTCTGCCTATAAAACCTCAAGGAGGACATAGTAGGTCTTCCTATAAAAACTCAAGGAGAACATAGTAGGTCTGTCTATAAAACCCAGACCTGCATACAGTAGGTGTGGCAAAGGTGGTGTGAACAAACGGAGCCACGGGCCCATCTGGTTGGATGATCAAGAATGCTTTGGGGAAGGAATAACAGACTTGCACTCCTGCATAGTAAGTAGGGACCCTGGAGGCCAGCTGGACCGATGCATTCTGCCACCAGGTGCTCCAGTTGTGGCTGCCATGAGCTGCTGATGGCTGGAGCCTCACTAACCATGGAGGCCTTAGGGACTTGCACTGTTAGAAATACTTTCTTAGATTGAGCCAAACTCAGTCTCCCCAAGATTCTTTGATACAAGCCTCCCATGTCGTGCAGAATAGAGGTCATTCTTCAGCCATATTGCCACGGATTAAGCTGTCTTCCAGGTGCCTTCTCCCTGCTTTCACACCTCCACAATAAGCGCCCCATCTATTCTGCTCCAGCCCTCTGCAGAAGGACTGAAGACAGAAGTGTCGTCAGCCAGACAGTAGCCTGTCCGCTCCCTTCTACCCAGGTCTCTGTTGCAGCCCCAGGCTACATTACGTTAGCTCTCGTTGCCTCCACATCACCCAGAGGACTTCCACACCATAGTTTGTTTGCTTTTTGTTTTTCCCTCTGTGCTGCCATTCATTCCCTTTTCCCCACCTTGTCCCTGTGTCTCTGGGCAGGTAAGACACGATGAGGCACCTTCGTCCACACAGGCTCTCTGGCCAGGCCGCCCTGCTCCCAGGCTTGGCCCTGCTGCTCCCCAGCCATGCTGTCAACGTCAGCTCTTCTCAATTTCCCTGTAACTCGGGGTCTGCCTTAGAGGGTGGCTCTAACATGAAACCATCCTATAATAAAAGCATAGTATGTAAATTGTCCCCTCGACCTCGAGTTCCTCTGGGAATTCAACCAGGGGGGCGGGGCCAGCCAGAGGAAGGGAGGGAGGCCCTGGCTGGCAGCCAGCAGCTGCTAGGGACCCTACCAGTGCATGAATTTTGTATAAATATATAAAAATGCTTAAAAGTGCGTGGAATGGGATGGCTGTTAAAATTATCCCTGTTATATATTTCGTATCCTTAGGTTCAGTCCATTGACCTAGTCTCCCCAAAACAGTTTGAAATGCAAACCTCTAGTCTGCTATCCAGAACACCTGTCCTTCCTCCTATCCTTGTGCTATGGTTGGTTTACTTAGTCCCAAACCTCGCTCGGTAAAAACAAAACAACAACCAGAGCAAAAATGCCAGCACAGAATCAGGCAGAATCTGGTGAAGCCACACCAGACCCTGCCTTTCCAGTGATTCCACACCCTGGAATTACAATGCCATACAGCAGGGGTGGGAAACTTCTGGCCCGAGTGTGTATAAAGTCCAAGAGATCATTAATGCCCAAGGCATTAGGGGTGAGTTAATTAAATGTTTGATCAAATATAGCAGGCTAATTTTTAAGTTGATAATTTTGTGTGGCCTGCGATGGATGCCATAAATATCCAAATGGCCCTTGGCAGGAAAACGGTTCCCCACCGCTGCCCTCCCTGTCCCTCATTCCTTGTAATGCATTGTGGTTCTGTTTGTTTGTCAGTTGGTCTGGCTGCACAGCCTCGAACCCCCTCCTCTGTGTGGAGAACCCGCAGGAGGGTGGTCTAGAGAAGGAAGAGCCGCCTTCTAGCCACCGGGGGCCATCTGCCCATTAGATGGCCTCTTCAACTCTGAAGGGCTACACAGTTGCTCCTCTCCTCTCCTGGACGCTGGAACACCCACTCAGCGCCACCTTTCCAGCTTGTGTTAAATTTGGATTCAGTATCTCACACTCACCCCATGGGCACGCACACAATCCCTGTGGAAGTTGCCTAGTCCTGTGGCAGGTCTGGTCTGCATCCCGCCTTCTTGGGCATTTTCAGCGCCTCCTTCTCTAGTCTTCCCACAGGAACTGTGCTACCCCGAGTCTGTGTCTGTGGCTTTGAACTAGGAAACCCAAGACTTAAATCCCTGCATGTCCTTGCAAGACTTGTGAGACACTTCACCCACCGTGGTACTGAGGGGTTCTAGCTTTCCAGTCCCTTTCATGTGCTGAATAGAATCGTGATCATTAGGTGACGGGGTGTGAGGTGGAGCAGGAGATAGCTGCCTTTATGAAACATTGAGTAGTCCCATTGGGGTTGAGCGAGAACTGGGCAGGATGTAGGACCCAGGCAAAGCCTACCAATGCAGCTCAGTAGATGGGGTGAGATTTCCCAGGGCAGCTGTGGCAGATGGCATAGCAGCTACGTGTGGGGTGGGCAAAGGGTTTCTTGGAAGGGGTAGGGCAGGTTGCATGGGAAAAGGGACCATGGATACTGGCTGTGCAGCCAGTGCAAAATTCCAAAGAGTATTATCCAGAGGAAGAGAAGGCCAGACTCAGGGACTTGGGTCCAAATTGGATTCTGACCTGAGGGGAGCTAGACAGAAAGGAGGATCTGAGCCAGACATCTTCAAGAAGCCAGGCTGACTTAACAAAGGAACTCTCCAGGCACTGATGAAAGATGTCCCCATAAGAATGGGTTACATGGTCCGGCCAGTGGGGCTCAATGGTTGAGCATTGACCTACGAACTAGGAGATCATGGTTCAATTCCCGGTCAAGGGCACATTCCCAGGTTGTGGGCTCAATCCCCAGTAAGGTGGCATGCAGGAGTTAGCCAATCAATGATTCTCTCTCATCATTGATGTTTCTATCTCTCTCCCTATCCCTTCCTCTCTGAAATCAATAAAAATATATTTTAAAAATGGGCAGATGGCCCCCAGTCACATCCCAGCTTCCTGAGGGGACAGCTCCCATTCCCTGGCAGCATGGCCTCTGTTGGTGCAAGGGTGGGATGATCAGGTGAAAGTGGGCGGTGCTTACTGTGGGTGAGTGGGGGCAGCAAGGACAGGTGGCGAATGCTCCCTTTACAGTGGGCCCATTCCCTCGCAGGACAGCTTTACTGACCACCGTGGGGAGGAATCAGCACGCCCCTGCCCGTGAGTGAAACCTTCAGGGGGAGCTCAGGGTCTCAGAACTTCTGTCTGCGAGGCTGCGTAGTGGAATCATAGAGTGGCTTTGCTTTTGAGGCTGATGGAGCCTCTTGCCCAGACCCAACCTAGTCATCGCCCAGCTGCACAGAACTCATGGACCCATGAGTCTTCATTTCTACATGATACTCTCTGGTGGGTCACAGAGGGCGACACAAGTCCGGACCCCAAACCAAGGACAACTAACCAAACACAGGTGGGCTGGCTGAGCAGTGACCTCAGTGGTTATGTGCTTCCCATTGTCTACTTATTAACGCATGCATATTCAAGGGTTTTAAATATTTAATCGCATATTTAAAGGTTTAATAAACGATCCTATCAACAGTGGCAGCAAAACGGTATTTAAATTCCAAACCCAAATTGAAAAAATCAGGGTTCATTGATGCACACCATCCCAGTTCACGACACTTGGCCTCATATCTCTTAATAGTCAGGGAGCTCACTCCCGAGCTGCCTTACACTGTAGACACGGTGCTGGTGTCTTTGTTATTATTCTTGGAACCTCAGAGGCACTGCATAAATGAACTGTCGCTATTAGTACTATGATCTTAGAGTAAAGAATTGTAATTTAGCAGTGAGAGCTGGGCACACTTGCCTTCCAAGCAATGCATTGGTGATTCTTGTGTTTTATTCATCACCTTTCTTCCTGCAAACATGGCAGAGAATCTTCAACTCAGCAAATCTCAGCGGTGCGTCTGGGAGCGTTAGTTAGACTAATGCAGCCTGAGAGGACCCATCTTTGCAGTGAGGGATGGGTCCTGGGGAATTCCGTCAGCTCTCAGCTCCTCTCCAGCCCCATCCCCACTGTGCCCTGCATTGCATGCCATGTGTTCTTCTTTCCTCAGTAGGTGCATAACTTCCTACAGATGGAGAAAGGTCACCTGTCAGCAAGTCTGTGGCCAGCTGCTGACACATTTCCCTTAACAGGCTGCTCTGTGGGTCCCTCCCTCTGGGCAGACCAGCCCGGGACGGCCCTGGCGTTGTTGATAAATAGCCACGTGGCCTTGGTCAAACCTATTAACCTCAGTTTCTTCATCTGAAAAGTGGCCTTTTGGATCCTCTCCAGCTCTGAAATGGCCTGGCTCTCAAAGCTGTTTCCACAAATCACCTGGCTCAGTGCTCTCTGGCCGTCCCGGCCCAGCATTCTAGAGAGGAGTGCAAACAACACCACTGACCCAGGAATGCACAGGTTCGGTTTTCCCATGCAGAACGTGTCTGTGTGTGATAGTGGGCAAAGTATGCCTGCGGGGTGAGAAGTTAGGACTCTCTGTGGAGTCTGCTGAGTGCGAAATCCAGAGCTTTGAAGGTCATTCCCTAGGTCCTTTGCAGAGTCTGGGGCAGGGGAGTGGTGTGTTCAGTACTTCATTAAATGATTTCCGCATCAGCATCGAGAAGAACTGATAGAAAGGGCAGAGACTTGAGACAGGGAAACTGGTGTGTGTGTGGGGGGGGGGGGGGAGGGGGTTGGATGAGATGAGGATAATGTCGTTATTATAATAGCTTTTGTATACTGAGCATTTACTATATGCACACACTGAGCTCAGCACTTTCCATAAATTATCTCAGTTCATCCCCACTACAGCCTCCGTGAGGTAGAAGCTGTGTAATTATCCCCCTTTATGAAACGTGGAAACCAAGATTCAGCGTAGTGAATGCCCCCCGGGGTTATGCAGTTAATAAGGGGACCAGCAGGGATTTGAACAAAGGGATTCATTCTTTGTGCTTCTGGCTGTGGATGGGGAGACAGACCTACGAGGCTTCGAGGGGTAGGTCCATGAGACGTGCTGCTGACTGTGGAAGAGGAAATGGGAATGGATATGTCCTGAAGTGTTTGCTTAGTGCCCGGGACTCAGCTTCCCACGGATAATCTCCTTGCCCATAAATAGGAGCCCCGAGGTCACATGGATAGACAGTGGCAAAGGATTCGAACTCAGGACCTGGAAGATCCAGAAAGCTTTTCCTGTGATCTTTCTAATGCATCCAAGATTTTGGCTTTCTTCCCCTCCCAGCATGATGGAAAGATTGACATCGAGTAGTATGTTTTCTCTAATGGGCACATATGACTGGGGAATATTTTAAATGATGTGTTAGGCAGAAGAGAATCTGTGTTTCCCAGACCCATGTTCTTTCTTGACATGGTCCCTGTCCAGCCTTGGTTTAGATGAATCGAAGATGTCACCAAGAGTGTCACACCGGAACATGTATGTTGCACCCTGGGTTTACAGTGTATTTCCAGAGGGTGTTGAGAGAAGACATGTAGACACAGTCTTTGTCCATCAGTGGGTTCTCTTCACCTGGGGCAGCACCGTGACCTTGGACAGGGTATAGAAAAGGCAGGGGAGGAGAGCCTGTCTGCAGCTGCTCCCATGCATGATAACAGGGACCCAGGCTTCCGAGACATGCGAGAATCATCTCCACTGGGTTTTAACGGGACATTAAGAGACACCCAATGTGTGGCTCAAAGCTAGGTAGGACTTCCAAACATATGTCATTGCAAACACCAGCTTGGCAAAGTCTTGTTCAAAGAGACAAAGGCCACGAGGTCTCCCTGCTTTGCATTTCTTTATCTGCTCTAATATTCTGGGAGCATTTTCATCTGTAGACCTCTTGGGCCATCTCTTTTCCCACCCCTTTGTTGTCAACCCTCTGGGGGGCAAGTGGGAACTTGCTTCCCTTGTCCGGACTCCAGTTTCCTCTCTTGTAGAAGAGGGTTAGAATGGAAAATCGCCTCCCCACAGGAGGGATCTGGAAGAACAGCTGAGCTCTGTTTAAAAAGTCCAGAAAGAAGTTCTGACCACTCTGCTTGATCCAGAGAATACCTGGATGATTCCCCTCTCAGCGCATCCCCTGGGGTTCAGATTGAAAACAAAATTGATGGGAGGCTCTTGCGTGTTCTCCATTCTGGTCAAGAGCCTCCCTAACTTGTCTTCTAGCTTGTGTAAATGAAGGGGTGTCAAAGCAGAGCAAGTAAGAAAAGCTTTGCGGGTAGAAATGTGAATTGATTCAATTTATAGAAATAATATCACCCTTAGGGATTGCTGGTCTTTGCTTAAAGTTGAAAATATTGATACTATCTCTAGTATTGTTACCTCATGTTTACATTTGCATGGGAAACAATTTGATTAGCATTTTCTTCTGAAGATGGTTTTCTTCTGAGAAAGTTAAGGGGACAGTGTCTGCTGCCCCCTGAGGTTGCCCGTCCTCAGGGCTGGCTGGGAGGCAGAGCAGAGCATTTGGGAAAAGGTACTTCTGCTTGCACTGTTCCCCTTTCAAGGCTCAGCTGGTGTGCAGAGAGGAGAGCGCTGTGGATGCCGTTCACGTGCTCTCAAATGTGAGGACTCGTGCTAATACCACTTTAATTTTCATATCGAATTGAATGAGAAATGAGTTTGTCGGGAGTAATCATGTGGAGTGCAGAGGTGCCGGGCTGGGGAGTCACTGAGATGTGACTGTGACTGTGAGGTGACCTTGTGTGGTGGGATATGTGGATGGAGATCATCCAGGACGCTGGACCCAATTATACCCCCTGGAGACTCTTGGGGACCATTCCTGGCAGCAGCTCACCTGCGGGGAATAGTCCCCAGTGTCCTGCTACAGCTGGCTCAGCCTCTGCCTCTCTCCCTGTGGCCTGCTGGGCCCCTTACAAGAACCAAGCCAAGTTCTAGAAAGGAAAAGAAAATCTTTATGTAGAGGTCGTTCTCTATGAAGTGTGTGCTCTACCTTAAATAAAAAATAATGTGTCTTAGTTGATTGGAGCATCATCCCAAACACCAAAAAGGTTGTGGGTTGGATTCTCAGTCAGGGCACATACCTAGGTTTCAGGTTCGATCCTCAGTTGGGCACTTACAGGAGGCAACAGATCAATGTTTCTCTGTCTGTCTGTCCCTCCCTTCCTCTCTCTCTATAATCAATAAAAACATATCCTTGGGTGAGGATACTCTATATTTATATGTTGTGTCTTCATGCTGGATTCGCAAAGGTGGGCCTGGAAGTCCAATGTGGTTTGGGGGAGAACTGAGAAGACTTAAGTCACTCAGCATATTGAACATGTAGACACGGATTTTAAACCTATTAGTTATCTGTGAGGCCAGAATTTTTGCTGGCTTCGTATTTCATAGGTTACCTTTTGAATGTATGTTCTCTTAGGACAGTGGTTGGCAAACTGCGCCTCGCGAGCCGCGGTGTGCCGCTCTGTTGACTAATGAGTTTGCCGACCACTGACCTAGACTCTCGATTCCAATAATTACAGGCTGTTGTTGTTCCTTGTGATTAAGCCCCTATCCCAGTGGTCGGCAAACTCATTAGTCAACAGAGCAGCACACCGCAGCTTGTGAGTTTGGAGAAATCCAAAGTCATCTTGGGTTTCTCCTCGTCTTTTGGGACCTGCTTTTTAACCTCACAGGGCACAGAGTGATTTAAACCCTATGTCCTCCCAGGGGTTGTAATTGGGTCCACAAACCCTATGTGTGCCTTCACAGCAACAATACTAAAACTACACGTCCTTCATTGCTGACCTTGCTATGTGCCTTGAGTTCACTGTCTCCTTCAGTTCTCCTGACAACAGGACAAGTTTGGCCTGGGTATGAAAGAGATTGAAAGCTCAAGTGCTAACGGGGTTCAGACTAGATGGGTTTGGCCTCCACGGCTATGAGGTCTGATCAAATAATTGAATCGATACCCCTTCCCCTGGGAACTGACCTTCAGACCACTTCACAACTGACATTCCCTTTGCTTAGGCCACATTCCACTGGCTAGGACCATTATCTCTCCCCTCCAGACTTCCCCAGGATCCAGACCTGCCCAGAGAGTTCCCCATCATCGAAAAAGCCCACCTAGCGTCCTTTTCAAATCTCTCACTCCCCATTCCTGGCTGCTGGCACCATCTTGGGGCTCAGCTCATTTGGTATCCAGATGACCTAATAAATTTAAATTCTTTACCACGTTTGCCCTCTTGTGTTCCTCCTTTGGGGACCCTAACAACTGCCACCAGTTTTTAGCTGGGTGGCCCCTGCAACAGGACTTAACCTTTCTGCTTTAGTTTCATTTGTTCCAATAGGATGCTGATGGCACCTACAAAGATCCAAGTGAGTACTGAGTGTTAGCTGTGACACTATGAGCCAGGCAGAGAGGCAGTGGAGGTGCAGGGAACGTACACATCCTACTCAGGCCCATACAGCTCCTGAGTGACCAGGTGGGATCTGTATCCAAGTTCAATGACTCCACATGCACGTGTTCCTTTCCGTTCCCCCTACGGAAGTCCACTAAGCTATGGCTTCCTTCTTCCACACAAAACCCTCACCAGGATTCGACAGAGAATAGCTTTTCCTTGCTTCTGAGGCTTTCCTGCTGTACTTAAAAAAAAAAAAAAAAATTGACACGAAGAATGCTCTCTCTCAGCATGAGTTATATTTGCATAGCTCCGAGGATATTAAGAACTCAATTTTCTCCACCAAATCTTTTGTTTGTGAGCTTTTCTATGCTTATAATTGAAATTTCAGCACAATGGCTCCTGAGCCAGTGCCGTCCTATGGACATACCACACAAACCACATACGTGAGCCACATATGCAATTTATAATGTTCTAGTAGTCCAGTTAAAAAAGCAAAGAGGAATCAGGTGACATTAATTTCAGTAAAGTAGTTTCCATCAAAACTGGATCTTCCCCCTTGATAAGAAATGTTCCCCATAAGTGGAAGGATGTGGAATGGTTTCCTCAGAGGGCATTAAACATCAGAGCAATTTTCTATCCACCTTGCACATCATCAATAAACTCCATTCTGGGGGAGATAGCCTTCTCATTCCAGCTTCCTTAAAGTCCCAGTCTGTTTTTCTTTAGATACTTTTCTTCCTCAGAAAAGAGAAACCTTTTCTTAGTTTCCGTGGTTGGCCATTCATCTCAGCTTTTTCTCTTAAACACTATGTCTCCCTTAACCTTTTCTTCCAGGCATCTTCTCTTCTCCTACTACACATGTTCCCTGGGATGATTCACACACTTCGTAGCATCATCTGCCATCTTAATTAATCGGGCTACATCTCAGGCTCTGTCCAAAACCTAACTTAGCAGACCTTCAAATGCGACCCTTTTCCTGTACCCCACATTTCAGAGGTAGCCGCACTGTCTGCTAGGTTATCCGAGCAGAGGCAAATGAACAAACATACCCCTGGGGCCCCACCTTTGAGACCTCCTATCTAGTCCACTGCTAATTACTATGGATTTTATTTCTGACTTTTCTCTCACGTGTATATCCATTTTCCTAATTTTGCTGTTGTCTACATTTTGTTTCTTATTGTTTCTGTTGAAATTTTACAATTTTAATTCCAAAACATTTTTTTTTCCAGAGTAAAGTTAAAGAAATAACTTGAAATGCTAAAAAAATTAGATACACAAAATATCCATCATAGGAAATAAAACAGAAAAAAGAATACTTAAATGTCAAATGGTAGAGGCTGGTTAAATAAAAAGACGGCCTATTTTTATGATGGACTCTAATTGTCACTGGAGGTATTACCTAAGAAGCTGTAGCAACATGGACCTGTGCTTACAATGAAATGTTAAGAGGTACAAAGTAAGCCGTTGGAGTTATCTATGCAGTGTGATTTCAGCTTAATACAGACACACACTGGGGAAGGGAAAGGAATCATTCCGAAATACCAGCAGCAATTATGAAGGGATGGTATGATTCACTATTTTCTTTTCTTTTGACATTTATTTATTTGCAATTACGTATTACTGTGCATTAGTACCTGAGAAAGAAACGCATGGAAAATAAGTTCAAACCCGGATATTTGGAGAATAATGGAAACAGCGGTTCCTTCTAGTTCTGTCTGTTTCTGATGAATAATTCGTGTGAAACTGAAGCTAATCCTTGAATTTAAAATTTTGTTTAAAATTTACATTTTGTTTTTAATTGGAAGCTTTTGCTAATTGTAATTTATTTTTTTACTGATCACATTTCTCTGTCTCCAAATCCAAATAAAGCCAGAATAGAAAAGAATCTGTGAATTTAGAAAACCTGGTTTTATTGTGTGTTTCTGTTGGCACTTGGGAAAAGCTAGTGGGGGTGGAGGGGTGGGGATGGCAGATTTATTGGAAATACAAAGGACCGTAGCATAGCCATTTTATAGCTGAGAGCTCTAAGGATTAAAGACGAGGGCTGGTTTAAAGGGACAGTCAGCATCATCATAGTGGAGATGGGAAGAATAAGGCTAAGAAGTGTTTGGTCCAGAGTCATTGTTAGGTTGATGGTGGTCATAGTGGTATTGGCGATAATTCCATATAATAAAAGCCTAATATGCAAATCGACCAGATGGCAGAATGACCGATGGAACGACCAGTCACTATGATGCGCACTGACCACCAGGGGGCAGATGCTCAATGCAGGAGTTGCCCCCAGCCTGCAGGCCCCAGGCCAGCCAAGGTGGGTACCAGTGGGCCCTCCTCCCCTACCCCCCCCCCCATTGCCCCGCCTGTCGCCCCACAGATTGGCCTTGATTGCCAGCCAGGTCTAGGGACCCTATCTATGCACGGATTTCATGCATCAGGCCTCTAAGTGGTGGTCATAATGTTTAGAGCTAGAATGAGGCATAGAGCTCATGTGCTGTTAGATGCTGCCATTGTAAGAATATAGAACCTTCAGGATACAGTATTTTATTTATTTTTATTTTTAAAATATATTTTTATTGAAATCAGAGAGGAAGGAGAGGGCGAGAAAGATAGAAACATCAATGATGAGAGAGAATCATGGGTTGGCTGCCTCCTGCACGCCCCCAACTGGGGATCGAGCCCACAACCCAGGCATGTGCCCTGACCAGGAATTGAACTGTGACCTCCTGGTTCATAGGCTCGATGCTCAACCACTGAGCCATGCCAGCCAGGCCAGGATACAGTCTTTTAAAAGCAGAAGCACCGTGTCAGAAAGGGAGTTGTAAACCCAATGCTACATCAGGTGGAACTTAAGGCCTGCAGTTAAACTTTGCTATTCCATAGAAACTGAGAACATGTCGGTTTTCAGAATAGAAATGTTTATCTCCATATCTCCATTTTAAAATTCATTGTGCATATGTTCTGTGATTTCAAAGTAACAGTCTTTTCCATTTTTTCTCATTCTCGTGCAAATTGCAATCTCACCATGTCATCAAAAAGTTATTTAGTGACAGCGTATGGGGAGCCAAAAAGTTTCCTGTAATTTTCATGGATTTTCCATATTCAGAATGTTAGTAATTAAGTTTTTTTGTGTGTTCATTTAAAAGAATATATTATTATTGAAAGTAAATATACTAATAAATGCAAAATGTTGGCTCTCACAGCATATGCTAAACATTTTCACAGTGCCGTGCAGCGTATGCCCAGTTCTTCATTAAGAGAGTTTAAAATAACTTGCATTTAGGAAGAATACATTATCTTTGATTCAGAATTAATTATATGCTGTTTTGTGTACCATAATTTAAAGTGCTATCCACTTCAAATATGTAATACGCAAAAGAAACTATGGTTACAATTCATTAGAATTGGCTCCTTTCCTTTGCAATTTAGTGGCATAATGAATGTATAAAACCGAAGTGCTATTTGTTACTTGAATCAAAAGTTACATGAAGTGCTGCTAACTAACAGTTACAAATCATTCATTTAAAAAAAAAGCACAGCATGCCTCAGGAGAATGGAATAAGTCATGAGAGTAACTCATGAATAATTATTTTATCATTCTTTGTTAGATTTAAGAAAAATATTTTAGAGGGGCTTTCAGAACTAGAGGGTGGAAAGGCATTTAGACATCTTTTTTTATATATTACTATTCAAAGTGTTATTAAATTGTGTGGTATGCCCAGACAGGTACTTCTTTGAAAGCAAATTATGATTGTGTAAATAATTTGGTTCTAGGTGGCCATTATTAAACATAACATACCTTTTTAAAAATGAAGCCCCCAGTCTCAGTGACCTAGAGATGTATTAGTTGTCTGATAACGTTTCTTCATCCTTCGTTTGATCATCTTTTTTTTTTTTTAAGATTTTTAAAAATTGAGTTTAGAGAGACAGGAAGGGAGAGGGAGAGGGAGAGAGAGAGAAATATCAATGTAAGAGTGAAAACATGGATCGGCTGTCTCTTGCATGTCCCCTACTGGAGATTAAGCCTGAAACCTGGGCATGTGCCCCAACCGAAAATAGAACCTGCAACCTTTCAGGGCAAGGGACGATGCCCAACCAACTGAGCCACACCAGCCATAGCTGATCATCTTCCATTTCAACTATTTTTTTTTTTTTCTAGTGATGAGAAAAATGCTGCCCAGAGAGGTTAAATCCTTACCTAGGGTAATATAGCTCCTGACTGGAAACCCGGACTTGGAGTCCAGATCTCTCTTGGTTTAGGTAAGGCTCATAGTGTCACTTGCATCCTTCATGATTACCAAAGAGTTCTGTCAGGGAGGTCCATAGGAATCCGACACCACCATACCTAAGAAGGAAAGGACCACAGCAGTCAAAGCGCATCAGAAGTGGGAACAAAATTTCCAAAATGCGATTTCCATCTTTGAACTCTATGATGACATCTTGACTTTTTCATGAAAACTGACAGAACCTCAAATACTGCTCATGTGACCAGGGTGGAACGAGATGAGCACTCTCATACTTTGCTGATGGGAGTATCCATCAATACGGGATGGCATTGGGCAACGTTCTTCTGGAACCGGAACCTATACAGACCCTGTGTCTCCATTGTTTTACTTCTAGAATATCTATGCGAGGGAAATGCTCAGAAACACAAAGATGGGATTAGGACAGAATATTCTTCCAGGTGATTCCTTGTGGTATGTAAGTTTTACCTCAGTAAAACTGTTAAAAAATGCTCGTCACATTTTTATTTATGACGTCAAATGTGAAAAAATGGTAAAAGACTACCCCTTGGAAAAAATCTTTAGTAACAGTTCATTCATACAACTTGAATTTGAGAACTCATCCATTAGATTTATGAATATATTTTTAGAGAGAGGAAGGTAGAAAGAGAGAGCAACATCCATGTGAGAGGGAAATATCAATCAGCTGCCGCCTGCAGGCCCCCTACTGGGGATCGAACCCACAACCTGGGCATGTGCCCTGACTGGGAATCAAATGGCAACCTTTCAGTGCATGGACGACACCCAACCAACTGAGCCACGCCGGCCCGAGCTGAAGATATTTTTAATAATATGAAAAATACTTGTGGTATAGTATTTTTCTGCAGATGCATGATAAAAATTGGGTAAGCCACAATCTCTGCTTTGGAAAATAAAATTAAAAAGATTAAAATAATTAGAAATAAATCAGCATGGTAACTAATGATAGGTATTAGAGGGTGATAAAGATTATCCATCCTTTCGTTATCCAATCATTGACTTATTCGGCCAGTCAACTTTATTTTAAACCCTTGCTTTTTCAAAATGGTCTTCCGTGAGGAATAGTTACTATTAAAAATCAGGAAAAGGCATGAATAAAGGCCACAGCGAGGAGTCCTCCTTCACGGGCACCTGGCCTGTACCAAGGGCTGACGACGTGCGGCCGCAAACTTTTTATTTATTTATTTTTTAAAATATTTTTTATTGATTTCAGAGAGGAAGGGAGAGGGAGAGAGAGATAGAAACATCAATGATGAGAGAGAATCATTGATCGGCTGCCTCCTGCATGCCCTCTACTGGGGATCGAGCCTACAGCCCTTGGCGGGAATCGAACCTGGGACCCTTCAGTCCGCAGGCCGATGCTCTATCCACTGAGCCAAACCAGCCAGGGCTCGGCCACAAACTTTTTAGTCGATTCTCAGGCTCTAGTCCAAGGAGAGTCTTCTCATGGGCAGAGGACCTACATACACAGGACTGACAGAATTTGTTACCATTTTACTTTCTCAGTCTCAGTAAGAGTGTTACGGGGAACAGGCTGCTTCACCGTCTACTGATGTGGTCCATTTACACGAACCCCCCTCTTTACATGCATCCGACAGTGGGGTTTTCACTCCCATCATTTGTACGGATGGTAAGCAAAGTATGAAGAGCAGGGAGCTCGGGATTTGCTCACAGCAGCAGCGTGTGGCCGGTGATTGGTATTAATAAGCCACTCGCTGCTTGACACCTCCTCATGGTCAAGCCCGGGTTTCCGTCCAGGACGTAAACGTATTTCCTGCAACTTGTTCACTCAGTGACACCACCCTCTGAATTGCAGCAAACGTCCCTTACACAAAGTCACTCGCATGGTCCCTGTGGTAGCGGACGCTTCGTAATTCCTAAGCGGAAGCATGAAGAATTAGCCTAAATTCCCTGGGTTCTGAAAGAAGGGGAAAGCGGTGGAGACAGTGAAATCGCTCAGGCTGTGCGGCTGCCCTTGGAGGAAGCCATACTGTGTCAGGTACAAAATGTAATCGCTCTGATTGCCGGACACCTATCTCCTGGGACATTCCCAATTCACACCTAACCGGGAGGCCTGCTGTCAATGGAAAGAGTCCAGAGTGCACGAGGGTAGGGTTTTCTTTCATCTCAAGTGATAAGTGTTTTTTGTCATTTAAAATTCACTCTGAAGGCCCTACAGTCAAATATTTGATGTTTCCATGGAAGAAAAATGTCTAAGGCATGTTCTCTCTCTTACTCTCTGTTGTGGGATCTGAGTGTATACAATTTTGTGGGGTACCCAATCTCCAGACTAAACCATGGCCTTATGGGCCAAGGATCATGAGAATTCTTTCTTTTTACTTATAATTTATCGTAATTGTTAAAGTTTTACGGATGCACCTCTTTTTCCCCCCATTGGTCCCCCTCCACCCCGCTCCCGCTCCCCCAGGACTTCACCGCATTGTTGTCTGTGTCCGTGGGTTACACACATATGCATGCAAGTTCTCTGGCCCCGGGACTGGTCCTTGTTTTAGTAAGAGGTGGGCTGCGCATCCTCTGCTCCCAGGTTACCTGGGCACCTTGTTCTCAGGAAAGTTTTCAAGGCCCTAACCCGGGTCCTGTGCGGCAGGGGGTGAGCTCTGAGGAGCTACATTTATACCAAGCCTCCAGGTCATTTGAGGCTCTTTAATGTTTGAGAAATGAGACGTGAGCTCTTTGCTATTTTCAGGAAGCCTTCACCCCTACTCTGCTCTTCTTTACTTCATAGCAGCTTTCTTTACACAGGCGTGGGGAACGTCCAGCCCACGGACCGTATAAGGCCGGATAAATCATTTGGTCTGGCCCTGTGAAGGCATTAGGGGTGAGTTAATTAAATGTTTGACTGACTATAGCGGGCTGATTTTTAAGTTGATCGTTTTATACGGCCTGTGAATGATGTTAAAAATATCCAGATGGCCCTTGGCAAGAAAGAGTTTCCCCACCCCGGCTACAGAGACCCATGGACACGCAGAAAGGGCAAATTAACATTGGGACACCCCAGAGCCAACAAAGATGCATCTCGACTTGACTTTCACAGTGTGCCCCTTGGACCAGCAGCATCCATCTTACCTAGGGGTGTTCAGAGATGCGTTCTGGGCGGGGGCCCACCCGGGGGGGCCCACCCTGTGACTTTCTGAACCTGAAACCCAGAGGGTGGTTTTCAGAAGCCATCCATGTGATTCTGATGATTTATAAAGTTGTTCACCTTCCCAATTTCTGTAAAGGAGGAGACTTTTTTTTTTTTTTTTCCTTTCAGACCCCAGTTCTTTTGAGAAAATCTCACAGACTTAAAGAAGAGAGTTTTTTAGACTCAATGTCACAGGCACGTCCTGCCTTTAAACCAGGTAATGGTCCCACCAGGAAGGTAATAGTTTGGTCTCTTAAAAGCAGCATCAAAATAGCAGGACGAGACCCATTGGCTTTTAAATTAGATGGCAGGCTCCTACGTTAAAGCGAGCTCAGTGGCATCTTGGTTTTGACGTTCACCAGCTGCGAGGCTTTTGAGAAAGGGAAAGATGATCTGGGAGACGTGCTTTTCCTATCTGAAAAAGGGTGTAATGATAATACCTTCCTTTCACGCGGCAATTTTGAGCATTAAAGGAGGCAACGGATGGAACGTTGTTTGCTGAGGACTGGGTAATCAGTAGATGCCCAGAGGATGTTCTGAGGCCTGTAACCACGGATATGCATTCCCGTTTTCGGACCTTTCGCTCCTTCATTTTAAACTGGGAGGGGGAGTAGTGCCTGGGAGTGACGGGGTTTAGTAATGAAACAGAACGGAGTGGACGACAGAACCCGAGGTCTTCCTATGGAAGAGGAAAGGATGGAGACTGTCCCTCTCTGGGTGCCCAGCCTCCAAGGAATGGTCCCTGCATACGTGCACTCGACAAACAGCAATTAATTGCTTAATGTTGCAAAAGAGCTATTTCAGAATCGAGTTATATACATTGTTTGACTAACACTCCCAGCAACACCACTTAAGAAGGCCTAGTAACTAATCTTATTTTATAGAGGGGGGCGGGCCTCAAGCTCAGAGAACAGGAGCGAGTTGACTAGGGTGGAATGGGGTGACCTCTCAGGTCACCTATGTCATATTATTCCGCAACACTACTTTAAAAGTATTTTTTGTTGCTAATCCTTACCGGAGGATATTTTTTTAGGAGGAGACAGAAAGAGAAACATCGATGTGAGAGAGACACATCGCTGGGTTGCCTCCTGCACATGCTCCCAACCAGGGCTGGGGATCGAGCCTGTAACTGAGGTACATGCCCTTGACCAGAATCGAACCCGGGACCCTTCAGTCCTCGGTCTGATGCCCTATCCGCTGAGGCAAACCAGCTAGGCCTGCAGTGCTGCTTTATTTTACTTTAACCTCTGTGCCACTTCAGTGGGTCATCTCTAGCAATAAGCTACGGGGATGTGCACGTTTAGAGATAATTTTGCGTGCACCTGTGGAACATACAGGAAAAACGTGATGCACTTGGATAACCAGTAATGCCTTGTAAGTTTTAATTCAATAAGCTATACGCTAATCAAGTCCTCGCCCACGTGAGGAAAGAGAGGCTTTTTGTTTTGTTGCTAATAGTATTTTAAACTGGGTTCTTGTTCAATTTGGTACAGAAAGTAAAAGCAGCTGTGCAGCCGAACGCATTATTGTAAGGCGAGCACCTTAATTCAGCCCACCCCCCAGTGAGCAGGTGGCACCCAGCCAGACAGCCTGTTTTCTGATTTCTTTCTGTATCTTCGGGTCGGACTTTGAAGTTTCTTTTGATCTCTAAGTGCTCCCATCATACCCTGTCATTGAAAAAGATGGAATCATTTATTTCAATCCGGGGATTTTCCGCATCAGCACTGCTGATGTTTTGAGCAGGATACTTTTTCGTTATGGGGCTGTCCTATGCATTAGAGGATATTTGGCAGCATCTATGATTTCTGCTCTCTCAAAGCCAACCAGTTGTGACCACCAGAAATGTCTCCAGACACGGCCACATGTTCCCCTAAGGGCTAAAATCGCTTCCAATGGAGAACCATGGCTATAGGGCTTCCCTCTGTGCTCTCAATGGTCTGGAACTGGATCTCGGATGGGAGTCTCTATCAGATTCGCATTCACTGTTTGTACTTGTTTATTATTTCCCTCATTGCAAAGACTACTTCCTGGTGATGGTGTGTGATTCCCGTTGGAGCCACAGAGGTTGGTGATTTCTCCTTCGGTAATGTCAGCCACCAGGATGCCCAATGTCTCCAGCCTTTATAAGGGGTCTCAGAATATTGACAGGCCAGTTCTATCTTCCCTTTGTCACTGACTTGTCAGAATACTTGTCTAAAGAGAAGCCTGGCTCAGCTATGATTCCATTGCCAATATGGTTTTGAGTGGAAAAGGAATGACACAAGGTTCCCATTTTCCTGGGATGTCTGTCCCCGGATAGCCCGTCAGAGGTGAAGTGGCCTGTCCCAAATTTCCATGCTGGTGTGGGTTGAGTCTGGACTTGAACTCAGACCTTCAAGATGCCAGAATGTATTACGTGGTTCACTATGTGCTCTGACTTTGATTGGCTGTTGAGATTCGAATGAATTCGTGAATGGATGACCACATGAGTGGATGTAAGAGGATGATGCTGGAAGTTATTGGAAACTATTCTTTCCTACCGGAGGGACCGTTTTCCTGGAAGCCAGTTGAATCTGGACTTTGCATTTCCCCTCTGGGGTGAGGCAGAAGCGAGCAGAGCCATGACTTTGGTGTGGACTTTGGAGGAAAGGGGAATGTCAGCCATCCAGTGCGGCTCCTGTGACTGCCCCGTGGTGTGGTCTGCCTGCTCCTCACCTGTGCTCAGTCATTGCTTGGCACTTGTTTCTGCCTAGCTACCCCTCCCCCCCCCCCACCCCCCCCAATGAGTCCACCCAGTCCTACAGGTGGCTCCATGGCCTGGGTCCCTGCCTCTTCCTCTCCACATGCTATTATGCATCAACGTGTGAGCTTCCTCCTTGGTACCTGGGCAGACAGAGCGCAGCTGAGCCCTGCACTTGCCAGATGTCAGGGTGACACGGGGAGGAGTGTAACCTGGCAGAGCTCAGAGGGCGGAACTCTCTGGAAAAGTATGGGAGTGGACAGTTCTGTGAACAACTCCAGGGCATGGGGATCTCCTCCCCGTGGCCTCTGGATGGGACTCCATCCAGGCAGGAAGCGGGGAAGACTGAAACGGGGAGCAGCAACACTGGAGAAGCACTTGGCATCAGGGGACATCAGCACCTTCTCTCTCTTTTCCTTCCTTCTCGGCCATCCTACGTAGACTCCGTGTAATGTTTCCTTGAGTTCATTGCACTGCAAGTCACGTCTATTTTTCAACACAAATTGATCTAAGACCCATCATTAAACAATATAGCTATTTGAAATCGGTAAGATTCATTTCAGGATCTGTTCCGAGTGAAGTTTTTGAGTGATGTGATGTCTTCATGGTTTGCAGACTCCGAAAAGCTCAAGTTCCCTTTGGGGTGTTCTGGGTTTTGATACTGACAGTGACCTGGGAGACAACCAGTGATCCAGCATTCTGATAGTCTCTGTTGCATTTGAGCCCATGGCAGGTGCACCCTACCTGTCTTTTTAGAAATATACATATTTCTTTATTGATTTCAGAGAGAGATAGAAACATCAGTGATGAGAGAGAATCATTGATTGGCTGTCTCCTGCATGCCCCCCACAGGGGATGGAGCCCTCAACCCTGGCATGTGTCTTGACTGGGAATCGAACCATGACCTCCTGGTTTACAGGTCCACGCTCAACCACTAGTCACGCCGGCCAGACCTCCCTACCTATCTTGTGTGAGCTAGTCTGTCATCACCATTACACGGAATAGCTCGTCCTTAGAATACCATGACATTTTTATACCAATTTTCAGAATATGTGGTTTGATAGGTCAATTTAAATATTTAAGTAACACTAAAATGCTGAATATGGAGAAGTATATATATATATATGCAGTCTTTTGCAATATTAAGTATATTCAATATATATACATTCTTAATATGTGCATTCTGATATGTAAAAGCACGTCATTTAAGACCTGATTTTTCCTAAGGAAATACAGTACAATGCAGTCTGGCAAGTGTTACTGTTGGTGACTCTTTTCTAAGCATTGCCATTTTCTCAAATGCCGGTGATGCAAAGACGAATAACTTGAACGCTTGTCCTCATGGAGGTCATGGTGCGTCAGGGAGCCAGGCATGTGAGTATCAGCCACAAAGGAACCAAAACACAGAGAAAAGGATGGACAAGTTACGCTGCCCATGTTTGTACCTCAAAAATGCCATAAGCGAATTTGTGACAAAAGAGCAAATCTGGGAAATACTCAAAACAAATATGAACTAAAGAAGTGTTTTAGCATGTGAATGAAGAACTCTGACAAATAGATAAGAAAAATATCACACCCCAATGGAAAATAGGGGACGGCCCTAGCCATACAATTACCAGAGCTGTACATGACTGTAAACACACACACACACACGGGTACACACACTCACATGTATACATACTCACATGAAGAATGCAGGTGTGTTACTACTCAAAGAAAGAGAAACCCAAGCAGAATGCATTGGGGCCTTAAAAAAAAAATCTGCGGGGGAAGGGATGGTTATGATGGGAGGGATGTGTGTAACTGACATGCCATTATCCTGCTGGTGGACATGTTAATTGAAACATATTTTTTTGGAAAATAATCTGCATATGTACATAGAGGTTTAAAATCTCACCTATTTTGACCCAGCGATTTTGCTTCTATGCGTCCATTCTAAGAGAATAAACAGGTATGTGGGCAGAGATTAATGCACCATGAAATTTGTTGCATTGTTACTTGTAATAGGAAAACTTTAAACTATGGAGGAGCTCAATAGTAAGGGCTTGAACGGTCAGAGCGCTCATTGTCCATCCTGACAGGCAATTACTATTGGAAGCAGGGTTCCCGAAGAATATTTTATGGTTATGCCTGCTCAGGGTATCATGAAGTCAGGTATGATAGACGAACTATATCTATTGTTTAAAAATAGGGGGGCGGTGGAGGAGAATGGCCAGGAGTGTTTATTTTCTCATTTGTACCTTTTATTTTCCAAAAGTTTGACATTGCGTATGCGTTACTGGTAATCAGAAGAACATCACACAATGAAACCTAGGAACTGTATTGGTGACCCAATGCAACGTGAGGTGGGCATTATACAGAACGAACCGAGGTTTTCGGGAGACTGATCTGTGAATTTCCCTTGCTGAGTCAGGCAGGAAGAGCTGGAGGAGAGAGATGGGTTTTAGGGTCTGAGGAATAATTTGCCCAGTGAGTAAGGGAAAGCAGGTCATTTTAGGACCTTTGGGAGTATGTGCTGTGCGAGTGACAGAAGAATACACAGCCCTGGCGTGTGGAAGGAATGAGATTGATCTGGTGTAACCGGAGCGTGCACACTGCAGGGCAGAGGGCTGCGTTGAAGGAAGATGAGAGACACCCGGAGTGAAGGAACTTTCCATTTTGTAGCCACGCTAAGGAGTTTAAGCATCAGAACCCAATTGCAGAATCTGGGAGACACACAGCTGATTGGAAAACACACATGCACACCCATACAAGCACAGGGACCAAGTTATGATGAGTTTCATGACAAGAATCAAAGTAAAAGCAGACACATAAATACATGTGCAAATGCTTTTCAGACAACATCTGCGGGGAGGGGTGAAAGCAATGTTTGCTCCATGAGAAAATTCAAAGCAAACCGTCGTAGGGAAAAAATGGATACTTAAAAATACTCTTTCTTTTCTCATCACTCACTCCTGTCCTTCAAGGTTTCCCACCCTTTAAATGTATTTGTTGGAGAGGTTTTCCTTACCAGCGATCCTATAGCCGGAGTTCCTTCCCACCTTTTCTCTAATAATCATCGCTCATTAGATTTGTAAAGTTCGTGCAGACGAGGTGATCTATTGTATGTGCCTTTGTGCAGGTATATGACATAATCCATGCTGGTGAGGAGTTGCTACCTTAGCCGGCTGGTGTGGCTCAGTGGTTGAGCGTTGACCTATGAACCAGGAGGTCACGGTTTGATTCCCGGTCAGGGCACATGCTCGGGTTGTGGGCTCAACCCCCCAGCATGGGGAAGGGGGTGCAGGAAGCAGCCGATCCATGATTCTCTCGCATCATTGCTGTTTCTCCCTCTCCCTCTCCCTCCCTCTCTGAAATCAATAAAAATATAGTTTTAAAAAAGAGTTGTTACCCGGATGAATTTCACAAAGTCCCTGCACATGAAAGGCGTTGTCAAAATTCCTGAGGTTAGTGACTCTGACTTATGACTCAGACCACTCCTAGTCCGGGAACAAGCGTAGGCATCCCAGGCTGGGGTGATCGACACTTTGCACGTAAATCTTGCTCATTTTGGACTTGAGGTGAAGCTTGGAGACGAAGCACAGCTGGGTGGTCATGGCAGGCAGCCAGAGGCCCCGATGCTAGTGAGGCTTCTGCCGTACCTTCCCCAAAGGACACTTAGTTCCGCTTTGTGCCTTCCGTCTTCTCCCTTGCGCTGTGGGGATCTGGAATCAGTCTGAGTAAGTGGTTCCAGGATCCCAACACAGGACCCCTTTGCTTCTTGTCTGCCCCATCCCACCACGTCCAGCGCCAAGTTCAGCAGAAAGCAACGCCTGGTAAATGCTTGATGACTCATCGATCCAAATGCCTATCCGATTAGAATTCATTGTATTTTGAGATTGATAATGGCATCCTATACAGTTTCTGGAATGTTCTGCCCTGCCAGGGTGGCTAGGGTTGAGCATTGACCTATGAACCAGGAGGACACGGTTCAAACCCCGGGCAGGGCACATACAGGGGTTGCGGGCTCCAGCCCCAGTAGAGGGTGTGCAGGTGGCAGCCGATCAATGATTCTCTCTCATCATTGATGGTTCTATCTTCCATTCCCTCTCCCTTCCACTCTGAAATCAATAAAAATATATCTTAAAAAAATTTAAGTTTCTGGGAAGTTCTGGAAAACACCATCCGTCTCTCGCCGTGTGCTGGGGGGTGTTGGTCAGCGGTGTTTCCGTGTGGGAGTCCATGGCTTCCTCTGAGGACTCTGTACCTCGGTGAGGGGCGAAGTCGTGTTTTCCCCGATGCGGGTGCTGCAATGTGCTGTGACCACTCACGTAGCAAACGCGCCTGCTGCCAGCAGGAACGCCGAGGCATCCCTCGCCACGAGCAGAAGGCAGAAGGTTTGGTGCTCAGTGAATACATGCCTGTCTCCTCACCAGTGGGGATCTGGGAATTGTTTTTCTACCCACGCAGACAGCAGAGCTGGGGCAAGAAACTGCCAAGTCTTGTACACAAACACCACCTCGGATTTAGCGCCCTAAGTTCCACCACCCATGTCAGGACATGGCTTTGGCTCGTATAGACGGTCAGGATCAATGCACATGAAAGGAGTTTCTGGAAGCCTGCACAGAAAACGCCATCGTTTGCTTTCACGGAGAATGTGTCTGCTTGGGGTGGGATGGCCGTGGCTAGAGCAAGTGATTTCGTCCGAGAAGCTGAGGCTCCATGTAACGGCCACCTTCTGCTTCAGAAACAAGTGCAGCGTCTCCGTGTGTCCCGGTCTGAGAACGGAGTCCGCGCGGGTGGGTGTCAAGCACACAGATCACGTGGACGGATGCATGTCTCACACGCAGAGAACCAAAAATACTGGAGAAGAGTCTGCTTTATCCTTGACAGGAAGAGGTAGGATGCGGCAGAGAGAGATAGTCTTGGAGATGAACAGAATCAGGAACAATACCACGTTCGCTGTCTCACACGTCCCATCAAATGTTTGGGGAACCTGACATTGCCGGGCTCCTTAGCCTTGTAAGGACAGTATTTAATTGAAAAGGACTTCCTCCTTTAGGCATCTTGTGTGGGTGGCAAAGCCTGTACAGCTCCTTTTAAGGGACTTGGTAATTCACCTTCTCAATGACTTGACTACAGGGACTCTGTCAGGATAGGATGGGGGAGGGGGGGAGGAGGGGAAGGCGGAGATGTAGCATTGGCTAATTTTATTTTTCCTTTTCTCAGCCGCTGTCACATTTTTGCATGAGGGTGCCACTTTTAATTAGACTGTTTCTGTTGTTATTAATTACTCCCTTTACATTAAATTCACACCTTTCTGCCACAGGAGCCCGATAATAAACGTTTGCTTTCCGGAGCCAAGAACGGAAGATACACATGTGCAATGAGCTGTTACATGGTGCCAGGCTCTTTGTTCCATCATCCGATTTTATCCGTGTGAAATCATCAATAAAGATACCCATTTTTTCTCTCAGCGAAGAAAGCGGACATTGAAAGAGATGAAGCGGTTTTCAGGGGTCCGTATGTTGGGATGGTAAGGGTGGGTTGGGACATCGGAGGGCGTCTTGCTTCTTGGAGACTTCTGCATGGAGTGTTTGCTAAGGAATGAGAGCCCTCGGCTTATTGTTTGTTTTTTCTCCGTAGAAACGATCGTGGTGCAATAGGCAGTTTGGGAACATGCAGCCAGGCAGGGCTGGGTTTCATTTGTGCCCCCAACGCTCCCTAGATGGCTCCTGGGGCATTGCTTAGACTCTCTTGAGTCTTCGTTGCCCCTTGAAGAAGCGGGTTGACCAGAGTTTTTCCTGCGTCCATATGATTGCAAATAGCCCAGGCTCCCAGGACGGGCTGGATCAGGGGGAGCTATTTTGTCTGCACCAGCTGAGGTCCTGGGTTCCTACAGGCTGGGAGCCCCCCGTGGAGTGATTGACGGCTTCTCCAGGTGGAGAGGGACTCAGGGAGCTCTGGCATGAGGGTTTTCTCTTTGGTCCTTGAAAGAGGAAAGAGCAATCCCTGCCTTTCAGGCGGGGCTGCAGGAATTGGAAGACGGGCTGGTAGGAGATAAATCACAGAAAATTGCCTAGAATTGGTACAAACAAAATTTGAGCTTAACAAGTGCTGGAGCAGTGAGGGAGGATTTGTGCTCTTCTGACGGAAATGCAATCACTGCTCCTCGAGGCGGGAGGCAGCTCCTTGGCAGACGCTCAGAGGCATAGGCATCCTCGTCCCATGCTGCCTGCGATCAGCCACATGGGTCCCCCCGAAGCCAGAGCGCTGGGCAGTGGGCCAGTCCTTTACGGAAAAGAACAGCGACTGTGGATTAAGCCTCACCCATAAACCAGGTGTGGGGTTGCCTGGAACAGGACTCAATGACACCAGGGGGAAATGAAAAACAGGCCCATCCATGGTACTTGTTATTACTGTTCAACTTCTTGGGTGCTTATTTCGGACTTTGGAAAAAGCGATGTTCTTGTGTGTATATCATACACACACGTGCATGTATTATCTCACAGCAACAATGCAGCCTTCATGACAGCTTCCAGAAGACCTCACCACTTGCATTTCATCGGTGAGACAGCGTGCTCAGAGACATTAAGCAACTGCTCCAAGGCCACACAGCTCTGTGGGATAGAGCTGGTTCATTCGAGGCCAGGTGGTCTGCACTGAGTGGCTGTTTCTTTCATCTTTTTTAAAATCCTCATCAGAGGCTATTTTTCCACTGATTTTTAAAGAGAGTGGAAGGGGGTGGGGGAGACGGAGAGAAACATCGATGTGAGAGAGACACATGGATTGGTTGCCTCTTGCACATACCCTGACCCGGGCTGGGGAGCCTGCAACTGAGGGATGTGCCCTTGACCGGAATCGAACCTGGGACCCTTCAGCCTGCGGGCCAATACTCTATCCACTGAGCCACACTGGCTAGGGCAACAATGTCTGTTTCATCAAAACAGAGAAGTCTTCGGGGATGTGTTGCTTGTCAGAGATGGATTCTCCTGAAATACTCTTTTGCTATCCTGTGAGAGCCAGTGATTCAAAGACCCTTGCCAAGGGATCATCATAAATCCTGTTTAGACAGAGAAATCGCCGACGTGAGAAGGGTTCTTTGCAGTGGCCTGCAGCCTACAGCAATAGCGTCCTGAAGAGGAAATTTGCAGCCACGCCCGAGTGCGTGCAGGCGGGCTTGTTGACACGGGCGGGGGTGTGGATGGCAGGATTTGATGGAGGGTCCCCCTCACAAGGGGGGGACACTGTCGTCTGAGAGGCCACTGTCTCATGTGGCTCGCTATAATCCTCGGCCTGAGTGACTGTGTCGTTTTCAGAGACAAGCGAGCTTATCTGGTCCTCTGCCCCCTACCCTGGTGAAAATGAAAGGCATGGTGCATCACCATTTCTCTCAGCCCCCTTTCCTGGTCCCTGTAGTCTGGTCTGGCTGGTAGATCAGCTGGCGATGCACACCCCCAGATGGTGAAGAGATGAGGGGACTGCCTGCCAGACATGCAAGCTTTCCCTTCTGGGGAATAAATCTGCTCTTACCTGCCAGGACCCTCCTGTGTAGGACATAGTGCTCTGGGCTAGAGGGTGCAGGATGCCAGGTGGGGAAGGGAAACTGTGTGTGTTTAGGGATGCCTTCTTCACTTCACAAAGCGATTCCAATGCATTTTTTTAAAAAAATATGCTTTTATTGATTTCAGAGAGGGAGAGAGAGAGAGAGAAACATCAATGATGAGAGAGAATTGTGGATCGATTGCCTCCTGCACAACCCCTACTGGGGATCGAGCCCACAAGCCGGACATTTCCTGACCAGGGAATTAAATGTGACCTCTTGGTCCATGGGTCAATGCTCAACCACTGAGCCATTCCAGCCAGGCTCCCCACACATTTTAATAAAAAATATTAACTAACCAAGAATAGAAGATGATTTAATATTTCCCTAATTATTTGTACACTGTTCTGTATAATATCTAGGAAAGGTTTGTAAGAAAAATACTGTTTCTATACACACACACACACACACATGCACATGCACACTCTGAGAACTGGACTGGGAGCTAGGAGGGACAGTCACAAACACAGGTCCATCCATGAGAACTTCTTATTAATGCTCGATGTCTTGGGTGCTTTTTGGGGACATTGGGAAATCAGTGTTATTTTTTTCATGTGTCTTAAATAGGTGTATATGAATGACCTCACAGCAATAATCCCATAAAGTACACACCATTAGGACCACATTCCAGATGGAGAAACTAAGGTTCAGAGAGGTTAAGTCACTGGCCTGTGGTTACACAGCTAGTCAGTGATGGGATCTTCCCCTGAGCCCCAGCTCCCTAGGTCCAAAGCCCTGGGCTCTTGCTCCTCCCTGGATGTTTATTGAAGAGCTGGGAAAGAGTGATTTCAGGTATACTGACCAGGCCTGTTTGGTTTCCCTCCTCAGCGACTCCTCCCCCTTGGAGCCCTGGGTGTTTTTGCAGAGCTAACCCATGCCCAGCCCTGTCCCCTGTCACATCCCTGGTCCTGCCTCCACAGCCGGGCACAGGGACAAGGGGAAGAGAAAGTTAAATGAACTCCCCCAAGGGCAGTCACCGGGAGGCAATGGGTATTTGCTTTTTTCCTATGCGTTTGATTTAGAACAAAACAGAACAACAAACGTTCCCTGCCTCTGGGTCCAAGGACTCAGCTGCAGATTTACCAACAGCGGCTCCCATGAATAATGAAAGAGTTTCCAGGTTGTCTGAGAACCACCATGACATCAAAGAGACACTCCAAAATGAAATGCAGGTGTCTCCTTCCTCTCCCCAGAGCCCAAAGCCTTCGGCAGCAGCATAGCCATCCCCGGGGCACTCACTCCCATATGCTGGGCCGCAGCCCCTGCCCTAAACCTTTTGGGGCAGAACTTGCATGATAACAAGGTCCCCAGGTACCTTGCCCATCACAGGGGGAGAGGCTCTGCTCCAGGCATGCTGGAAAAGAGGAGGATCTCCCTCCTCGCCGGGGCCAGGGGTAGAATGCTGTGCGTGAGTCACTCACTCCGTGTCCACAATGTAAGGATGCCAAAAAATGCAGTGATCAACGTAAGCAATATTTAATGCAATATTTAAAAATATGTTTTTTTAAAAAAATGTAAAGATACTTGGACATCAGCAATCTTCTCCTTTTCTGGAAGAGAGGGCAGGAGAAACTGCTGGGGAAGGCTTGGGAGCTTTCTTGGTTTCTGTAAATATTCTGAATTTCCAGCAAGTGAAATTGCATTGAGTCATTTCCATTTGGGACTGCATACCTCTGTATTATTGGATTTTCAAACACGGCAATTATACACAGGTTGTAATCTAGCATTGTAACCCGAACATTGACGTTCAGTTCGCCTGCTGAACACAGACCAGGCTAACGGTGAGGATAATGGTTGCAGAACCTCACATGACAGGGGGCTCGCCATTTGCTCCATTACGTGAATTAACTTATTTAATTTTTACCAGAACCCCATGAGAGAGGCACCATTTTAATCTCCACTTTAGAGATGGAAGTGCACACAATAGGTAACTCATATGAATGAGGTTATCCAGCCAGTAGCTCCGGGAGGTGGAATTCAGATCCACGCTGGCCCCAGAGTGCACTCTCTTTGCTACTTCACAAATCTCAGCAAAATAATATAAAAGGAATGTACATGGTGTCCGACGTTCTAAAGCAAATGTATGCATGCTCCCCCCCCCCCCCCCGTCACCACCCCCCAGTGTGTGCATATTAGGGTTGCCAAGTTTTTTATTCTGAAAATCTGTCCCTTTTTACACTTTGTATGTTAAAATGCTCTGGAAAGAGATGAGAGTACTAGATGATGGGCGTTGCCTCTTCGAAATGTACATACAGTTTTGGCTGCGCTTTCTTTTTAATTAGGCCAGGAGGTGGGGAAGGAGAAGATGCCATTGGTTGCAGGGGAAACAAATAGTTCAGGGTCCTCCCTGGGCTGCGGGGAGCCTCTGGGGGCCCAGGTAGGCGGCGGCTCTGCCCCGGCTGTGTCTCTGTTTGACCTTCTTGGCAGCGGTGCCCACACTTGTCTCTGGCTTGTATCTGAGAGGGACTCATTAGCAGTGGGTGTGTGTCTCCTCGCAGCGACTCAGGCACAGGGCTGCCAGCGGTGCCAGGGACCGGGGCTGCCGCTCTGGGCTTCCTGGGAGGCCACCACGCTGGGCTGTCAGAACAAAGCTGGGCCCAACCCTTTCCGGGCCCTGCAGCCTGTGGTCACCCCACAGGAGGTGCCCTAAGATCCGAGCGGGAGGTGGCTCTGGGAGGGGCCTTGTCGAGGCTGCATCCTGCCTCTCCAGGAGGACTCCAGGTGGCCAGCTGCTGCTGGGCGCCCTTCGCCAGGGAGTGAGTAGGCACTGATTTACCAGCCCGGCCTCTCCATCTGTCGGTCTGCGCGCAGGTGCCAGGGATGCCACGCTGCCCGGACACCCCGGATGGGAATGGCGGTGCTGGGATCTGGGCAAAGGGGCCTGGCTTCTGTGGACACAAGCTTTAGGTCGCAAGTGCCTTGTGATTCATGTCCCGCCCCCACGGTGGCAGCTGCCCACTCTGCACCTCTGTACTTGTTCACTGTTTCTGTACTTCATACTCGGATCATGATCTCCATCAAATCCTGGGTTTGCTTTTAATTCCAGCTGGGTTACCACGGCTGACCTGATATGCCAGGTGTTCCGAATGTTGTCTGAGAGAGATGCCCTGGGTTGGGCCCCGCTGCCCGATCGCGATGTCTGGGACACACTCTTGGGCACTGTTTCCATCCTCTGTCTTTGTCTCCTCCTCATTAAATCTTCCGGGTCTGTGGAGCTGACTACCAATTGGTGCCTGACCCAGTTACAGAGAGCCACCACGTTGCCCCTCCCCATCATAGTAAATGGATCACAAATGTTTATTCCCCGGGACCCAAAGGGGACTTTGTTATGTTAGAGTCACCTCTATCTCTTTGCAGTGCCTGTATGTGAGTGCGGATGTATACATGTATGTATGTCCACATGTGTTTATGCATGTATGTTTAAATATGTGTTCATATGTTTGTGTGTGCACACGTGTCTCTGTGTGCACACATGAGTTTCTGCATGTGTCATGTGCATGTCTGTGTGTCTGTCTGTGTGTTTATGCATGACTATGCATGAATATCTGCATGTGTGTGTGCATGCCTGTGCAAGTATGTATGTGTGCATGCACACACACGTGAATGCATGTATGTCTGTAATGAATGTGTGTTTGTGTGTTGGGGGGGGTGCACCTGCCTAAATGAAGGCTGACCTTTTCCGCTGCTGTGTTGGGGCCTTGCTCTGGCTTACTGGTCCCGTGGCTTTTGTACTGGGTAGTTTGCTGGTTCCCTGCGTTGAGCTCCGTTCACTTCCTACTTGGAGCACTTTCCCGGAGCACAGGTTCTCACACTGTCTGCTCTTGGTATGGGCTCTGCTTGCCTCTCTCTGCCAAAGGGCACTGCGGAGTTACTCCCAGGACCCTTTGAACTGCTTATTCAATGGCTGAAGAGCTCCGTCAGGACAGTTGCCAGGACAGCCGTCCCTGCCCGCATTGTTGGGCTGTGACTCGCGTACTTGGCTTTGCCTCCGCTGCTCTCCGACGCTGTGTGGGAGGCTGGTGCATCGGGCACCGGTGACCTTTCCACACCATCTCCCCTTGCATTTGGCAAGATCATCCCTCCAGACAAACTGTATTTATAAGGTAATAACCAATCTGCGTTCTCCTGTTTAATTAGTCATAGATACATAATTGCCAATCAGAGCTTCTAATCAGCAGGAGCTAATCAGAGCTCACAGTTATTTATTTACTGAGCATCTTCTATGTGACTGACCTATGCCAGGTGCTGGGAGTAGAAAGGTGAGCGAGGAATGCCTCAGCGGGAGTTTCCGGTGTACAGTATTCTAGTGAATCATCATTGTAATTTGGGGAGATTTTACTGGGCGCCCTGTGTGTGTTTGAAGTGGTGCCCTTATGCCCTCCTTTCGTCTTCAACCATGTGAGTTAGGCAAGAGAGATACATCTTTGACAGGAGGAGGCTGACACTTGCAGAGTTGAGTCGCTCACTCCAAGTCACACACTGAACCGCAAAGCAGTGGCAGGATTTGAACTCGGGATTGTCCGACGCTAAAACTTTCCCATGCAGATCAGTCACCAATTCCCTGTATCCCTTTCCCTCTCTTTCCTGCTGGGTAGGCTTTGCTTTTGGGGGCAGGAGAGTGCCCTGTGTTCTCACCATATTCTATGGATTCTGCCCCTCCCCCAGTTTTAATGAGCTACACTGAGACGTAGCACTGCATTAGTCCAACGTGCACAACACAACGATGAGAGGTAGTATATATTGCAAAATGATGGCCACCATTAGTTTACTTAACATCTGTCACTTCACAGACTTAGAATGTGTTTTTTTCTTGAGAACTTTTAACATCGGTTCTCTTAGTGACTTTCAAATATATAATACATTATTGTCTGAAGTCTCTGTTTATAGGTTAGTTCGAAGTACCTGGAAACCCTGAGTACAAATGAGCCTGTCACCCCATAGAATGATGGAGCCTCGCGCTAAGTATTCAGCTTAGTCCCCTCCTGACTGTCAGATGGGGAAATAGACGCTTTGAGTGGCAGAAGGGTTTGCCTGGAGTCACACAGTGTCAGAGTCTGAGCTTGAACTCAGCACCCCCACGTGCAGCCCAGCTGTGCTGGTCATAGCACATTAGCTGGTCACTGGCTGATGTAGTCTGGGGTAGGTAGCAAAGCTCAAGAGATCTTCCGGGTAATTCTATCCAGGTGAGAGCAGCCAGAGTTGGTTATGATGGAGGCTCGTTAAGGGCAGGGGTCTGACTTAGTGCACCGCTGTCCCCCCCGCCTCCGGCACAGCCCCAGGTTCGGGCAGGTGTCAGCAGGTGTGTGTGGGAAGAATGACCTGAGTGACAGGCAGGGGCCTCCAGGGATAACCTCCTACTATCTGTACAGTAGTTGCTGACCTCCCATCTTGGATTTTCCCACAGCAGAGTATTTTACATTTTTTTTAAATTTTATTTATTAAATTGATTGGAAGAACCATATGATTTCACTCATATATGGGATATAAAACGGAAACTTATGAACACAAACAGTAAAGTGGTGGTTGCCAGAGGGAAGGAGGTGGGGGGAGAAGGGGGCCCTCATATGAGGTGACAGGAGAAGATCTGACTTTGCATGGTGGGCACACAGTGCATTATACCAGAGAGTATTTTAGAATCAAATTGATAGTATCAGTGTCTAATCTGACATGTCGATGGTTCAGTCGGTCAGTATCATGCCCTACTTTCCTATTTCTATTTTGGAAAATATTGGCTGGCTTCTTTGGCATCTTAGGGAGGGTAGGGTGTTCTGGCCATGTGGGATGGTGACGGAGGGTGCTCCCTTACCCGCCCACTAGTTCACTCCGAGTGTGGTCGGCTCCCATATCTGCCAGACAGACCTTGCAGCAGCCTGATGAAACTGTATAAAGTTACACATTTCTGGCTACGACCCATACTACTGTTTAAAGGTTAAAAGAGAAATGAGGAAGAAGAGGGAAAAATTCACCTGCAAATTCACTGGGACTCAGATTGTCCTTGTTTTTCTCCTCCCTCACAGTATTCAATTTAGGAATTTGTGGTGTTTTTTTTTTTTGTTTGTTTGCTTTTTTGTTTTTTTTTTATGATCATCATTGGATTTACATCTAGTGTACAACCTTTATATTTTATTTCATAGTGAACCATTTTGAAGCATGCCAGTATATTCTACATTGCTCTACAAGTCACATTATCTCGACTTTGGGAAGGCCTGCTGTCCCGTGCATGGGTGTACTCTGTGTCTTACTTAAACATGGTCCTATTACAACAAGGTAATTTTGACTTTTGGAGAATGAAAGGATATCATTCTCATTGGGAATCTGGGTGAGGGGATTATAAAAGATCTGCAATGCCTAGAAGGTTCTACATTTCCAGTCAGTCATTTCCTATGAGTAACACCTCGTCAAGGCTTCAATGCTGTATTTCCCTAATGAAAACAAGAATACTTTAAACATTCATAGAAAAGCCTAGAATTAGTCAGCATCAGATTTCAAGAAGAGGGAAGTTCTTTCTCTATTGTTTAAAATTTAGACCATTAAGATGAAATTAAAAGCAAGCCTCTTTCCAAATTGCTGGGAGCCTTTTCCTCATCTTTGAAAAGGGTGGCATTTAACTGGCAGACAAAACAACAAGAGCGATAAAAGCTTAAAACTGACTGCTCAGGAGAAGATTGGACTCTGGGTGGAGGGCACACAGTGCAATATATAGATCTGGTAACAGAGAAACCCACACCTGAAACCTATATGTTCATGTTGACCAATGTCACCCCAATTAATTTAACAAATAAATATTTAAAAACAAAACTAGCTGGTCCGTGAACTTCTCCGGGAAGGACAACTAGATAGGCAGACACTGGACTTGGAGAGAAGCGGAGAGGGCGTTCATTAACTCTGTGTGCATCACAGTCTGGCAAGGTCACGGGGAGCCTCTTCTTTAGGCCGCTAAAAATAGACATCCCTCAGATCCAGCCATGCCATCTCTCCTTCCCTTTTCTGTAGTCATGTCTTATTTTGGGGAACTCTCTTCATTCTGCTCTCCCACTTGCTCTACAACGCTGCATTTGCCTGGGATAAGCCATTGGCCCCCTGTGTGTTGGAGAAGATGGGGAAGGCAGGAAATCTCAGGACCCCACTCAACTGGCTAGTTTACCTTGAAATTGCCATGTCTTTCCTTCCTCCCTCCTTTCCTTCCTTCCTTCCTTCCTCTCGCCTCTTCCTTCCTTCCTTCCTTCCTTCCTTCCTTCCTTCCTGCCTTCTTTCCTTCCTTCCTTCCTTCCTTCCCGCCTCCTCTTCTCTTCCCCCTCCCTCTCTTTCTCTTTCTGTCTTTCTTTAAACATGGGCCCCAATTCTCTGCAAAGGGACTGGCACATAGGAATGCTCCATGCATACTTATGGCATAGGTGAGAGGAAGACTCAATGAGTGAGTAGTCAGAGCTGCAGAGAAGGCCGAGTTCTAGAGCGGTAGGGCTAGGAAGGCCTCTGCATCCCTGGAAGGCATATCCCATGACTGTTTTAATACCCCCTTTCCACACCCTTGTCCCTCCGCTTCCTAATTTGGAATCTGTTCCTCTCACATGCATGCTCTGTCCCTGTCTAGTCATTTGTCTGCTGTTGTTACATCTGTCCATATCTGAACATGCACATCTGTTCAGAATGAGGTCCCATAAAAAGTCAAAGGAGTCATTGAACCCCTGGATTTATTATTTCTTTCCTCTCTATTCCATGGATTCCATGTTGATTTTTATAAATAGAATCTTACCCTAAACCCTAATATATATCAAACAAATAAAGCAGAGCTCCTGTGGATTACATATGAGGAAGCAGGAAAGGTGGGGATCCCACAACCTCCTCTCCCGCACTGCCTTTACCCACCATAGCCCCTGTAGCAGCCTTTGGGGTGCTCCTGAATACCCTGTCTCTGCCAAGCACAGTTAGTAAAATTACTGGGCAAGATCATCACCTAGTTTCTGTTGGCACTCATGTCCTATGATGTGTGATGTCCCTCCAACTTCAAGTCTGATCTCTGTGTTGCTGATTTGCAGCAAAGGCAGATATGATGCGGTAGGTGCCATGGGCGCTGTGAATGAGGCTGACAACAGAACCCCTTTGTGAGTGCCCAGGGATCGGAGGTGACAGTCATGTGATTGGGAAAATGCTTCCCTAGAGCAACAAGGTGTCCCAGGACTTAGGCCTAAATGACAGACAGAGGACTGTAAGCAGTGAGCAGTGCCTCTCATTCCATCGAGTACAGACCGGGCATTGGCTCTGGGCAGGGCCTGTGTGCTGAATTTAGGGGGACCTTAGGGAAAGGCACGGATTGGCTGCCGTTCCTTTTCTGTTCACTGTCTAACCCTGACCCTCTACCACAAGGCGAGAGCTCTGTGTGAACGGCAGCCCTGTCTGCTGGATGTTCTAGTGTCATGACCAGTAATCAGCACATGGTAAATGCTCAAGAAACATTGGCTGACAGGATATATATATATATATATATATATATATATATATATATATATATATATATTAGAGGCCCGATGCCTGAAGATTCGCGCAAGAATGGGCCTTCCTTCACCTGGCTGCCAGCGTCGCCTTCGCTCCGGCCCAGAGCCACCTTTTCTGCCTTTGCTCCAGCCCAGAGCCACCTTTCCACCTTCCCACGCTGACCAGAGGACCAGAGCAGCTGGGGCGCTCTGCCCCACCCCCTGCCGCTAGGCGCCTGCATATATAAATTAGCCTACCATCTTTGCTGGGTTAATTTGCATACTCACTCCTGATGGGCTGGTGGGCGTCACAAAGGTACGGTCAATTTGCATCTTTATATTTTATTAGTGTAGATGGTTGAGAGAGGATACCATGGTGACGTGTGTGTGTGTGTGTGTGTGTGTGTGTGTGTGTGTGTATGCATGTGAAGTTGGGGAAGGAAGTGGTTTGTTAGGAGGTAACACTTTGGCCAGGGTCTTTAAGGACAAGGATAAGTTTATATAGAAGAGAAGAGGAACATGCAAAGGCAGACAAGGGAGTCAAGGGCGGGAAGAGAGACAATAAGGTGCACTGAGCACAAACAGCCAATTCCTGTGGAGCTGGCCCAGGTGACACTGAAAAGCAGCCGACTCCCTCATGAAGGACCTTTTGCAGGGAGGGGCGAGGCTGGTTAGGAAGGGAAGCTCTGGTGGCCGGTTGCCTGGGTTCGAATCCCCACAAGTTGAGTGGCCGGGTACTTTACTCATCCTCTGTCAGATTTCTCCAACTTCATGAGCCATTTATGCACAGGGCCTAGGACAAAGGGGGCTTGGTTATTGTTAAAACAGAGGAGACCCACCCAGGGAGACCTTCGGTGCTTTGAAGCCGGGAGTGGCATGGCAGGCCCAGGGTTCAGAGGGAGTACGCAGCAGCATATGAGGGATGGGCTGGCTTCCGTCCTCCTGGGAGAAGGATGCTGCCTTGCAGCCTGCGTGGTCCCCAAGCCCCTTCCCTCACCTGCTAGCAACCCTGAGAGCCCTCCCTATGCCCACGCTGCTCTGAATGCCAAATCATTCTCTGCCTTCATGTTTACTCTGAGGATGCTGCTCGTTGCCTCAGGCGGATCACCTTTCTCCTTCCCTCACTTTCATTATGTAAAGCAGGGCTGTATGTTTCTGCACCACAGGCATCTCTAAGACAGCCTTTGGAATAAAACACGGTGCACGTAAAATGCATGCGTGTACAATGTGAATCACCAGGAGAGGTGCACTGTAGATTCTGTGTCTGACGAGTATCCAACCTATTTTCTCATCCACGAAGACCCAGATTTCTGGAGAACTAGACTCCACTCCCGCCTCTGTCACCGCAGCGGGACTGGCTTTTGTCTCTCCCTGTAATTCTGCTGTGCCCTTGGAAGAGAACCGAGGTCGTTCCTCACAGGCCCTCACACACCAGCCCCGACAACTGGTCTGAATGCGGGTGCTGCAGAGAGACCTTGGGGTGCCGGAGCCACAGGCTCTGTGGGCTCCCCTCCGCACCCACTTCCAGCCGGGGCCTCCGTCTCTCCGTTCCTGAAATGATTACAGTGCTTTGGGTCATGCTCGCCATCCTACAGTCACTCATGTTTATCTTCGCAAAACCTGGCCACCAGCCATGCTGTTATTTACTTACTATTTTCCTTGGACTCGTTCTGCTTTTCTTAAATATTTCAAAGAAAATTCTATCCTTGATAGGAAACTAGCACTTCTTGTCTAACCCCAAAACAGACAAACTCCAAAGGAAACAGTAGAAGTTAATTTACTGTGAGCCCAAGCCTGCCTTTGGCATTAAAGCAGAGATCTGTTCTGGAGTCCCTGCCATAGACTTTCCTCTGCCCAGGTTGGCATCGACAGAACTGAAAGGTGCTTTCTGACTCACTGTCATTTAATGCCAATCATCATCATCATCATCATCATCACAACAGTAATTTTCTTAGCTCCTTCTGTACCGGGCATTGCACGAGCCTCTTTATATTTCTCCATATTGCATCATTATAACAGAAAACATACATTTTTTATGATGATGATACTGACTAATAGGTGGTGAACAGTCAATTTGTGCCAGAACCAAAAGTGTACGCACGTCATCGGCACGCATTATCTCATTTGTCCCCACCCCCTCGCAGCGCTGGGAGGCATCACAGTGCCCATGTTACAGACAAAGGAAGAGCCCTAAGTCATGAGCTGGTGGTGCCCGTGGGTAAGGCCCACTGGACTTGGAGCTCCACCCCTGGCAGGGGCTGCACTTCCTCCCCAGGTCTGTCTGACTCTGCAGCTTGGTCCTGCTCTCCCTGCTTGCCCGGTGACAGGGACACTTGGTTTGGCTCCTGGACAGGGTCCTGTGCTCTTCCTAAAACCAGAACATCCTGTCAGGGACGGTGAAACCTGGCCATGTCTAGAGAGCCATAGGACCCTGTCTTCTTAAAGGTCCTCTTAAAGGTCATCTTCACTGTGGCCCAGGTTTAGCACGTGACGTTGCAGATTCCTGTGGAGTACTGGAGAGGGACAGGCTCCTGGGTCCTCCAGCTGCCCGTTCCCTGAGGTGCTCAGGATCCTGCTGATGGGAGGTGGGCTGCTGTCAGCTGGGGCCTTATTGCTTCAACCACAGAGTTCTACAGACTGGAATAGGAAAGATCCTATTGACCATGGAATTGACCCCAGCACTCTGTCACACTGATTTTATAAGTTGCTGGATTTGAATGCAGTTTAAGTATTTCCGGAGAGGAGTGTCCAGTGTGTGAAGAGTGTGTGGGTGTATTTGTGGTCAAAGGTCTTTGCTGCTCTTCATTTCCTTTGGGGGTGCTTCACTAGTGCGTTCTCTCTCTCTCTCTCTCTCTCTCTCTCTCTCTCTCTCTCTCTCTCTCTCTCTCTCTCCTCCCTATCTCTCTCTGTCTGTAGTTTGCAGCCTGGTAAAGTGATGTCATCCTTAGCCATTAAAAAAAAAATTATTGGACTACTTCCCTAAATTCGCGTCCCCATTTATGTCTGGAGAAGGCAGCGGAGAATAGCTGCTGGGTGAGCTGCTGCAGATTCGAGCTGCTGTGTCCAGCTCCTGGCTTCACTGCTTACTGGCTCTTACCCTTCCTGTGCGCAGGTTCCTAGTTATGACATAAGTCAAAGCTCACTGCCTGGCACAGGGCTGTTAGAAGACCACATTATGGATCATAGGGAAGTACTTAGCCCAGGACCTGGCACGCGGCTGACTCGCACTGTTAGCGATCACGTTTGCCGGTGTGGAAGAACACCTCGCTCCTGGAGCTACAGAGGAGCCGGAAGAGTTGGCGTCACGTGTCCACGGCTGATGTCCTGCCCACACACCCTCACAGGGGATGAAATGCTTCACTTGGCGTCTGAAGGATTTGGGAAAGACCGGCCATGCTTCTTCAGACTCAGTATTTGCACAAATACCTGGCAGTCATGAAGTACCTTTAGTCTACCCAGCCTTGTTAGTAGTCAGCTGTTTGCAAGACGATAGCCTGTTGACTGATTTTAACTCACTTAGAAAACAAACCCAACAGCTCGCCCTTGCTTCGATCAAGGATGAGTCATTTGGACCAAATCAGTACTTCATTACAGTCCTTAAAAAATTACCCATCACTCGGTTATAAAATGACAGATTTTACACTGGTCATCTGACATCAAGTGGATAAAAAAGCAATGATTTCAGTGTTTTAAAATGTGAAAAAAAGACAGCTTTGTGGTGGTTCTGTTTAACTATCACCATTCCTCCAATTCTCCAATGAGCAGAGCCCTGTCAAGAGCTAGCAGTGCCCTGGCCCAGACCAGAGAAGACAGTGTAAAATGTGATTTCTGTCTTGAAGGAGCCAGATTCTTTGGGTGCCGCATGGGGAGGGGAAGAGAGCAACAATAACAAAGAGCTCTACCCGGGGCCATGGGGTACACGAAGGCCTCCGCGTCCACCTGGAGTGAGGGGAGGGTCCCCACGGCGGCGACACTTCAGTGAGCGGGAGGGGAGTGAACAAGAGGTGCAGAGGGGCACAGAGGTGTGGAGCCTGCTGGTGGGGCTTGGGGAACAGCAGGCCTTCCCTGGACAGGAGTGTGGCTGGGGCAGACCCGGGAGAGAGGGCATGAGCTGCGCTTACCAGTGTGGACACCTCCCGACCTGACAGGGAACCATTTAGAGTTTTAATATTGCCACTTTTTTTTTTTTTTAAATAAATGTAAGGATGGGCATCCTTTTAGAAGGTGGCTTTCATTAAGAAGGGAGTTTTTGTCCTAGCCAGTTTGGCTCTGTGGTTAGCGTGTTGGCCCTCAGACTGAAGGAACTCGGGTTCCATTCCCAGTCAAGGCCACCCACCTTGGTTTCAGGCTCGATCCCTTCCCTGGTCCCAGCTGGGGCATGTGTGGGAGGCAACCAATCAATGTGTCTCTCACATCAATGTTTCTCTCTCTCTCCTCCCTCCCCTCCACTCTGTCTAAAAGTATCAATGGGGAAAAATATCCTCAGGTGAGGATATAAAAAAAGGAGTTTCTGTTCATCCATCTGCATTTCTGTCAAATGTTGAGGTATTTATTTACTCACAGCAAGGAGATGAATAGGTAAAATAAAATGCGTGTATGTGAGTGTGTGCCTTGCTTGCTGTCTACCCCAGGAATTCTAAAACTTGACCGATGGAAGTCTCTGAAACTTCCCTGAAGCTTGGTTATACTTATTTGGTTTGCTTGCCACCTAACCACCACCCCGCCCGCCCTTTTTTAAATTAAAATTTCTGGCATTTCAGGGCCAAAATAAAATATACTCCCTTGGAGAAAGACTTTTATTTTCCTTCTACTTTAAGAGTTCTCAGGCTCTGTTAACACTATAAATAGACCCCATGTATTTCTGTGACTTTTACAGTGGATGTGCTCAGATTTTTTCCCCCCTTCATCTGACGTTTTATCCCTCTCTTATTCAGGAGAGAGATCCTCCTGGCAGAGTGGGAAAGGCAGAGCCTGTGGGGCAAGGGGAATCTAGATCTGATTCCCGTTCTGCTGCTAATTAGCTTTGTTATCTTGGCAAGTTATTTAACTTCGCTGAGGCTTAATTCCCTTCTCTTCTTGGAGGTGGGGAACGGACTGAAACTAGCCCCATCCAGAGCTGTTGGGAAGACTAATTAAAAAACAACAACAACATGTAGAAGCACCAAGGCGATATTTATTGGTGGTATGTAGTGGGTGGCGAATAAAAACTCAGCCTCCCGTGCTGCAATCGCTAATATGTTCAAGTGGAGGAAGGGAAACGCCATTGTTTGGGCGAGAAATGGTGATAAAACGTAGAGTAGCAGGAGGTTTGCTCATATGCTAGATGACTGCTTGTTTATTCATCTCCCAAATATATTACAAAGGCCGTGAATATTTATTTAGTTCTGCTCCCAATAGCTCTTCTAATAGGGAATTATTTGGGTACAACGAAAGACATTTGTAAATGTGGCTGATAAGACTGGCACTGGACAAGGAGTGTGTTGTTGGACACAAGAATTCTATTGTCCCCGGCTTCAGTTGTCAAGTGCCCGGGGAGCCCAGAATTTATGGTGGCGGCACAATGGGCCTTTCAGGGCCCAGCGAAAGGGCTGTGAGATCCCGCTCCCCGGCTTTTCAGGGCTCCTAATCTTTTGATCGGGCCCGGACAATGCCGGATTCAGCTGCTGCCTGGGCCTCCGGACTGTCCATTGGCCGTCAGGTATTGTGCGGTAATTACCATGGTGACAATGAGCCCGTCCTTTGGTGCTTTGCAAAACGGCAGAGGTTGTCATTCTGTATTAGGTGCCTCTACAGGCATGGCTTACTTAGAAAAACGACTAAAGAGAAATACCGATAATCGTGTTGAGAGTTTGATTTAAAGGGCCACTGTGTCAAATCCATTTGGAGCCCAGAAGCTCGGCATGGATGTTGTAATTACAGTGGGACATTGGGTGTCACCCTGCACAGACAGGGAGTAGCTGGCCTTGGAGGTTTTGTAGGGAGGCGTGAGCGATGGACAGCGGGCAGCCCTTAACACCCTAGTGGGAGCACAGATCTATAGATAGAAGCTGAGCTGGTAAACTTCGAGACTCAGCGTCCTCATCAGAAATAAGAATGGTGTGGAAAATGCTATACATTAATAGTCATTATATGGTTGCATATTGATATATGCAAATATATGAATATTAGTTCTATATAAATGCTTATCCATCTGCCATAGGGTTTTGTGAATATTAAATATACAATAAAAGTTAAAACTAATGTTTTCAGCATGCCCCATGGAAAAAAGCACCATCTATACATTTTTATAATCACAGCTACTGATTACTGAGGGCCTTGTCTGGATGAGGTATTGCGTGTATCATCACTATTCCTCACAATAATCCTACAAAACAGTTATTATCGCCACTTCGTAGTGAGGAAACTGAGGCCCCCAGGATTCTTGCTTGGCCAAAGTGAAACTGCTTGGAAGAGGCAAAGCATGGAATTGAAATCCTGTTCCCTCACGTTCAGCAGCCTAGTGCTTCCCCCATTAAAATAAATTATAATCTACAAATCTGTCTTACAAAATATGCTTTACCATATGGTTCTGGAACTTCAGTGAAAACAGGAAAGAAAAACCATGCAGTGGTGCTTATTCATTGGGTTCATTCATTCCCTTTGACGATATCGGCAACGTGCGGCGTCCACAGAAGGACAGCCCCATCTGCAGGGCCCCGGGGTCTGCTGCCCACATGCTGCCTGGCTCCTGCCTGTAGAGCGAGGAACACACCGTGACACCAGAAAATAAGGCCGTATTTCTCAACGGCAGAGACGTGTATGCCATGGCTTGACTTCTTTGCTTAATAAGTTTCCAAAATCGAATATTTCACTTGTTTACTTAATAGTAACCAATCTATGTATACAAAAGGCCAATATGCAAAGTGTCACCTCTGGAGTTGGACCGGGAGACTGGGAGTTCGACTGCTCCACTGTGACGTGTGCTGACCACCAGGGGGCAGCGCGGAACATGGCAGGCAACTGTGGCAGCAGGGGGCCCTGAGGGAGCGAGGGAAGGAAGAGGTGGGGAGGTGGGGAGGCGGTGGGGGGCGGGGGGAACCTGATCAGCCCTGATTGCTGACCAGGTCTAGGGGCCCTACTGTGCACGGATTTTGTTTAATGATAATTTCAGTCAACTCCATACCAAAATACCTGAGATCCCCTGCTGTGTTGTTATACCCCAAAATAGGAATTATCTGTGGACACATCCCAGAGCAACAGGTGTGAGTAGCGGGTCTCCTGGGTGGTTCTCACAGCTGGCAGGAAGGGAGGGGACTTAGTAGTGACTCAGTCCAGCTGTGCCGCTCCCTTGCTCTGTGCACTCAGGCTTTACCACTTAGCCTCAGTTTCTTCATCTGTGAAATGGAGCTGTCACTGTCTCCTTGGGCTCCCCAGCTTCGCTCAGGGTCAATTCTTTCCTTCTTAACCCATCACCCAGTGTTATCCCTGTACCAGCATCGTGTACACTCAGGCCATCAGTTAGTGGCCTGAGGATCCTGAACCATGCGAGGGGTGGGGACTGTTTTAATCCATTTCACATATACTTCAGCCCTGCGTGTGCCAAGCCTTCTATAGGATCCAAACTCAGCAAAATAAATCTGCCGCAATCATGCCTCCATCCTCCCGAGTTTTCCCCTTCATTTCTGTGTGTTCACCAAGTATATCCTTCTTCTCAATTACACCCTTGGTTTCATGGTGTTCCTTCTCCTGATTTCTCAATCTCTCTGAAATAATATAGGGCATGTGTTGTCTGTGCCTCTAAGAAGCTCAGTGCTGTGGGCGGTACACACAGAATGGGAAGGTCTGAGAGGGCTATGGCCTGTACAAAATGGTCCACAGGCATGTGGGACCTGGGAAATGAAGGGGAGCGTCCTCCGAGAAGGTTGGGGTGCGTGCAGCGATGTGGGGTTGTATTTTTCTGGCTCAGAAGGGAATACATGACTCCAGGTCTCGGGGAGTCATGAGATGTGGGGAGAGGAGGGAAAATGAACATTCCAATCGGCAATGCCTATTTAGGAAGAGGTGTGCAGGCTGCCCACCCAGTGAGTCTTCCCCCCATCAATTCTGCTAAAAGCACAAAAACACTTAGATTTCTTATGCTCGTTTTCCCCCCTTTGCTAGGAAACATGGAGTCGTGTACCAACATGTCCCACAGAATCCACAGCTTCTCTTCCTTCCGTGTTTTCGATGGTCAGCACTCATAGACAAGCCACCCATCTATTTTTGCTTTCCTTCCAGACCTCTTAAGCATCTTTGCAGGCTTTAGGTGAAAGGAGTTTTATGGGAAACATTTTGCAGGCGGGAAAGAATGCAAGGAGAAGTGGGAGTTCAATTCGTTTTTATAGACCCAAGACATAAACTTTTAAAAATACACTGGCTACAGATATGGCTGTATTAGTAACTGTCTGGGGAAGTTAAACAGAAGAAAGGCAGCAGTGAGGGCTGCAGGGCTGAAATCTGGTTGGCTGGTGCTGGCCGTCCACCTTGAGCAAGAGTCTTACCCCTCGGAGCGGAGTGGGGAGATGGGTTACGTGATACTCAAGAGTGGTTATATGTATTTAAAGAGAACACAGTGGTGAGGCCAATCAAACGTCTGTTCTATTTATGTCTGTAGTGTTTTAGTTTTTTCCACTTCCGAGCAACATACAAAATGTTTATGGAAACAACTCATGATCTCTTGTAGTTGAGTGAACTCATCGGGATGGTTCGTGTCAGGGTCTCTCACGCTGTGCAGTCAGATGGCTGGAGACACAGGAAGGTCTGACTGGGTTGGGGGTCCAAGGCGGCGTCTTCACTCACCATCTGACACCTCAGCTTGGATGCTGGGACCGGCTAGGGATGCCTGGGCATCTCTATTGGTGCAGCTTCTCCACGCAGCTAGCTGGAGCTCTAGTACTCAGACTTCTGCCCTGGCAGCTGACTTCTCCCAGGGCAAGTTTCCCAAGAGCACCAGACGGGCTACAAGGTTAACTATGACTCAGCTTCTGAAACCATGCTGTGTCCCTTTGGTCCTGTTTCATTGGTTACCCAGGGATGGCTCAGATTCACCTGGGAGGCAGTGATGAATGCATGAGGATCTGGGGATGGGGCTCACTGGGGACAGAGGCAATTTTTGGAGAATGGCTACAACATGGGACATGATTGCAAAGGATGGTAGTTCTGTGCTGTATGAACTGCCCCATGTGGCTTCTTCTCCATCACTCTGTGCATCTGGAAATCATCTCAGTGCTACTCGGTCCTGGACACCCTGCGGTTAGCACACAGTAGGACAGTTTTATTGTTCTTGTCTCAGTCACCCAACCAAGGTGTTATGAACACATTTTGGACTTCATTCACCTTCAGCCCTTCATCAAGAAGGGTTGTTTGCTTGTTGTTGCTATTGTTCTGGAGAAGGTCTTGTATGCAAGGAGCTGTTAGGTGGAAACAAGGAAAAGTGGATTTGGAAGAAAAAGTGTAAGAAATGAAGTCAAAGTAAGAAGCTGTTTAACCCCTTAATGCAGGCCAAGTTGGTCCCAGAAGGTTGACGCTCTAGATGTTCAAAGACATGGAGGAAATCCTTTATGCTTGTTGGAGTGGGGAAGCTATGCCGGCCACCATCTACCCCCGTCCCCCCACCCCTCATGGTTTAGTGCCTCCATTTTCAAAGACTAGAACTGTTCATACACTCCATATTCTGCTGTTCATTCACTCAACAAATATACATTGAACAGCTGCTCTGGGCTAGGAAACGTGGTAGACACAGAGGGAGATATGAAGATGAATCAGACCAGAATCTAGACAGAACACACCCCACACAGACTCCAGAGTGAGGGGTAGTGCGGGGAGGGTGTGGGCTGTAGTCTCCATAAAGAATTGCCGCTGTCAGCCCGTGCTCTCATCTGCTCGCATGGCCATGACATCTCCTCTTGTCGCTGCCACCATTGTCATGCTTTGCCCTTGAGCCTATCATTCCATGAGGATCTGGCAGCGGCAGAAAAGCACTTCTCACTCTGGGAGGGAAGGTTACTTGCTTTGGATTCCAATGACACGCGGGTTCTAGCAGAAACTGGCTCCGAGAGACTTTATATCCCCCCTCCTGGCCTATGACGCACACAGCATATTGTAAGAAGTTGGATGTACAGCTGCTTTTATTGTTGTAACTCAAGTACCAAATGCACATACGGCTATACACACCATCCTACGGTACCTGTAGATTCTCGGCCCTTGTCACCCCCATGTCACCCACTTTGCACACAACTGGGATGATTTGCTTACATCCCTTCCTCCACACCTGGACTGTTATCCTCTAAGAGAAAAGTCTGTCTTATTGTGCACCTGTACACTATAGTGTATCACTTTATTAGTGTCACCTCTAGGTTACTAACCGTCCATTCACTTTTTTTTTTTGCAGAAATTACTGTATTTTTGGCTAAGTGGCCCTGTGACGATCATTCCTGTTGCCATCAGTTGAGGGACCAATCAGATGGGTGGAGTGTGTTACAGAAATTGGCAGCAAGTATCCAATGGGTGAAAAAGGTAAGAGGGACCGACGTTACTGAGTGGAGTGATTCGAATGTTGCAATGGGAGTGGAGGGGGGAGGGTGCCTACCAGGTCCTCTCTTTAAGCCTGTCTCAGTTTGAACCTTCACCAAATCCAAAAGAGAACTGGAGACTGAGCAGCCCTGCTTTCTTGGACTTTCAGGAATGTGATTATTGCCTGTTGTTACTAGGTTCTCTTCGCTGAACACCTACCATGTGCCCATACAAGGATGGTAGTTTTTGGACTATAGGAGATTCAGAGGAAAATGAACTAGAAGGGATTATAATTCTTTAGCAAGGACTCAGCTGGGTAGACTAAGATGACTACCAAGTTCTTATTTTCCCCTTTCCTTCTGTTGAAAAGAATTCTTTTTAAAATGTATTTTTATTGATTTAAGAGAGGAAGGGAAAGACAGAGAGAGATACAGACATCAATGATGAGGGAGAAACGTCAATCGGCTGCCTCCTGCACAACCCGCAATGGGGATGGAGCCCAAAATCTGGGCATTGCCCTGACCAGGAAGCCATCCTTGACCTCCTGGTTCATAGATCAATGCTCAGCCACTGAGCCACACTGGCTGGGTGAAAGAATTCTTTAGAAATGAACCAGGTGACTTACATCTGAAAAGGAAGAGAGACTGCTAGCAGGCTCAACCTGTTAGGCCTCCAAAGACAGAATGCTAGACCATCAGCCACGAGGCCCAGCCCTGACGTTCCCTGTCTGTGCACCCTTAGGTGAATGAGCGCTTTCTGTGGCCATGGGCTAGGCTCTCCACCTGTTCTTATATTTTAGGGTTCTCTGAATCCATTTCCCTCCTCTTGCTGCTTGGTGGTAATGCGCTATTGTTACAGAATGGCCAAGTACCCAGAGAGAAAGTTAAGTATTAGTTACACCAGCGTGACTCTCCACCCGTCCGGGTTCCGTCCGCCCTAATGTCTATCGCTCCTTTCCACATGGACGTCCAACTTTAAATGCAGATTCAAATGACAAATGGTGAGTTCCTCCTCTCCACCTTCACGGCGTCCTGTGTGCCGCGTTTCAGAATTCACCCAGATCAGAACCACGAAAGGAAACCCTACCTGCCTCGCAATCCCTTCCCTCCGACAGCAAGTTCTTCCTCTCGATTCTACTCTCTGATGATCTCTGAAGTGTTCTGGCTTCTCTCCGTGCCCACTGCCACCATTCGCATACACACCGAACCCTCTTTCTCGCAGATTCTGTGGTCACCACCCAAAAGATCGTTTACCTCCAAGGTTACTGCTCCCTCATCAGCTCCAGCGTGACCCGTCTTCCGTGTGCAACAGACTGTGTCCCTAAGCCCAAATAGCATGTCATTTCCCCACTTAATCCCTTTCCACGATAGAGTCGGGACACCTGACCAAGCTTCTAGGACCCTGCGAGGAAGGGGCCCCGCTTTGCTGTCCAGGCTCATCCTTCAGGCACTCTGCACATCCAGCCCTCGCCGTACACATCCACCCTCGGACCTACCACATGGCACAACCATCGTTCCTCCAAACCCACACCCTCTCTCATTTTATATCTTACTCACTTTGTATCTTAGCCTGGACTTCACTGTCTCGAACGAGTTTCCCCTGACCCCTAAGACTGAGCTATGGGTGTCTAATAGACAACGCTCCCGTCCGTCAGAGATGACACTGTTTACGGCAATGTCCACATGGGCTTGTACTTGTCTATTTACTTGTCTGTCTTCCCTGCTGGACCAGGTGGCTGTTGAGGGCAGAACTTATTTCGGGAGCACCATTTCTCCTAGTTGCAAGCCCTGTATCACACCCCATATAGGCTCTCGGTGAATATTTATTAAACACCTGGATAGAGACTTTATACTTTGCACACAAAGCGAGGAAGGGGAACTAATGTTACCACCGAGGGAAAGTCACAGTCATGGCAGCTGGTAGGTATTAAGTGCTTACTGTATGCCAGGCACCTACGGTCTTTAAAGGTACCACCTCCCTCAATCCTTGCAAAAGCCTCATGTGACAGGTACTCCTAATATCCATGGTTTCATAAATGAGGAAACTGAGTTTTAGAGAAGATGAGTAACTTCCCTCTGTCCACATTTTTTTTTTGAACTGTGGAAATTTTTCTTCTTGGGAAGTCTGACTTTAGCTTCTATCTTGTGCCATTCCCTCATTCCCTTTTTTGCCTTCTCCCTGAATGAATTTGCTACATTCTTGACAAAGGACATCTCCTCCACGTGAGGCCTGAGGCTCCTGCTCCAGCCCACAGGAAATGTTGTCACGCACACGGTCCTCCCTGGGACTAGGACCCATAGGTCTTGGATGATGTCCTAGGTGTGTTACAGTCACATTATACTGTGGGTCTGCTTGGGGACAGGGTTCAATTTGGAGATTGTCCTCCACCCCCCACCTCCACTGCAGGTCTTCCTCCTGAGCTCTGGTTAGTGTGTGGGCTGGGAATAAACAAATGAATGAGCATGCTCCGTGGGAAGCAGAGCTGCAGGCCCGGCACATGCACCCCTGGGACTGGGAAGCTGTGTGCCTGCCTCCTGGTGCATTAGCATATTCTGCCCTCATTTGCTTTAAGGCCCCAGCAGAGGTGAGGCATCCCTCCTGTGGCTGTGCCCAGGAAGGGGGAGCACCTCCTTCCTGCCCGGTCAGACGGGCCTCTCAGCTCCTCAGCCCTTTCAGTTCCTCCACAGGACATGAGGCTGACATTTCGCATTTCTCTAGATAATAGGGACAATTAGAAGGCGGTAGCAATGAAAGCGAGTCAGAAGTTAAGTGGAAAGTGCTTGAAGGTAATTTCTCTTCTAGGAAATCTGCTCCATTTATTTTCCACTTTAGTAATGAAGAACCACCTATTTTGAAGGGTTCTATGTAGCTTTCATTTCAAGGAGAGGAAGGTAAACCATCCTAATGCTTTGCAGGACCTTTAAAGAAAAGTAAAACAAGGAAAAATAAAGCAGGAAACCACAGCCTGGTACGGACGGGATGGCCTTTTGGTCTTTCAGGATAAGGTTCTTATTTTACAGAGAGGGATTTTATTTGCCTGGAAGGAGGAGAGGACTTGTTTGTGATCATGCTGTGAGGTTTTGGAGAAACAAAACAAAACTAACCAAAGACTTGGGCTCAAGACTCCGATCCTTGGTCCCCAGTCAGTTTACGATGCTAGTGTTGTGTGAGCAGGTGCCTGTGCCAGGCCACACTCATGGTCAGGGCTGAAGAAGTGTTTTGCCTTTCCTGGGAAAACTTACAGTCAATTCGCTTCGTATCAACCACTCAAAATCTAAGTAAGAAGGGAGAGAGAGAAAGAAAATACTTTCTTTTAAAAAGGATATTTTAGAGAAAGAGGAAGAGAGAATGAGAGAAAGATAGAAACACCAATGATGAGAGAGAATCATGGATCGGCTGCCTCCTGCACGCCCCACACTGGGGATTGAGCCCACAACCCAGGCATGTGCCCTGACTGGGAATGGAACCTGTGACCTCTTGGTGCATGGGATGATGCTCAAACACTGAGCCACGCCAGCCAGGCAAGACTTTGAACGCCTGGTGCTGAAGTGCTTGAGGCTTACAGGACAGCTCGCTCTCTGGCTGATTCCAGGGCAATCGTCACTGGAGATCCCGTTCCTGGCACTTTTCTCCCGTAGGCTCCTCCTCGGAGCAGGGAGGACTGACCTGAGTAGCTACAGGACAGGGCCCCTCATGCCTGCTGTCTTGCTGGGCTTTCCACAGGGCATGGGGCACAGATTTGAATGACGGGAAGGGAGACGTGGCTGTCCTCATGCTCATGAAGAGTATACACACGTGGAGACCCTCCTGAGTGAGAATCCGCAGGGGCTGCTGGTCACAAGTTACCAATTATCTTTCACTTGCATGAAAGTCAATCCCCGAGAGCCGCCAGGGGCTGGCTCACCTGCGCTGCCCCTGACAGTCGGGAATGTTGGCAGCCTGCCTCCTAGCCCGGTGCCCGCTGGGTCTGTCTGTGCACGCACGTTTCCTATTTTGGGATGTGGGCCACTGTGGAGAAAGAGGCCAAGGATCTGCCTGTCGCTGTCACAAACAGGCACGCAGCTCACGGGCTGACCACCTTGCAGACCTTCAGTGGGTCCGATGTGACTGTGGCTGCTGCCATCAGCTCAGGAAGGATGACAGGAAGCTTTCGCATGCCAGGCGGTGGGAACATAATACCTTTGCCCAGATCAGCACCTAAGAAAAACCTTCAAAGAACCAGAGTGTGGTTCTCTGATCCCACTGTATTTACCTGACAATGGACAAAATGCAGAGACCCCTCCTGAGAGTCACAGTGAGGGCTGATGCTTAATGAGTGCGCCGTGTGCCAGGCACTCCGCTCCGTGTTTCACACGCCTGACCTTATTGATGTCCCCAGGACTCTGCGTAGTAAGGGCAGCCATCATATTCTTTCATAGATGAAGACCCTGAGGTTCTCAGAGGCTAATCAACTTGCCAAGAGCCACGTGATTAACAGTGGGTAGAGCCAAGGTCTCCTCCGTTCCCAAGCACTAGCTCTTCCAGTTCTTTTTTTATCCTGCCTTCCGGCCTTCACCGGGTTGGAGGGCAGCTCTATGACAGTCCTCCTGGGGTGGCCATGTCCTGACTCTCCTCTGAAGTTAGAGGAGTCCTGGTGCCTGCTGGCTAGTGCGCAGTTTGCAGCTGAATGTGGACACTGAGGGAGAGGAAGTGCACGGGAGAGGAAAGCGGAACTCTGGGGGTGTCCACTCATCACATCTCTTGAGAACCATTCTTTTTATAGCCCTTGGACTAGATACTAGGGCTACAACAAGGAACCAGATGCACCTGCATCTGGGAGTACAACAGTGAAACATCAAGTTATTCCTTCTAAGAGCCCCCTTCTTATGATGGAGTCAGGCCGGCAGGGAAATAACCACAGCACAGGCACAGGGTTTCCTCTAAACAGCTTCCAGGGTCTGCAGGAGCACAGAGGGGCTGACTCTGATAGAGGAAATCAGGTTAAGCTTCAGGGAGGAGGTGATCTTTGGATTTACACATGGAGCATGACTAGGAGTTTACTAGGAGATCGGGGAGGATTTTTCAGGCAAAAGAACAGTATAGAAATTCTTGAGCTAGTGATTGTCCTGACTAGGTGGTATTTTTTTTGTTTTTATTTTTATTACTTGGGAATAGATAAGATAGCTAAATAGATGGAGAGAGTTTACAATTCAAAAGGTGAAAAAAGGATTGCAGAGTGAAGTCTCCTTTGTTCCCTAGTATCTAGTATCTAGTCCAGCGGTTTTCAACCACGGTGCCATGGCAGGCACACTGGTGTGCCCCAAGAATTTTTAAAACATGCAATACCTGGCTGTTTAGTTAGGGGCACTGACCTCTTTTCCCTGACATTGTCAAATAATAATAATAATAATAATAATAACAACAACAACAACCACAACAGCCAACAGAACAATAACTGTCTAGTGTGGATGAATCAAAATTATATCTTTTAAAAATATTATTAATTTTTTACAGAGAGGAATGGAGAGGGATAGAGAGTTAGAAACATCAATGAGAAAGAAACATTGATCAGCTGCCTTCTGCACACTTCCTACTGGGTATGTGCCCGCAACCAAGGTACATGCCCTTGACCGGAAGCGAACCCGGAATCCTTGAGTCCACAGGCCGACGCTCTATCCACTGAGCCAAACCGGTTAGGGCTATTTTTTTTTTTTTTTTTGTCAAAATGGCAGAACTGTATTTTTTGATGCGCTGCAGAATTTTAGTAATTAGCTTATGTGTGCCACGAGATGCAAAATGTTGAACATCGCTGATCTAGTCCATGAACTTCCTTTTCAGAGGCAACTACTATTTTAGGTTTTGTATGTGACCTTCCACAGATGCTAAGAGGGGCAGTTAAAACCACACATTCCTAGAGTCTCTTCTATGCATGTGCATGGTACCCAGCGTGAACACTGCTGTGCACACGGTTCTATGCCTTGCTTTTAACATGAAAACGTAATTTCCCCTTGTTTGTTTTGCTTGCTCTCTTTTGATTTGAAACCAAAGAACTTGTACGCATATATGCATAACCCATGGACACAGACGGTAGTGTGGGGAAGGCCTGGGATCCGGTGGGTGTGGGGGAAGGATATGGGATAGAAGGGTGGCCAATGGGTAAAAAAAGGGGACATCTGTAATACTTTCAATATGAAAGATAAATTTTAAAAAATGCAAATGGGATACTTTAAAACATTTTAAGCATATAGGAAAGTTGCAAAAGCAGTACAAAATGATGTTTAACCTTTCTAGAGTTATTGTTGCATGTTCCGCGCCACGATGTGTATGACTTCAGTCCCTAATCAAGGCATGGCATGGCTGTCCATCACTCGGACTTGACACAGGACATGTTCCTGTCTGTGACAGTTCCCTGAGATGCCATAGCAGCAAACCCACACCCAGGACTGGGATGGCAAGGGCAGTTCATATCCACCTCGCGCTCATCTCTGGGAAAGGGTCTTTGCCTGTCTCTAGGCGCTCACTCAGTAAGATGCTGGTGTCCTGGGTGACACCAGCAGGCTCCCTCTACCTGCCCTCGAGGCCCAGTGGCCCAGGGTAGGAACAGGCCTTCCTATTGAAATGTAATCACTTCATTTCCTACCGACTGGCCATGGAGATTGTGTGGTTCCTCTGTTCTGTTGTCAGAGTCCATAGGCAGCTCAAAGGCTGGTGTAGGGTTCCCTCTTCTAAAGATCAAAGCGCCCGAGCAGAGCTCGCCTTATGCATTACCTGGCGAGGAGCTGTTTGTGGTCAGCCCGAGAGGGGCTCTGAACACTGACAGGCAGGAAGTAACCCAAGAAGACCGTGTTGATACGATTTTCCAGCCATTGCCTCTGGGCCACAAGGATGGTTTTCACTCATTCATTCCCACATCCAATACTCCCGAGAGCCTAGGGGGGCACACGCTCTTGTGCTCTGTGCCAAGCCACGTACATGCTCTCTGCAGTGGGGGGTGCTCCAGATCTCGACTGAATGAAGCAGTCGAACCCAAGCATAATGGGTGAAATCTCTGAGGAATGACTTCCTGGCCATTCATCACTCACTCCTTCACTCATTAAACACTCTGTGCTCATGCCACGGTGCACCTGTGAATAAGGCCATTGGACTTCTCATGTTCATAGCACTCATATGCCCCTGAGGGGGGTCCCTGGACCCCCTTCTACATCTGCCTGTTTCCTGAAGTTGGCTGCATCCCGAAGGCCCAGCTGCTCCCAGAGTATTTCAGGACAAAATCAGGCCATTGCCCGGTGGCTCTCCCTGGCCCCCCTGGGCTTCCGAAGCCTCAGAATCACCATTCCCTCTGGGGGCTCCTAACCCAGATTACCCTGCACCCCATGGGGGCCTCGGAGCTCCCCGCAGTTTGACAGAGCAGGTAGCAGGACATGAAAATGGATGGTGTCTGCTGAAGCTCGAGAAGACTGCAGCCAGAAGCCATTTGGGAGCTTTAGGAAAACTGTGGAGGAGCCGATAAGTTCATCTTTCTAAGGGACTCTGAATTTGGGAGCCTAAGCACCATCCCAGAATCTGGTAGGTTGCCATAGCAACAGTTCTTACACTTTTTCCCCTACGGAAACAGTTTTTAGTTTTTGAAATCGTCTGCATATTTGCAAGGGCTAGTGAAAAGGTGCCTCTCTAATGGGATGCCCAGCAAGTCCCCTGCAGTCCAGGTGTCTGTCCGTAAGAGATACTGGTGTGCACATCTCAGCAGTCCCGGTTTCTCTTCAGAATTTCCACTGGAAGAAGGGACCCAGGAGGATGGCCACTCACTGCCCCTAAACCGAGTACATCATGCTTTGGGCCAAGAAAGAAAAAGCCTCTGTCGCTTGTTTAGTTTCATTCTTGTCAAGGGCTTGGACCTCACTGTGGCAGTGAGCAGCCTGGGCTCATGCTGGAATGGCCAGGGCAGCGTGGCTGGTGGTTGGGGTCATGGGCCCATGACCAGCTCCATGCTCTCCTCCCCAGCCAGGGTTCTCCACCAGCCAGGGCATGATTTTTCTGACATCTGAGTGGCATGGCTTTCCTATCTAACACCCCAAGCTTCGGCGGTTTTGCGGTCCATCACAGGATAAATCGCAGGGTCCTCCGCCTGGCTTCTGGGTCTGACGTGACCCAGCCCCCACTTCCTCTCATTCCCGAAGCCCCCATGCCATCCTGCCCTTCACTCTCTGTCCAGACCCAATGGCTGCTGGTCCCCGAACACACTGTGCTGCTTCACTCTGGCTTCCCCTGTGCAAGGTTTATGTCTCTGTCCCCGTTTGTCTGGCTGTGCTGAGAAGGGCCCTCTCCTCCAGGTGGGCTTCCCGGATTTGGTGAGAGGCAGTGTGCCACTTCTGCCCCCTGAGTGTCCTGGCTCCTCGGGTGTCTCAATATGCCTTCCTGGTCCTGGGCACCTTTCTTTCATAAGCTCCTTTTTCCATAAAAATATTAAATACTGCATTTTATGCTTGCTTTGGTGTGAAGAGGAATACAATTTTCTGCCCTAGTAGGTTCACTTTCCTTCTGACTTTAAGAGAATGAAAGCATTCCTGTGTGAGAAGAGGGAACCCCCTGTGCACTGTTGGTGGGAATGCAAATTGGTGCAGCCACCGTGGAAAACAGTCTGGAGGTTTCTCAAAAACGTAAAAATAGAACTACCATAGGATCCAGCAATCCACTTCTGGGCATTCATGTGAAGAAAACAAAAACACTAACTCGAAAAGACATCTGTACATTATAATATCTGGATAGTATTTACAATATCCAAATCATGGAGGCAGCCTATGTGTCCACGGGTGGCTGAGTGGATAAAGACAATGTGATATCTTATATAAGAATGGGGTGTTACTCAGCCATTAAAGAGAAGGGACTCAGTAAATCTTGTCATTTGCGAAACATGGACAGACCTCCAGGGCATTAAGTTAAGTGAAATAAGTCAGACAGAGAACGACAAATAACATATGCTATCATTTATATGTAGAATCTTAAGAACACACACACACACACACACACACACACAACTGCAACGAACACAAACTTACAGATACAGGGAACAGACTGGTGGTTGCCAGAGATAGGGGTGTGGAGATGGGCAAAATAAGTGGCCGAATGGTACAAACTTCCAGCCATGAAATTAACTCTAGGTGTGTCACGTACAACATGGTGACTATACTTAGTAGCACTGTATTGTATATTTGAAAATTGCTAAAAGAACGGATCTAAAGAGTTCTTGTCATGAAAAAGATTAGAGTGATGCCTGGCGAGGGATGGTAACTAGACTTAACTTTTAGGAGAAGCAAGGCCCGCTAGAAGCAGTAGATCCCAGTGTAGGCAGAATTGCTTCTAAGCTGCACACTGCTCTGCAGGACCCCGTTCCCAGCCACTGGGGGACTGGCACTCCGGCCATAGGAAGGGCTCTGGGCAGGGAACTTTCAGCTCTCTGCCCTTCAGGGTCTGCCTCCCTTGCAGTGCTCCACCTCAGCCAAGGTCACACCCCTTCCGAGGGCAGCCCACATCTGATGACCCATCCGTCAAGGCCTGGCCCTCTCAGCTCTACTTGAGATCCTTTGGAAGGGCCATCCTCAGCCCGGAGCACCATGCTGGGTGGTCCAGGCCGGTGCTGGGCCTGCACCACATCTTACCTTCCCTATCCCCTCTGCCTCCCTTCCTTGCCCTCCATGTGGGTTGTTTGCCTGTCACGCCCTAATAATGTCCCCAGTGACCCTCCACCTCACAGTTGGCTTCCCAGAGAACCCAACCTGCCACACGCTCTACTGAATGTTTTGCAACAAGCCTTCTGGTGTCCACATGAATACACCCGGGTCATTTGTTCCTTCATTGTGGCCACTCAGTGCCTGCTTCCTGGAGGCTTAGCACCGTGCGGGGCACTGAGAGACTGAGGGGAACAACAGCAAAGGACCTCTGGACACACAGAACTCAGATCTCTTCTTCTCTGAAATGGGTCTGATTTAGTCTGCAGCAGCATGGAATAAGGGATTGAGATGGAAATAGGGGTTTACTGGCAATTGCCCATAGCCCTTCCTGAAAATTATTCAACAATAGCTCCTTTTACCCAGAATAAAACCCAGACCCGAAATGTGTCACCGGAGCCCTTCCTAGGTGGCCACTGCCCACCTCTCTTCCTCACCCAGTCGGCTGTTTCTGTCCCTTGAGCGGCCCAGCCCCTTTGAGCTGCAGGGGCTTAGCACTTCCTGCTCCCTCAGTCTCAGGCTCTTCCTGTCCTGCTCCTTCTCATCGTTTAGGGCTCAGCTGAAAGGATGCCCCCTAAGGGGCCATTCCTGACATCACACCCTTTAAAGCCACACCTTCCCTCCCCCCGGAGTTATATGACATTTTATCATCTGTCTAATCCTTTACACGACTCATCACAATTTGTGAATATCATACTACTCCCTTTCCTGGTTTTCCTTTTTATCTTCGCTTCCCCCATGAGTCTAAGGCCCCCAAGATTCAGAGACATGGTCTGCCTGCCTTGCCCACCCCTCTATCCTCAGCGTCATGAGCAATGCCCAGCAGTAGGGACCTGGAGAGTATTATGTGGAGCAAAATAAGCCAGTCAGAGAAAGACAAGTATCCCATGACCTCACTCACATATGGAATCTAATGAACAAAATAAACTGTTGAACAACATAGATCTAGAGACATAGAAGCATGGAACAGATTGTGGAGTCTCAGAGGGAAGGCGGAGGTGGGTGGGAAGAGATCAACCAAAGAACTTGTATGCATATATGCATAACCCATGGACACAGACAATAGGCTGGTGGAGGCCTGGGGCGGTAGGGGGGTGGTGGCTAGGAGGGTCAATGGGGAAACAAGGGGGGACATCTGTAATACTTTCAACAATAAAGATTTAATAAAGAAAAAGGAAAAAAAGAGCACTGTCGTTCTACACTTGTCGTAGCTCAGAAAATATGTCTGGAATGAATGACGAAGCCACACCTAACTGTCGAATGTTCCGTTATGGTTGTACAGGGATCTGAAGGTTGGGGCTCTGCCTGCCTTAGAAAACTGCATGGGGCAGAGGGCTGGAGCGTGGGCACCTCCATGCTGCCATCTTGAGCAGAATCTTTTTAAATTATAACCCGAGGATTTTTCCCATTGATGTTAGAGTGAGTGGAAGGGAGGGGGAGAGACACAGAGAGAGAAACATCAATGTGAGAGAGACACACACCAATTGGTTGCTCCACATGCACCCCGCCCAGGGCCAGGATCAAGCCTGCAACCAGGTATCCTTGACCAGAATCAAACGCGGTGCCCTTTAGTCCCCACAGGCCGGCACTCTATCCACTGAACCAAACTGGCTGCGGCTGAGCAGAATCTTCAGACATCCCTCCCTTCCTCATTCTCTCTCTCTCTCTCTCTCAGCTCCTCCTGGGCCATCATTTAGGTCTGAGTGGCATCGGTTTCCGGAGCACTCCGCTCTCAGGATGCCAACAGCTGCATGATGGCTTCCCTGCGTGTGCGTCTGTGCACTAACAGGGCCCTTCGGCCTCTGCAGCTGCCTGGCCGTCTCCCGCCAGGAGAGAATGCGCATCTGTCATCCTCTGGAAACTTGGGGCGGGCGTGCAGCCTGGTACCCAAAGTGGTCTCCCTCAGGCAAACACTGAGAACAATAGCCCTGCACTTAAATGCTTGAGCAGGTATCAACTGGAGGCAGGCTGCAATAATCCATGTGTGTAAAGCCCATTACGATGAATTTTTGAAATAGCACTTACTCCACTTTGTTCTTGACAAATGGTGTTGGTACCCATTGAGATAGTTTATTTCAACTATGGGCCCCTATTGCAGGGAGAAGTTTTCTGACAATAGCAAGGCATGGGCCATTATTGTTGTGCTTCCATAACGATTCCCGTGGCTAAACTCGACTGGAAGGCTCATTAAGATGAAGCATTAACGGCACGTGCTCTGGGGACGATGGTCATAGAACAGGACAGCACAGGACAGCTTGTGGAGGCATCGGCATTCGAAGGAGCCGCCAGATGACAAACACGCTGGCCTTTGGGAAGCGTTTACCAGGCACCTGCTGGTGTGCTCAGCCCTGGGCCAAGGTGCTGGGGAAAGAACATTCAAGAAACACGGCCTTTTCCTTCTGGGAACATACCTTCTATTTGGGGAAGCCAGGAAGATTTCAGCTGTCAATCTGAGGGCCACCGAGGGGTGTGCACCAAATGCGTGGCACTTGGTGCTGACCCTAAGGCCAGGAGTGATTCAGGGTGGACGTTAGAGACTTCTTAGCCCTTGAAGAATAGCAGGAAGTTGGTTAGTAAACTATGTTCTAAATATAGCAGCTGCTAACGGTTACTGGTTTGCTTTTGGTGGGTAAGCAAAATGATCTGGAATGAGATAGTGGTGATGGATATGCAACTTTGCAGACACACTAAAACACACACACACATTGAATTGTGCACTTTAAAAGGGTGGAATTTATGATATCTGGATATCCCAAAGCTGTTCTTTCTTTAAGTACTCTTACCAACTCTACACAGTAAAATTATAGTAAATTTTATTGTATGTCCAGAGAATCGGGCTTAGTGGAATAGACAAAAGGGATGGGGCAGACTAGCACCCTTAGGGAGGAAACATATACCCATTTTACAGATGAGGAAATGAAGAGTGAGATATTCGTGGCTTGCTCCAGAAGCCACAGAGCTGTAACTGAGGAGGCTGGGACTTTATCTCTGGCCCTGTGGCCCCCAGTGCTCAGATGTTTCCATACCAGCCACCTGGTGCCTAGAGAAAAACAGATCCAGCCATTCTATACAATAAAGAGCTAATATGCTAATTGGACTAGTTGGCGGAATGACCTTCCTGGAAGACCAGTGGGCAGGACCACGAGGTAGCCAGGGCTGCAGGAGCTGAGCCCCTTGCAACAAAGATGGCGGGTTAATTTCCATACGCAGGTGCTGAGTGGCTGGGGATGGGGCAGGGCGCTTGCGTCATTGCCATGGCGACAACACAGGCATTCCGCACCACCCCAGTGGCTCCGGGCCTCTGGGCAGCGTGGGAAGGCAGAAAGGCTGCTCTGGCCAGAGAGAAGGCAGAGCCGGCAGCCAGGGGAACGAAGGCCCATTCTTGCATGAATCTTCATTCCTGCATCAGGCCTCTAGTACGATAATAATACATGACAACTAGGATACAGATGATTTCTCTGTGCAGGATGCCCTTGCCCTTTCTCTTATCTGATCTTAAGCACCTTGTGAGGAACGGTATGGGTGAATGTGCAGCTGCAAAGGTGGGTGCCTCAGCGGAAAAGGGACCTAGAGATAGGAGACCAAGTCTGTTTTCCCAGGCTGCATTCTCTTTTAAGGTATTCAGGGTGTTCCCCATTTGGGGCTCTGCTTCTCCCTGGATTCTTACATGCATCCTATTCACACAGTGCAAACCGGATGTCTCGGTGAAATGTGGGGGCCAAGGCTCAGAATGAGGTGTTCCGCCATTAAATGAGTAAATGTTGGCTTATTTTCTCCTCCGCCGAAGTAGATGCTTATTTCTACTGTAAAGCACATGTCTAGATTAAAGCCACTCACATCCTTATCTCCCCTGCGGTGACTAAGAGAGCTTTTGATGTCATTCTCAGCTTACTCATGTACATAATAGGTCAAATTCCCATCCTGTTGGACAGGATGGAAACCTGACTCAGGATTTGTCAATGCGGCTGCATTGGGGTTATTTTCCCGGGGAGGCTGTCTTCCCCGGCAGACAGCGGAATCACAGCACCCTGGGAAACAGCGGGTGGAGGAATCTCGAGGCATTAACCTAACCACTGAGATCAAAACAAAAGTGTTGGCCGCCTCCCCCCAGAGCCCAGAGCCCAGAGCCAGGCAGTCTCCATGGTCTGGCCGCATTCAGGGAGCGCAAATAAAATCATATCTTCTGGGAGGAAGAAGGAACTGGGAATGAATGAAATGGAAATCTCTCCCAAGCGGCAGTTGTCCTCTTTCTCCACTCGGGACAGTTCTGTCAGCTTTAAAGGAGTTAAAAGGACACTTTAAAAAAATGTGAATGCGTAAAGATTATTACAACCATCCACTCCTCAGTGTCTGCTCTATAAGGGTTTTGTGATGCCTGAAGGAGGTATTACCTCTAACGTACTGAGACCCAGGCCTGTCGTACAGGGACGGCTCCCTGAACAGGACTCGGGGTGGTGGTCGTGATGGTGGTGCAGAGGTCTATACACTTAGATGCGTCCAAATGTGGGGCTGTGGGGACAGAGGTTGGCCATGATTACTGCAATCCAGGTTGCATCCAGGTTATTGTGTTTTGCTTTTATTGATTTCAGAGAGGAAGGGAGAGGGGGGGAAAGATAGAAACATCAATGATGAGAGAGCATCATTGATTGGCAGCCTCCTGCCCGCTCCACACTAGGGATCGAGCCCGCAACCAGGGCAGGTGCCCTGACCGGAAATTGAACCGTGACCTCCTGGTGTTCATGGGTTGACGCTCAACCACGGAGCCACACCGGCCAGGCTGCAGCCAGGTTTTGACAGCATGTGCCAACCTCCTGTGGAGCTGGCTTATGAGGGTGGCAGCAGGCTCAGCCTCCCCCTGCCCCGTCCTGCCAGGGCTCTGCTGGCCCACAAGTTGGTTTCATGGACAGGGTGCTCCTCTCTGCAGGAGGCTGGTGCCTGTGCAGAGGCCCCTGGGAATACAGAAGGAGCAGAGTTCATGGGGCAGGAGTGGCGTCACGGGAAGGGCCAGCTGACCAGGGTCACATTTCTGTTCTGCCTCTAACTGTGTGGCTTTGAACAGAACAGGTATTCTCTCCTGTTCATGTTTTGTTGGTTGTATTTTTTTTTTAATTGAACCACATCTGCAAAGTCCTTTTTGCTATACAAGTGAACCCATGCAGAGGTTCTGGGAGCTGGTGTGTGGACATCTTTAGGGAGGGGCATTACTCGGATTCATAGGGCTGTTGCAAGGACCAGATGAGCTAGTGCATGTGAAATACCTCGCACAGTTCCCAGCACATAGTAACAACTCCACAAATGTTTACTCTCGTCCTTAGAATCACTGGCAACCCCATTTGCTTGGGTACCTCCAGGACAGAGCTGGGGATTACCTCAGCTGTAATGCCCACAATGCCGCACTCTGGCTGGAGGCTGCCACTCATCAGGGCCCTGAAAGGAAGCCAGTCCGCAGAGATGGTTTTGTCTGAATGATGCTCCTTCCAATAGCACTAGGTTGGCCAGGTTCTGCCTCTTTTCTAAGCCTCCGCTTTCTTATTTGTAAACTGGGGTCAAGGGGAGGAGCTTAACTCCGGGGTTCTCATTGCCACTGAAAATCTAGGAATTGCAATCACTGATTACAGGTGAATCAAAAAAATGTGCATGGAGCCCTGGCTGGTGTGGTTAGAGCGTCAGCATGCGGACCAAAGGGTCTTGGGTTCGATTCCCGGTCAAGGGAACGTATCTGGATTGTGGGTTTGATCCCTGTCCTGGGGGAGGGAACACATGTAGGAGGCAATCAGTCTATGTGTCTCTCTCACCTCGATGCTGTCTCTCTCTCCCTTCCCTACTCCTCCTTCCTCCCCGCACCCCTCCCTTCTACTCTCTCTGAAAAGCAATGGGAAAAATATCCTCAGGAGGGGATTACCACACAAAAAAATGTGCATGTTGGTGTTAAGGACTTCTTGGGGGAGACTGCCATTGCAAAATGACAGCAGCGGAAACAGCTCTCACCCTCTCCAGCCACCCGTGAGCCACACGGGGTTCCTCACTGTGGCTGCTTCTGGCCCAGGTAGCCATGCAGTGACGTGTGTGGGGGCTGGCACCAGGTACTTTCTGCAAGGAGAGGCTCTGCAGACAAGTGAGGATCTGAGCTCAGGCTTCCAAGCTTAAGGCGGGCCCTGAATTGTTCTATTTCGAAGACTACGTTATTCATGGATCCAGGAGAGAAGAGAAAAAGTGGGAAGGGAAAGAAGCCTACTGTGTGTCAGACACGTGCCAGCTGATGTCTTTATATCACTGGATCCCCACCCCTCGGCCCTGTGCAGGGGAGCAGTTCATCTCTGTTTTTCAAATGAGCTAAGGGAGCCTGAGAAAAATGGAGTCATTTGCCTGATGCCTCACAGCTGGGAAGTGGCACGAGGCGAGGGAAATTGAATGAATACTTCAAATACAAAGCGGAGCTGCGTGGCTGTAACAGCAGGCCCCGCCTCAGCCTGAACGTCAGGGTTTCTGTCTGTGATGCCCACGACATAGGCCATTCGGTTGGCCCCTGGAAGGTCTTCCCTCGCTCCCTCATGGTCGGAAACCCAAGGCCACGGTTCATTCTATTTCAGCATTTTCCCTTTCACCCCAAGTTTTTACAGACATCATCTCCGCCTGTCCTGCCTCTTCCTTTCAGCCCTCTGTCTTCTCATCTCAAATTCCCCGTTTTCTAAGTCATTTCCGACTGAGAGAGGAGCAATGGGTGATCACACACAGATTGACATGTCAGCATCCCCAGTGACCCTTCTTCCCCTCAGAGTTCACCCAGCTCTGGACCTGGACCACCGCCTGTGGCCCCATCCTCCCGGGTGATCTTTTGGAACTATTTCAGGGGTTTGTGTTCTGAGTCATTTTTAAAACGGCAAGCACCCTGTCTTGGGAGAGTCCCTGGGTGCTCGTCAGGGTTATCCAGGGAGGAGATGGGGGAAGCATGGGAGGAGATGACGCCATTCAACGTGGCTTGTGGTGAGTAGTGGCTTGTGCCTCTAACGAGATGTGTCTGCGTTTCTTTGGCGACCCCTAAACTTCTCCATCAGGACAACTGGATGGGATTTCAGAGAGGAAGGGAGAGGGAGGAGAGATGGGAACATCAATGAGCTCATCGACTGCCTCCTGCACGCCCCACCCTGGGGATCGAGCCTGCAACCTGGGCATGTGCTCCGGACTGGGAATCAAACCGTGACCTCCTGGTTCATAGGTTGACGCTCAACCACTGAGCCACGCCAGCTGTGGAAAAAAATCAGTCCCTTTAATTGCAAAATGTGGTCCCCAAGGAGGAGGAACAGAGCAGGCACCTCCAAGCAGCTGCAGTGTCAGATTCAGCGCCTCTGAGAGTCCTGGGGACAGTGAAGTTAAGCCTGGAATCAAGTGCACCTCTCATTTCTGACCCAGCAGAGGCCACAGTGAAAACCAAGGCCCTGAGGGTGGAGAAAAGAAATACACAAACACCACAGAATATCACTTCTATGAGGAAGGCTGTGCTAATTGGGCCGCCCACCTCAACATCCAACAGTGAAAAGTGAAAGCTCTACCATCAGATGGCCAGGGTCACTAATGGTGACCTTGGGCAAGTTAGTCTCTTGGAGCGTCCATTTCTTCACTGGAAAAGCAGGGATACCACAGTCAAAACTCACGGGGCTGTGTGCGGATTCACGGAACAAAGCCCGTGGAGCGCTCGGCACAGTGTTCAGCGAGGAATAAACACCCAGTAACTGTGAGACGACCTCGTCATCAGCTGCTATTTATTAATCATCTGTGTCCTGGACACAAAGCACCCAGCTCAGCTGAATGAGCTGCCTCCTGCACGCCCCCTACTGGGGATCAGCCTGCAACCCCGGCATGTGCCCCGACCAGGAATAGAACCGTGACCTCCTGGTTCATGGGTCGGTGCTCAACCACGGAGCCATGCTGATGGGCAAAAGTCAATTTTGCGGCTGACTCTGGAGCTGTCCATTCCCAAACGGAAATGACGTTCCCCCTCAAGCAAGTTTTTTTCCTTTCCTGGGGCAGGATTCTCAGCTTTTCCGAGAGCAGCCTCTATCTTCACAAATATCTCTGAACATGAACGAGTAGAGTATGACTTACTCCTTCACACTCCACCCACAAAACAAGGATACTAATAACCCTTACCTTCTGGGGCCGAAGTGTAAATCGAGCTGACCTGAGTGAGGGCCCTTTGTAAATTGCAGAGCATGAATGACTGTAATTGATCTCCTCCGGGCATTGCATAAACAATACTGAAAATTAGGGACGCATACTACTGGTATTCGAAATGCATTTATGCCTCTTTAAATATACAGCGATAAACGGTCAGCAGATGGGTTTGATGGCTGTGCCTTCACTCTGATTTAAATATCGGTAACCCCACTGATAGCGACTTCCTGGCAGATGCCAGCAGGTAGTGGGCACAATGTTGGCTATGGCAGTTCAGTGGTTCCACTGGGTGGGCGACCTTGCCCTGAATTATCAAAGGTCTTTTGACCCTCACTTTTCTCAATTGTGAAATAGAGATGGCAATGTGCACCTCCCTGAGTTTTTGTGAGGAGTCAATGAGATAATGCTCACAAAGCCCTGGGCACATTACCTCCTCGAGGGGACCTGGAAACCTCTGAATGCTGCCACACCCCCTCTGATGGACAGGTGTTCTTTTTCTCGCCTTAAACCCCTCATTGACACCCCAATGAGAGTTAGAGACCTTACCCTCGGCTGGGCTCCCAGCAGCCTCACCAAAGCCCCTGCCACCAGCTCAGCAGTCCACCTCCCAGCACTTCCCTCACTCTGCTGACCTCCAGGCCTCCAAGGTCAGGCCCAGCAAGGCCAAGTCTTTGTAGACTCTGCCACCTCCCCTTGGTAATTGGTGTGAGCAGCCAGAATTCCTGGTCATGCTCCTCACATGGCGAGGACCTGCCTGGATGCCAAGGACCCTACGTGATCAGCCAACTCCGTGTGGACTGTCCAGATGCTGCCACGTGTACACTGCTCTGAGGACAAACTAGAGAAATGCAAAACTGACCTCAGCACTACTACGTTTCCAGGGCCAGGGTTTTAATGCCGATCACAGTAACGGGTGGCATTTATTGAGCTCACACTGCGTGCTACAAAGAAGTGTCCAGCTTTCACAAGCATGAGCTCATTGAATCCTCACAGCCACCAAAGGAGAAATGGTATACGATGACCCTTGTTTTTCTGATGAGGCCACGTGATAAGGCAGAGCAGAGGTTGGCTTTGAACTTAGTACCCATGGGCCATAGCAGAACCCACACTTTGGGCAGAGGTGGCTGGGAAAACTGACAGATCCCAGTGGGCTGTGCTCCAGCCTGGCTCAGCCTGCACCATGACCTTCCTGTGTGTCAGTGTCCTGGGGCTGCCATACTAACCAACTACCCCAAACTGGGCGGCGTAAACAACAGAAATGTGTTGTCTCACAGCTCTGGAGGTTGGAAGTTCAAAATCAGGGTGTCAGCAGGGTTGGTTTCCTCTGAGGTCTTCAAGGGACAATCTGAGCCTGGCTTCCTCTGGCTTGAGGTAGCCTCAGCATTCCTTGGCTTATAGATGGTATTCCTCCTGTATCCCAATTTCCCCTTTTTAGGACAACAGTCATATTGGATTAAAGTTAACCCTAATGACTGCATCTTAACTTGGTCATCTGCAAAGACCCTATTACCAAATAAGGTCACCTTCACAGGTACTGGGTGGGGTTAAGACTTCAACATTTTTACTGCTGCATGGTATGCCATGGTGTAAATGTGATCTCTTTCCCTTTGAGACAGCATGGATGGACACGAAGAATATTATGCTAAGCGAAATAAGCCAGTCAGAGGAAGCCAAGTATCACATAATCTCACCCATATGTAGAATCTAAAGAACAAAGTAAACTGATGCACAAAATAGATCCAGAGACATAGAAACATGGAACAGATGGTTGAACTTCAGAGGGAAGACGGGGTTGGGCGGGTAGGAGGGAAGAGATTAGCCAAAGAACTTGTATGCATATATGCATAACCTCAGAGGGAAGGCCTGGGGTGAGGGGTGGGTGCAGGCTAGAAGAAGGGGCCAATGGTGGGGAGGGGAGGGAAGGACATCTGTAATACTTTCAACAATAAAGATCAATTTAAAAACACACAATTAAACCCATAACACTAGGCAAGCTCATGTCTATATCACCATGTGAGATATGACTATGCCCCGTATAAGTCTTTTTCTCACATGTTCCTTCGGGAAGTGTTTATCGAACACGTCCCACGGGCTCCATATCATACTACCTACTAGACATCCACAGAAGCACAAGGCACAGGAGCCCATGCCATGCAGCGCCGGGCTGCATCCTTAGAGAACATACTCACTGGCCCCTGTCAGCACTGCAGCTACACCTTTTATCAGTAATTCCAGTGCCCCATCTGTGGGATAACGGACTGTGTAGCCTCATCATTCTGGGTCAACCTAAAGAGATCACTGGAAACAAATACTAATATTTGATCAACTTTATTTGCCTGCTCACACCTCCAATCCATCCACTGCTTTGCAAAGTGCCTTGTGATTTCTTAAAGTCTGTATGTGTGTTCCTGCCCCCTAGTTTCCTGGTGGGGTCTCATCACGGGCCTCCCAGACCAAGCCCCACAAGTAGGTGATGTAAGAGGGGTGCACCCCTGATTAGGTGGAAGAACGATTACCCCGTGCTCTGTTTAATTAAGCTTCACTTAATGGAAAACCTTTTTTCCTAAAAAAAAAACAGGTTTACTGGCAGCTCATCAGTTATTTAAGGCAGTTCATTTCACAGCAGGTGGGTGGGGGGAAGAAAGCAAAGAAATATGTCTCCTTCGCTTTAACGCGATTGGTCTGAGAAAAAGCGTGGCTGCCTGGGAGATGCCTAATTGCCGCCGCTGCGATGGCGCACTTATTCTCCATTTAGTCCCTGGCTTCTTATTGAAGCGCTAATCACAGTGAGGTCTCACCTCTTGATGAATGATTTTGTAAAAACTTGATATTCCTCAGCGCAGCTCGGAATGTCTGCAAGTATAATGCCACTCCGGCTGAATGGGGAGATAACTAATGCCCTTAATTTTGCAGAGAGGGCTGTGATTTGGTACATGCAGTACACATCAGGGGAAATCAGCAGACATTAATCCCCTTCTTTGCATAGGCACCACCTCTGTTCTACCAGGAGCCACTTTTGCAGAGCTGTTTTTTGCTGGGGATTTAGAGAACGCCTGGCACATGTATTTGGGCGTATGTCTTGTGGCTGGGGTCAAATTTGGGTTATGCCACTTTATCTGATGTCAGAAGCTGGGGAACTGAAGTTGTCTGATTCTGGTTTCATTGGTCGACTTCACATGACTTGTAAGGAGGAAGGATCATTCGTGCTCTAGTTCAAGGTCGAACATAGTAGATATGCAATACATGATTCTGTCCCTTCGCTCCCTGACCCCCGCCCCCACCCACCAAGCCTTGCAGGTGGGACAGAGGTGGCTGTTTTCGTTTTATTTATCCTCACACCAGTCACACACCCAGCCTAGGCCTCAGTCTGCTGCTTCTAAAAGTCCTAAGGGCTTAATGCATCCAGATGGAAAATGAATGCCTCAAGCAGAATCCATTTATGTTCATTGAGGGACACCCAAATTATGGAGACTTGGCTATGTCTGCATGGTCGGCTGACTTCCCATCTTTGCATGCGGCAGCATAGATACGAACACAAGCATTCTCTTCACCTGCATTGGCCAAAGAGTAAATGTTATAATTAAAACTATTATTTATTATTTGTGTGTGTGGTCTACCATCGGCCTACATTTTTTCTGCCACACCCATGTCCTCATTCTTGAGCAGCCCAGGGTTTTTATCATCTCAAATTCCCACAAAGAAAAGTTACAGACACGTCATAGACTTGGAAAGATGGCACAGGAGGCAACGTATCCAACAGCCCTTTCTGGTTACTGGTTTCCTGGTTCTGTGCTCACTGAACAACCTACTCAGCTATGTGTGGTTCTCTCCACAAGGTGGCAGTCCCAGGGACCACTCCTCATACTTTTCAAGCTGTAAGGCAGGGGTGGGGAACATCCAGGCCACATACGGCCCTCATAATCATTTGGGGTGGCCCTGCCAAGGCATTAGGGGTGAGTTAATTAAATGTTTGACTAAATGTAGCAGGCTAATTTTTAAGTTGATAAGTTTGTATGGCCCATGAATGATGTTATAAACATCCAAATGGCCCTTGGCAGAAAAAAGGTTCCCCACCTCTGCTAGGCAGTCCAGCTGGGCATCTCAGAGAGTAACAGTCACAGTGAGGACCAGATTGGAGGGGGCGGGGCAGGAAAAAGGCATCGGCTTGGGGTGTGGAGAGCACGACTTCAGAGGAGAGGCGAGGCTACAGTGCCATTCTCATTCATGCCTTTCAAAATGTGCCCCCCTTCTTCCAGACCTAGGTCCCATCTCAATTCTTCCTGAACTGCCCAGGCCATCCCTGAGGATATCTTGACCTCTCTTACTGTTTATATTTATCCTTGATTTTAATGAGCTGACGACCTGGAGTTATTGGCGACTCTGTACACACAATTTGACAAATGTACAACCCCATTGTACATTTGTCAAATCAACTGGCTTTCAAATTCTGAATCTCCACCCCACTCCCACCTCGTGAGTTCTTGGTGGGCTCAATTAGGTTGCTAGATTTTTTAATATTTAAATGTTTTAAAATTTTTCAATTGGGTTACATTCAATATTATTCAGTATTAGTTTCAGATGTACAGCAAAGGGGTTAGAAAATCATGAACTTGACAGAGGGGTCCCCTCACCCCATGCTTGAAGCACCCACCTGGCCCCATACAGAGCTATCACAATATCGTTGACTCCATTCCCCACACTGTCATCTCTGTCTCTGTGACCATTCTGTAACTTCCAGTTTGTACCGCCTAATCCTGTTTGCTAGAGTTTAGATCTTTAAAATGTCTAGACTTGGAAGAGATGGACTATGAAGATTTTGACCTTGTGGATGCGGAAGGCTCAAGCCCAGGGTTGCCAGGGTCATGGTTGGGTTCAGAAGCAGGAAGAGATCCCAGACCAGGAGACTATGCCGTGTTTCTATGGCCTCATGGGCAGCCATCCTTGAGATGCACGAGTGGGCATTCTGTCTGAATTTCTTGCCAGGAAGCCAGTGAGTCCTGATGGCAAAGGTCATGACTTACAGTAACTGCTTTCTTCTTCCTTCTTGGTCTGATTCTTGTTTGATTGGGGCAGCCGTGGTCCAAAGGGGCTTCCCTTACTGAGTGATGCTGGAGAATGCTTGCCACCAGCGGTACCACGGCTTGCAGATTTGCCCTCCAGTAACGTCTTGTTGGAGACAGGTACTTGGTCGATGGGTGTAAGATCCCTGAGCGCAAGAGCAAAGCCCATCCCCAGCTGTCCATGCATGTCCTAGGGCAGTGGTCGGCAAACTGCGGCTCGCGAGCCACATGTGGCTCTTTGGCCCCTTCAGTGTGGCTCTTCCACAAAATACCACAGCCTGGGCGAGTCTATTTTGAAGAAGTGGCGTTAGAAGAAGTTTAAGTTTAAAAAATTTGGCTCTCAAAAGAAATGTCAATCGTTGTACTGTTGATATTTGGCTCTGTTGACTAATGAGTTTGCCGACTACTGTCCTAGGGAGACATCATGCATGCTTGGGGAAACATCCCGCTGGACTTGCCACACTGGGGCTCCATGAACCCATTTCAAAGTTTGATATTGTTTTGCTTATGTAATTTTGTAACCAACAAACCGAAACAAGCTAATGTCGGCTCCTTTCTATTTGCTCTTGAGAACCGGACTGGATCTCCTTTGCAGGGCTGGCCTGGAAGGGGCCGGCGGTGTGAGCAGTGGTGGGTAACAGCCGCTTTTCCGGTCAGAGAATAATTCAGGGCCTCACCTCTGTGCCCTTGGAGGAAATATTGATTTGTGGGACCTGCCTCTCCCACCACCTAACTCCTCCTTCCGTGAGCGACATACCTAATATTTCCCACAATGATTAGCTCATGCGATCTCCCAGAGCTGCCTCCTGTCTGGCCGGTGCCTTTTGTTAGAGGATATTTATTGTCTGGCTGCCCTCCTACAGTTCCCTGTGCTGCTCGCACTTTATTAGTCATTAGCACCTTTGGAGGCTGAGGCAGTGAAGGGTGTAGAGCAAAATGCTGTTTGGACGTGGAAAACGTTCAGAGGGAGAGGTTTGAAGAACGCGATTCATTCGTTCAAGGGCTGTTGGGAAGCTTTGGGCCGGCGGGCGGATACCTGGGGAAGGCAGGGGCAGTTCGTCTCAGGAAACATGAAAAGAGCCGGTGGTGTTTGAAGTGCGGAATGCGAGACCCGTGGGTGAAATACCTGCTTTCTAAAAATTCCAGGAGCCTGTGAGTTCCTGGAGGCAAAGAGCATGTTTCGGGGAATTCATAGCATTGAACGGCTGCAGACACCCCAGTCTCCACGAAGATTTTTTAAATGGTTGCTAGGTGGAACAAAATGTAGCCGAGTGCTTTGCATCCCCGGAAAGAAAAAATTAAAACCTTCACTGGAGAATTACAGAGAAGTTCAGTGTGAAAGGTGGAAAGGCAGGAGCTTACGGATGGGCCACGTATGGCTTCAGCCTCATTTCCGGCGCTAACGAAACAGGTGAGCTAAACCGAAGTCTCTGAAGATGAAGTGACCTTGTTTTCTTATCCGGTCAAGGGAGGCAGTAATACAAGGCTCCTGCGGATGCTGAGGGACAGAGGTTATGAAGAATGTCTGTAGATCACCTAGCATAGCGCCTGTGGCATAGTAGGTCCTCAGGTACCCGCCCGCGTGGCCTGGGCTGTATCAGGCGCTGGCTGGATGGAGAATGAGAGTTTGCAGAGATGGCCTCCTGGCACGTTCCAGGTCAGGAAAGCCCATGCCATCTTGTGTGACTGCACATCTGGCAGCTTGGCCCGCCCTCTCCAGGGCTGCTCCATTCTCATCCCATGTCAAGGCCAATGGAGACCCCGGTGGCCTCTGCAGAGGGACCTCTGGCTCCTTATTGATTCTGAGCCCTGATATATTCTCACAGCTTTCCTTTGGAATCAGCCACGCCCCCTTCTCCCCAGCAAACCCCCGCCCCCAAGGAGCAACCCCGAGGGCAGCTTCTTCACAGATCAACACTATAGAACCCTTTTGCGTCCCTGGACCACCAAAAGGAAGCCCGTGTACAGGAAAGGAGCTCCTTTGCAGCATCTGGCAGTTCCAAGTCCCTATCAGAGAGAAAGAGTGAAATCGCATCTCCTTTCTGTTACAATAACAGGTCCTTTACATTTATCTACAATCTATACCACTAAAGGTTAAAAGGTAGAATCTTAAAATGTACCCAGAGAAATGTAAGTTGCCACTGCTGTCGGCATGACATCATCCCTCTCCTCGCCTGGGCAGCCCTGCAGGATGCTTTTACAGAGGGCTTCCCAATTCATGACCTCATCAGACCCTCACATTAACTTGGGAGCCTTGGAGGCCGGGCAATTTTCGCCCTTTTTCGCCTAAGATAAAACAGACTCAGAGAAAGGTAGTGAGTTATCAGTTGTCAGTGGCCCCACAGTCTCCTGAGCTGGGGCCTCCTTCCTAAACCAGGGGTTAAAGGCACTGAGGCAGGAATTTACTAACCCACCACTGGGCTGAGGCAGCAAGTCTGTGAGTATCAAGATCTCAGGAGTGGTTTCTTTTCTCTTTATTATTATCATTTTTAATGCCACTGAACTGCTTTTTAAAGCACCATTTAGTTGAATCTGTTTGCTGTGGGGTGAGGGGCTGGTCGGCTTAGCCATCCCCACCCGTTATAGCCCCAGATCCCTTAATGTTTCAGGACACGCCGCTGCCTACCATTGGAGAGCCACGCACCTCCTCCAGCCCTCATTTCACACGCAGGGACAGGGACCCAGATTGTGGGACATGGTGCAGTGAGTGCAGAGCAGTTCTTGCCTGGTGCAGGGTTCCTCCTACTCCTTCCTTCACGGGACAGATGTCCTAGGCTTCCACTGAGGGTGTTTCAGTGCCTGACACCAACATGACTCACAGGACTGTTTCTGGGGATTGAAATGACTGGTGGATACTTGAAATGGGACTAGCGCGTTGAGGAAGTACACTTTCCGTCTTATTTCATTTTAGTTCATTTACGTTTAAAAAGCCGCCTGCGTCTAGGTTGCTACCACATTGGGTAGCGGGGCTCCAGACCAGTGGTTCTCAAGCTCCAATGTGGAACTGCCTGGGGAATTTCAAAAATACTGATTCCTGGTTTCCATTGATTTTAACTGGTTTAGAGTAAAGCCCGGGCAATGGGGTTTCTCAGCTCCCCGGTTAATTCTAATGTGCAGTCAAGTTCTAGAGACACGGGTCTGGATGTTAAGCGACACAAGGGGCAGAGGCCACGTCGGCTGTACATATCCCCGTACGCATGGCCAAGAATTCAGTGAGGAGTTAGCTGTGCTCCCACATCTTAGGGGACTTCATACAGGGTGTTCCAAAAAAGAAAGTATATATACTTTGACAGCTGATAGCTCAATTTTGAAAATGAAATGTATTTTAATAAACATTGCCTTTATAATTATTCACAGTGTGTGTATACATTTTGGGAGGATACCCTATATATCCTGGGGAAGAGGAAGTGCCCTTAGTAAATTATTTAAAAGGACAGTGTGCCTGGCCAGTCGGCATTGACCAATGCACTGAGTGGTCATCACCAGTTCGATTTCAAGTCAGGGCACATACCTGGATTGGGGGCTCAATCCGAAGTGGGGGACATGCAGGAGGCAGCTGATCCATGCTTCTCTCTCATTGATGTTTCTCCCCCTCTCTCTCTAAAATCATTAAAACATATTTAAAAGGACAATGTGATCCAAAGGAGTGGAACTGCTCATTTCTACCTGGGGAGGGAGAAGGAGGGAGGGTCCCCTTATGGCAATGCTTCCGGTCATGAATGATAAATAAGGCGTATTTTTTCCATTTGTTGCAATAGATGTTTCTGCCAGGCAAGTCAAAACTCATAGTCTGTCACTCACTCAAAATGGGGTTAACCTGGGACTATGGGAATTCTAAGTAAGTGAACCATATTATCTGAGACCCACCAAGACCCTGACGCAGCCTTCAGAAGTCCTGCCTGTCGGCGCGTATCAGCAGGCTCTCGCACATGGATACGCACTTACTAGTGCGCTGTCACCCATTGTTTTTCTGTTATGCTTGTCTTTTTTAAAAATCCCATTCCTTTGGATAAATGACATTAATACCTCTGAAAAGAAACAAGTGGGCTTCAAAGGTTGGGTGATTTGAAACTACAATGAGATCATTATGAAGCTCTTGTTGGGGTGTTCTTTTTAAAATAAGGGGGGTGCACTCTGGTATATGAGATACAGATAGAAAAGGTCATTTAAAAAGGGGGCAGGGCCTGGTTGGCTGTAGCACAGTGAGGCGCTTTGTGGAGATGCAGTAGGAAGAGGCCTCCAGAGCAGCGCGTCTCCCCCACCACCAGACTCTGCTGGAAAGCCAGCCTCCACTCATCGGAAGCTGCTTGCCTTCCTGTGTTCCTCACGCTGTTTGTGGCTGAGGAAGCTGGGCCAATGCGTGTGTACCGTGCTGGGTGGGGGTCGTGGGTCTACACGCATCATCAGTCCAGCTTCTTTAGAGTAAAGCCCGGAATTCTTTTATTTATTTATTTTTTATTATTATTACTTTTTGGTTACCCAAGGATAATTTTGAGGCTATTTTTTTCATAGATTTTTAGAGAGAGACAGAGAAAAACATCTATGAGCGAGAGACACATGGATTGATTGCCTCCTGCATGCACCCCATCCAGGGCTGGGGAACCTGCAACCAAGATATTCTTGCCCTTGACTGGAATTGAACTTGGGACCCTTCAGTCCACAGGCTGACTCTCTATCCACTGAGCAAAACCGGCTAGGGCTGGACTTCTCAGAATCCTAAAGGCGCGCAGCAGTGAGGAGTGGAGGAACTTTCTGCCCTCGCTTCAATAATTATTTCACAAAAACAAAACAAAAAGCATATCAAACCCTTGTCTTATGAAGGCCAGGTTGGCATAATGCCTCCTCTTATTGTTTATTCTTTAAAAAACAGATTTTGTGGAAAGCGGTTCTTGGCAGGATTGCAGATTAGTTTCCCTCTTCCAGTCTCCTCCCTGACAGTCTACGTGTGTGTGTGTGTGTGTGTGTGTGTGTGTGTGTGTGTGTGTGTGTGTGTGATTTCAGAGAGGAAGGGAGAGGGAGAGAGAGAGACATCAATGATGAGAATCACTGATTGGTTGTCTCCTGCATGCCCCCTACAGGGGACCGAGCCTACAACCCAGGCATGTGCCCTTGATTATACACCCTCCTCTCAGAGATGCTCTAGAATCCTCTACTCTGTGCAGTCCTATATGGCAGCGTCTGGCCCCTTGTGGCTCTTGAAACGTGGCTGGTCCACACTGAGATGTGCCGGAAGTTTAAAATGCGTACCAGCTTTTGAAAACTTAAGACAAAGTATCTCTGTGATTCATATATTGATTGTATATGGAAATGATGCAATTTGGAGCATAATGGGCTAACTATAAAATATATATATATGTTTATGTATTTTCTATAGTTATAAAACTTTAAATAATGTGGCATCTAGATAATTTAAAATTATACTAGTGACACATTATACTTCTTTTTTCTTTAATTTTTATTTATTGATTTGGGAGAGAGAGAAAAACATCAATTTGTTGTTCTACTTATTTATGCTTTCATTGGTTGTTGATTCTTGTATGTGCCCTGACCAGGGATGGAACTCACAACTGTGGTATATCAAGACAACGCTAATAAACTGAGTAGATGCTCTAATCAACTGAGTACCCAGCCAGGGCCATTGCATTATATTTCTATTGGATGACACTGGTCTATTTTATCTCATTTCCCTCAAATATTTGTATCATTATATTCAGCAGTTCCTGTTACAGTATTATGTTGTATATCTCCTCTTAATGGACAATCTCCTTTGGGAAGGTTTGTACTTTATTACATGTTATATGTTTTATTGCATATTATATGTATACTAGGGGCCCAGTGTACGAATTCGTGCACCTTGAAAGGAACCGTGGGCTGCGAGGCTGCAGTGGACACAGGAGCGGGTCTCGGCCCATCCTCCGCGCCTCCGCCCAGCCCCTCCTGCCGCAGCCCCCTGTCCTGTCTGCCAGCAGCCCCGCTTCCACTGCCACTGCTTCCACGCATTGATGGTGCTGGCCCTGCTCACACCCACTGACAGTGCAGAGTGATTGGGGCCGGCACCAACAGTGGGTGCAAGTGGGACTGGGGTGCACGAGAGCAAAGAATTTTCAGTAACCACTAGAGGCTAGCCCTGATGACAGCAACCAGTGCCCCACCTTGTTCTGGCGTTCCCACTTACCTGCTCCACCATCCCCCTGTGACCAACGCCCGCCATGTTCTGCACATGCCCCCTGGTGGTCAGTGCACATCATAGCAATCGGTTGTGTGGTGTTTGGCCTATTTGCATATTAGGGTTTTTTATATGTAGATTGTATGTTATATCAGTGTACTCAAGGTATATAGTACGTACTTTGTATTCTTATTGAAGGAGCAAAACTCCTGAGTTATCCTCTTGATCACCTACTGTGTGCAAGGTCATGTCAAGGACTATACAAAGTTCTCTCCTTGCATCATCTCCTTTCATCTTAGCACTTCTTCTTTAAGATTGGTCCTGGTGGTGGTTACCTTTTCACATGGCAGCCTAGACTCAGGAGTTGAGTCATGACCCTCGTGAGCAATAAATCTTGAGCTCTAAACCTCTAAGTCCATCTGACGCCTGAGCCCATGCTCTCAGCCATTTTGTCAGAGCTGCCATTTCTCATGTCAGTTTCTCCCGCATACCTCTGACAGCTAGGCCTGCATCATCTGCTAGAGTCCTTAATGGATGGCCGCTGTCCAGCACAGAAAGTCCTGATTCCTAGTGCTGGGGTTCCAGACCTGGCACATTAGCAGGGCCCTGCACTGCCTGGATGCATGGGACACCATTGCTGTTATACGATGTCGGTGGGGCTTCCTTGGTGTTTCACATGAGCAGCCCTGCCAGCTGTGACCCAAATCTTCTACATCAGGAGAAAACCTTCATCCAGGGACAGTCGCTCTGTGTTAGCACAGACTCTCAGGCTCCTGCAGAAACAGAAGACCCTTACTACAATATTGCCAGCCTCCTCTCTTACAGAAGGAGACACTAATTCCCAGAGAAAGACTTCATCTTTTTTTGTGAAGTTACATAACAGTTCAGTGGTAGAACCCTTGTAAGAAGGCAAGTGTCTTGACTTCAGTTGTCACTATCTCCCAGTTGCCTCAGGATTCCTTGGACATTCATAGACGAAAAGGACATTTTCTTCATCTGAACAAATGGTCCCCACAGCTACAGCACTTCCCCCTTGACCAAAAGAACCACGTAACTTCTTCCTCAGGATGATTGCTGTTTACTGGTTTTTCTGTTTGATGATAAAAGGTAGCACTCAAGTTATGTCTCTAAGAGGAAGCTATCAGGAAGGAGGCTTATGGTCCTTCGACGCACAGGACATTGCAAATGACATAGAAATTCAGGAACAGGACGTTAGTGGGGCGGGGCCCTAAGGCGACAGCAGCTGAAGGGCATCCTTGATTACGAAGGTCTTCAGAGAGCAGGCCATGCTCTCTGCTGTTCACATGGTCCAGGGGCAAAGGCTATGTTTGTTTCTGTCTGGTTTCTGACGGGCTTGCTCATACCTTTAATTTCACTGAAATGTTCACGTAGGGTGTAACTTTGTGTCCACTCCATTCCCCAGGCACATCGTCACCTTCCCCCATTAATGGGCAAATGCTTCATAGTTTCTTTTATTCAAGGTCTCAAGCAAATCTGGCTCACCCAGCTTATGCTTTTGGGCCAGGTTACACAGGTTGGAACCATCAGTGGCCGGTGTCAGGTTTGGCCATCAGTGGACTAGATATTGGAGATTGTGAGCATCATTATTTCCCTGGGAAAGGCTGGAGCGAGCAAGTCCTGGAAAACTGGAGTGACATGGTGCAGATCCGCTTCCCGAGATATGGCCACTGATTCCTCTGTGGTCCTGTATGTGGTCCTGTTGGCATCGATTGCATCATACCGTCATTCATCTGCTTACACAAGTGTCTCACCATTGCTTGAGTAGAGTCTACACATCAGAAATTCATGATGGCTGTGTATCCCCAAGATCCAACCCAGGCCTGCACTGTGGAAATTTATTGCTGAATGAAGGAAGAGGCAGGTGAAAAAAAGAATGCTTTATGGATATTTACTGCTCTGAGACAAAGGGAAATCTACATCTGGGCTTTAATACCACACATGACGATTCATTAGGTTGAGCATCTGTTGATCATTGCCATTTTTGCCCTAATCTTCCCTCAGGTATTTTAGCTCATGGAAAAGAAAACTGGAGATTAAATCTCTCTCTTTCCACACATTCATAGAGTGCTTATTCACAGTCTGCGATGACACTGCTAACTACATTGCTTCCTGTATGTGTTGGTATATGTTATTCATCTTAATGATTAAAATTCAAAAATATTACAGAGAGAAAAAATACTACTTTAGGGATTGAATAAAAGTACAGATAAGTTCTTCATTTCACACACTGTACTTAACCATCTTATCCTTTGAAGATGATTCAATGACTTGAAGAGTTAAATAATCATTGACTGACTCTATACATTTGGGGTCTGCAGACTTAAGTGGGATTCCTATGATCCTGTGTGGCCGGGAGAGCCTGAGAATGACATTCCCATCTTAACAGAGACGGTATCCAGTGCCAGATAGAGTGTTGGACCTGAGGTGGTCCTTGGGTACCAATCATGCAGTCTCTTTGGACTGAAGAGGAGGAACATGGCCTCCCAGAGTTTGGGAGCCAGGTGAAGCCAAGGCGTGGGCTTTGCAGCCACATACACTTGAGTTTGAATTGCATCCTTTGTAGGGATTCAGGGTGTATCTGTGCGTGATTTACTTAACCACTCTGAGCCTCAGTTTCCTCCTAGATAAAATATGGGTGATATTTACATAAAGTTGAGGTGGAAGTACAACAAAATGGTGTGTACCAAGCCCTGAGTAGACAGCCCAGCACAAGAAAAATCAAGCACCTGGTCAAGGATAATCCTTATTATCCTTATTATCATTACTCAATTTTAAGCGATAGAACTAGGATTGGACCCAGATCTGCCCAGTGCCAGGCTGTGAGCAAACTCTGCATTTCCCATGCTGACCTCCTGTGGTTCCCTACTTCTCCAGAAGCAGAGAATCAGACTTACATTGGAGCAGTTTCCAAATTTCCACCCGCCCATAGAGAACGCCCTGGTCATGGATAAGGGACCCATGTTTGCTGCAAACTTTAACATCTGAAGTTGGCATTAGAGTGCACAACCACATACGCAGTGATCCTTTTGCCATCTCTGCTGTGTATTTGGCACCCGAGCAGAAGTGATTATCATCCTGAGCTTATGCTTTGTTCTCAGTGTAGAAATCAGAGAATAAGAAATGGGATTCAGGAGGTCTTTTCATACTTCCTCTCCCATTCTCGGTGATTTCCACAGACATAGCATAATTCCTATGATTTGATTTGAAAGGAGAGACCCCGCTCAGTGTTGAGTGATGGGAAATGAATGGGGAATAAAATATGCTTGAACTAATTTGCATAATAGAGTCCCATTGGTTACAAAGCTGTGTTTGTTGAAGTGGAGACCAGCAAGGGGATTCTGCACACACAGATTGGAGTTTTGAGTTCTGGTGTGGGCCCCAGTAATATCCTTAGTGTAATGATAACGTGTCTTAAACTGTAAATTACCTCCCTGGAAATGAAAAGAAAGGGTCAGCCTGTCTGATCCTTCCCGCTCTGTGGCGGGGGAGGAAGCTGAAAAACACAAGCCGCTTGCTTTCTGCTAAGCGCCTCTGTCTTTCTTTCGCTCCCCGGTAACAATTTCCAGCAGGAGTCCAAATATACTTAAACACCCATATATGTCATTTTCTTTTACGGAGACAAAAGCAGGCGCCCCAAGAGAGTTTTATGCTCAAGGCGCAGTCGCTTATGACGGGCGATCTGCTCTTAAGATAGAAAGGCGAGCCTTCCACTTAGAGCTGGTGGTTTTGCAAATCCATTTTCCCGTCATGTTATTACTCCCGTGACTTTCAACAACATTTATTTTTCCTCCCAAGCAATATGCTCCAATCGTAAAATAAAGTCGCTATATGTTTCAGTGCAACCCCACTGCGTGGGCTTCCTGGCATACTGTTAGAACGTGCTTTAATGGAAGGACTGTGCAAGAACCGACTTGGGGGTCTTTAATAAAACCAGTAGGAACACTGATATATTTTCCTAATTGTTACCAATGCCATGGTCTTCTAAGGGGAAGGTGGAGGGGGGGGGGGCAGTCTCCTATTCATTTTCATGCGTGATCCCCGCAAACTCTACCTTTGAATACATTGGCCAGACCTCTAGAGTTTAGAAGCCTTTCTAAACAATTAAATATGTCTGCCTTAATACATCATTTTAAACCTATATATTTAGAAATTCTGAAAGGAGTCTAAAAATAAATAGCAAAGATTAACTTTTGTTGAATGGTGCTGTTTAAGGACCTGCACTATGTTGTGATGGACTGATGTGAGCTATAGAATAATTTATCTTCCTGGTTCTGGTTTGGTTTTAACAGATCAGTCACAGGATTACTCCTGTCCTCTCACCCCTGCCCCATGGCTGGTGCCAACAAAATGTTACTTTTGTCATAAGACTATCCGGATGTGTGTGTCTATATTGGATTTGCAGGTTTCTCTTAGAGAGCCTTTATTACAATAGGATTATAAGGGATAAGAATACAGGTTGTGGAACCAACCATCCAGGGCTCAGATCCCAGCTCCTCTACCTGCTGGCTCTATAACCACAGGCAAGATACCGAATCTCACCATGCCTCCGACTACTTCCCTGTACAACGGAGATAGCAGTAGTACTACAGTGTAGGGTTATTGTAACAATCTAATGACTCAGCTCACGGAAAGCACTTAGAAGACTATTGAGCAGATAATAATTAGCAAATGTTATTATTTTCATCATAATCATATTTTTAATAGACATCAAGTCCTAATATTGGTTTACTTTAGATTGCTTCTAGGTCACTGTTTTTATCACAGTGTCCATAGCATTTCCTCGTGAACTTTAAACACATGGCAAGAGTTGGTATTGATCACTTGTTGAGAATACAGACTCCAGAGCCCGATGTCCTGGGTTCTAATTCTAGTTCTGCTACTTATCAGAAGCATAACCTTGCACAAGTTGCTTCATTTATCTGGGCCTCCGTTTCCTCATCCTTAAGAATATTCTCAGTACCTATTCATAAGTTTGTTATAGAAATTAGACAACAATGTAATGGCCATAAAAAGCATTTGCTAAGTAAAATTTCCTTCTGAAATTGAAGAAATTAAAAACATCATGTCTTAAAGTTAATCTCATACAGACCTGATATTGATCATTAAATAACTTAATACAGCACATAGTCACATAAGCACTTACAAATAATGGGTCCAATGAATTACTTTTGAAAGTAAGTTGGTATGGCTGGTATTTCCAACAGAAAAAAAAAAGTAGACAATTTCATCTTTTCAACAAAGGGCTTATTATTTATTGGTCGTATGGAAGCTTTTAAGTTCATTAGTATCAAGCTAGAATTTTTTTTATAAAGGAAAAGAAAAAAGTTGTCATCTAGTTGCAACACTTTTAGTGTCAGAAATAATTGTGCTTTACAGCAAAATGGCAGCCAGAAGAAAGAGGTGCAGAAATATCAACTTTAATTAAACCCCTTCTTTCCAATACACTTCACAGTTTATATGCAAGAATAATTTATCACCATGTGGATGAACACTTAATACTTGGCATGGTGTAAAATGGGCAGGGATCTTGCTGCACCATATGTTATTCCCTTTCTGTTTCTGAGACTCTGTGGTGGCAATGTCAAGTTTGAACTTAAAGTATGTGGTTCAAGTCATACTTCATCCTTCTATGAGTGGCCTGCTTCGAAGAGCTCATTCACTGGAGATATACCTCGAATAAGATAGGATCCCAGCCACTAAGATGCATTGTGGGTTAAGAGACACCAAAACCAAAACACCATCTTATTGCTTCCCCTTTCACTAGGTTAGGTCAGACCGAGTGGGAGAGAGGGAGCAAGTGGGGGCAGAGTTTTCAAGCAAAAGAGGTGAGATGATGTAAGATCACATGACCACCGGTGGCATTGTCACCAAGGAGGGGGAGGTGGCGAAGTGTCTAGAACCACGTGTCCCTATGACTCAGTTGTAACTGGGAACGTGAGAGTGTCCCCTGGAACTGAGTCTCAGCCAGGTGTATGGAGCACGTAGAAAAATACCCCAAAAGCTCTCACCAGAGCTCCAACCATGACTATGAAACTGGAATCCACTTGGAGAGAATGGCAGCCAATGGCTTCTAGAGAGAATGAGGCAGAGCCACCACAAGGGAAGCTGATGAGGTCTCCTGCAAAGCTAGTGGCAGATTCTGGGCCGTACCTCCAGCTTCCGGACATAACCCAAGGATCTTCCTGTTGCTTTGCATTGCCTCATTTTAGGGTCTAATCCCTCCTGGGTCCCACTGTGTGCTCTTTCCACACAGTCGGTTTGGCTTGCAAGGAATAGCCTTTATTAGGAAATGCCTGCGTCTGAGGGTGAAACTGTTAAATGATGACACTGCCTGTTTAATCTCTCTCTTCCACACGTCCCAAAGTGTCTGTCTACAATAAATATTAAAGTTGCTGTACCTCAAAAAGAGACTAACATAATAGATCACAGAGTGGTATTGGGGGCAGCAATGGACACCTGAAATTAACTGCACTTCTGGGCCTCCCCAGATACCAGGTTGCCATATTAGACAGGAAGCAGAAAGGCTCAAGTAGATGAAGTTAAAGGCCATCAGAAGGAAAGGGGTTCTGCACCATCAAGTTAGAATTCCACCCATTCTCTTATTTTCTAGACAACTAAAGGCAGAGGCTGTGGTATGTCCATGTGACTCATTCCTCAATTCCTCTCTTAGACAGAGCACCTCTCCACCCTCTTCAGGGCATCTTCATCTGCAAGTTAAGCACACCTCCTTCTTCTGAGTGCGACACACAGTCTAGGAAGAGAGGAAGAGACTCAGTGTGTGCCCAGTTCCCACTCTGTGTCCAGCCCTATGTGTGCGCAGAAATTCTTGTTGTGTCGACTTTCAGATGCAAGCGTGGAGGCTCAGAGTGCTGGGTTCGCATGCCTAACGTTACCTAGATTGTAAGATATATAAATGGTATTTCAATCCAGTTGATCTGGTTTCCAAATCTAGCTTTATGCCACTATGCCAAGACTCATACTCCCTCCTTCCTGTTCCCCTGATCCCCAACCACTTCATCTAAACTAGATAGCAAATAATTCGGTTTCTAGTCATACAATACTTGGGAATCTCACCAATTACATTTAAACCTGCCAGTGCTGAAGTGTCATCCTCCATATCTGTCATCCTCTATGCCCAACAATTTTCTGAGAGCCCGTCACATTGGTGGTGGGGCTGGGAGAGGGGACTGTCTGGTTCCAGGAATGAGGAGTCTGATTGGAACTCCAGGGAGAGGGGATGATTGTCCAGAAGAAAGTGTGGGGTGCTAAGAGAAGGAAAACAGCAATGGAAGTTCCTTAGGGGAGAATTAAGTCTCCAGCATCAGAAAGACTCAGTCTAGTGAGGAAGCCCAGGGACCTGAGGCAGAGTTAAGGACCAGAGAGAAGAACCAGAATGCTGGGGAGAGACTGGAGTGACTAGAGATCAGACACCTACAAGGGCCATGGAAAGGTGATAGCGGCTCATCCTTCCTATTGATGAGTTGCTGAGTCATGACTGGGTGCAGGAACAAGGCCTTGGGACCAGCAGCGAGGGCATGTTGTTGTTTGGAAAGAGCATATACAGTATCCTTTGACACACTGCCAAGTTAAGGTATGATCTTCAGCTTCTCATGTGGATGTCTGACCAACAAAAGCAAATCTTGCCCATCAAATTGACACTGTAGCCTTCAATGATCCATCAATGAGAACATGATTTCACTGACAGATATTTTAGTGACCATCACTGATTTCCGGATCAGTCCCGAATGAATGACCTTATCTAGCCGGGTCCATTGTTGCCTTCCTGCTTCCTTAGTCTCCACAGATGCTGGGTGTCTTGGGACCTGTTGTGCTTGTGACCAGCTCTGTCTGGGCTTTAGGACGTGTTGTTTCTTCTGCATGGACATCCCCTCCATTCCCTTCCTATCACAGTAACTCTCACTTCATCCTGTCCTCAAGGAAGTCTCCCTTAACTGTCCCCACTCTCTGCCATCTCCATACTCAAGTCTTCATCAATCATAAGTTCCTCTCCTGGACTCCCATGATGCCCTAAGTTTTTCTATTATTACAAAAACCTACCCAAACACAATTATAATCAATAATAACATAAATCTAGAGTGCTTATTGTATATCAGGCACTGTGCTGAGACTTAGGGTCATTACTCACTTAATCAGCCTTGCAGTGAGTGTAAGTCTCATCCCCATTGCATAAGCAAATAAGCTGAACTCCAAGAAGTCAGCTTATCCCAGACCCATAGCCAGTGAGTGGTCAAACGGACACTCGGACCTGAGCAGCTGGATTCTACAGCACACGTTTTCTCCTCATGGAGACATGGAGGGGTTGCTGTGTGCGTGCGTGCGTGCGTGTGTGTGTGTGTGTGTGTGTGTGTGTGTGTGTGTATCTGACACGTGAGAAGCTGTGATAGAGGAAGGACTATCTCTTACTCATGTCTGCCTCCTCAGTACCCAGAATGAAGGGCTCGCATGGTCCAGCCTGGGTGAAAAAATGAGGGATGGGGTTGAGATGAATGGACGTGAAGCCTGCAGCTAATCCAATCTTCCTCTCTGCCTGCAGGAGCTGCCTGGGAAAGCGGGAAGCCCTGACGTGATGTGCTCAGCGAGCAGAGACATTCCACTCCTGGAGAGGTCTGTGTGACACGTCCAGGAGGCCACCATCGGCCAGGCGCCGCACGGTTGGTGGAAGGGGTGACAGCCGCATTGTCCTGTGCCTACCACATAACCAAAAATGAAGGAGAACTACTGTTTACAAGCCGCCCTGGTGTGCCTGGGCATGCTGTGCCACAGCCAGGCCTTCAGCACTGAGCGGAGGAGCCACCTGCGACCCTCGTTCCATGGGCACCACGAGAAGGGCAAGGAGGGGCAGGTGCTGCAGCGCTCCAAGAGAGGCTGGGTCTGGAACCAGTTCTTCGTGATCGAGGAGTACACCGGGCCAGACCCCGTGCTCGTGGGCAGGGTAAGGCTGCTGCTGTTCTGGAGTGGTTTCTCTCCCTCCACCCCAATAGGAGAGTATCGCCGAGAAAACCTAGGAGGGGAGACACCGATGGTGTGACCGCCCACTCAGAACCCTAGAGCCATCCTTCCAGCCTTTCTTCATTTAATTCATAGATGTATCCATGTTGAGAACACTTGTTTTCCACTTAACATTATACCATACAGGCTATGTTTTTCTTCTTTTGTCTTTTTTAAAAATATATTTTTATTGATTTCAGAGAGGAAGAGAAAAGAAGAGAGAGACAGAAACATCAATGATGAGAGAGAATCGTTGATCGGCTGCCTCCTGCATGCTGCACACCTCCTACTGGGGATAGAGCCGGCAACCTGGGCATGTGCCTTGACCAACCGGGAATCAAACCGTGACCTCCCAGTTCATAGGTCAAAGCTCAAACACTTAGCCACACCAGCCGGGCAAGGCTACGTTTTCCATTGGCTGCACAATGGTCTACTGAAGGGAAGTGGTCATTATGTACTTAGCCATTCTCCAGCTGGAGGCATTTTCCTGACCATACCCCAACCCCAACTTGGATACCCTTCCTTGGTATCCTAACCCTCTTTACCCCTTTTAAGCATCGCTTTCCTTTCTGTATTACACATGCCTGTTTAATTGCCCTTCTCCCTCCCTGGAGCCTGTGCCACTTGCCATCAGGAACAGTGTCATCCCTGAGTTCCTGGTCCCAAGGGTGGATGTGTCATAAGAGTAGGTGCGATTCTATCCCCTCTGGCTAATGCCTGGCAAAGCGAAGATGGCATGGCTGGGAGGCCTGGCAGTACTCAGCAGTCTCCGTGTACACCCACCTAAAATGTGCAAGGGGAGGAAGAGAGTCCAAAATGTTTGAAGGACTGACTGCTCACTATCACTTACGGTAAAACATGCCACTGTCTTTCAGAGAATAGTGACATTAATAGTGTTCACATGCTTAAGAACGGAAAGCCCTCTGTATGGGGGTGCAGAGCTTGGCAAAGGGTACACTAGGGTGGAGAGCCCGTGACTTCAGAGGGGTCTTACCTGAGCAATTAGAAAAGCTAAACTGAGGAGTAGGGCAATGTCAAAATTCAGTATGAGTGATTTTGAATTTACATGGTAACATTTGGGTTGGATGAAGGGAGCTTCTGTGGAGACCATGAAAATAACTTGTGGCCAGAAAGATGAGCAGGAGAGGGGAGGGACAAGAACAGGTGGGAGGCACTCATTTCTGGGCCTTGTTGATCCAATGAGGTTATCTCAGCTGCTTCAAACATCAGCAGAGCATTCCCTATTTATGAAATTGGCATATTTGGAGGTTGTCCATATTAATGTCTCAATAATATTGTTTAAATTTGGAAAAGGCGGGTTTTTTTTTAAGAGATGTACTAAAGAATTTCATTCATTTATACCCCATAATGAGAAGAGTATACCCAAGATAGAAGTCGACATGGGAAATGGAAGCGTGGGGAGGTCACTGTAGAATCCCCTGCATGGAAGAGATGACTGTGCCGAGAGTAGGAGGGGGCTTCAGCTATGGCAAGGGCTGTGTGGACTGAATCACGTGGCGAGCTATGTTCAAAGTGTTCAGAACCTCTGCCATGGGGCTTTCCCAGTGGGGAGTAGCTGTGTGTTGGGGGCAAGGCTGCAGAAGAGAAAGGCCCTGGACAGGCACTTCAGCATTTCTGGAACAAGCCATGCCCACTAAAAGGAAGCATAGGGGAAAGGTGGGGGAAGAGAAGTAGTGAGTGATGTTTAAAATCTAGGGACACAAGAATGCATCAGGTGTCGGGTGGGATGGAGGAAAGAATCAAGTGGTTGGATCCTATGCATCTTTCTTTGGAGATACTGCTGATCTGCAGTTTCCAATGAATCGGGGGAGTAGACTAGATGACTGGTTCCCTAATAATCTTCTATTGGATGACTTTCCAGTGGTTTAAGATGCTCTGAGAACGTGGAATTTGGTGAACTGAGGGCTTGCAGGTTTCTTGCTGGAAGCACAGGCTGTGTTCCGCTGTGCTGTGCAGAGTTGAGCCATCCGTCCGCAAAATCAGGAGTTGGCTGTGGCCACCTCAGCTACTGGGTCCCTCCATAGCACTGGATGGTTTCCCAAAATGCTTTCTGTGTTGAACCTAATAAATATCATTGCCAATTGTATGGGTTATCTTTGTTGGTGAGAAAAAAAGGAATTTGTGTGACTTTGAAATCCGAAAGCAAGAAAAAATTATGAGCAGAGTATTTTAAACCTTCTCAGTGTTTTAGTTGGTCATCAAATAATGTCTAGTTAATTCCCAAGGGTCTTGCCAAATTCGTATGTACCTACAGGGATCCCTTGAGCTGAAATATTTGGTGTTTCACTGAGGCATTGCAAAATCAATGAGATATTTTTGGAAAAATTGAATCGATACAAAAAATTTTACGAAGCACTGTGTTCAATCTTGTTTTGTGACTCTGGACAAACTCTCAAAGCCTTGGTTTCATAAGAGTAATAATTAAAATGACATTGATAATAATAAGTGTAAAATAATATAATAATTTATTATCTATAATAATAAAAGTGTAATATGCTAATTAGACCAGATAGCTGGATGAACTTCTAGACAAAATCCGGGCTGTAAGGACCAAGGCAGCCATGTGGCTGTGAGGCTAAGCCCCTTGCAAGAATTTCATGCATAGGGCCTCTAGTCCCATCTAATAAAGAGGGAATATGCTAATTGACCCTCACACCATCAAAAAGATGGCGGCACCCACAGCCAATAAGAAGGGAATATGCTAATTGACTACCACGCCCTCAAAGATGGTGGTGCCCACAGCCACAAGATTGCGGCACCCAGTCCCCTCAGCCCCGCTGGGGTGGCAGATGTGTGGCAAGCCTGGGGCTGCCCCCAGGCAGGCTTGGCTGCTCCTCATGTCTGCCTTTGGAGTCCCCCAGTCCCCTCAGCCCCCCAGCTGCCAGGGCTGGCCTGAGGCACAGGCAAGCCTCAGATGGTGGCTGCCCAGCTGCCCAGGGATGGCCCGAGGCACAAGAGGCCTCAGATGGTGGCTGCCCCACTGCCCAGGGCCAGCCCGAGGCACAGGCAAGCTTCGGATGGCAGCTGCCCAGCCACCCAGGACCACCTGAGGTTCAGGTAACCAAAGCTGGCCGAGGCTTGTGTTGCCGGCAGTAGCAGCAGCAGAGGTGTGATGGGGCATCACCTTCCCCTGATTGCTAGGTCGCCTCCGGCCCCTGAGGGCTCCTGGACTGTGAGAGGGGACAGGCCGGACTGAGGGACCCCCCTGTCCCCTCCCCCCCCCCCCCCAGTGCATGTATTTTCATGCACCAGCCTCTAGTTATATAATAATAAACTAAAGCTTTTTATTTTTTCTGGCTTTTTTCATGTAGTCCATAGAATGGAGTAGGTTTTTGTTTTGTTTTGTTTTGTTTTGTTTTTTATCCTGTCAGTTACTCTTACAACCTATGAGAATGATGCTTATCTTTTCCCACTGAAGGCAGAATGAGGGCAGATTTATATGAAAGCTGCAGAAATTGAGGTTGAACAACAAGGGAGGGTGAGTTTATTACAGGAAGATCAGATGTGGAGTTTGGGGGAGAGAAGGCAGGAAGGCACAGGATGGGGTGTTAGGAGACCTAGGTGACTTCCTGGCCCCGCCAGGTGTGGACTTAGGCAGGTACCACAATTTCCCTGGGCTTTGTCAAAGGAGGGGGAAATCTACAGACATTTAAGATTCTTCCTATGGTCTGAGAAGCTGCATGTGTCTCAGGCTATCCGCCAGTCCCATTTCCCATCTGCCAGCCCATTTCCTCATTCATCATGCCCCACTCAGCAGGTCTTCTGGAAAGGTCTAATCTGGGAATTGTTTGTAGCACCAAAAACCTGCAAATAGTTTTTATGTCTTTTGGAAGAAAACTGCTAAAAGAAATGATCATGGCATCCACACAGTAATATGGAGGTCAACCTGTATGTCCTGAGGTAGGAGCGTCACCCAAGTTTATTTTTCAAGGACAACAGAGGGGAAGAGGGACTTGTGCCCTGTGGCACTCCATTGCATAAAAATATACAGGGCATTTGCATATCTGTATAGCTATTCTTGCATATGATAGAATGTGTCGCAGGGGACTCATGAGAAACTGGTAACAACAGTCGTGCCTGAGTAGGGAAAATGAAGGAATAGGAATCGGAACTGAAGGAAAAGTTAGTTATTGCATAAGTGTTTGTATTTATTATTTGTAACATGCAACTATTTCTTTTAAAATAACTGCATATTAATGATATGTATGTGTACATATTTTGTATGTTACACATATATGGGGAGGAAGGAGAGAGAGCATGATTCTTAGAATTAAAAAGATTCACCGCTCCCAGCTGTGTGACTTTGGCTAAGGTGTTTATTTTCTCTAATATTCCATTTTCTCATTTCTAAAATGGGGTAGGAATGTCTCCTCTCGTGTGTGTGTGTGTGTGTGTGTGTGTGTGTGTGTGTGTGTGTGGTGTACATGGCATGTTGCAGCAAACAGCATGGAAGTGGGTCTCTATCTCCCCATGCAGCCTTCGTGGAATTACAAATCTCAATTTCTCTTTTTCTAGCTTCATTCCGATATTGACTCTGGTGATGGGAACATTAAATACATTCTCTCAGGTGAAGGGGCCGGAACCATTTTTGTGATTGATGACAAATCAGGGAACATTCACGCTACCAAGACATTGGACCGTGAGGAGAGAGCCCAGTACACGCTGATGGCCCAGGCAGTGGACAGGGACACCAACCGGCCGCTGGAGCCGCCGTCCGAGTTCATCGTCAAGGTCCAGGACATTAATGACAACCCTCCCGAGTTCCTGCATGAGACCTATCACGCCAACGTGCCGGAGAGGTCCAATGTGGGTGCGTACCACAGGGGAGACCCATTCTGCCTGCAAGTGTGGTCTCTGGGCCAGGGTGGGGGGGGGGGGGTGGAGAAGGGAAGGCACCCTTCTCCCAGATCAGGAAGGAGAATTTAGGCTGTATTTTCTATGATGGAATAACAAGTGAAAATTTTATCTGTGTAGTCTTAGACACTTAAAATGGACCTGAGGATTTCACATCTAAACTTAGAAACTATGAGGGAGTGTGGAGAAGTGGGAAGGATGTGATTGAATCCAGGTCCTCTCCACTCTGGCATTCTTAGCTGAGTGACTTGGAATTAGTTACATCTGTTCTCTGAGTCTTAGTTTCCACCCCTATAAAATGGGAATAACAATTTCTAGTCGTGCGGGATTAGAGGTACTCTGTATTCAGTCCCTAGTACATGTTGATGTTTGGTTAGGAAAACTAGTGGTAATATTTGTAACTTGTAAGGCATTGTGATAATTAATGATGTACTATTTTATTTAAATTTTGCAACAATTCACCTTTGCAATGAAGTGGTTCCTATTTGACATATTTTGCATATGGGAAACCCAAGCTTGAAATAGGTGAACTAATTTATCCAAGGTCACCTGACCCTTTAAGTGGATCCAGAACACACACTTAAGTTTGGCACTACGTCACCATCTATTAGAATAAATCTATTAGGCATGTTTTTTTCATCGTGCATCAAGACACATTGCATGATTCCCAGCCCAGCCACCTTCCCCTGGCAATGACTTCCACTTGACTTTGTAGAATGCATGCAGTTGGGGTCTTTTGAGAAACATGTCCCCTGTTAAGAAAGGTTTGCCTTTCAGACAGTGAGCAGGGCTGTTCTGGTCAGGGAGTGAGCCTGGCTATAGGGATCAGAGGTTGAGAGCTCAAATGAATTGAAGGGTCATCAGGACCAAGCCACCCTTTTACAGATGATAAGAACCAAGCACCAGTGATGGGCATCAACCTGCTTGAGGAATTTAGATGCAGAAGTGACCCTGGAACCCTAAGCTCCTTGCACTTTGCATGTGGAGCTTTTGATTAAAAGAAGTAGTGCCTTACTCCTCCTCCAGGAAAAGTCACCCCTCTTGTACTTTACGGAAGCCAGACTGAGCCATTCCTCGCCACCTTCTCTCCCCTTGGCCCTGCCCAGGCTCCTCGTCTCTCAGTAGTCACCTGGGGACTTAATGAGAAACAGTCGGCATAAAAAAAAAAAAAACAAACATTACAGAGGAGACAGTAGTGTCAGCAGCTGAGCCAGGGGGACAAAGGCCAGTCACCAAAAAGGATTCTCCAGGGGAATTTTCACTGTTTCCACCTTCGGGGGCTCCTCGATTCTCAGGAATAACACACAGACTTTCCACCATGGCCTGAGAGTAGACTGTGGCAGACAGTCCTGGGTTCCTGTCACATCGCACCTCTGAGCACCTAGGGTAGTGGTCGGCAAACTCATTAGTCAACAGAGCCAAATATCAACAGTACAACGACTGAAATTTCTTTTGAGAGCCAAATTTTTTAAACTTAAACTTCTTCTAACACCACTTCATCGAAATAGACTCGTCCAGGCTGTGGTATTTTGTAGAAGAGCCACACTCAAGGGGCCAAAGAGCCGCATGTGGCTCACGAGCCGCAGTTTGCCGACCATGGACCTAGGGGAACCCAGACAATTCTTACATCTTTCTCAGTTTTCCTTTTGTCATTCATAAAATGAGGATAATGCAAAGAATGGGGAGAGTGAACTAACATGGATGTAAAATGCGAAGAGTTGTACTTAGTGGAGCTCTGGAAGCAAATGAAGCATAACAAAATTAATCATTTTCCTAGCTGTTTCATGATGGCAGAAAATAGATCCTATTCGCCCTGATGCAGCTCCTCTACCTAGAATAGAGTCTGGTTATGTGGGAAGAGCTCTGGAAAGTTGTTTGCAGGAAATCAGGAATCACAGAAGCATCATTAGAAGAAAGTGAGAGTTACTGTTACACCAGGTGGAAATCACGGCCACCGTGTGCCTTAAAGGTTGCCAGAGGCTGCGCAGACGGCTCCCTTGTCTCCCACGGGGAGCCTGGTCCGGCTGCTGAAAATGTCACGGCAGCAACTCAGGTTTGCTTGTTTGCTGGATGGGGGTAGACTCCCCACTCCAATCATATCCCAGTTTTCCAAATAGATTGTAAAACTTCATTCCTCTCCTACTTGGTATCTCACAAGTTCAGTAGATGCACATGAACACTGAGAAAGGGACAGGGGCAGGGTATGTGCCCCAAACAGTGCCTGGCGCAGAGGAATTTGAAATTGCCTCTCTACCGCCATTCCGAAGCCCAACACCTCGTGCCCTCAGATCCTGTGACCATCAGGGAGCACATTTTTCCAGGAAACGCACTCTCATCTCCCTGCAGCTCCCTGGTTTGCTTTCACTCTGAGCCACACATGCTCGCCCTGCGTCTCAGCAGATGCCTGCTGGTGCTTTCTGTGGTCTGACCACCACACCCACCACACCCTTCAGAGGTGGGACGATGCAACAGTCAGGCCAGTAGGGAATGTCCTTCTGTATGATATTTATAGCTATGAATTAATTAAAAGGTAGCATGAGCAGCCACTTTCTGACATGCAGAGCAACAATAAAATGATGTGTTTATTGCTCTGCCACAGATGGAAGGAGGCCTGCATTCTGTCCTTTCATGAAAAGCAAGTCTTCACTAATTACCCTGCTTATACTCTTTGGGGAGATTTTTATTTAATTATTCAATCTATTGAATATTTCAACTGCCATGGGTCTTAGAATGTTTTTGCAATAATATTCATAGCAGCATTTTAACTACCAAGCATAGCAGGGCGGACTATGAATATAGTAAGTTCATTTTTAAGGTATGGGAATCAAGAGGAAAGGAAGGGAGGAAGAAAGGAAGGGAGGGAGGAAGGGTAGGAGAGGAGAGGAGAGGAGAAGAGAAGGAAGGAAGGAAGGAAGGGAGGGAGGGAGGGAGGGAGGGAGGGAGGGAGGGAGGAGGAAGGGAGGGAGGGAGGGAGGGAGGGAGGGAGGGAGGGAGGGAGGAAGGAAGGAAGGAAGGAAGGAAGGAAGGAAGGAAGGAAGGAAGGAAGGAAGGAAGGAAGGAAGGAAGGAAGGCTACTTTGCATTTCAACTCCAGGAAATGAAAGCATATTAAATAATCTCCGTTTTTTATTTTAAGACGAAACTTTGTAAACTAGAATAGGATTTGAAAACCCGAGGGACCGCTGCTAATGCATCCATTTCATTTCTAAGGCACGTCAGTGATCCAGGTGACGGCCTCAGATGCGGATGACCCCACCTACGGAAACAGCGCCAAGCTGGTGTACAGCATCCTCGAAGGACAGCCCTACTTCTCGGTGGAGGCGCAGACAGGTACCCTGAAATGTCACTGTGGCTTGTGACACATTGTGAATAAGGAACCCAGACCTGCTCACTCAACCTAGTTGATTCTCTGCTTTCTCAGCTATGGAAAGGGCCACCTCCCAGGGTTAGTGCGAGTATCAAACACAGTGCAGGTGCCTGGCATCCAGTGAGCCATATATACTGTTGTTTCCATCTGTATTCCACCATGTCACAACAATAAATATAATCTTAAACCCCACTTTTATCTTAAAACTGTATCTTAGAAGTCAACTCAAATTGAAGAAGTTATCTTAAAATATTTAAGTTTTATCTTAAAATTCAACAGTGGATCCAAATGAAGAGGCCACACAATGTGAAGGCTGATGTAAAGACTGGCGGCTCCCAGAGGCCACGGTGCAGGGTGCGCTCAGGGGTGTTAATGTGCAAGTGCGTTTGGGAGGCGGCGCATTCGGGTCTCCGTCGCACTGATAGACACCCTGTGGGCCTGAGCATCAGAAAGACGCTCCTGCACATTTCTTACAGAAAACAAACAGCACGCCCTGAGAGTGAATGCATGTAACAACCCAAACCGAAGTGTTTCACTTTGTGTATGCCAAGTGTGACTCGAGGATCCTCTCATTAGAATACACACCAAAACCCTGTGAAACTGCTCGTCCACAGTATTACACCCTACGGCCCCTTCCTTCTCTCCACAATATGCCCCATATAGTTGAAAGATGTTTGCAAACAATTCACACTTATTGTTACAGTTAAACATTTATCAAATATATCTATGTGTATATGTGTGCACATAGTCCACCCATCAGATACTTTGCTCATTTCCTTGATAGTATTTCCGCCTCCCTATGGCATCGTTTATTTGTAGCCACTGTGCTTCAGATCACAGCGTACGGGGCTACTTGCTTTGGTTTCATCAGAAGCACTTGCATGTAGCCTTTCCAGCTTACCCAAGGATGAATGTGGGATTTCATCTCGACTTTTGAGATGTTCAACACGGGCGGGGGGACTCACAACCTTCTTGGTTTCAGGGTCTCATAGTTTGAACCTAACAAATTATTTACAGATCAGAAGAATGAGGACCCATGAGATCAGGGTGTTTCCAGAAACATGCAAACGTTGGGGGTAAGAGAGCAGTAAGGACCTAAGGCGTCCGCAATGCTCTTCATATTTCCATTGGAAATGTTGCCATTTGTACAGAGGGGAAAAGCTCACACATATGCCCAAGAGATTTAACTGAGCCTGATTTTTTATATAAACTGTGTGCTAATATCTCGGGATCTTTTAAATTACATCATTAATTTATCACTCTTGTCAGTGACAGATAATCATAGAGTAAATGTCTGTATAAGCATGGTGTATATTTTTAATCCATACGGTTCACTCTTTTCAGTTTTAGTATTAACATTTTAAGGTACTGCATGAAATATATGCTTTCTTCTTTTAACCTAATATGGACCAGACGTAGAAATGTTTCTAAGAATTGCATGCAGGGATAGACTTCAAAAGATTCTATTGGTAGTCCAGAAGTTGGTTTCAGTCATGGATGCCCTCAAATATTTCAGTTATTATATACCTGAGAATATGAGGCTGTTACTTGCATTTGAAATGCAATATATGAAACATAAAATTTCAATGCTGTATTAGTAATTATGGCAGTTTACTGGAAAAAACATTTCTGGTGTTCCAGGCATTGCTGCTTTGGGTTATAATTATCATGTTGAAGTAACTTTTCTGTGAGGGTAGGTTCTGTCTCACTCGCCTTTGCATCCCTGGGACCTAGTCATTTTTGGTTATACTGTTGTTATAAGTCAGGGGTGGGGAATGTCCGGCCCGTAGGCCCTATCAGGCCCCCGAAATCATTTGGTCTGGCCCTGCCAAGGCATTAAGTGTGAGTTAATTAAATGTTTGACCAAATATAATAGGCTAATTTTTAAGTTTATCATTCTGTAAAGCCTGAGAATGATGTTATAAATATCCAAATGGCCCTGGGCAGAAGAAAGGTTCCCCACCCCTCTTATAAGTGAATGCCTGTGATGTTTTCTGCTCCCCTGTCCAGGTATCATCAGAACAGCCCTTCCCAACATGGATAGGGAAGCCAAGGAGGAGTACCACGTGGTGATCCAGGCCAAGGACATGGGCGGACACATGGGTGGACTCTCAGGGACAACCAAAGTGACGATCACACTGACCGATGTCAACGATAACCCACCAAAGTTCCCGCAGAGTAAGTAGGTGGGCTTGACTTTCGCCTTTCAATGGTGCTGCAGCCAGCCATCCTCCGTGACCCAGTCCTGCTTAACTCAGCTTGGAAGAAAAAGTCTAGAAAAATGGAGGTGTTTTACATCATTCTCGCCAAAAACTAAAACAAGACAGCAGCAGCCACAACAACAAAACAATGGAATAGATCTAGTAGGAGAAACAGGAGACGTAAAAAGTCCCAGGATCCTGGAAACAGGAAATTGATTGTGCTAGGTATCTTACCAGACGCTAGTGATGCCATCTAGTGATGAATGAGTCCATCTCTGACTCAATGTCCTCCTTTCCAACCTGGGAACAGCAGTACCTGGATTAGTTACCGATTGCTATATAACAGACTGCCCAGAACCTTCGTGGTTTAAAACAATAATAGTGGTGGGGTTTTTTTGTCATTAGTCTGCAATTTGGGCAAAATGTGGAGGAGACTGCTTGTTTCTATAGTGTCAACTGGGGATAGTTCACTGGTACTAGGGGGGTGTACTTCCAATGGGGCTCACTCATATGCTGGTGAGATGGTGCTGGCCGTTGGTTCCTCTCCACAGGGGCCTCTCCATGGAGTCATTGTTTTTGTTGTTGTTGTGGCTGCTGCTGTCTTGTTTTAGTTTTTGGCGAGAATGATGCAAAACACCTCCATTTCTCTAGACTTTTTCTTGGGTAGGATCTGAACGGGGGGCCCCTAGGGACATCAAGCAGAACTGACCTGCCTGTGTGGCCTAGCTTCAGAAAGCCCTTCATTCCCACTGTAGTCTTAAGACTGCCCACATGTAAGTGGAGTTCTTGTAGACCCCACCTTTCAACAGGATGGCAAAGGCAGGTTAAAGGAAAAGCATGGGGGACAGAAGATGTCACTTTGGCCATTTTGGGAAAACACAGATTCCACAGGACCTAAATAGTAGGATGTTGTAGAACTAAATGAGCTAGTGGAAAATCTTACAGTGACATCTGTCATAAGTTGTCAACCAATATTAGCCTGGATTATTATCTGAGGGACTATGGTCCGCCCTTCTACAAAATGTATAGGTTTGCTGTGGGACTTGAAAGAAAAACTGATTTTGAAAGGTTGTTATTAATAACCATAACTACAACTACCATCACTTAGTGAATAGTCATTACTGTTGCAATCTCTCTAAGAGCTTACATTTTACATGTAAAACTGGGTTCTGGAAAGGCTCAGTAAATTGCCCAAAGAAAGTGGCAAAGCAGCCTTCAAACACAGGTCTGTTTCCGTATGTCTAGGTATAGACAGGTTCAGTGCAATCATAACGCTGCTGCTGCTAGTACACTTTGACCGTAAGTGTGTCTTCATCAGGTTAGGAGAGTAGCTGGTAGGGCCTATGAGTTGATCTCCAGAGAGGTGACATTCCAAATGAGGGAAGAAGGAAGACAACCAAATATGACCCCGTGAAGGCATCATGGTCACTCAAAGGACTCTAAAGACAACACTCTAGGTCAGAGAGACACTAGATAGAGAATTACAGGCAACACCCTTTTTGGAAGAGCTGGAGAAAGACTGCTTTGCCTGGTCAGGCACGGGGTTCAGCATCCTCAGTAAGCTTAAGGCTCATATAGCGCTCTACCAGCTGCATGCTCCCTTATCCACACCATAAAACTGTCTGGTGTCTGGAAGGAAAAGGCCAAGCAGGATTATTAGCAGGCAGCCATTCAGGCCCTGGCCCTCCTACCATCACGCAGACATGAATGCAAATGAGATTTGGAGAAAATCAACTCATAGCAGGTTTCTCAACCTTCATGTAAATTGGTAATACAGACTCCCACTTTCCACTCGTCATTCAGTGTGAAAAGCGTGGTGGGATTAAGTTGAATATTGGTTCAAATGGAAAGTATTCAAAGCCAAATGATACACATATAGACAGAGTTCTGGAACAGGAAGAAATCTGCATTGGGGGGGGGGGGGAGACTACAACTTAAAAAGGTTAAGTAACTTGCCCCAAACCATTCAGCTGGGGCGTGACTTCCATATAATTTCACGCAGGATAATTTCAGAATGTGAACGTGCCAATCAAGCCATCTCAGGTCTCCTTTGTCTGTGGAACACCTGCCAGTGACTTCCCACTGTGTCTAAATGAAACTTTCAGGACACCTCCTACAATGCCCTTTTTACATCATTGGGCCCCACTCTACCTACATCCCTTATCTCTTAATAGAAGGCATAGTCACCCGTCTTCTTGCTGCTCTGTACTCAGTACGTTCCCACCTCAGGGTCTTTGCCATTTGCTGTTCCCTGTGTGTGTCATTTGTAGCCCGAGATAGTCACATGGTTTGTCTTTCTCAGGTCCTCCAGGGGTGTTCAGGTGCCTTCTTTAAGGGATGCCTTCCCTGTCCACCCAATTCAAAAATCTCTCTCTCCAGCTTTCTCCTTCTCACCACACATACTTAATGCAAGTGCACATAGTCTCACACACAGACACACATCTAATGCATACATATACACACACTCATGCACACACATACACATATATTCATAACCTGCTGTCACACAGTTACATCCAGTTCACACCTCACTGTCTCATTACACTCCTCCCCGAAACCTGCCATGTTTCCCTTCTTCCCAGCACTGACATCAGCGGGTGTACACATTTCACGTTTCCCCTTTAGGGTAGTTGCCTCCTTAAGGGAGCAATCTTGACGATTTCATTGACTACTGAGTATCCAGGGGCTGGGACAGTGACTGGCACATAATAAGTTGCCAATAAATAATAAATAAATATATATGTCAGGGTCATGCTGTGGGAAATGTTTGCAGGTAAGCTAGTGTTTGAACAAATGGTGAAGGGAGGAAAGTAAGAGGAAAGTCAGATACTGAATTAGAATGGGTCATGACCTTGAAAGGAATGAAAGGGAGTCTCGGCTGACTGAATGTTTAAGGATGTCATGGCCCTCCAGCGCTTGCTGATGGGAAATGTAACTAAGCAGTCTCTCTTCCCTCACATGGGGCAGAGGACCCCACTCCATCTCCTCAGACCCTGGGACTGTCTCATCGTTCCTTGTAGAACACATTTCTTTGACACACAGGCATGTGGGCTCTTCCATCCATTCGCCTTTTTTCATGTTTTCAATCAATAGGAAGTTCAATTTCAAACGCTTTGAGAAATGTATTGGGGTTCAGCAGAATCTAAAATCCTACAGCTAATAAGTAAAAGGGAAAATAAGAGTAGATGTCTTCTTCTTTTAGGCGTATACCAGATGTCTGTGTCAGAAGCAGCGGTCCCCGGGGAGGAAGTCGGGAGAGTGAAGGCTAAAGACCCTGACATTGGTGAAAACGGCTTAGTTGCATACAATATTGTTGATGGAGACGGTATGGAATTGTTTGAAATCACAACGGACTATGACACACAGGAGGGCGTGGTGAAGCTGAAAAAGGTGAGTTAGGATGGAATCAGACATATCAGTGGTATGGCCTGCTCTGCCAAGGCAACGTGGCAAAATATGGGGAGTTGAAGGTTTAAAAAAATGCAGACATGGGCATCTGGAGCTGACCTGCTTTTACAGCTGAGCTCTGAGCTCTGGGGAAATAGCAGGACTGTATTCCAGAGGGGATGGGGTGGGCAGCAAGGGAGAATGGGACACCTGCCTGAGATCGCTAGTTAGCTCTGGGCACAGTTTTGCCCTGGAAGGAAAGACAGCTAGACACATCTACATTTGGGAAAAGCAGCACTGAGCATGTATGAAGTTCCCCCTGTGGCCTGGCCCAGCCGAGTCTGTTCATAAGGGCTGCTCAGGACTTTCCCTATCTAAAACACCCAAGTTCCATTGCACTGCTGTCATTTTCTCTCAAAATTGAACCCAGGAGCCCAGTTGGTGTGGCTTAGTGGTTGAGCATCGACCCATGAACCAGGAAGTCATGGTTCGATTCCTGGTTAGGGCACATGCCCGGGTTGCAGGCTCAATACAGAGTAGGGGGCATGCAGGAGGCAGCTGATCAATAGAGTTTCTCTCTCATTGATATTTCTATCTCTTTATCCTTCTTTCTTCCTCTCTCTCTAAAAATCAATGAAAAACCTATTTTTTAAAAAACTGAACCCAAGAAACAACAATAATGGTCCTTCCCCCATGCTAAACTGTCCCTAACATGTATCCTTGGGATTAATTCAAGACAATGGGGATTTATTGTTCTTTTCCTTGCTTTGTTTTTTAGATCTAACATTTTTTCAATACTCAATATTGTCCAGAGAAAGCCCGAGCCTCTTCCAAACACTCCCTTGTTTACCTTTCACAAAAAATCATTAAAAAGGTAGATAATCTGATTCCTGTGGACAAGGAGACCTCCATTTAATTATGTGGAGACTGGGGCTCAGACAGACTACACAACTTGATGCTGTCCTAGTCACACAGCTAGGAATTCACAGGCAGGGATTCAAACCTAGAGTATTCTTGAACAACTTCACTCTCAAGGCGTTTTAGCAACACTGGGCCACAAGGGCTTATAAAGGAGAGCCAGATAGGACTCACCTAAGTGAAGAAACTGTTACAGTCTACTCTAAAATGGTCTCCCTCCTGATTTACCACTTGAGAAATCAACCCCTCTCCATCATCAAAGTGTGGGGAGCATTTAATCTGAATTGGATGATGGGGTTACCTTGGTTTTAATCAAGCATTCATTTTCAACCTGGTTTTCTAGCATGAATATTAAGCTTCTCAGTGTGATGGAAGAGATAGGACTGTAACACTGCTAAAAATATAATTTGAAGAATCAATAAAGAGGCCGGTAGCTGGGGAGAAATGGAGGGTGGACTGAAAAAAAGTGGGTGGGCAGGAGAGATATCCTCCAGGGGGCTGACTTGTCACAACATTTGAAGGCACTGTTGGGGTTGGGAGAAATATATGATGGGTCAGAAAACAAAGAGAAGAAGCGGCAGGGCGGGGGGTGAGGGGGGTGGGGCGCAGCTCTGTTGTAAACGCATATGGAATCGGGTGAGCTTTGGCTACTTGGAAACATGGACATTAGTGACAGTGACTGGAGTGTCTGCAGAGCCTGGGGTAATCACTCCCTTGGGCTTCTCCTCCGGAAGAATCTCTGTGTGAATTGTGTGTTGCATAGAGCTGTCAACTTAGCACATTAATTAATATTACTATCCCTCTTGCTTGACACTGACATATGAGCATTGACATCAGCGATTTCTGTCTCGCATCCTTTGCTGTTCAAAGTAATTGGGTAGTTGGTTATGCTAAGGTTGTCACCTGTTTTCAGTATATTTAGGGCATAAACACGCACTGTGTCTCCAAAATCCTGAAGCATTAAAGTCACCCCGTGGAACTCGCACATAGCAAATGAGCTCTCTGCATAAGATTAATTTGCACATTTCCCCCCACTGTAGTATGTTTATTCCAAGCAAAAGGATAATAGTCTATAAAGCACTGCTGTGTAGGTTTAAAACAGAGTAAGATGTCATTCCATTCCTTAAACTTATAGCACAAAGTTCCAAATGTCCAATAGGAAAAAAAAAGGGATGAATTTAACAGAGTAAAAAGATGGGTCCTTGTGGAAGACATTATATATGATTTAATAATATAAACAGATATAGAGAGGTAATGGGGATATTTTTGTCTTTTAAAAATATTCTTTAATATAGTTTTTTTTTGCTCATTTCTTGATTTATTTATCCTTTTTTTAACCAAGAGTTACTGAGTTATTATTTGTCGTGAAGGCCCTGTGAGGGAGGCTAGACATCTGAGGTTGAAGAGACAGAGTCCTGGCCACAGAGAAGTCACAATTTAACAGGACACAGAAGTAAAATGACAATTACAACAGAGCGAATTTTCTCAGCTTCAGCCTGACAACATTTCGGGACAGATCATTTTTCTTGCAGGGCTGTTCTGTGCATTGTATGATGTTTAGCAGCATCCCTGGCCTCTCCTCACTGGATGCCAATAAGCGCACCCCACCAGTTAGGATAATAATAAATAGTTGTAGGCCTGATGAACCCTGAGGGAAGTGAGCACAAAATCACTCCCCAGTTGAAAACCAACTGTAACAATGTGTGATCAGATCTATGGATAGGGACATAAGGACTTTGTATAGGGGCCAATCTTGAGCGGAGTCTCCACGGATGAGTAGGAATTTACCAGATAGATAAGGAGAGGAAGGGCAGAAAAAGAGCTTGTGAAGAACTCCTTGGAATCTGGTATCGATGGAAACAGGACAGGTTTAGGAAACTTGAATAAGTTCAGTCTCCAGGGTTTAGAGGGATACAGAGGGACCATTGCAAAACAGTCGTTGGAAGTCAAGGGGGAAATTGTAAAGAACTAGAGAAGGCAGAGGAAGAGAAGAGGAAGAAATTCAAAAGATATTTAGGAGGCAGAGCCATTCATTTATTGAAGAGCTTAGGATGCAACAGCCTTCCGGTTACAGTGGTGCAGAGGAGAGAACTGCCCTCAGGCTAGTCACACAGCCTCAGTGTGGTGGGCTAAAGAAGAACCGATGCAAAATGAAGGTGAGACTTATCACTGGCTCAGTCCACTTCCGGGGCAAAATCCAATCTGTTCATGGCAACACCCTTGACCCAGTGGGGCTTCTATTGATCAAAGAGCTATCCTGACGCTGTTTCTGAGTTATTTACTTTCAACCAAATAAATTCCATGTAAAACAGTGTGAGAGCAGCATTAGAAAACATCTTAAATAGTCCCCATCTTAATAAAGCCATCTAAGTACTCCTTTAGATTCCTTGCCCACATGCATATCGACGTGGATATATAACATTTCACACATCTGCGATCATAGGGTCATCAGATTTGTTAGTGTCACATAGTAAACATTTTACATGTTGTTATATACCATACATAATCATTTCTAATGACTACATGACATCCCATCCTATGGATGGTCCATTATTTCCTTGATGAAATCTCATAGTGGGATTTGGTGTTTTGTGGGTGATTAGACATAACTGTCTACACTATCTAACAAACATCGTACCTTTTTGAATATTGTTATATTCTCTTGAATTCATCCCCCAGGGAGAGTTTTCAGAGGTGGGATAGTGATTGAGGGGGTAGTAAGGTTTTTATGGCTTGTATACAGTGTTGCCTCATTTAGCTTTATTTCAACTATTCATAACATGGATATAAATGTGCATGTGGGAAGCAGCGTTAAATCTCCTTTGGAAGGAAGCAGGGGACATGTTTTAGGTAAATGTTGAAATGGTACCCATCTGCCCTGCTCCCCACTTAGTCAGAATGATGGGTGCATACGATCACTTGGCACAGTCATTCCTGGGCATCGGGGAGGCAAAGATGAGCAAAGATCCACAAGATCCACTAGAGCCCTTTGGGCTGCTCCCCACCTTCCAGGGGTGGAAGGTGAGGGGCTGCAGAGGGCAGCTAATGGACCACCTTGATCTGTCTGGGGGCGCTGAGGAGGACTTGCCAAGGCCATGAGGTGTGGAAAGACCACCAGAAAACTTAGTCAGACCTCACCAATGTAGGAAAGGGCATTCCAGACCAATGTGTGCAGAGATTTGGGCCATTTTGCTGGGTTTCCAAAAGCATTGATGCAACTGCAGCAGGATGGCACCAGCCTTAATGCCCACAGGGCTTGCCATTGGGAACATGCTCTGGGCAGGTGCCTAGACCTGAATCAAAAGGTTCGGCTCTAGGAACACCCAGCGACCTGAGATGAGAAATGTTCTACCTCCCAGCTCCCAGAACTATCATCTTCCAATATTTTTGTAAATCTAATAATTCAGAGATTTTGGAGAAACATCAGCAATCTCATACCTTCAGCCTAGAAATATCATGCTTTTCTGCAGCATAGTAACCCAGTGAAGGATAAAGCTCCAGAAGGGCCGAGCAGCTGGGGGCAGGTCTTGCTCCAGGATGAGGGAGTGTCTCCGACTGGGGAGCAGCAGGGTGGGAAGATGATGGAAAGTGTCCAGGGTGTGGACTGTGTTTAACCTTCCTGGAGCTGGATCATCTTCCTTTGGAGGTTGTAGAATGACAACCCTATGGTTGCCCGCCCATTCAAAGGGAGTGTCTGCTGGGCAGAGGCAACAGCGTGGCAGACAGCTGTTTGCCTTAAACGACCCAAGTCTTTGCGAACATTTGGTAGCTTAGCATCATCCACACTGCTAATTAGAAAGCCCTGTTTCCTAGGCAGGAGGGCTCTGTTCTCTGCTGCAGTTTTACTTTTCATCCTCTGCCCATCAATTCACTGTACCGCCTCTCGTTTGGAATGAGGGTGTTTTCCATCCATTTCCCAGTAACTGCATCCATTCCAATGCTACTCCCAATTATTTTTCATATAGTTGTAACATCTGTGTTGTTTATAATTGTTTTCTTTGAATGGATATTATTACATATATACATTCCTGTAACAAGGAAGCATTATTCTTACTTGCCTATGACTTGCTAAAAATAGAAGGTATTCTAGAATTGAGCACAATCAAAACAAACTGTCATTCCCGTCTGACTAGCGAGTTACAACACAGTCTCTGAAAAGAAAGATTAAGCATGACGGATATGTTAAAAATCAGCATCACACTGGGGTATTCCTTTTTTAAAAAAAATACATTTTTTTATTGATTACAGAGAGAAAAGAAGAGGGAGAGAGAGATAGAAACATCAATGATGAGAAAGAATCATTGATGAGCGGCCTCCTGCATGCCCCCTACTGGGGATCACACCCAAAATGCAGGCATGTACCCTGACTGGGAATCGAACCAAGACTTCCTGCTTCATAGGTTGATGCACAACCACTGAGCCACACCAGCTGGGCCAGTAGGTATTTTCATTGCCAAGATTCTCAGTACTTTACAGAACAGTCTATACCATTTTTTTCTGTAGTGTTTTCATTCCTTCTCATCCTGGGTGACTTCTAGGGGCTTTGAGCAGCCTTAGTGTTGCTGTGTAGAATGAGGTACATTTGAGGTCACGGGCCCCTTCTGTGTCTGTCGTGCTCCTAGAATTGCCCGTTAAGCGTATCGCAAGGTTCAGCCATGGATTTGTCTGACTTTCTGACCAAATGGCTCAGGTAATTGGATATTAATAGACACTGATTTTCTCACTATGAGGAACTGCATACTCCGCCCTGTAACACAAGCAGGCCTCTCTCTTTCATTACTCTTTCAAGGAATCAGTTGCCAATCTTCTCTTCCTTCTCGTCAGCCCGTAGATTTTGAAACCAAGAGAGCATACAGCCTGAAGGTAGAGGCAGCCAACGTGCACATTGACCCCAAATTCATCAGCAACGGGCCTTTCAAGGACACGGTGACGATCAAGATCGCAGTGGAAGATGCTGATGAGCCCCCCATGTTCTTGGCCCCGAGTTACATCCACGAAGTCCAAGAAAATGCAGCCGCTGGCACCGTGGTTGGGAGAGTCCATGCCAAAGACCCTGATGCTGCCAACAGCCCGATAAGGTATAGACAGATGCAGCATAAAAGCCTGGATGGGGAATTTTAGAGGCAAGAGGCTTTAGCAAAGCCCTGCAGAAACCCGAAACCACCTCCTTCAGTTACAAAAGGGTCCAAGATGCTCAGGTCCATGCCATGTAACCGAGATTAAGAGTTAGAAGATGGACGTCTACTTTGCCCCAGCTGCTCGCTTTGTGCATGGGTTTGTGTAAGCTACATAATTTCTCTCTGGAGCAGACTTTCCAGCGACGTAAGCCTCAGCTGGCCCTGTGTGCCCAGGGGAACTGAGGGGAAGTATAAATACTAATTATAAAATAAGTAGAGTAATTATAACTTATTGAACACTTTCCTATGCTCCAGTCAGTCCACTGGGTATGCAGACATGTGATCTGATTTACCCCTCCCCTGCCTTTCATAGGAATCGTTATCCTTACAGGGACGGGGGAACTGGGCTCTGTGAGGCGGAGTGACTTGCCCGGGAGGCATAGCCAGTGAACAGGAGGCCAGGAGAGTGCATTCTGTCTGTCTAGCTGTTGCTGAGAGGTAATGGAGTGCCAGACAGGTTTAGGGTGCTTCTGTGTTGTGCACATTGTTTTTTGTGACTTGGAAAAGCACAATAGAGAATTGTGGTTTAGGATCCCGCCTCCCCCATCAGTGACATGAGTTAATGAGGGATGAGGCTGGTGAGGAAGCGGTTGAGAAGGAGGCTGAGTCACAGATTGAAGATGTTTATAGGACAGAAACTCATAGTTGCTTGAGAACTGTCCTGGCCCAGATTATAGCAAACGTTACTCTCTCCACGGCCATCCCCTGATTCCCTGCTCACCTGGATTCCTCCTCCCCCTCCTCACGGTGTCCCCACCTCCAGTCTCCCCTGACCTTTCTCTCATCAATCCCAGAGCCAGAGTGATCAGTTTACAACATAGCTAACATCACCTCATACTCAGTCCAACAACAACAATATGATCGATGATCACATTGTCCCCAATGCCCCGTGTCCCCCCGAAATAATCGCAACTCTTTTACTTGGCCCAAGGCTCTTGCTGGAGCCCCTGCACCCAGCTCCTGCTGGGCCTGCTCATCTCTGCTCTCCCCTGTCTGTCTCACTCTCTCTTCCCACCCAGCTCTTGGCTGCAGTGATACCTGCCTACTTCCTGTTCTCTGGTGTAGAACTGCTGTCTCCTAGTTCCGGACTTTGTACGTTCTTCCTCCCGGTTCTTTCTTCCCTTTCTTTGCAACTTGTTTTCAGGGTGCTGACTTCCCCCTCTGCGCTTAAATGTCACCTGCCACCTCACAGCGCTCGCCACGGTACATCACAGCGACACCTCGCTATGGCATGTTGTCCATGGCATCCTTACAAAGGGCCAGGACGTGTCTGTCGAGTTCAGGGTTGCTAAGGTCCACCTGCAGGACAATATCAGCTGCCATTTGCATTTTGAGGGACTTCTGTACTGTTTTCATAATGACTGTATCTTGAAGAGATAGCTGCACCCCCGTGGTCATTGCAGTGTTCACAATAGGCAAGACATGGACACCACCTAAGTGTTCATCGACCAATGAATGGATGAGCAAAATGTGGTACATATATATGATGGAATATTAAGCCTTAAAAAAGTAAGTCCTGCCATTTGTGATAATGTGGATAAGTTTGGAGAAAAGTATGCTAAGTAAAATAAGCCAGACACAGAAAGACAAATATAGCATGATATGTAGAATCTAAAAAAAAAAAAAATCAAACAGGACAGTGGTGGCCAGGGGCTGGGAGGTGGGGGGAGATAAGTGGGGTGCAGATCTTAGTCATGGGGTACAACTTCTAATTGTAAGATGAAGAAGTTCTAGAGATCTATTCTAGATAGTATATTTATACCTGAAATTTACTAAGAGAGTAGATCTTACGTGTTCTTACCACACACACACACACACACACACACACACACACACACGATGGTAACTTTGTGAGGTGATAGATATGTTAATTAGCCTGATCATGGTAATCATTACATAAGGTATACTTTTATCAAAACACCATGTTGTACACATTAAATATATGCAAGTATTTATTTGTCAATCCTACCTCAGCAAGGCTAGAAAGAAAAGTGAAACGATCCGAGCATGACAAAATATTGTCACAGACAGTGACATCTTTCTAGTTACACCAGAGAAAATGCCGAGAGAGCAGAAGGGAGTTCCAAATGTAAACACTGTCCATTGCCCTTTTTTTCAATCCTCACCTGAGGATATGATTTCAGAGAGAGAGGAAGAGAGAGGGAAAGAGGGAAACACTGATGTGAGAGATCAACATCGACTGGATGCCTTCCAACCACAGATCGAACCCACAACCTTTTGGTACATGGGACAATGCTCCAACCAACAGCCACCCATCCAGGGCTCCACCTCCTTTCAATCCTTGAACCTTGTTCCTTCTGAGAAAGGAAGGGAATTTCCCTGTATTGCGTATCTTCTTGATCCCAACCTGTTGCACTAAAGTTAAAGGTAATAGGCACCTTTTGAGGCATTCGCTGCTTTAGGATCCCATAGATGGAAATACTGATGCTCAGAAGGATGATGTGAATTCCTCAGAGTCTATATCTTAGTCCACATCTACCCTGAGTCCACTTTGAGCTTTTTACTCTAGTCAAGCCGCTACTAATGGCAAGATTTCCCGACAAGGTTTGCGTACTGAGTTCTCCCTGTGCAGGAAGATGCATTACATAATGACTGAGGGTCATTATAACACCTTTCAACTGCTCAACACTGTTCATGGTGTGAATTATAAATAGCTTTGCTTTAGTCAGGAATATCTTGCATTGGGGACATTTTAGAAGAGTGATGACGTAAAAACACGCGGAGCAACTGCTGATCCCCTCTGCACCTCATTGTCTCCCAGGACCCACTTCAGCAGTTGGGTGTTGGGGTCATGTTTTCAATGGTAGCTGTTTCATGCATGCAGGCAATTTCCATGTCTATACTTATCCAAATATGCTCAGTGCACCAACCCCCTTCATCCCCTTGGGTCTCCTTTTATTCACTGGGTCTCCTATCCTCACCACCTACTTTGCTAATAGCTTATCTTCATCTCTAAAGGAATTTGTGTTCTTGGACATATAGGTAAGGCCTTATTGTGTCACCCCAACTCTTAGCCGCATGAACATTTTGCATATCTTCTTTTTCTCAGAGTCTGTAGCATTAGACACACCTTTGTTTACAACTGTCTTCCTGAAGTATTCTCTCCTCTTAGCTTACTTGGCAGGAATCTCTCCCTCCTCCAACAGCCCCACACCTGGTGTCTTCACTAGTCTCAGAACCCTGCCCAGGCATTAAGTCGGATATTTTAAACATCTATTAAATCAGGCAGTTCTCAAAACCAACCCAAAGTTAGGTACTCTTCATATTCCAGTCAAAAAGATAATAAGCTGAGATTCAAAGAACTCAAGTGTCTTTTCCAATATCACTCAGCTTATATGTGCTGGAGCATGAACTTATACCTAGAATTTTACAAAACCAATTCACTTGTATGGAATAATGCTTGGAATCCTTCCATTTCTTCCTACAAGTGTGTCTTATCATGTTAACTAGACAGTAAATTTCCTGGTGGTGAGACAAAACGTCTTCTATTATTTTTCCTCCTTTTCAGTAGGGCTCTCTGCTGAGGGCTCAGTTGCTAATCCTCTATTGACATCTACAAGATGTGTGATGTCTACCGTTTCTTCTCTGGGGAAGGGCACTGAGCATTCCATTCCCACAGGGAGCTGTGTAGTCACATGATACCAGCGATAAGCTCCTGTGGGTGCTTCCTGGTGCACATGGTCCCTCTTTCCTGCAAAGAACAGGATCTGGGATCGGAAGATCCAGGTTCTAACAGTGGCTCCCCTAGAAACTAGAAAATAGGCCATTGGTCAGTCCCGTCATTTGTAAATTGAAGATAATAAACCCTGTGACCTCCATGGGCTTTGCTACCTCTAATATTCAGTTGTATGGCCCTCGATGAATGCCTCTAGGCATAGGCATTCTGTAAACTTCGGGGAAACACAGCTAAGCCCTCCAAGAACAGAAAACTACCCAGTTAGGAAGCCCAGCATGCTACCCGAGTTGACATGACCATCTTCTCCACTTGGAGTCAGTGTCAGGGAGGGCAGGAAGGGCCTTTAGAGTTCAGCAGACTCTTGAAAGCCAGGGCTCCAATACTCACAACTCGCATGCCCTGAGTAAGCCACTTTCCCTTTTACCTCAAAACGGCCCTTCCTCTTGCCCCATCTCCCACCTCACCTTGCCATAAATATACTCCAGTAATATTTTGAAAATTATTTTGTCTTTTGTTTGAAACAAAGTAAATTTTCTAGTGTACAGACGTAGCTGAAACCTTGTAGCTATGCTGTTTGGCACAGTCTGGGGTCACTAAAGTGTGGGCAGTGTGAATGTTCCACATGAATGGCCAAGCCTGCTTTGCATATTTCACCCTGGAATTCAGAACCAAGCTACCTGAGGACCCCTAAAACTGAGCAAATAAGCTAAATAAGCTGCTCAAAATGCAGCTCACATTGTTCTTTAAATAAGGAGAAAAAGGGTTGTTTTGGACCATAAATGATCCCGGCTGATAAATTTAGATAAACGGAAAACTGTTCAATATCTCATGCAAAAATCTGGCAAAGGTTTGATGCATTTATGACTTTCTGAGTAATTTGGGAGCAAGGCAGACCGACTTCCCAAAATGCACTTTTATAAATATTCAGATGGTGGGTGATTGTAGTAGATCTGGAGAAATATGCAACATGGCATTACGCTTCTCAATCAAATATGCTAAACAGCTCTTCCATTCATTGCACTGGATAAAGAATTCTAATGCGGCAAAATGATTTCTATAAAAGATTCATGTACAAAGTCTGAAAAGTAAATTTGATTAAAAAGAAAACACCTAGCTCAAGCAACTAATTGGAAAAGTTGCTTTAAATATAGCATGGAGAAAATACTCAAATATTAAGCTGCTTGGGATGCCTCTTCTAATTGCCTCATTTGCATTCTGCTTAGGTATTCAATCGATCGGCATACTGACCTGGACAGGTTTTTTACTATTAATCCAGAGGATGGTTTTATTAAAACTACAAAACCTCTGGACAGAGAGGAAACGGCCTGGCTCAACATCTCTGTTTTTGCGGCAGAAATCCGTAAGTGTTTTCCTAAGGGCTTTGATTCTGCTTTATCAATTATTATTCCTTCAGATTCTGCATATTCTGGAAAGAGACGGACAGCTGAGATAGAATAAACATGTTTTCCATCTTTAGAATTTGGTTTTGGTTATCTGTCTAGGAAGTCATACAAGTAAAGACATAGGGAAGTTTTTGTTTTCTCTGGGTGCAGACTTGGCCAGTGAGCTGATCACCCTGAGCAGCTTGACACTCATGTCCTTCATTGAAGGATTTCTCCCTATCTCCTGTCACTCAGTTTTGTTTAAAACCAGAGCAGCAGAATCCTTAGAGCCAAGATTTGTGGTTTCTTGTTTACCTCTAGACCAGTGGTTCTCAAACTTGATCATGTGTTGGAATCTGATGGAGGGATTGTTATAACAAAGATTTCCCTCAGCACCTCTGGTTCAGTAGGTCTGGGCTGGGGCCTGAGTGTTTTCATTCCCAAGGAATTTCCAGGTGGTTCTGCTGCTGCTCTGGGGAACCCCGGTTTGAGAACCACTGCTATGGACTACACTCAGGGGTGGCAGGCTGTATTCTAAGCATTTAGAATATAAATAACCTCGGCATCAGAGTCAGAAGAAATAGAAAAGTGGTTCTTCCTGGTCTAATATTCACATTTATCCCAGAGCATCCCCCTCACCCTGGTCCCAGCATACTTCTGGTTTCAGATGGCTTTTGTGCCAACAATGCCTGTCCCTGCACTGCCTGGAGGAGTGGCTGGCGCTTACTCCTTCCTAAGAGTAACCTTGGACCAACGTGCATTCCTGCCTGGCACTGACTGAATGCTCTCTTTCCAGACAACCGGCATCAGGAAGCCAAAGTCCCCGTGTCCATCAGGGTCCTGGACGTCAACGATAACGCTCCCAAGTTTGCTGCCCCTTACGAAGGCTTCATCTGTGAGAGTGATCAGACCAAGCCACTTTCTAACCAGGTACCTTGGCTTTTCCCCTCCCCTGGCTACCAGCAAGTCATTGGGAAACACGTTTGTGGGTTTTATTTAAAAATATCTTTTTATTCATTTCAGAAAGGAAGGGAGAGGGCAAGAGATAGAAACACCAATGATGAGAGAGAATTCTTCATAGGTTGCCTCCTGCACGCTCCACACTGGGGATCAAGCCCACAACTGGGCATGTGCCCTGACCGGAAAACGAACCGTGACCTCCTGGTTCATAGGTCTACGCTCAATCACTGAGCCACACTGGCCGGGCCGAGTTTGGTTTTTGAGAGCATCACCTGGAGATACCTCCCACTACCCAAGAAAGCTGCAGAGCCTCAGTTCAGTTCTGGAACTGTGTTCTCTGATTAAAACCAGGCTTGTTAGCCAGCCGGGCATTTTTAAATAAATGATGTGACAATGTCAGCATGATTTAGTTATGGGCCACCTTTCTCTTTCAGCCAATTGTTACAATTAGTGCAGATGACAAGGATGACACAGCCAATGGACCAAGATTTATCTTCAGCCTGCCTCCTGAAATCATTCACAATCCAAACTTCACGGTTAGAGACAATAGAGGTTCGTACCAAGGTGCCTATGTCTTCAGAGACATAGAAATGGGAAATAGATGGCCTTTATGTTGCAGAGCGCAAGTATTTTCCCTAATCTCAATAATTAATGCCTTTCTGGTGAAGGGCAAACGAGAAATCAAAATACCATCTTTATTACGAGGCATGGGCTCATTTGGCGCCTATGAATGAGTGAGTCTGATGGTATTTTACTTTTGTTGTTGTTGGCTTTGATGGTCATGAAGTGGTGGCAAAACCAAGTGAGGAAGCTTATAAAAGCAATAGCAAAGAACTTCATTTATTTTTTTTTTTCAGAGGTTGGTGAACCCGGGGGGGGGGGGCGGGGGGGGTGTGGCTTTATGAATGTTGATATCAAGTAGAGATTAAAACAAATTAGGTCAAGTTTACCAGGCAATGGAAATTTTCGGCTGGCCTTCTCTTCCATGCACAGTTGGGATGCAATGTGATGGGTACAGAGCTGGGTCCCTGCACGTGGCTGAGGGATGACCACGGAAGGGCATGGACAAAGCACCTTGTAGCCACGGGAAACTTGGGAAAAGCAAATGCTTCCTGCTTCCCAATGCAAAGTCTTCAAATTGTTTGTGTTGTATAAACCCAAATGGATGCAGTCCCTTGGCAACGTTGGTGGCTGAGCCCGGATCAAAAACTAGGTTTCTTGACTCCCGGCTGGACTATTTTGGTCTGCAGCTGTTCCAATAAACCTATGATGATGCAGGTCTGTAAAACAGGCTGACAAACACCAACACTGGACATAGGAATAAAAGGTGGTCCTGAGTGTATGTGTTTTCATCAGCTATGTGCTAGCTGTGTGCTAGGCTATACGTTGATTGCTTTCTTGGTGACTGAGGCCAGGCTTATGGGACCTTAAATTAATCGAATAAGTATTATTATTTCTTCATCATCGTTATTATTATCCACTATTATCGGTATCATAAATGCCAGCAGCTATGTTGCAAACACCATGCCAAGACTCTGACCATTGAATTCTCTCAGCCCCCCCATGGCTAAGGGTTATTAATATTAGTCCCACTTAGAAGATGAGGAAAATGAGGCGCAGAATTATCAAGTAACTTATTCAAAGTCGATCAGCTACAAGCAGAGAAGAGATTGGGAAGTATCAATGGGCAGTTGCGAAATAGCCATGGGGATGTAAAGTACAGCACAGGGAATATGGTCAACAATATTGTAATAACTACATATACTGCCAGGTGGATACTGGAAATATCAGGGAACACTTTGTATGCTTGTCTAACCGCTAAGCTGTAAGTCTGAAACTAATACAAAATAATATTGAATGTAAACTGTAATTGAGGTTTTTCTTGTTGGCTTTGGTTCATGTGCATGTGTGAGCGCCTCAAACCCCTTAAAGAGAAAATTCTGCAAAGCCTGGGGTAGATAAGTGATTCTCAGCAAGGAGCACATGGCTTCCTTTTGTGAAGGTGCATCCCTCCAGAGAAGGCAGACCCTGGCAGGTAATGGACACGAATGTTCACTGAGCTGAGGTGAACAAGATGGCACACAGCGTTTTTATAATACTTTCTATGATGTGTGAGCACCTTTGAGCTTCTGAGAATCCACTCTTGGAATGTTCTTAATTTCCAAATTATTTTCTACCAACCCTGGGTTGCTACATGGCTACATTGTTTCAGCCTAGGCTATGTCAGTTTGATGATGGGAGAAAAACAACAAACAACTAAAAATTTTATCACTAGTGAGGTGATCTACATGGTTGTCCAGGAAACACTGGTGTTCTCACATGCCTCAAATGCTACCACCTCTTTTATTGCCTGTCTTCTCAAATACCTGTGGTCAGACATCTATCTGTGTGTTTGTGTAATCCACCACTCTCATCTGAGCTTCATTGCTGGATGTATTGCCTACATCCCCAGTTTATCCTGACACCCCCTAAAACAAACAGATGTTTTTTAGGCTTCCTGGCTGTGCCAGCATCACCTCCATCATCGGCCTTGTCTTCCTTACTTTTATGTGTGCAATAATACTCAGCTGCTGTTAACTCCCTGAAACACTACAAAAGACATATTGTTCTTTGGGGGGTTATGAGTATGTCACATTGTCCCCGTGCTTCATGGATGCCACCTGTATTTTCAAGGAGATTATATTCCCATAGATGAGCCAACCCATTGCGCAATCTGTGTCCCCTTTCTTACAAGAGTCTCATCCTAGATTGGAGCCACCGCTTTTGCAGGAAAATTGCTACTTTTTAAGAAAACCGACTTTATTAACTATGGCCAACAGTTAATGAAAACTCCCATGTTTAGAGCTATTATGAAGCCTTAAAGCAAATGCAGTCCTATAATGATCATTTAATAGAGTATCTTTTTACTAGATCCTAAAAGTAATTACATATTGAAGTAATCCAAAAGGAGGAATCACTTTCCACATCTTATTAATAGCCTACTGAGTTGCCAGATTTCTCGGCTGAGACATTTTCCATTGAAAACATGCAGTAATGGTTTATATCACCCTGGGTAAAAGCATCAGTTCTTTCTGCTTGAGTGTTTACTTTCATTGTGCCATGTAAATATCTGGGACTTGACATAAGCACAGGGCATCTTTTTAAAACCTGAATTCACAGGGGTAACATTCATTACTAAAAGCATATACCTTTCAGGTATGCAATTACATCTTATGTATACTGTGTTAGGTGTTCACCACCCCAAGTCAAGTCCCTTTCCTCACCATTTATCTCCTCTGTCCCCTCTTCTACCTCCCCTCAACCCGCCTGGTAGTCACCGTACTGTTTTCTATATCTAGGAGTTCTTTTTTTCTTTGCTTAATCCCTTCACCTTTTCACCCTGCCGCCATCCCGCTGCGCTCTGACAGCTGTCAGTCTGAGCTCTGTATCTACGCGTCTGTTTCTATTTTGTTTGTTAGTTGATTTTGTTCATTAGGTTCCAGATATAAGTGAAATCATATGGTAGTTATCTTTCTCTAGAAATATAAGGGAGGAAGCCATCTTCATACACAGAACTCTTTTCATTCCTTTTCTCTCGCTCCATTCTACAGCCCCAGCTTCGGAGACGAGTCTGCAGGCAGACAATGGGGATAAAAATGTTCAACATTTAAGTCCCTCCTGGGTTGTTAATACCGAAAAGGGTGCTGTCTGGGCAGATGAAGAGCTGATCTGCCTAGGTTTTGAGATGCATTTACTTTGAAAATGTCATACTCAATGGCATCTCTAAAAACACAAGAAACGTGGACTGGATAAGGAACAAGCCAAGCAAAAGAAATGCTGAGACTAGCCCCTCTCATCTGTCTAGCTCTTCATGAATTTATAAAACCTTCCATGGCCATTGTTTCACTTAATTTCTCAGACAGCCCTCTGAGGTGGGCTTGTTGAATATATCCATCCCCATTTTCTAGGTGAGGCAGGGATATGGACATCAGAAGCTTCAGAGGCTCAAGTTCATGCTGCCAATGAGTGAAATAATGGAAAAGTGTGAGTAGTTGGAGGGTTCTCGCTAGTGAGCCTAACATAGTGTATTACGAATATAAAGCTCGTGTCTTTTCTAGTTAATTCTTTTTGCAAAACCTTTGTTTATCCTGTAGTCAAATAATAACAGTCTTCAGAAGAGGTACAACCTGAAATTCAATTAATCAATCTAGGTTTCCAGGGAAAGTGTGAACCAAAGGCAAACCATACTTCGACTTCAGTTTTAATCATAGCCATTGTCGTTGTGGTAAAATAAATTTGCAAAGAGTTTTATAATTTCCTTCTAGGGCATAATTAATACATATTCCTTGAAGGAAAATTAGAAAATCCAAACATATAAAAATTTAAATGATAAAATAACTTGATGGTAATATAGTGTCCAGAAATAATCCTGATATTTTGTATACCCTTCCAGATTTGCCCTTGGCATATATTTTGATCTTTAAACAAGGCAGTCATAAAACATACATCCAGTTTTCCCCCACTTACTTATGTCAACATCTTCTAAATAGCTTCCTAATTTCCACCTCAAGAATGTCTGATAACAGTTGACTACTGTTATGTAAATACATTTTCTTTATTTTAAATATATATTGTTTTGATTTCAGAGTGGAAGGGAGAGGGAGAGGGAGGTAGAAACATCAGTGATGAAAGAGAATTATTAATCGGCTGCCTCCTGCACACCCCATACTGGAGATGGAGCCCACAACCCGGAAATCAAACCTTGACCTCCTGTTTCATAGATCAATGCTCAACCACTGAGCCACGCCGGGTGGACACATAAGTACATTTTCACATACATTTGACAAATACCTAATTATTCTTTTAGGCTAAATTCCTGGAGTGGAATGATTGGATCAAAAGTTTTTGATACTTATTGACAAACTATATACCAGAAATATTTATAATAATCTTTAGTAACATAGGTGAGGTCCCATTTCCTCACTGTCAAGCCAACTCTAGATATTATTTTTCTAAATCATTGATAAATTGATAGGTGAAATATAATCACATTTTAAAAATATCAATTTCTTTCATGATTAGTAAAGCTAGAAGTTTTAAATAAGTCTTGAAAAAATTTTTTTCTTTGTAAATATGCTATTCATGGCCTTCACCCAGTTTTGGAATTGTACATGTATTCGTTAGTCTGTACTTGATTTGTGAAGTTCTTCGTCTTTTAATGCTATTGACATTTGAGCTGTGGAACCTGTTTCATAGGTTTCCTCCATGTTAAACGCCCTTCTGATTCTAATCATGCTGTGTTCTCAAGTATAAATGGTGCACTTTTTATATCATTTTTTCTCTGTTTAATATTATCATTCGCAAGACTTTCCTTATCCCAAATGAATATCAACGTTCGCCTATTTTTTCCCTTCTTATCCATCATGCTCCCCGTTTCCAGCGTTTATTCATATGAAATAGACAACCCCTAATTGGTGCCCATTTCCTAAACATCATTTAACAAATAATCTGTTATTTCTTAAAGGATTTGTAATACCATCTTTATCATCATCTCTGATTTTGGGGGGCTTTCGATTCTTCACATTCTCTCCACTTAACTCTAGTGCTGGTATTGTATTTCTCTTTAATGGTTGCATACACATATATGTTAAAATCTGATGCATATGTTCTCCATATTATTTTTATTTTAGTACTCTTTCTTAAGTTTTGGTTTCCTTGTTCCTGTAGATATAATGTAGAATTAGCGTTAAGGTGCCTAAAAAGTGCATATGTGAATTTTTTGAGTTTATCTTAAATTTAAGAACTAAATATTTAAAAGCATTCTTCCCATTGGAGGCATGGTGTGACTTTCCATTGAATCAGTTCTTTCTTAATTTCTATCAGGGATGTTTTGTAGCTTCCTTCATTTTTGTTCTACACATTTCTTATTATGTGTATGGCTAGCTACTTTACATTTGGATACTGTTGTGAAGTGGATTTTTAACTTATGTTTTTCAAGTGACTACTTTTAATACAAACTGCAGCTATTTTAATTAGTTCATTGTTCTAAAGTGATACAACTTCTCTGCTGATTTTTATGGGTTTCCTAAGGAGACACCAATGTAAAAATTTAATGAGAATTTGCTTCATTCTTTTTTAGTATTTGGTTATTTTTTGTCTAATTGGGTAAATGTGCACTTTTACAATATGTGTTCAATAATAGCAATAATAATGGATATTCTCACTTTACTTGCTACTTAAATAGGAATATTAGTTCTAGAGTTTCACCATTTATAGTTAATATTTGTGTGGTGGGGAATGTGTGTTTTTAGGGAATTTCCTTTCTATTATTTTATTAAGAAATGAATGCCCAATTTTTATCACAACTTTGGATTCTAACAATAAGATAGTTTGATTTTGTCTTTTGACCTAATGATTGGATAATCTAATTGAATGGGAACATCCTAATACTGAAGTTAATATTTTTAATTTCTAAACCTCTTGTTTTAAACAATGATCATTTGATAAAGTAGAGAGGAAGGAGCAAGGGTTAGAGATTAAACATCTGTCTTAACATTTTATCTCTAGAAGGGGATCAGTCTTAATATTAATACATGAATATTTAGCACATAATTAATCTCATTTTAAGAACTGTCAGTTATTACAGCACATCTAAGTCATGGGCTGAGCTGCTATTTTGAGAGATAGAGGCCATGGAATACAGAAAGCTGGCATAATTGGAGCCCACCCCAGGTTCCCAGGACCCCACAGCTGAGTTGCTGTCCAATACAAAATAGATATATTTCAACTAACGTTGAAGGCCTGTAAGACCATGGTGTTACGTGACTACTAAAACACTGATTATTGATTTGAGCAGTAAGGGGCAATTTTAGGAGCTTGCAAAAAGTTTCTATTATAATAACAAGAATACTTTTAGGACTTTCAAGTCAACAAATTGAAAGTGTAACCCTTTAGACAACTCGAAACACCTTCCCTGTCTCATTTGACCTTCTCTGCCCTTGATGGCTCTTCCACATTTAGTGCCACTGTGACTTCCATCAAAAGCTGGGTGTCCCCCTATTCCTCTATCGCAATCTCTTCTTTCCATCCCTCCATAATCACGGACAAATGAGCTATTCTCTTGTACCGTGGCCGGGAAGTGTCCTAGGAGTGAGCTGTAGCAGTGACTAGGACATAGTCCCTGATGCCAGGGCGTTCGTTCTCAAAGCCCATGGGGCTAAGTTAGTTATATTGTGAAAGTCCAGCTAATTTTGATAATGGCTATGAAGGACCTGTGCACAGAGGAGCCTGCCGGCCATGGTGGCCCCCAAACAGGCCTGGCTGACTCCAGTCTTGCCACCACTTAAACAAGCCCTTACTAATAGACATACCTGATGATGCCTCTCCAATTAAAATTCCTCTCTGACTCTCCATTTCCTATGCATTTTTAAAACAACTTTAATATATATGGATTGATTTAAGAGAGGAAGGTAGAGGGAGAGAGAGATAGAAACATCAATGATGAGAGAGAATCATTCATCGACTGCTTCCTGCACATCCCCTACCTGGAGATCAAGTCCACAACCCAGGCATGTGCCCTGACTGAGAATCAAACCGCAACTTCCTGGTTCATAGGTCGACGCTCAACCACTCAGACACAATGGCCAGCCATCTCCTATGGATTTAACTGGCCCTTTATAGTAAAGAGTTATGTGATCTCCCTCCATCCATGTAAACTTGGCCTTTGTCTCTTTTCTCTTGCTACCTTGAACCTTAAGCTCCAGAAACTTCAGACCACCTGTACTCTCCCCAATATGCCACACTCTCGCCCATCAGTGCTCTGCTCTGTGGGAATGTGCTCCTCTGCCTATTCCTCTTCCGTGTCTCACTGTCAACGAAGTCTCTTCTAGGTGTCCCCAACCCCAGCCCATCTTAGAAGCTTCCTCCTCTATGCTCCTTAGTTTTCTTACCACCCTGCATTCTAAGCAATTATTTCCCTGCCTGTTTCCCACTAGACTGTGAGCTCAGTGGGGCATCATCCCAACATTAAGAAAAGTGAGTTGACCAAATGCATGAGTTAAAATCAAAGAGCAGATGGAATAATACCATGTCATGTGCTTTTGAACTTTCAAAGATTAGTTACTATTATGAAAGAAATGATTATGTCATGATATAAGCCTCAGGCTGAAAAAGACAACCCATCTTTTGATGTTGGCATGTTCCAAAGGAGTTGATGTCACATCATCCACCCCTCCACCCATGCATTATTGATAATTCCATAAAATTACACTGGATATCCAGGGCTTGGGTACAGCGAGAGATGACCTTCACATGAAAGTATTTGGCAAGAATCATATCGAAGATGGGCCAGTTGCAGGTCGAATGAGCTCTGATATGTGATACATTCAAAGTTTCATTTGAACTTTAAAAAACACACAAACATAACAAAAAGTTTGCATGATAAACAGATTTGACTGAGTAAGGAAGACAGCCAAGATTCACCCTGATTGGATCAATTGGCAAGCATCTTTTTCTTTCCCTTTTACTATTTTTTGTCTAAACTAAGTACATTTCTTTTTTTATGAGCAGCACCAAATAACATTCAAATGTGCCTCTGGTTTTTCACTTTCACTATTTGAAGATACCCAAGCAGATTTCTGTGGAACTTTTTCCCCCCTTTAATTGCTTTTGGCAGATCAGAATGGCAGATGTGTTTTAATGCCCTGCCATTTTCACTATGTAAATAATTATGTTCCTTTCCTGCCTGAACTTCATTGCTGCAGTATGTCCAACGCAGAGCACAGATTATCTGGGAACCTGCCCCTCCCCATCCAGATGAAAAAAAAAGCCATAGTTCTCCTTGATGGATCCCACACGTTGTGCATTCAAGGCTTCCTCCTGTCACTGACTTAACTAACTCCTGGGATTTCTCAGCTCACTAAAAGATCATAAATGTTTATATCCCACTGAATTCTTTAGAGGTTTTGAACCAAGAAACAGTTAGGTGGTATATTTCTTTCTCCTTCCCCATCACCAAGGAGAAAATTATCCCAAACAGAAGTGGAGGGAGAGTTGATTCTAAGGGATGTGATAAATTATAACAATGAACAAACAGTGCCCAGCACTTAGATATCTTATCCACACACACACACACACAAGCAATTATTCCTACAATGATGTTTATTGTATCTCATATGTTGCCCCTCCCTCAGTTTTAAAGTGATAATGAAAAGATCATGATTACCCCTCCCCAGTGGAGTGCAGACCCTTGAATTAGTGGGGAGATAGTACAGCCTTCGGTCTTGGGTCAAACACTTTTTTTTTTTTATGAGCATATTGAAACTGGCCTACAACTAGCTTCTTCTAGAATTTACCTCATTGCAGCATTTGCTTAATTGCAAAATATTGAGAAAATGGTAGATTTCTTTTTGTTTCTTGCATGTTGGTGTGTGTGTGTGTGTGTGTGTGTGTGTGTGTGTGTTTCAGGAAATGCTGTGGGAATAGGTGTTAAATGTGGGTCTCTCTGCCATACAATTCTTAGGTTTCTAGGAGCCACTCTTTTCTTTTTCTGGGACCTGAGTCTACCTGGATCTTCCCATAAGCTATGAGGGGGGGGGAGGTCCAAATAATTATATAACTATATTGGAGACATTTGGTAAAAAAAAAAAAAAAGAACCAATGTAATTGACATGCTATGGTGTCAGGATTCTAGGAATGGCTGTGTGCTAACAAAAATACAGGAACACCTAGAGGAGTTTGACTCCTAGTTTTGTGTTTTCCATGTGATTGTGAGTAATTGCTTCCCTCTTTGTTTCTCAATTTCCTTTCCTATAAATAAGGGTAATCATATTTTCTGCACACAGTTTCAAGAATTCTTTGCGGAAAGGTGTGCAGAAATAACAAGGAATAGATTTGCACATATTAGCAGCTCAATAAATGTTGCCTAGTTGAATCTGACTCAACATAAACAATAGAAAAGAATAACGAGATAAACAATCAAGCTATTTAGCAGGAACACAATCCACAGTATAGACACAGGCAGTGTTGATCAGGTTGGGTTCAGAAGTGAAAGGTTAGGAGGTGAAAACTGGAATGAACTGCAGGCTAAGGAATCGGTAAGATCTGACTGTGGAAAAGCCAGATTGATGCTGAGATGGGGAAGGAATGTAATCCAGCTATTCATTCTGTCAGCACTCAGAACACTACTAAATGGGCCAAGATGAGCAAGTAAGGCCCCTGCCCTTAAGGAGATTACTGTCTCGTGAAGAGGATAGACATTCAAACAATCGCTATAGACTGAAATGTGCAATTATGTGCATTGACTACAGATGGGAAGAGAGTTCATATGGTGTTCAGAAAGGAAAGAAAATAAACATATATGCCCAGGCTATTATGCTCATCTTTAAGCATTAGTAACATCAAATATAAATAACACAAACTTTAAAAATATCATTTGAAATATCTATTATTTCAGTTCCTCAGAATGAAGATGGCAAATACTGGCATCAAAAATTGAAAGTGTTTTTTCAAACATCCCAACTGTCAGTATTTAAAAAAAAATCTAAAATTTAAACTTTCCAACCATGTCTTATGCCATTGCTTAGCATGCATGCTTCCAACATTATTAAAGCTTAAAACTCCACTAAGACTTTGGACACACACTATGTATGTATTTCACATGTGTGCTTATGCATGTATTTCCTATCAGGTTGATAGTGCTATTGCCATGTTCATAGGGAAAGTAGAGAGGGCCCAGAGGAGAGAGATCAAATAATGATTATTCTGCTGGTGACTGCACAACTCACTGTCTTCAGGGTGTGGGAGCTTTTATGTGGTACATAGATCTACTATGTCTCTTGAGGTTTGAGCAGAAAGGGTAGAGGAGGTAGATTTGGGTCCGAAGTGAACAAAGAGGAAGACTTGGCCTAGGTTCTTCAGGTCTTTAAGGGTCTCAAAACAAGGGCCTCAAGACTGCTATCCCCAGGGCCTTTCTCACAGGCCACAGTGTCTCTGATCAGGTCAGGCCATGGGGAAGCTTTAGCCCGGCTGAGAAGGACAGAGGAGAGGTGGTAAGATGGTGAGAAAGAGCATCTTATAAGCTTTAGGGAAGCTTGCTGGCCCTGGATCAAGCCACCTCGTGATACCAGGGCAAGAGCAGCATGCACTAATCCTTTGTAGCAGCCCTTCCTCTTTTCAAGTTGTTAATATGCAGGGGCTGCACCCACACATTGCCCATTTTGCTCTGCTCCCTGGTTTTTGGTTTTGTTGTTGTTTGTTGGTGGTGGGACTTGCTTGCTTGTGTGTGTGTGGGGGGGGGAGGGGGGATGTGTCTAATACAAGAGTGGTGACCAATCAAGGACTATTTCCCCATCATAATTTTCCTTATTTATTTTTAAAAATTTTTTTAAATAAGAAATGATGAGTTTTAATAACCAGTGACATCAACAAAAGTTGAAGACATTGCCTTAAAAAGTTTATGGATTATGGAAACCATCTTGCCAATGACTATCAAGAGTCACATCCTATGAACCAGATATTTTAACAAAAAGTCATATCCAATGAACCAGTAATCATAAGACATTCATCTCAGAAAACAGTCTGAAATTTGAAACCATTAGGTAAAAAATATATATATTATATCAACATTATACATGAGTTGAAAACCACTGCATGTAGTATAAGAACCCAGGAGTAAATTATAGATAAATTAATAATATTTTTTGGAAATTTTAATAACATTGGGATATTCTTAAGAAAGGCAGAGGAGAAAAACCATGAAACTAATGTCCTGCTTTTTTAAACTTAGCATATCACCAAAATGTCCCAGGTTATTCAAGTATAATCCCCCCTCCCTTTTTTTATGTTAATCCTTACCCCAGGATATTTTTTCCATTGATCTTATTTTTTAGAGTGGGAAGGAGGGAGAGAGAGAGAGAGAGGAGAGAGAAGAGAGACGCATCAACTGAGACACATTGATTGGCTGCCTTCCTCACCTGGGATCAAACCTGCAACTCAGGTACTTGCTCTTGACCAGGAATTGAACCTGTGACCCTTTGGTCCTCAGGCCAACACTCTAACCTCTTGCCACATGGGCCGAGCTATATTTTCCCTTTTTAATGTCAACTGTATGTATTGCTTCATTGGGCCATATTGTCTTCATAACCATTATAGTTGCACCCCGTTATTATCAGGAACCTTTACCTTGTGTTAGTGTAATGACAGAGTGCACAGGCATTACCAGAATATGATTAGCAGTCTAGGTTGTAAACATAACATTTTGAATCTTATATTTATTTCCCATTGATAGAACACTATAACTTGTGCATGACATCTACTAGTAATTAATGGCCTGTTTGCAAGTTTTTGCCTAAATGGGGGGGAAAATGGAACTGGTTACGTGCTTGTAGCCAAGGGTGAGGACATTGGGTGTCAAGATGAAAAAGTGGGGTGCTTGAGAAGTATTCTCTTACCTTCGGAATACGCTGCCCAGGACTGAAGAGCGCGGACGGTTTCCTTACCTGATGATGAGCCTTCTATGTAGGCAGTGAGTTGCTTTCCAAGCTGATATTTCCAGGAATTCACTTTCTTTTCTTTGCCAATAAACCTCTCTTCCTCATTACTGTACTGCAAAAAGGAGAGATTCGAGAAAAAGATTAATATTTACTGCACATCTCCAACAGTCGGGCACCGTGCTAAGTACTTTTGTGAATGTAATCAAATTTAACCCTAAATTTACTACTTTCTTAGATGAGACTATAGAAATTCAAGGCATTTACTTAGTGTGTAGAAAGTAAAGCACTTAATTTGTAGGTGACTTCAGATTCAAATCCAGGTCTGTTTGACCCTAAATACTAAGAAATTTGCTCTTTGGAAACATTATAAAGGAGAAGGCCCTAAGAAATCTCTTGGTGGAAATTAAAAACTAAATTCATTTGACTTTTTTGGCCTCATTTTATTAAATATGGAGTTAATTTGACATGTCCCGGAAAATGTGTCATCATGGAACGTCTTGTTTTCCCTTGGGTCACCCAGAAAGCTTGGAAAGATGTATGTCCAAAGTGAGGGGACCCTCTTAAATACAGATTGAGAATGGCTGGCTCATTAAAATAATTTAGATGAAAGAGAATCTGTGGTCAAACCAAAAATGCAAGGTTGATTTCCAGAATAGGCGTTCTGTTATTATTGTTAGTGCGTTTCTTTTTCCATTTATTTTTCTAGATTTGTTTTTCATGAAGTGTCTGCCCATAGAGGGAAAGATCAGTGGCCAGAGTGGACCACAAGAAAGACTCTCACAGGCCGCAGCACTGAATCCTCTGGAATGTCCCTCCCAAAAGAAAGCGTGTCCTTCCATTGGTGCTGGGGCCACCTGGATCTAGAGGGGGACAAATTTATCTGCTCAAGCTACATGGAGCACCTACGTGTCCAGCCAGGCTGGTGGAACACGTTTCCTGACCCACATTCACTCTTCCCCGGGTCTCCAGCTCTGGAAGATCTTGGTACTGGGTGTTATTTTTTTTCTGGTAGGACCCCTGAGCCCTCTGGAAGCACAACACAGAGGACAACCACTGACTTTTATGACATGATTTGGTTCCAATGACAATCCCATGCTTAAGGCATGCTTAATATCAACCAGAGTCCTCAGTCCTCATTTTTAAAAAATATGTTTTTATTGATTTCAGAGAGGAAGGGGGGGGGGGGGGGAAGAGAAGCATCAATGATGAAAGAGAATCATTGATCAGTTGCTTCCTGTAATCCCCTTACAGGGGATCGAGCTCCCAACCCAGGCATATGCCCTAACTGGGAATTGAACCATAACCTCCTGATACCTAAATCAATACTCAACCACTGAGTCACACCAGCCAGGCAAGGGTCCTCATTTTAAAGGTGAACAAGGCAGGCTCTAGATGGGACAAAGGACTTCTTCTAAAGTGTATAATTAGCACATGCCCAAGAAGAGAGCCTCAGCCCATTTATTTACCACCTCTAGAGCTAATCTTAACATTCATATGTCAAAGATGTTTGACTAGAAGAGATTAAATAAGAGTTCTCGAGATTCTTCTGATCTGTTCCTCAGAGATTGAAATGCTCCAGTCAGCTGGGTACTTTGATGAGCTTCTGTGCCATCGTTTCAGTGAGCCTGAGAGGGCTCAGCTGGTCACAGTAAGAAGTGTCTTGAATTCACACGCTGGTGTCCTGCTCAGATCCATGGTTCCCATTAGTGTTTGATTTTCATTTACTTTCATGTGGAAGCCAGCCTGCTGGGATCCAGAGGGACAGTCTTGCATGGATGGCACACAGAAGAACAGATTTTAAATCACGGCCTCCCCAGATTTAAAGCACCAAAAACACTCAGCTCGCATTGCCTCCAAACCAGCACCATGGGTAACAGGGTGGGACCCCATAGATAAACACCGGGGATGTCACCCATATCGGAGAGGTACCTTTAACCAGGCAATTTACTATGGTGCTTTCCTTCTTAAATTTTTAATTTTCCTTTTTATTCATGATGTTGTTAGTGACATTTCAGATCATTAATATGGGGGTAGATATTGTAACTTAACTTGCAAAAGTCTTACTGAACTCCAAAGAATTTATGAGAAGGAAAAAAGAATAATATATTTTGAAATAATTTATTATAGATATATATAAATGCTTTTCTAATTGTTAAGCACAGAATAGTGGTGTACCCTAGAGTAAAGGGGTCAAAATTGTCAGGAAACTGGGTTTACAGGTAACATTTTATTTGACCTGTTTATGTTAACATTTTCATGATTTTCCACAGTATATATAGTTTTTTCTTCAGAGATAAGAGCCATGGATGTCAATCATACAAAGTTCAGAAACTATAGAGACGAGGGCTAGCTCTTCGGCCCTGCCTTCATTGAGATGTTGGCAGCGAAGGGCAGAGATTTGTCATGACAAGGTTCGCCAACAGCTGAGCACATACCTTACCTTCTGCACTACCTCGAGTAGCTGCTTATCCCTAAATGTGTATTTTCTCTCACCGAGAACATGTTACCTTTCATTCCACCTAAAAATATATCAAAGCGATTTTGAGATTCTAAGGTATTTTTTCCTGTGACAAGAGCTAATTCATAGAACTGTCAATCCATTGAGAGCCTGCTAGCTATTGGGCCATTGTGTCGGTGATAATATTCATGTTGCTATACATTTCTGATTCTCAACTCACAAATGGAGGCAGGCCACACTGAGGAGGTGTGTGCGTGTGGTGTGTGTGTGTGTGTGTGTGTGTGTGTGTGTGTGTGTGTGTAATGTGATGGAGCATACTCCAAATTTCAACTGTCTTATCATACCAGTGTCCTTCCCTGCCGCCCCTGCCCTGGCCCAGCATACAACCTGGGAAGCATATTTCTGGGGTGAAGAGAGAGCATAGAAAATGATGAGGAAGCATTTGGGGCATAGGTTACAAAAGATTGAGAAACACATGCAAGTTCACATCTGGAATGTGGGTCAATCCTTTCCCAGAACGGTTACATCACTTGTTCCACAAAGATTGATTGAATGTCTGCTGTGTGTCCAGCACTGGAGAGGCTGCGATGAATCAGATAAAATCCCCTATCCTCCCAGAAGCTCATAGTCTATGAGATGTCAAATGATGACAGAGCAGCGGGATACCAATTTTTGCAGGAAGACAGTGTTATGGGTCACAAAGGAGGTGAGGGGAAAGGTCTAGAAAGGCCTCCCTGGAAGGGATGACTTTGGGATTCAATTTGGAGGCCTGAGGAGTTCACCTGCCTGGGTCAAAGGAATGGCTGGGGGGTTGTAGGCGGGGCGGGGGGGCGGGGGAGCATTAGAGCAGCAAAGAGACCGGGAGGCCAAGGCAGAGTGCTGTGCCTGGGGGCAGTGACTTCAGCATGCCAGGCTGATCAGGGATGGGTGGGGAGGGGCTGGATGTGAGGCTGGAAGGCAGGACCAGGTCCAGATTCAGGCACTTTCTGGTGGCTGACTGTGTACATGTGGGCTCTGCTGTGTGGGCAACAGAGAAAACCTGCAATCATTTTAAGCAGGAGGGGTGGCACGTTCAATTGGGTGCCTGATGGTGCTTGACTTTCAAGGAAACTCTAACCCTGCTGCTGGCTTTTATAAAGTATTTTCTCTTACAGAAGATATTTTCCTTTAGGACTCAGGATTGAGTTCATAGTTTGGGCAAGGTTAGCGAGTGGACAGGGAATCTCTGAGAAACAAACAAACAAACACACAAAAACTGGCCAAAGGCTTGTCATGAAGTAGGGAAAGTGCAAAGAAGGGGTTTTTGTTTTGTTTTGTTTTGCTTTTCATACTCAAGTATTTATTTACATCCTACACTAACATAGACTATGTGGTGGAAGCCCACACTTGCTTGTATTTGAGGAAAAGGACAACACCCAACTAAAAAAGGGTGTGGTTATCTTGCCAATGAAAGAGCCCAGTTCTGAGTTTTGTTCCAAAACCGCAGAGGTTATTCTGTGCTCCTATCACAGCAAATGACTGCAGCGTCTCGAGACTACAGACCAGGAGGGGAAGACTGTTAACCTTGGACATGAGAGGAGCCCCCTCCAGCCCTACAGGCTGTGATGCAAACGGTCTGGTTCCCAGAGCTCACCCTGTCTCCCCTCTTCCCACAGATAACACCGCGGGGGTGTATGCCCGGCGCGGGGGCTTCAGTCGGCAGAAGCAGGATTTGTACCTCCTTCCCATCGTGATCAGCGACGGTGGCATCCCACCCATGAGTAGCACCAACACCCTCACCATCAGGGTCTGCGGGTGCGACGTGAATGGGGCGCTGCTCTCCTGCAACGCCGAGGCCTACATCCTGAATGCCGGCCTGAGCACAGGCGCGCTCATCGCCATCCTGGCCTGCATCGTCATTCTCCTGGGTAAGGGCTCCCCTGGCACCTGCAGGGAGGGCATTCCTAGATGCCCATCCTTGAAACACAGATATTTCTGAGGCCAGGCTGGCTGCTAGAACTAGGCTGTGTGAAATCTGAGACAGAGGCAGTTCCTGCTCCTGCATTTTATGGAATGGGGTGTGTGTGTGGGTGGGATGGGGGGGGGAGGGGGGGAGGGAAATTAACCAGCAGTTAGAGCAGAGTTGGGGGAAGGCTGATAAGCAACTTGCCAGGTACCCAGGACTGAATAGTAGAAGCCACCTGGGGGTGCCGTGGGGTCACCAGAGAAGGTTTTGCAGGAAAGGAATCTGGCAGAGACCTGGTATATGAGCAACGCTTTGCCATACAAGAGGAAGGAGAATGATTAGAGGCAGAAAGAATAATCATGAAGCAAATGACTGTGTGTGAAGGACTCGAGGAATTGGAGGAAGGTTGAAGGTCCCCTGCTGGAAACTGGATCTTGACTCCCGCTCTAATTAGCATATGTCATATCTGGGGTTATGCCTGGGCTTAAGGGGACCCTGAGAATTCTTTCTGCACGAGCAAACTGGGCTAGGGACCCCTCTTCTGCTCTTTCCTCCCACCTGTGGTTTCCTCTGTGATAACAGGCATGTACTGAGGCTCATAACATCCACCATGGCTGGGCCTCAGGAAGAGTAGATCAGTTCCCCCAGCTTCTCAGAACCTATAAGTGACAAAAGTCAAGATTCAAATGCAAGTATGTCTGACACCGAGTTTATGCTTTTTTCACGATGTGTAGTCGCCTGCTGAATGAATGAATGGGGTTCAGTTTCATAGGGGAGAACCAGTGAGCTCAGTTCCACAGAGAGTTCCTGACGATTGTCTGGGTACCAGGCCCCCTGTCTGGCCCTGGGGGGAGGGGTTGAAGAGAAGACCTAGACAAGATCTCAGTGATGGATAAGTTCATCGTCTATGGAGGAAAATACGCCTGAACAGATAAACTACAGAGGCACTTAGGGCGGTGAACCAAAGTTGTTGGGGGCACAAGAATAGAAAGTGCCTTACCTTGACTGGGAAGGTCAAAAGGTCAGAGACATCTTACTGGTCAGGTCCTGAAAGAGTTTCCCATTGGGTGAAAGAGGCTGGGATGGATGGCTATTGCAGGCAGAACACAAAAGAGCGCTAAGAAATTCACAGGCTACCTGGGGAACCAGGGCTGGGTACCACCTGATAAGGATTATGATGATGGTGGGAACGGGAGCTGGTCGGTGCAAGAAGCAGGTGCTAAGAGCTCAATCTGGTGCCAGGAAAGGTTTCCAGGATGAAGGATAAGACGGAGTCAGCCAAGCAAAGCGAGTCAGAGGAAGTGGTTTGGGCAAAAGTGTTGTCAAGAACAAGGCTGAGAGGAAGGACACTGCTTGATGAGCTGCTGGGGACCGGATACGGACTGGGCAGGTGCAAGCACTCATCCCTGCATCTCACAGTGATACAGGACCCAGCGGGGGGGGCTCTCAGATCACCTGCCACATTCAGTCACGAACATCTTCTCCAGTGTTGCTGAGTGTGGGGGAGTGTCCTAATGGAACAGTGGAGAAGCCCCCTGGGAGGAGGCAACAGATAAAGAGTGAACCTTGCCTGAACTTCCCCTAGAAGCACCTCTGCCCACTCGCCCATGTTGCCTGAGCTGAGTGGGATCCCTTCCTTCACCTGGAGTTCAGGATGATGCTCTTTTCCTCCATTCAATCAAATAAGAGAAGACTTGTCTCTCAGGGTCTTTATACACTGTACGGTGGTTTGAAGATATAGCACTATTTCTCATGAAGAGAGAGTAGGTCCAGGCTGACCCCACCCCCAGAGCTCTGGGCCAGAGCAGGGCATCGCCTCCCATACAAAGGGAGGCCTGAGCCCTGTGAGCAGACCCGTCTGTAACCTAGAAAGGCAGCTGTCTCCCTTTGCCCAAAGAAACTGGCCTCAGCCATGTTTAAGAGGCTGCAGATCACATATTTTAGAAGGCTCCCAATTCTCAGGAAGATGACTTCCAAGTAGGGACTGACTCATTTGTAAAAAGCTCAAAATAGCTCCAGCATGCCGCTTTGTTGGGATATCATATTGTCCTGGCAGCATTCTGCAGAGGGAGAGCGGGTGGAGGGCGCGTAACACGTCTGTGGGGGTTCTAGGTCAAGCTCTCCTTTCATAGACGGGTTCCCAGTTCTGTGCTTTGTGGGAAGCAGCGCTCCCCCAGGCAGGGAACCCAGGAATACTGGGCCGCACCTGTTCTCACTTGCCTTCTCCTCCCTTGTAGTCATAGTGGTGTTGTTTGTGACCCTGAGGAGGCAGAAGAAAGAGCCGCTCATCGTCTTTGAAGAAGAAGATGTCCGAGAGAACATCATCACCTACGACGACGAAGGGGGCGGGGAGGAAGACACGGAGGCCTTTGATATCGCCACCCTCCAGAATCCCGATGGCATCAACGGGTTTATCCCGCGCAAAGACATCAAGCCCGAGTACCAGTACATGCCTAGACCTGGGCTCCGGCCAGCGCCCAACAGCGTGGATGTTGATGACTTCATCAACACGAGAATACAGGAGGCGGACAATGACCCCACCGCCCCTCCCTATGACTCCATCCAAATCTACGGCTACGAAGGCCGGGGCTCGGTGGCCGGGTCCCTGAGCTCCCTGGAGTCGGCCACCACAGATTCAGACTTGGACTATGACTACCTACAGAACTGGGGACCTCGTTTTAAGAAACTAGCGGACTTGTACGGTTCCAAAGACACTTTTGACGACGACTCTTAACAATAACGATACAAATTTGGCCTTAAAAACTGTGTCTGGCGTTCTGGAGAACCTAGGAGATATGGAAACAGGTATTTTTTTAAATCAAGGAAAGGCTCATTTGAAACTTAGCAACATTTTACAGAGAGGATACGTTTAATAAAGCCGAAAGGACATCAAAGTGGTAAATACTGTGAAGTACCTTTTCTCACACAAAAAAAAGGCAAAGGTTGAAGTTGTTTATCAGCTTCACTGGAGGGAAACCACTTGGCGTACGGAATATTTAAGCGAAGGAGAAACCTAACGGTGAACTTGCAATGAAGGGGAATCGTGTATGTGTTATGAACATCTAAGTCCTTCTTTCTTCTTTTTCTTCCTTTTTTTTTTTTTTTATTTGTCAAAGAAGCTTCCACAAAATTAGAAAGGACAACAGTTCTGAGCTGTAATTTCGCCTTAAACTATGGACACTCTATACGTAGTGCATTTTTAAACTTGAAATATATACTATTCAGCCAGCTTAAACCCATACAATGTATGTACAATACAATGTACAATTATGTCTCTTGAGCATCAATCTTGTTACTGCTGATTCTTGTAAATCTTTTTGCTTCTACTTTCATCTTAAACTAATACGTGCCAGATATAACTGTCTTGTTTCAGTGAGAGGCGCCCTATTTCTATGTCATTTTTAATGTATCTATTTGTACAATGTTAAAGTTCTTATTTTTAGTATACATACAAATATCAGTATTCTGACATGTAAGAAATGTTACAGCATCACACTTATATTTTATGAACATTGTACTGTTGCTTTAATATGAGCTTCAATATAAGAAGCAACCTTTGAAATAAAAAAAAGATTCTTTTTTAATTCTGGTTTTGATTCTTAACATTGGAAAAATTAAGTACTTTTTCTAATGACCCCTTTATATTTCTAATTCAAGATATTGTGATCTTTGAATAACCCTATTTATGATCTGTTTGAGTCCACTGCTTTTACTGTTTATTTAAAATCAAATGTGTTTTGCAAATATGTTTTTGGATAAGATTCTGTAATATCGTGCATAGCTTTGTTTGTACAATCTCAGTGTTAGCTTCCTGGCTTCTCTTCGCACCCATCTTCTGAAAAAGGAGGATGCTAAAGATCTAGGTCAGTCTATGACTTTGCAATACTAGTTAAATCATATGCATATATTGTATATCAGTAATTCGATAGTTCCAAGAGATGAATCTGTGAGAGGAAATGAGGTGATCAGAACTCTAAAGTTCAAGATGTAATTTTTTAAAAATATATTTTTATTGATTTCAGAGAGGAAGAGAGAGGGAGAGATGGAAACATCAATGAGAGAGAACCATTGATCTGTTGCCCCCTACATACTCCCTACTGGGGATTAAGCCCACAACCCAGGCGTGTGCCTGACAGGGAATTGAACTGTGACCTCTTGGTTCGTAGGTTGGCACTCAACCACTGAGCCACACTGGCCGGGCCAAGATGTAGATTTTATGCCCCAATCTAGCATTTTGGGGGTGGGGGTGAGAGGAGTCAAAAATATAAACTTGCCACAAGTAGCTATCAGATCTCCAGTGTTCTGTTCCCTTCCTTTGATCTTGCCAGGGTGTCATCATGCTCTGATGGTTAAAACTGCTCACTTTTCCTCTTAATTTTAGCTTCTCTTAAAATAAGATGGTGTTTTAAACTTTGTCAAAGAAAGAGCAATTCATTTCCAAACCTTTGTTTTAAAATGGGCTTTGGTCCATGGGCTCAGAATGAGGGTAGGGACCCTGGTGGGTTCTGAGGGTAGATGCCATTTGATGAGTGAGTTTGCCTACCGTCTCCCACAGTCCCATCCAGCTGCCAGGGACAGCGACATCTGTGAAGGACATCACACCTGCTCAGGTGGGCCAAAGGTCAGAAACACAGCAATACTGGGGGGGGGGGCGGCGCGAACAAAGGAAGTAATGCTGCAAGTGCTGCCCCCCTTCCCCCCTGGACATGGGGCACATGCTTGCTCTTGGATTGCAGACAATTTTTAGACTCATCTTGTTTTTTCTTCTTTTTACTTGTGAAAATTTCTTTGAGGCATTTCTTGGTATCTTGCTGCGTACTATTTTTATGACTGAGTCGAAATCCATACAAAGAGAAATGTTTCCACGAAAGTGCGCACTTCCATCTTCCTTTGCATTTAAATCAAGTTGTCTGAACGCTTCAGTGGAATAAATTCTGTGGACAATGTCACTTTGGAATCTTTCATTTCAGCGAAGGATTGCACATTCTCAATACTTCCATAATTGCCGGTTTTGTTCATTTTTTTATATAGTTTTTGTAATCCTAAGAATATTTTGCTAGATTTGCACAGCTCTCCAACTGAATTTGAAATGAAGAAATCACTCACAAGGAGTATGAATAGCACTTAAACAAGGATGCAGCACTAAGTAACCCTGTCACCATGGATGATCTTCTTTTCTACAGATGTATTTGGATTCAATTTGACAAGTCTGTTTTCAGGTTTTTATGTTTAAGGCTTTATTTTTTTTTAAAGGCTGTCTTCCTTTCAATAGTTAAAATACTTGTTTTTCTTATTCTCTTCTCTTTTTTTACTTTAAGCTTCTATTGTTTGTAGAACCCTCGCAGAAGCTTGGAAATAAAGTGTCTTTTCCGGCTAGTGGAGTCCTTTCTCATTTAGAACCTATTGCCTTAAAAGCAACCTTAATTTCCAGGGGCCTCCCTTATTTCACTGCTTTCTGACATCATTCCGCTAAAAGGAGCACTGCCCTGTTCTCTGTCCTTCTTGCCCTTGGGCAGTGGGTATTGCTTACATTCATCATTCATTCATTTATTCCTTCATCATCATCTCATAATTTCAAATGAGAAAGGGAGAGGGAGAGAAAGATAGAAACATCAATGATGAGAGAGGATAATTGATTGGCTGCCCCCTGCACTCCCCCTACAGGGGATTGAGCCCACAACCCAGGCATGTGCTCTGACCGGGAATCGAACTGTGACCTCCTGATTCATAGGTCGATGCTCAACCACTGAGCCACGCCGGCTGGGCCTTGTCTTCGCTTGTGCTGGTTAAAGGATGCAGAATGAATCTTGCTACCTTCCTTGACATCTTTCAATCTTCCCAAATCTGTTCCAAAATATCTATCCGCTTTTGTCTTATGGTCTCCCGCTTACTTCTATGCTTACCCACCTCCCTGACCATGTAACTCGGTATTTTCTCTTCTTCAGGATTGAGGGAACAAAAAATATAATGGGAGATGGTGAGATGTGGACCGTGAATGGAAGGCAGGCCAAGTGCTGCAGGTCCTAGAAAGATCTCCTGTGTAGCTAAATGTAGAGGCCATTTGTCCTGGGAACGGTAGGGACACAGGAGAGCAGATGATCTATGTCACTTGGAGAAATTTACTAAACACACACAATCCTGTGCCCAGAGAGGATGGCTCAGCGTGTCAGGCGGGACCCAGTCAGCAGTGTTCAGAATTGCTCTGGGGTAATTGTGCGACATCCTTCCCTTCCTTCGGAGAGACTGCAGGACACTGAGGGACAAGTTGGGATCCTGAGCAGAAGAGCAGCTACATCCACCTGGCAGGCAGTGTGGAGGACGGGTTAGGAGCATAACACCCTAGAGGCATGCCGGGAGGGGCTTAATGAAAGTCAAAATGCAGTACACGGAGGGTTTCACATAATCCAGTAAGCTGAGGACGGCAAAGAGGCAGAGCTTCTCTGCTCCGGCACTGCCACCAGCAGGTCTAGACCTTCCTCACCTCTGATCTGGAAGCCCACAGGTGCCTCATAGCCTCCGTCTACCTCCAACCTCTCCTCCCAAAGAAGCCAGAGCCACGGGAACTCACCACCCTGATCACGTGACTCCACCACTGAACTCTTTTCACTAGCTTCCCCAAGTCTTTGCACCAATTCCTATCCCCTTACTTCACTGCTGTCCATGGCCAGGGCCCGGCAGACCTCTCCAAGGTCACCTTAATCCAGCCTCTTCTCGGCGCACTGTGCTCAGGCTCGCCAGCCACCTGTCAGGTCCTCCTGCAGATAAAATGAACCCCCTTTCCTTTTGAAGCAAGTCACCCTTCGTTGATGTCTTCTGCATCAATTGCAACTCTTTAAACTTTGCTCATTCCGTGTCTGTGGGTCTCACGGCCCCACCAGCATGTAAGCTTCAAGAGGCAAGGCTGGGCTTTCCCTTTCCCACAATACCTGGCACTCTTCCTTTCCAACATGGGCCAGGCAGAGTGGCTCCCGCAGAGCAGGGTGGCGAGAAGAAGAAAGGCTGTTCTGCGATCAACGAGGTAGTGACCAGAGACTACGCTATCAACACTCACAAGTCCATCCAGGGAGTGGGTTTCAAGAAGCATGCCCCTCGAGCATGCAGAGAGATGTGGACATTTGCCCTGAAGGAGATGGGAACTGCAGACATCCGCATTGACACCGGGTTCAACAAAGCTGTCTGGGCCAAAAGAATAAGGAATGCCCCATCCTGTATCCTGGTGCGGTTATCCAAAAATGTAATGAGGAGGAAGTCACCAAACAAGCTGGAAATGTTGGTCACCTATGTCCCTGTCACGCTTTCAAAATCTACAAACAGTTCATGTGGATGAGAACTAACTGCCGATGGTCAAATAAACTTATAAAATGGCAAAAAAAAAAAAAAAAAAAAAAGAGGAGGGATCTTGTCTCATCATATGCCCAGTTCTTTGCCTGGTGCCTGAAATATAATAGGCATGCAATCAATGCTTCTTAAATGAATGATGGCAGATGTATCTGGATTTGATGACTGGTCAGAGAATGCCAGTGTGATTTTAAGCTACCTTACCTAAGAAATTGAGGGGATTGTGATCTTGGTACCTGGGATGGTAAATTTTAAAGAAGTGGGTTTAGGGAAAGGAAGTTGAATTAAGATTGGGTTGGACCTGTAGATTGGATGTGCTTGTGTACTGGATGGGATGGTCTAGCAACTAGCCAGAAATATGGACATGTTGCTCGCTCACTACAGATGTAGGGCTGGGCAGGTGAGTGGAAGTCATCAGATGGTAGTTGAAGTCTCAGGAGTGACTGTGTTTCTATCGGGTTCACTGCTCACTCCCAACTTTAAAGGGGTATTTCAGTGGTGAGGTGAGTCCCTCTGGTGTTGGAGAGTAATGCTGACTTGTGTTCGATTAATAAGGATAATTAGAAAACATAAATCTTATCCTTGTATGTCAAATGCATTGAAAAATAAGAAGGGAATATTAATTAACTCACTAATACTTTTCTTCAATTAGTGAGACTTCTTCCAGCTCATACTGCATGGGAGAGAATGTCCTAGATACAAAACACTGACCTCATTCCTTTGGGAAGACAGAGTAAATGCTACAGTCCCCATGTTACCCTCGGAAACTGTAGACCGGAGAGGCTCAGCCTCTCTCCAGAGCGTGCACAGGATCCAAACTTCAAAATCAGGTCTCATTTCTCTCTCCTGAGCCAACAATAGAGTACAATTCGGCACATGGTAGTTTAGTTTCATTGAACTGTTAATCAACAGTTTCCTACCACCCCAAAAATAATTTATTTTAAATAAAAATAATTATCCGATCATGAATTCACTTACATGGACTATAATATGTAGCACGATATTGGCAAGGTAACAGGTAACATAATTTTTAAATGTCTTACTAAAAATAATAATAAATTCACAATATTATGAATTATATTTTAATTAGATAGAAACTATGCATCAAATGGTATTTGAAATTTGGATCAGCGTTGTGAACCCTAAGACGAAAGATTCATTTAATGTGAACCCCAAGAAAGAATTAATTTGCTGAGATGAACTCCCCTGGGTGAATCCAGGACACATATTTATGAATAATAAGAGTCTAATGACCGTGTGCTGATGGGGGTTACTCCCCTGCTCTGTGTATTGGGAAGAATCTCAGATTGAACTCAGCTTTCAATGCTATGCCTGGCTTATTTCCACCATATGAATCAAACACTATAGGAAAACCTAAGTTTCATCTTTCTACCTACAGAATGAGACCTGCCCCGCCCAATCAGAACTACACAGACTGCATCCTCATTTGCATCTATACTGACCAATCAGAAAGCACAATTTGGATACTTCATTTACATGACATGCATCTAATTGGGAACCTGGACAGGAACTTTTTCTGTAAAAGGTAGCTCCCCTTTGCCTCACTGGCACACAATTTAGGTTGCTACCTGCATCTGTGTCTCCTGGGCTGTGTCTCCTGGGCTGCAGCTCCTTTTGCTCACATAAATGCTTTTTATTATTTATTGCATCTAACATTAATTTTGGTTTACAGCTTCTCAAGAATTGCACAAATGCTGACATTTCTAATATAAATCAATTTTATCTTTGATATATTTTTGCTCATTTTTTAAACAATGGTGCTCCTTCTTTTATAGACACAATTCTTTGAAAATATTTAGATCTGAAGACATATAATTTTCATTAGGATACTTTTTTATAACATTTCTGATGAGTTTAATTTAATCACATTTTACTTCATTTAGCACTCAGGAAATTGGAAATTATTTTGTGTTATGAAATTTTCTTCCTTTTTTTTTGCAAGCACTAACTGGGAGGTGAAAGAAATGGTAGTGCTTGGAAATGTAATTTTCAAGTTTCTCTCTCTCATGAATTAGTAGAGAGGTCCTCGTGATGGCGCTGACCTGGCAAACCAGCCCAGCCCTCCCGTGGGGCACCCTCTTGTGTCTTTTCACTATGGATTTCCAACACAGAATTGGTGCAGGGAAAATATTAGGGGCAGGAATATAGGGACAGATAAAGAAAAATAAAGTCTTCCTTTCGTGTTCTATGTCATAGAGTGTTCCAAACTACTAGGAATGCATATATTAGTAAGAATTCCTTTGCTATCTTCCCTCTCCCCACCCCCAGGCTGTGATAGTACATTAATCATGCTTTGGACTTAGAGTTGACAGGGCTGGATATTCCTCTGAGGATAGTCCCCTAAAACACACTCAGATCAGACTGGGCCCTGACTCACAAATGTAGTCCCAGCAGATACCTTGCTTGTACAAGCCGTGTAGAACGATCTAATGTCTAGGGTCTCACTTCCTTAATCACTCTGTGACCCATGTCCTCTGACTGATGCCCAGTTTCTTGGGGTCCTGCCAAAGGGTGACCTGTGGGTCAGCTCAGTCAGATGGACATCGCACCCCGGTGTCTTCACTGAGAGTGGAGGTGGAGCGGTCATCTCCCCTCTCACTGCTATTATTTCTTCATTGGGTTTAATCTTGCATCAAACCGCTTGCAAAGCTATCTGGCTGCAGGCTATGTCTGCTTTCTCCAGGGCAAATATCCTTGAGGCTAAAGCACAGAACATCCTGGCTGGCAGTCTTCTTTAAAATTGAATCGAGTGGGGCAGAAAATACAAGGAGAATCAGATCTGATTAATATTGAGCAAAAGTATTCTGCCAGGTCATTCTGGTGGTGGGATGCCTGTGTGGTTCTAGCTAATGTTGGATGTATGCAGTTGTGTAGTGATAAGTGGTAAGGAGAGAAACATTTATAAACTGGGGGAAGTGGGAAGACACTGCCAGATGGAAGAGAAAGTGCTCAGTATTATGGTCTGGCCAGCCCTTAGCGAGAAGGTGATAGTTGAGGGAAGTCCTGGCGGAAATGAGCAGCTAATCAGAGGACATCTGGTCTAGAAGCATTCCAGGCAGTGAGAGCAGCAGGAGCAAAGGCAAAAGAGGGAGAAGGAAAAATATTTATGTGAAATTCTTTAAGTGAAGGGATTATACCTTTAACATCCCAATGGCTCATATAAATCAATAAGGCACTAACAGATAAATGAGCAAAGATGAGGAACAAACAACAAAAGAAGAACTGCAATTGACTAGCAACAAGCCAGAAAACCATGTATAAAATATCATCATCTAGTAATCAAATACATACACACCAAACTAAAGTAGCATTTGAACTGCTATATTTCAATGGAACCAAAATAAAGACAGTTGAAATTTTAACACTAGCACTGGTAAGAATTCAGAGAAACCAACACTTCAATGTTTGTTGATTTTTAAATCCTCACCCAAGTACATGCTTTTATTGATTTTAGAGAGAGAGCGAGAGGGGGAAACATCACTCAGTTGCTTCCTGCACCTGCCCCAACTGGGATCAAGCCCACAACCCGGGCATGTATTGTGACCGGGAATCGAACTAGAGACCCTTTGATACAAAGGACGACGCTACAAGGAACTGAGCCACACTGGCCAGGGGAACAACTTTAATGCTTTGTTGGCAGACATGGAAATTGGTATACTTCTTGGAAAATTAATTGGCAGTGTGTTTCATGAGCGAAATTGTCACATGAGCAATTTACCCAGGGATGTCATCCAAGGGTGGAAAAGTTTGTACATGTGTATATCACAAGATGGTCAGTGGTATCAGAAGCGACTTACTAATAAATGCCCAGCACCACCACACGGGCCAAGGCATTGTGGCACATTCTCCCAGGGGGTTATATATGTAGCTTTTAAAAGTCATGATTCAAACATGATTCAGTAATATGGTGACATGATAAATGCCTATGCCATCTTGTTAAATGCGAGTGGGTGGAGTCAGTATAGAGCATTATACTAGTATGCGGATCTTGATTATAGTTTAATTTTACAAACTATATTCACGTGTGCTTATTTCTGTGCTTACATATATTTTATGTTTACTCCATGTGGAAGAAATGATGGCTTCTGTAATAGAGTTATCCAAAAAAACAGAAACAACGGGATATAAATATGAGAGAGAGAGACTGAGATTTATTGACTATCCTAATGGTAGAAGTTTCGAAAGTCCAAAATCTGCAGTGTAAGTCAGCAGGCTGGAGACCCAGGGAAGAGTTGCAGTTTGAGTCCAAAGGCAGTCTGCTGGCAGAGTTGCCTCTTCTTTTGGGGACATTAGTCTTTTCCTATTTAAGCCCTCAACTGATTGGATGAGGCCCACCCACACTATGGAAGGTAATCTGCTTTACTCACACTCTGCTAATTTAAATGTGGGTCTCATCTAAAATATATCTTCACAGAAACGTCTAGAATAATGACTGATCAAATATCTGGGTACTGTGGTCTAGCCTGGTTGACACATAAAATGAGCCATTGCAGCTTGCCACAGCTCCAAGGTTTATATGATGTGTCAAGTCCATAATGAAAAGAGAACTCAAAACACAAAAACAAACCAAAAAAAAAAACACTTTAAGCATGAAAGGATATGATAAAAAATAATTAAAAAGACCATCAGAACTTACAGCTTAATAAAATAAAGGGGAAAAAATGAAGAATTAGGTCACAAAACTTTCTGGCCTTAATAAACAAGAGCATCTGCATCCTGTGCCAGCCTCCCAGCAGGCTTCCTGATCCAGACCGGAAGTCCCACGAGGCAGCTGCTTGGCGTACCTATGTGTACTTAACACTGGGCAGGCCTCCTGCCAATGCCAGGGCTTCTCCAGCTGCCAGGATGGAGCCCTCAACTCCCATTAATCCCATTAAGAACAAGCCAACGACTTTAATTTGGATTCTTGATTGAACTATAAACTCCACTCCATCTGCTTCATAGTCTAAGCAATGGCTAGGCCAACACTTCCTGGCAAGGAATTAACGTAAACACTCGATTTGGGGACAAGGACAGTTGAGGATGGTGCCAACTCCCTTATGAGTGGGAAGGTCTCCTGAGCATGAGAGGGGACATTGTCTTGATATGTCCATTCATGATTCTTAGGCCCACCTGGCATCTGTGGGGGTGCAAAAGGTTACTGCTTCTGTGAATACAAGGGATAAAAGCCCCTTCCCATCATCCCTTTGGGCAGTGCCAGTGCAGGCTGGCGGGCTTGCACAAGAAGTTCTGCTCATCCCCAATGTGGGAGGGAAGCATTCTTGACCTGTTCCCCTAAAATAGAGCTTCCCCCCTAGGAGAGAGGGATGGGTGGGTGGAGACAGCCTCTCACCTCCCAGCCACTATTGGAGTAGAGCACAGAGCCTGTGACATGGGGCTTGGGGATACAGACTGAAGGGTGGGCTTGTGACCCCACACTGCGAGCTGGGGAGGGGGCCTGTGTTCTTGGGCGTCCTTGTCCAGAGTGGAGGGCTCAGGGTAGAGCTTTATAACATGGGGTTGGGGAAAGGAAGCTGGTCTTGGCTTGTACACCATGGACTCTTGCTTTTCATAATGGAATTTAGCAAATTTTCTTGAATATATATCTCTTCACTGGAAAATGTCCTTGGGACAATTTTCAGACATATTAAATAATTGTGTGTTTTTTTGTGTTATGTTTTATAATTTCACCAGTTAAATTGTGTTTGTGCTGGGGAAAGGGACCACCAAGCTCATTACTCCATCATTTTAGAAGTCCTGGAATTATTTTCTTCCCCCACCAAGTGCATAACATATCAAAGCAGGGAGCAGTGGATGCTTTGTCCACACACGATCTCAATTTGCTTCCATGACCACTTTGCTTTATCCATCTAAACTTCTATCTCTTAAGTCTGGATTGCTGGAACTACGCTCCAACTTCACCCCTCCCCCACAGACTTAGTGTTCATTTATCTTCCTGTTCTTTCTATGAAAGTGTTTATCTAGTGCTTTCAAACCCTTGACTTCATTTCTCTGTAGCAGATTTCTATGTGCTTAGCATCTGAAAGGGGTTTAATAAATCTTAAGTTTCCCTCCCTCCCTTCTTCCCTCCCTCCCTCCCGCCCTTCCTTCCTTCCCTTTCTTTTTTCCTCCCTCCCTCCCTTCCTTCCTTCCTTCCTTCCTTCCTTCCTTCCTTCCTTCCTTCCTTCCTTCCTTCCTTCCTTCCCTTCCCCTTCCTCCCTCCCTCCCTCCCTCCTTCCCTTCCTTCCTTTCTTCCTTCCTTCCCTCCTCCCTCCGCTCCCCTTCTCCTCCCTCCCTCCCTCCCTCCCTCCCTCCCTCCCTCCCTCCCTCCCTCCCTCCCTCCCTCCCTCCCTCCCTTCCTTCCTTCCTTCCTTCCTTCCTTCCTTCCTTCCTTCCTTCCTTCCTTCCTTCCTTCCCCTGTAGCACTCACCTGCTATGCCTTAGGTTTAGGTGCTAACCACACTATTTCCCTTGCTAGACTCCTCACTCTCTGAGGGTAAGGACATCCATTTTTCTTTTTCTGAATTTCCCATGGAGTTGATACTATTCTTGTCATGGGTCAGGCACCCAATGCATATCTGTGTATTGATTAACTAGACACAGTGAAACTGCCCATGCTGGAGTTCTTCCAGAGGAAGGAACGGTAGAAAGAAAGTGGCATGAAAGATAGGCGCATCAGATTACGTGTGTCTGCACGTCTTAGCAGTAGACCCAAGGGTGGAGGAGGCTGTTGGGCAACTTGAGTTACTGGGACGAAATCTCATGCTGCACGATCAGGGGTGGGGGTGGGGGTGGGGGGTGGAAGGATCATGAGAGTTGCAGATGGTGGAAGACCTGGGGCAACAATCAGCATTTCATCCCAAAGGTAAGAAAGAGGCCATCTGATGTGAGAAGAGCACACTGTCATGGTTAAACACAGGTTGCAGGCGTTTATGGAAATCCAGAGGCAAACTTTGCTGGGAGAGCAGGAGGCTTGAGTGGAAGGGGCAGAGACCTTCCTATGATGTGCTAGCACTGCCCCCTGTGGGAAAGCAAACCATGGCGCATGCGGCAGGATCAGAACAAAGCATGTATTGAAGGAACCGGAGTTTTCTCTTTAGCACCACGTAGGGGTCAAGAGCACCAGACAAGTTACAGAAATATGTATGTTTACTGTATATTAAAATTGCCAGACTCTCTGTATTCTGCGGGTGGGCTGGGTGGAAATGACCCTGACCAGGGCGGGGCGAGCCGGCCTCTGTGTCTCATGCTGCCTGTGTGGGCTGAGAAGCCTCAAGCACATGGGGAATTTATGGGATCCTGCCTGATAAGGATGGGAGGCAAATGGAGACATCTGGCTGGCTGAGTATGCACAAAACATCACCCTGGCAAGGAGGAGGAGGAAAAAAGTGCCTTTAAATATTTACTGCAAACATTATACATTTAAAAAAGCCTTTCCATTCGAAAAGTCCCTACACCACTCATGAAAGTAGACACAAAGGGTAAAAATAGTTCACACCGACTCTGGGTGTCCACATTTCTGCCCCTTTCCTGTCACTCACTCTTCTCTTTGCTTCTGGCCTATGTCATATGCAAGTTTTTCTATGCATTTTCCTGCACTTGCATGTTTCTCCTAACAATATATCATATGTAATATATATATATATATATTACATATGATATATATATATATATATATATATATATATATATATAATTTATTTAGTAGGAAGGGAGGGGGGAGAGAGAGATTAAAAACATCAGTGATGAGAGAGAATCATTGATTGGCTGCCTCTTGCATACGGCACATTAGGGATCAAGCCTGCAACCTGGACATGAGCCCTGACTGGGAATCAAACTGTGACCTCCTGGTTCATAGGTCCACACTCAATCACTGAGCCATGTCGGCCCGGCTCATATACATTTATTTTTATGTTACCAGTTTTCCATAAACACTATTTTAACAGCTGCATAGAAGTCCATCATATGGATGTACTATCATTTAATAATTCCTCTTATAATCTATTTAGCTTTTTTACTATATAATAGAATGGAAAACTATGGTGTGATAAACATACTTCTACATATATATTATGTGTATTTATTTTCCCCTATGTCCTAGGACCTCGCTTATTTCATTTAAGTGGATCTCCGGAAGTGGAATTGCTGGCTGATAATAACCCTGCATGAACGTTTTAAAATTCTTGTTCCATGAATGCCAAATTTCTTTGCAAGACTTCTTCATCTATTCATAATTCCAAGTAGTCTATGGAAAGTCTTATAAATATAAATATTAAGACACAGAGAGAGTATGCCAGAGTCTCTAGGTAGGAATTAATGGAATGAGCTACTGAGTATCACCCAAGGGATGATAGGAAATAAAATCATATTAATGATGTACAAATAGAGAATATTCCTGGTTTGTGCCTAATTAATAAGTGGTTGTTTATTTTCAGAGAATCACTTTCATTCCAGAGCCAACTTCTCCACCACCTCCTAACAGCTTCCCATGTTTCTCCGGTCAATACCGGCTACTCTTTCCCTTGTGGCTATTCAGAACCTTCCTCTGACCTCTGTTGTTAAAGTTAGTTCCACCGATGGTGCCTACTCAGGTCCAGGTTCATCTCAGGTACTCAGGTAATGTTTGCTGACTTTAATTTGTATGCCTAAGGCCCATGGGAATACAGACAGAAAGGAAGCAGGAAGAAAGATGAGCGGTGGCTAATTATGGGGAGACAGGATGGAGGGAGCAAATCAGTTTACTGTGCAAAGTTGGCTTTCTCTTTGATCATGGTGAAGAAAATGTTGGCAGTGAGAGTTTCTGAAGCCGTCAAGGAGAAGAGAGAGAGAACTGGTGTAGGCTGAGGCCATGCACGTGTGGGCATGAGATTGAGTACTCACCTTTTGAGACTGTGCTGATGTCTGTGTACTGTGGTGAGGTCTCAGGGGGGCCTTGCCAGGTCATACTCCTGTAGTGTGTGCTGGGGAGGGAAGCAGGAAGAGTGTTTCTTTAAGGAAATGGGTACCTCGGCTATCAATCACCTTGGGAAGAAGTCATCTTGATGAGGCAAGAAGCAGGCTGAGACAACCTCCTGATTTCTGCAGAGATGGTCAGTGTGGCCTATATCCCACAGAGGGATATAATCTCTCCATGCCCTGCTAGCAGCCCTGCGTGGATTTCAGGGAAAGGGCTTGTCTCAGGGATGGAGGAAAGGGAGCTAGAGGAGCATGAGGTTGGAGATGGGTCACGCACAGAGTCAGCATCGAGACACAGCTTTGCCCAGGTAAAGGGTGCCTTCCTCAGAGGCATTGCCAGAGACTGAGCCAAAGTCCCCTAAATGGTGAGATGCAGAAAAGGCCAGAGGACCTGCTCCTGAGCCCACCTGGGAAAGCACCTTGGGGGCCAGGCAGAATAGCTTGTGATTGCATCAGGCATGGCCAGCTTCCAAACATGAAGGCCAGACAGAGCTGTTGCCACTGTAACTCACACCACATCGCAGCACAGGAGGGACAAGAAGAGTGAGTTACTCAGGGTTTTTGCCTCCTCCCGTGGCATGACTTTCACGTATGTAGACTCAGTCATGTCTCACACCGATCTTAAGTTTTCACTGGATAGTCATAAGTCTGTTCAAGGAAAGAGATGGCATATGTAACTTATGTTAAACACAGGTATTAAATTCTGAATCAGCAAAGTCCAAGCTTAGCCATCTTTAAAGAAAAGTTCAAAAAAGAAGGACACTTTAAGAGAGATAAATTGATCCTTCTCTCTTTACAAAAATAAAAATAAAAAAATTAAACCCTATCAAGTCAATTAACCAAGATGTTGGAGATCTATGTATGCTGAAGATCTAAACATATTTACTAAGTAAAGGGAAGGCATTTTATTCAGAGGTTTGTACATGGCCCTTGGAATTAGGGTGATTTGACTATAGGTAATTGAATCATTTTATATAATGCTGATTTGATACAGTTACTGCTAATTAAATATATTTAACAATAAAGCAAGTTATCTTGAAATGGAAAGACTAAGAAAAACATGAAGGACAGACTTTTCAAGACATGAGAAAAGCTGATATCTTGTGTGTGTGTAGCGGATGCGATCCAGTAAGAGGCCAAAACACTCCTTTGGAAATTAGAAAGGGAAAACTTGCCCTAGCTGGTTTGGCTCAGTGGATAGAGCATCAGCCTGCAGACCAAAGGGTCCTGGGTTCATTTCTGGTCAAGGGCACATCCTTGGTTTCAGGATCCTCCCAGGCGTGGGCCCTGATCAGGACTCATGCAGGAGGCAACCAATTGATGTATTTCTCACTTGATGATCCTCTCTGTCTTTTCCTCTCTTTTCCACAAAAAAGGGAAAATTTCAAGAAAAAACAAAGTTCTAAAAATACGGGGTTTATGCCCTAGCCGGTTTTGCTCAGTGGATAGAGCATGGGCCTGCAGACTGAAGTGTCCCAGGTTAGATTCTGGTCAAGGGCACATGCCCGGGTTGCAGGTTCAATCCCCAGTGGGGGCCTCCAGGAGGCAGCCAATAGTTGATTTTCTCTCATCATTGACGTCTCTATCTCTCTTTGCCTTTCCCGTCCTCTCTGAAATAAATAAAAATATTAAAAAAAATAAAACAGGGTTTATAAAAATGGATAAACAACATCTATCCTATAGCTTAAGCTGTGGAGCAAAGAAACTTACTTGCATAATATAAAAATAGCCTTTCAAAATAAAAAACATTATCAGGATGCAATTAAATGCCACAAAGGCTTCCAAAAAGTATAAAATTACTTTGAGGAGTTGCTATCATTATTAAAATAATTTAGGTGAACTAGTAACAGATGGACAGTTCTTTTTATCACTGCATGTGCAAATGCTACCCATCTCTGTTATGTTCCAAATCAAAGACCCCTCGTCCCTGATCAACAGTGCTTTACATTTCTCTCTCTTTTTTAAAAAATATATTTTTATCAGTTTCAAAGAGGGGAAAGGAGAGAGAGACAGAAACATCAATGATTAGAAAGAATCATTGACCGGCTACCTCCTGCACACCCCCTACTGGGGAGAGAGTCCTGCAACCCAGATATGTGACCTCCGGGTTCATAGGTCAACGTTCAACCACTGAGCCATATTGGTCTTTATATTTCTATGTCACTTAACCACAGCAGTTTCTTTCAGACAGAGTCAGTGTCTCCTCTGGAGATTCCTACTTGAGTGTTTTTATGTTGAGTGGGTGTTTGGTGAACACGGACTGAATGCATGCAGGAGAAAACATGGTTATTTCCAAGCTCTCTCCCTGAATTTTAGTTTCAGGAAGGTATCAGTTGTGAAAGTCAAGCCTCACTTGCAAATTTATGGTGAAGCGGAATTGCCTCGGTCCCCTCAACTTCAATATTTGATAGCCCTGCGAATCAAATGGAAAATAAATAGCCCCACTGGTGAGCATGCATTGACGCAGCCCATCTATTCTGGGCAGAGTTCTGTGCTCAGCATGGGGATGGCCGAATCAATAGAACACTAAAGCCTCAGACCCATCTTGGAGATGTCTGAATGCCCGAATGGAAATGTTGACCTTTTCTTGTTGGAAACTCACTCCCCTATTTAATGAAGTTGCAGCTGCAAAGAAAAAATGTGCGGTCAGCTGGACTCAGAAAATAATTTCATACTGATTAGATGTCAATTGTTCCAATATCAACCCCCTAACCCGGATCCTGTCACTGCAGACCCTCATTAGGGGGCATACCCTTGAATGGCCTGGCCCCTGACTCCTCTCACAAACAGCCAAGACAATGAGATGTCAGGAAGGCCGGCTAAGGGACATGTCACCTGTCCATTCTCCAAGGGGCTCTGATGGCTCAGGTGAGATTCTGTCACCTGAGAGATTGCAAAGGAGATGAAAGAACGATGATTTGAACTGCTGGCATCCCTCCAATTTCTAAAAAAATGAAAGGTGACATGTTCCTGCAGTACACAGATCTCAGGATTAGATGTTGAGGACACAGCTTCCCCTGGGCTCAGGGTGAGGCCTGGGGGTATTTTAGTGAAAGCCTTGCCGGTCCGAGGGGGGAAACCAGATTTGCTTGGTACCCCTGAATGGAGGGTGTGGCCCTACGAGCACAGCAGATGCCAGGTTCCCTGCCTCCTGAAATGGTGAGGATGTCACTCAGGGCAATGATTAGTCGCTTTGATCCTCAGAGTTGTATCTTTGCAGAGAAACACAAATTTTTGTTTTTCTTAACTTAAATAGAGCTGGATCAGAACCCTAAAGCAGTGGTGGAGAACATCTGGCCCACAGGCCATATAAGGCCCATGAAATCATTTGGTGTGGCCCTGCCAAGGCATAGGGGTGAGTAAATTAAATGTTTGACCAAATATAGCAGGCTAACTTTTAAGTTGATACGTTTGTATGGTCCAGGAATGATGTTATAATTACCCAAATGGCCCTTGGCAGGAAAATGGTTCCCCACCCCTACTCTAAGGGCACTCGATCTCTTTGAATAGAGAGTGTTGCTCTTGTTTGTTGGCTGTTTTGTGTTCAAACAGTCAGCTCAGAGCCAGCCCAGAATGGCCTGAACCATCCTTTGGAAGAGAGGTGTGAGCTCCTCAGAGGCGTTCAGACGTGTGGGAAAGACTTCTCTGCAGTGTTATCAAGCCATTAAAGACGCCTGTGAGCAAGGAATGGGTGAGGCGGTGCTCAGGTATCCTCGAAGGCCCACGTCCAGCACCCAAACTTACAACTCAATTTCATCACCTATAAAACAAGAGCTTAGAAACATCCCTCCGGCATAGAGAGGTCAAGAGGATTGAATATGGCCCTGGATGTGCGGTGTCTGACACTGGGCCACACCCATGGGAGCATCTTAGTCAAAGTTAGTTCTCTTCTTACAGACAACTCAGCTTGAACACAAGTTTCCCTGTTCTGGGAGTGGTGATTAAAATTTAAATATGTATTGTGCTCTAAGGTGTCCACTGGAAATGTCTTAGGACAGAGGAGTTTTAATAAGTACACATGCCCACAATGGTGATACGCTGACATTTAAAAGCAATAATATTTGAACTGAGCCAGGGGAAAGGCTGGCCCCTGACGTGACTGTCCTGCATAATCACTCCTCCCTTTCCCAGTCAGGAGTGAGACTGTGCCCTGTGCTCAGAAAGGTTCTGCTCCCTTTGTTTGCAGGTGGAATCTAAATCCAGTGTCAGTCATCGGTTTGTTATTACGCTGTTTGTTTACTGTTGTTGCTGGAAAGTGGAAATAAATATCTCTTGCTTTTTCTCCATAACACTCCTACCCAGATCTCTGCTTGGCAAGAGACTTAGTCCCCAGGGAGAACTATCAGATCCCAGGCCTTTGCCTTTGATCCCTAAGAGGTGGCTCTATTATGAAATGCCACTATGTGCAAAAAGCCATTTGCTTACTGAACCTTTTGTCTACCAGTAAATTCATATATTCAGCTTATCCTAAATAGAACATCACAAGGAAATGCCCTCCAACCAAGTAAAATTATTATAAAATACATTTGGAGCAACCAGTGTGGCTCAGTGGTTGAGGGTCGACCTATGAATCAAAAGGTCATGGTTCGATTCCTGGTCAGGGCACATGCCCAGGTAGTGGGTTGGATCCCCAATAGGAGGCAGCTGATCAATGATTCTCTCTCATTATTCTATCTCTTTCTCTCTCTCCCTTCCTCTCTGAAATCAATACACATATATTAAAAAGTACATTTGTAAACATGCATGTCAAGTAATGATTTAAAGAATTAGGAGATGCCAGCTCTCTGGGATATAAAACTATTATTTTGCAGCTTATAAAAAATCAGACAAATGGGTCAGTGGGACAGATGGGAAAACCTATATGTGCTCTTTACCCATATGACTTCCAACATATCAGTGTGCAATGGAAGGGAAGAAGCCATTTTATAAATGATGTTTGTAAAATTTGCTAATTTTTGAGGGAATAAAAATTTAAATATATACTTTGCAACTATAGGGTTTCCTAAAAAATGTATACACACACTTTGAATAATTATAAAGGCAGTGTTTATTAAAGTACATTTCATTTTCAAAATTGACTTACTAGCTGTTAAAGTGTACATACATTTTTTAGGGCACCCTGCATATACTAATATAAGTTCCTGATGGATAAAGGGCTTATACATAAAATAATCTAAGCACAGAAAATTAAAATAAAATCGATACTTTATGAGATCTTTTGAGGGGAAAATACTTGCAAATTTTGAAGTGATAGAAATTTCTTAAGGCAAAAATCCAACAGTTTCATCTCCCATAAAATGAAAATTTACTCTATAGTAATATAAAACAAAATAATTAAAAAATCAAATTCAGAAAAAAATTCTTAAAATCATCAGTGAAGGTGATGACATCTAAAATACCTATAGGATTTATACATATTTATAATAAAAATCACCCCTGTTTATAATAGATTTATATTAGTAAAGAATAATTAGCAAAAAAGAACAAATTGTAATTAGAAATGAGAAAAAAAATAATGTTTACATCTGTTATATAACCAAGTACAGAAAAATGAAGTAACTTTACCTTTTAAATTTGTGAACTGATAAATTGTTATGCTGTGTGAGAGAATGAAAATCTATAGAAATTACTGTGCCCCAAAAGGATGCATTTGGAAATTAACATACAAAACATCAACAGTCACAAAAATATTCCAGCCCTTTGAAGCACTAACCAAAGAATTAATGTTAAGGAAGTTATTCAATAGCAAACTATATATCTGATAAAATGTTAATATCCAAAATATATAAGAACTCAGACAATTCAATAACAAAATCTAAACTATCCAGTTTTAAAAATGAACAGTGGAACCGAATAGACCTTTCTTCAAATAATATACATAATTGGCCAGCAGGTACATGAAAAGATGCTCAACATCATTAATCATCAGGGAAATGAAACCAAAACCCCAATGAGCTATCTATCACCTCATACCTATCAGAAAGGCTATCCTCAAAGAGACAAGCGGTAAGTGCTGGCAAGGATGTACAGAAAAGGGAACCCTTGTGCACTGTTGGTGGGGATGCAAATTGACTCAGACATTATGGAAACAATATGGAGGTTCTCCCTAAATTAAAAGCAGAATTACTCTATGACCCAGCAATCTGACTTTTGGGTATCTACCCAAAGGAAATAAAAACAGGGTTTTGAAAAAGTATCTGCTTTTCCATGTTTATTAAGGCGTTATTCCATGAGCCAAATGGAAGCAACCTAAGTGTTTGCCAATGCATGAATGGATCAAAGAAGTGGTATGTAGATATACAATGGAATACTATTCAGCAGTGAGCTAGAAGGAAGTGTGGCCATTTATGACAGACAGCATGGGTGCTTTGTGTGAGCTAGCACCTGCTTTCCCACCCACAGGTTCATCGCTAGGGGGTTAGGGGTGGGAGCTAGGAGTTCTCCAGCCAGAAGCTGCAGGATCTCTGGAGGACTCAGGTGTGTGCCCTATAGGATGCATTAGAAGTGGCCTCACCTTCCCAAGCAGGGGGGCTGGATGGTCCAATAAGAAATCATACACTTGCTCCCTTGGGCTTTTCTACCACCCCTTGCATGGTCTTAAGAGGCATTTTTATCATCTCTGGGCCTCTAGACAGGGAACTCTGACCACTCAAAATACAGCTCCCTTTGCCACCTTCACAAGTTTACCTAGAAGTGAGGGAGGCTCAGCTAGGATGGCAACCACTCAGCCAAAATAAGAGAATTATTCAAAAATAATATCAAGACACTTTTTAGTAGTTTGGTTTAAACTATCTACTGCTAAATTTTTTTAAGTGTCTGTTTTCTTTAAACAAAACTGCTTCCTAAAATCAGTCTCTGCTTTCCCATATTCCATTTGGCTTATTCAAGAGGGTATGTTCTGTTTTGGTGGGGGGTAATTAATACCCTGAATAACCCCCTCCTCCAAAATTGCTCCATTGTATTGAAATCGGCCCATCTACTTGCTTGTCTCTTCCAATAAACTGTGAGCCTCTCAAGTAGACACTAAATTGTCCTGACCATTGTCACCCTAGCATCTCATGCAGCATCTAATCTGTAAATAAGTATTTATTGAATGAATGATGGGACCTTGCTTTATAGTACCAGTCCTCTGACAATAAAGTTAAAGGTCAATACTTTCTCCCTCTGACAAATATGTCATCTCAAACCCACAAAAGTTCTGAGAAGTTTATAGCCAGGAGAGACCTTTAAGAAATCCTATGATCAGGACCTTTCTTTTTATAGATTTCTAAGAATGATGGCAAGCAACATCTAAAGTCACAGGGTGCACTAGAATGATAGCCAGATAGCTAGCTAGATATTGTCCCTATATATATATCTATGTCAACACACACATATATCTATAAATCTAAACATATGCATGTGCTTATACACCTTATGGGTGCATGTGCATATATATATATATATATATATATATATATATACACACATACATACACACACATTTATTTAAACTGGATCATATTTAAAGAATGCTCACTGGCCATGCTGGTGTAGCTCAGTGGTTGAGTGTTGACCCATGAACCAAGAGGACCCCGGTTCAATCCCAGGTCAGGGCACATGCCCCGGTTGTGGGCTCGATCCCCAGTAGGAGGTGTGCAGGAGACAATTAATTGATGTCTCTCTAATGGATGTTTCTATCTCTCTGATATCTATCTCTTTATCCCTTTTCCTTCCTCTCTCTCTAAAATCAATAAAAACATACATACACACACACACACACACACACACACACACTGAGTTGCCAGATTATTATTATCTCTGAACACATAATAATCTGGCCACTCAGTGTATATACTATATAATAAAAGGCTAATAATACAAATTGTCCCCTCGACCAGGAGTTCGACCAGCAGGCAGGCTGGCCAACCGCCCATGCCCCCTCCTCCTGGCTAGGCAGGCCAGATCCCACCCCTGCACGAATTCATGCATCAGGCCTCTAATTATGTATTTAGAGATCATAATAATCTGGCCACTTACTGTATATAAAAGAATGCTCACTATATACGTCTTTTCCCCACCTGCCACCCCTTTGCCTACCCACAACTGCTCTGCTAAACGCTGAGGATCACTGGCTGCAGACACTAGCTATGCTGACACTAGGAAAGACATCAGGGAGGCCAACCAGAGGTCCACTGTGCTAATCTAAGCAGTGAGTGCCAAAGGCTTAGGCCAAGGCAGCATGGAGAGAAGAGCTGTGATGGAGGAGGGGAAAGCATTCAGGAGGTGAATTTGTGGAGACACCTTCTTGCTAATCCTCTTCTGGGAGTTGATGGTGCCTTGAGTGTGCCCGTGAAAGCAGTATTTCTGGCTTGACATGTACACTTCATGTGAGAGGCCAGAGGGCCTTCCTGGGTGCGAACACATACCATGGAGAAGATTGTTTCCAGGTCTTGGAAACTTAGAGCTGCAATTTATCACCAAGTCCTGTAATTTGAGGCGTTCCTGCACTGAACAGGTTACCCCCCTTCCAAGTCAGCAGACCCACAGGCTAGTGACACAAAACAGTCCTCCCTCTGACAGAAGCAATCCTGCATTCCAGAACCGATCCCCGGCGCCCCCTGCTTCAGCAATCTGTGGATGCCTCCTCTGGTCTCTGGCCTCCCTTTCAGCACCATCTGTCTTGCCTCTGGCTTGTCTTTGAGTACTATGCAATGGTCTTGTGCTCTCTCCCTGGCCTTTGCAGGCCGACACCCGCCCCAGAGAAAACTTGGAGCCCTGTGTTTTGCAGTGGACTTCCCGATGGTTTTGACCTTGGCCTCACTTCTCTGAGGCAGCACTTTCTGGCAGCCATGGCCAGGCTCTTATCTCTCCCATCCATGCACGGGTGTCAAAATGTCCCAGGGAGTCATTAATCAAGGGCCCCCTCCTGACAGCAGCTCTTTAGAATCTCTCTGGAGTCTTGAGTGCATCTGGAGGTCCAGGCAGACCGAACGAGGCAGCTTTTATCCCCAGACCCTTCCCAAAGCAGCGGGCTGATGGATGGCAAAATGGAGAATTAAACATTTATGTATATCAGAATGGCACTGGAAGAAAGGAGTTTAAGTGCATGTGCTTGCTAGAGAAACATCCATATCAGCATTGTAGTTCCTCTGAGCAACACCCATTTCTCTCATTACTGTTCACCTCCCAGGAAAATCACTTCCATGTACCTTCAGTCCAAGATTTGACCAATCATATTAGGAAGTTGAGCTGCTTCTCCATCCAAGCAATTGCAAAAGAACTGTGATCTCTCTCTCTCTCAAGTTTGTTGAAGTACCACCCTTTGTAGCTTTTTTCCAGAGCTCTTCCCCCACCCTAATGCCACAAGAAATATTTCCTCCAGGAAATAGTTGAGAACCAGCCACCTCACTTCAAAGACTACTCTGGGGTCAGGGGAGGGAGGGTGATGGCCACCTTCTCCCCCTGAATGTGTGTCATCGTAAAGAGAGGTCACTCTCCTTCTAGGTGGGGTTGGAACTGGGAGAGACAAAAGCCATCTCCATGAAGGACTGTCTACCAATGCTGTTGCCAAACAAGTCAAATGCCCTCTCTTAGCAGGTAATGGGAACCCATACACCTGGAGGTTTTTAAGAAAATGTTAGACAATGGTCTTAGTAGCAATGGAGGATTCTTGTTTTAAGGGCTCTTCAAAATATAAGATTCCAGGAGTTTCTTCTGCCTTTTAAACACTCCCCATAATATTTTAGGATCAATACTCTCCTTTTTAGGCTTGAATCTCTTACAATGATGGCAGATGGTTCCTTTGTGGAATCTCGACCAAGGGTCCCATTAAGGGAAAAGGATCTTCTATAATGTAGAACATCTTTGTCTTTCATTCCTCAAATGAAGTCCAAAAGTAAGTCGTAGGGGTTCAGATGCCTAATTCCTAAGGTTTCTAAACTGGTTGAGAAAAGTTACCTGCAAACTTAAGTAGCTGTAAGGTTCTAAGTGTTGGACGTTGGGTGCCATTTAATGCCGGTGGTTTTGATCCAGCATCTAGAAGGTTCAGCAATCTGGAGAAGGGGCTGTACATAAATTAAATAAGAGTCTAGAGATGAAACATAATTTTGAAAGGCATTTGTCGGGGGCGGGAGAGGGGGGGAAGGGCAGAGGAGCCTGGCTAAAGAAACCAAGTTCCCCTTGTCTCAGGACCCCTTGCTTTTTATTAACACAATTTGTCCTAAGGTAAAGTGGAGATATACACATCAAAGGGTAGGGTATCATCTACAGAGTTCATTGTCAGAATGGGGAATTGCCTTCAGCTGTTCAGGTGTTTGGCCAACAGGAGGCAATAACATGTAGATTAAGATGCCCTGAGCTGTTTGGCAGCAAGCAATCATCCTTTACAGGTTTGGGGAAATGCCTTTAGCCATTCCAGCAGGCGATAACATATGTGACTCAGCCCTTGTTGAGTCCTCAAGTTCCATCAACCTTTCGATGAAACACTTGCAATTATGACATGCTGAAACTGGCTTCTGGCATCTAAGGAGAGAGGTAAATTGACTACTTTTTACAATGATTGGATGGTTTTAAGTGTAAAAAGAAATTTAGTTAATCAGCTTGGGTTGTGGCCATGCTTCCATGTGTCTTTACAATTCAAGTAGTGGTTGTATTTATGGAACTTTATTTCCAGGAAGCATCATATTTTAGAGCAAATAATTTTCTCAGAATTGTTAGCTGTTTTGTGGCATATGCCTTCCTTTCATCTGTCCTAATATGTGTCCATTGAGCATCTTTGTCTCAATGTGCTGAAGTTTGGTTCATTCCAGCCAAAACCTGAGTAACTCCATAGTCTGTGATCTTATCGCCTTTTATCCTTTACATTTTAAGTAATTCATCATTCCTATCTGATATGTGCATGCTCACACACTCACACACACACATACACACTATAGAAGTAATCACACTGTGTTATAAATGTCGATTTATGGGTCTTTTCCTTTTACTTCCTGAGAGCACGAAGTCTTAATCATCTTTGTATCTCCAGCTTTTAGCATAATTGTTACAGGAGGATGTATTCAAATTGTAGAATGAATAAATTTATAAATAAATTTTAACTTCCCCCTTTGAATCTTCTCTTCTCAGCAATGACAATTTTTTAATGTCAGGCATGGAAGATGCTGGGTGAGGAATAATAGGATTTCAAGGCCCACCATTCCACACCAGCATTAAGAGGACCCTTTCTTTGTGTGTGTGTGTGTGTAAGAATCTCCTTTTAAGAAAGCAATTTCAGATTAATGGAAGGCTTTGCTGCCAGCCATGTCCATCCTAAGATAAATCAGAATAATTTATAAAATTTTCATCCCAGCTTTTACCAATCATTTTCAGCACAATCAACCATGAAGGCATTTTGGGTTGATAATGAAAGTGGGTGATGTGGGGAAACTGTTACTCAGGCTCTTTCCTGGATCGGGTATAATCACCCTTCTCGGAAACCATGTCAACATCATTATCTGGGGGGGGGGGGGGGTCTCCTTGAGACATTGCCCTACTCCTACACACGCATTATGGAGGTCTAGTCCAGTGGTTGGCAAACTCATTAGTCAACAGAGCCAAATATCAACAGTACAACGATTGAAATTTCTTTTGACAGCCAAATTTTTTAAACTTAAACTTCTTCGAACGCCACTTCTTCAAAATAGACTCGCCCAGGCCATGGTATTTTGTGGAAGAGCCACACTCAAGAGGCCAAAGAGCCGCATGTGGCTCTTGAGCTGCAGTTTGCCGACCACTGGTCTAGTCCGTCCGGCTGTCAGATGGGCTCATGGTTACCATTTCAGTCGTAGTGAAAACATCCCTTGGGTGTATCAGTGGCTACTTGTGCTGGGCTTTCCTCCACCCCAACGCATCAAACCACACTCCTCAGAGACTACTCAATGGGTCTTAATGTATTATTAAATCAGATGCTGTCACGTAGCAACAGTAGCAATGGAATCTTCCTCTACATGTTGCCGTCAGAATGGATGGTCCTTCCCGTATCGCACATCAAGTAACTCGCATACATGGGACTGCATTGCATCAGCATTTGCGTTTCTTGAAGAGTTCTGAAACAAATGTTCTATTTGAAAGATGTCTTTCTCTGTTTTTGAAAAAGTCTATAGATTCAACTGTGCATGTCAACAATAACCAGAATTTGATTTCTGTTCTTCTCTTGCTGTAATTTCTAATGAAAGCCGATGCATGTGAATGTCCCAGCACTCTGGGGCAATCAGTGCCATCTTCTCACTTTGAGAGGGTCCCTGGAGGCCCCCAGTCATCAGCTTTTGGGGCTTATAACTATTTTGCCCAACTGAACTTTTTCCTAGGTGTGTGCTAACCCTACCTTCCTTGTCCAGACATCCTGACCTATCTCCCCTTCACTCCCAAAGAGAATGCAACAGGCTTTGTTTTAGGTAGTCCTCGTGCAGTTTTGTTCTCGGATTAACAAAACAGGAAGAGTCCCTTCCCAAAGACACAAAACGAAGGCAGGGCTTTCTACTCAGGGCAGCTAACGGCAATAGAATTGTGGAATTCGAATCTTAATTCATAAGTGAAGCAGGAGACTGAAGCAGAAGAGAGCTAAAGTAAGAAGAAAATTGCTATTGAGAGCATGCACACACACACACACACACACACACACACACACACACACACACACCATCCAATGATGGGAAGGATGAGAAGTGTTTGAAAATATTGTGCAGGTTAAGCCAAGAGAAATCCTTTCATATGAAAATGAGTGCAGCTTGTATAATGTTTTTGCTTTTGAAGTTTCTTCTTAAATCAAATAAACAACAGACATTATCCACTGTCCTGAAACCCCACCTACCCCTGCCCCAGAGAATGAACCTTGGGGTTAGTATGTCAGTGCAGATGACAGCCAAATGTGCCGTATTCTGGGTCAATGTCATGTTCAGAGAAGGTCATTTATTTGAAGCTGTCAGGAATAGACTTGATAACTTAAGGGATGCAGAATAAACAAAAATAATTAAGAACAGGCAGTCCTTTTTGGCAAATGCTTGGTTAAACACACACCCTTCTCCCCACATCTATTTCCAATATGCCACGCTGCCTTATGTGGAGACTTAAATATCAGTGTTCCATTCTTCTCCAGATTTCAAAGGCAAAAAAGACAGTCTGGGGCAGGAAATTTTTGGACTAGAATTCTTCCAAGTATCTTTTATCTTTTCAATTCACCATCTTTAAGACCCACATCATTTCTGCTCTTGAGATCAAAGTTATACAGGGACGGCCCTTCAGTATTCTGGCTTTGCCTGGATTTCATTTGTGTTCAACTCAGCTAAACTCAATCGCAGAAGCCAGTGTGAAGACATTCAGAGGAAATGCAAATGGCACCGAGATTTTTATTGATCAAAAGGAGCGTGTTTAGACAATCCTCAATAGATCCACAAATTAGAGAACTCCCTGCGTTAGAATTTCATTCTGTGAGCGTTTCCTTCTCCTTAATCGCCCGCTTGCTCCTTCATTCCGCTGACATTCTCTATCGATGTTTAAATGCCGCAGCTGTTTGTCCCCATGTTGGTCTCTTCCAGAGTAAACCATTAACTTCCCATCTCAGTCTCCTGAAAAATGCTTATGATTGACAAAACTTTAGGCAACACTGGCAAATTGGAGGAAAATTAGTGCCACTAACAAGGAAAAGCGAAGTTCTGAGAGAAAGCTTTGTGGGCTAACAGTATAATTGGCTGGTTGAACACATTATCAACAGGTTCAGCTTTATACTCCCCGCCCCTCTCTCTGTTTCCTTCCTTTCTTTTTCTGTACCCCCAAGACCTACAAAGTTTACAATTTCATGTCTTTTGCCTTGGCAAGAGTTTCCCAATCCCCCCTCCCGCCCCCCTGGAATTTGAGACCCTTTTGTTTGGTTCATTTTAAAATGAATGCCATGGATATAGAAGGTGTTACATGATAATGATCTTTTTTCAACATCAAGTGAGGAAATGCTTGTGTCCTCACCAGCAATGAGTGGCTCTCTTAATCAGCAGGTACCACATTCAAATCGCCAAGCGGGCCAGGCATCTAGGTAAACTGAAGTCTTTCTCTCCAGCACTTGTGTGTTTTTAATTGAGGTGTAATTTACATAGAGTAAACACACACATTTCAAGGTACAGCTGTGACGTATGACACGGCTGTATATTGCTGTAATAATCACCCGAATGGAAAGAAATCAGAATTATTTAAAAGTTGAGTTTGAAGCATCACTCTATAGTTTTTCAAGCCCCCACTCCATGATGGGGAACAATCCTTTAGGTAGCATACTCCTTTAAGTTTTTGCAAAGAACCCACGATTCTGCACCTACAATAAGCCCTGTCCAGAAGACCGCATTTTTGAAACAGCAGCTGGGTAACTGAATAAAGGAAACTCAATGGGGTGTGATGACTAGGGTGAAAAACCACTCTCTTTTCTGGCCTGAAGTTGAAGTCACATTGAGACCCCATTTTTAGTCTTTCTATAACTGCGCCTCCAGCCCCAGTTCGTGACTCCGGGTTCTGAAATAGAACATCTCCGGCAGCAAGTCGCTTAATGCGCTTATTTACCCACTTATTTATTTATTTTATTGTGTCTGCAGCAGCTTGGCTGCTAAATGCATGTAGAAGGGCTAACTGAAATGGCTTTCAGACATGATAGTTTTCAATTATGGTGCAATTCCCTAAACCAATCAATGATAAGTTATTAGAAGATTGCAAAGGTGCCTTAAAATGCAAGAGCACAACAGGGAGAAGCCATCATTCGCTCAGAAGGACCAACAGTCTTGATTTTGAAATGTCAACCAGTGCACTGTGTGCAATCTCCAAAGAGTGAGATGGTTTTGTCTAGTCCCTTCCCATGTCTGACTATACATTAAAGTAAATGAAAAGGGCAGAACAGAAATATGCCTTGGAAGCTGCCCCCACATTATTAATTCAGGGACAAAGAATCACATTCTTGTCTTTCCTTTCTTTCTCTTTTTTTGGTGTTTTTGTTGGTTTGTTTTTGTTAATCCTCACCTGAGGATATTTTTCCCATTGATTTTTCGAGAGAGTGGAAAGGAGAGGGAGAGACAGAGAGAAACATCGATGTGACAGAGTCTCATCGACTGGTTGCCTCCTACACCCTGACCAGAACCTGCAACCAAGGCACATAACCTTGACCAGAACCGAACCTGGGACCCTTCAGTCCAGGGGCTGATGCTCTATCCGCTGAGCTAAGCCGGCTAGGGCAAGAATAATATTCTTCACGGGCTTGCCATAATTAATACCGCCCTTGACATAAACACAAAGTGGGGATAGCTGAAATCAGTTTGTGGAAAAGCAGCATGTATTGTTACAAAGGCTGGTCCTTTCCGATGTGCTGATCACTTCTGTCTGTGCCAGATGTGGACAGACGCATCATCCCGGTGCATGCTCCTCCTGACAGGAGCTCAGAGTGGGAACGTTTGCATTAGGCCAGAGCTGGTGGGTGTCATTAAAAAAGACTAAGATTAGTATTGACTGCGGCAAGCAAAGGTCAGAGAGGGTGTCTGCCGTCCCATTGCTGGTCTTTTTCATATGTATCTAATCATTTCAGGTCCCGATGTGTCCTTTGTGTGCGGAATGCCTGCTTTAAATGTTGTAATACATCAAGCCAAGGTTCATCTCAAAGAAAGGTGCTTTGGAGGCTGTTCCAATTTTGCTGCTGCGAATTTATTATTTAAAGAAAATGCTGTGACACACAATATTTCAGCATCTTAAAAATGCAAGAGGGCTAACACAGAGGGCAAAGACGGGGAGGGAAGATGAGCAATCACCTCCATGGGTAGTTATTGGAGCTGGACTTCCTAGCATAGACACAGATCAAAAGTGGTGGAGGCTCCAGAAATAACAGAGTGGATCAGAGGAGGCCTTTTATCGGCAGCGCCCTGCTCCCATGGCGAGGTCTGCAGTCCAGGCCCCAGGAGGCAGGCGCTGCAGGACAAGCCCTGATCAAGAGACCGTTTCTCCTCTTCCTTCACCAGCAATGGCCAATGAGCACCAGCTGCACCACCCCCATCCAGTCTCCCTATCCAGAAATGCACAAATAAGGCCCTCGGGTTCTCTTTCACACCCACCTCCAATCTTATCAGCCTGACAGAGTGGGGTTGGTTACTGTCTATGGTCACTTCCAAAACCCCCAAGGAATTAAAACAGTGCAGTCTTCTTGGGCCAAGGCCTGGAATCCAAGGGCATGCTTACCCCGAGAAGACACATGCAAGCTCCAAGGCATACATACGTATGTCTGTTATGTCAGAAGCCTGGGTTCCCATCTTCCCAATCATGCACTCCAGGAAATCCCACTCTCTCTGTGCTCCAGACCCTGCCTCCTGATGGTCCCACAATCAACCATGTAATGTGTGCCACTTGCTTGGCACAGGCCTGTACAAAGCATGGGCTCAGTGGTCCAGCCCCTTCTCCTCCTCTTCCTCAGTGCACTTCCAGGTTCTCCTTCTCCGCCCCTGTCTTATTGCCCTACAGCCCCATGTGCTAGTGCCAGCAAAGCACCCTGGGAGAGAGTGGTTTCTTTTGCCTTAACGTTAAAGGTCCTGACCTAAGAGGAATGTAGCTCTGTTCCTCTGTCTAGGATTCAGTAGGTGGCATTGCCAGGGCCTCCCTGTGCAAAGGGGATCCTCCTTTTGTCCCTGAAGCCACCTAGGATGGAGCACCTGGAATGGCACTGTGACATCCCATGCACTGTCCCTTGACTACAGTCAACATATTAATTTCATTTTCATTTACTTAACAAGAACTTACTAAGAGCTTCCTCTGTGCTCTCAGCCTGGGCTCAGGCACCATCTCTTGCTCCTCAGTTAACTTATCCTTGTCTGCCCCCAATGAGAGCAATAGCTGAGCAGCACTACTGTTATTATCATCAATTCCATCCCCACGGTTATTATGGGGAAAGGAAGTTCCTCAATTACTTTGGTTAGTGACAGCTAAATGGAGCGAGGATGTGCCCTTCCCACCAAAGAAAAGAGCGATAGATAGCTGAGTACTGGCAGAAAGACTGGGATGATTTGCAATATAATTTTCATGCTTATACAATCCTGTATCTACCTCTGCCGTCCTTCATTCTTTCGTAAACCCCGTCCTGCCTCCCCAGTGCCCAGGAAATCATACAACGGAACCTCTCCTAACCACCACACAGTGTACGCCCACACATGGATGATCCTTCTTGTCTACTGTTTCGATGACGGTTAATTCAGATGAAGTCCATGTCTGTAAGAAACAAACTTCAGGATGGCTCCCAAGGATGTGTTTCCTGTGTACACTCAGAGAGACTAACGCCTAGGAACCGGTGTGAGCCACCTATGAACAAACTAGTAACCGTGTCATCACTATGTGCTAGAGAACAGGGGCTATGTACATATAACAATCATTCAATACTTAATCCTTGGGATGAACTTGGGAATTAGATAATGTCCCCATTTTAGAGATCAGGAGACCAAGCCTCAGAAGGCGAGGTAGCTTGAAGACTTTAGCCCACATAGCTTTGGTAGCAGGATTGGGATTTGAGTGTAATTCCATTTGAGTCTAACTTGCTTGGTTTCCTCTAGGACAACTCAGAAAGTGTGTGTGTGTGTGTGTGTGTGTGTGTGTGTGTGTGTGTGTGTGTGTGATGGGGGTGGGCTCTCTGTTGTTTACCTGTACCTTTCATAGTGAGTGGAGGTAAAGGACACTTCAAGCATGGATTTTGGGGGAACTAAGAATCTAAAATTAATTCTGCCATCTCCAGGAGATGAAGGTAGTGTTAAATTCCCAGCCTAGTGTTCAAGTTAATGGACTGGATCATAAGTGAATTAGATAGATGATTAACAAAATGTTTTTTTAAAAAAAGAGAGAGAGCGAGAGAGCCCTCTCTCTAATATGTGGCATTATCCTTATTTTTACAGGAAAAAAATAGTCCCCTATCTGAAAGTAAGTAAAATACTCTGACATTTGAAAGTGTGATGTGCAGGAGCTTCAAGAACCCGCCACTGTTTTAACTCCCTTTCTGACACATCTTATTTCTACTTCGTAGATGAGGGGACCAAGGCTAAGCAGACCAAGTCAGCCAGCAGGACAGGGGCAGATCCAGTCAGGAGTCAAGACGCTCTTTCTGGGCTCAGCCCTTGCAACAATGAATTGCTCTTCTCGGGTGTCTTCACACCGTATGGCTCAGTGGTGAGATGATGGGCCTCAGAATTCATTCAATATTGGTTCCCATCGCAATCTCCCCTTACATCTATAGGGCCTCGCTATGCCCTGCCACCCCCGGGGGCTTCCATTTTTCCATCTGGAAGGCAGAAATGACATTGTCTGCCTCATGAGGCTTTTGTGGCTCTGAGATGGACAGCATTTGTGAAAATGCATCTGGCCGAGTTTGGCGCATGCTTCATGCTTTTAACAAATGTTGCTTTCCCCTCTTTCCCTTCAGATAGCACTTTTGACAAATAAAGTGAGCCTTACCCCATTTCTCAGATTAGGATGCCCTGGCCACCGCAGCTGACAGCTTGCGTGGCTTTATGTTCAATAAAGAGGCACATGGAAGATCTATCAGCCCAATATGACAAGGGGGCTCTTTCCTTTATCATTAGCGAGTAGCAGCCCATATATTGAAATTACAACCTGTCATCTCTCTTGAGGACCTTTGAGCCATCCATCCTTGTAATTTTCTTAAATGAATATTCCATCTATCAGACATGTCTCTGCCAATTTCAGAGATCAATACCATCCTTTTCAGTGGTCATTATAGGAACTTGCAATGTTACCCCCTCAGTCAGACACTTGAGCCAGAGGGAAGCCATTTGTCCTGTCCAGTGCAAACAGACCTCAGCATTTTTGTTGGAAAATTCAACCATTTCAGAGAACCTACTTTGTCTAATGAGCCATTCTTAGCAGGAAGGATTTTATGCTCAAGGGGAATTTGAGTCAGTCATTCATATGGTCATTACATATTCTTTTATCTTTTTGAATACTTATAATGCGTCACACTTGGTACTAAGCACAGTGTCTATAATCGGCACTACCTAGGATATACTAGTACACACATTCACCTAAACACACTGTCTGTAGAATATATGCATATGCAGGCATATATGTATATGATAGAACCACTGACTAGATAAAAAAAATAACTTCTAAAAGATCAAACATATTTTATGTTAAAAGGAATAGGTAGCTATTATGCCAGGAGAATTTAGAAGAAAAGAGAAAACCCCATTTCCACATTGGATATCAGAAATGACTTAATAGAATGTGAAATTTGGGAAGGATTTGGACAAATAAATGCATGTGAGGAATCAAAGGGCGTCAACGAGAGAAGAAAAAGTACAAGCACAAAATGTGACTATGAAATAGTGGGCAGACTGTGCACAGTATAAATTAAAGGCAAGGATTTGTCTCACTAATCTTTGTTGTGGTACTGGTACCTTGTGTCAGCACATAGTAGGTGTCATTAAAGCTTTGTTCCATAAGAATAGCTGTGGATAGACTAAACAAGGCTTGGGGATACTTAATTTGCTATAATACCAGAAGAGTTATGGCTCTGATCCCTGGGAAATTTAGGACATAAGGGGAGACACAGATGTGGCTATGAATATGGATATCATATCAATCACATACACGTCTCCCTGTGCTAAAATGTGTGCTTGTCAAAGATCATAAATACCGTGCTAATGGCTGACCTTAGAAATATATGGTATTTGAATAACAAAGATGACTTCATTCCATTAAAAATATGGTCCAAAATTCATTCTTATACTGTAGAGGGGAGACTCTCAAGGTCTGCCGGCTTCTGGAGGAAGAAGCCTGCTTCTCAGCTAGAAATCTGACTTGTGGAGCCCAGTGGTTTGGAAGAGGCCACTTTTATGTCTGGCTAATTTTGAATGTGTAAAGGCCTCAGGGCTGAAAGATACTAAGATTCTCTAAGGCTGACCCCGTGAGACTTCATCAGGGAGCACACAGCAAACCCCTGAAACCACATCCATCTGCTGTGCTCTGGCCGTACTCGGCTGGAGGCAAGGGGGAAGAGTGCAACTCTAGGCCACTCAGCGTTTAACCTATGTTCCTGTAAAACTGGGCACTCCTGGCAGCCGATCTTTGGAGCTAGCCATGCCATTGTTGAGGAAAGGTAAGGAATTCGGAAGAAAGCATGACACAGGGGGTTGAAAGCACCAAGGAATGGAGGAAAAGGTCTTTCAGTAGCAAGTAGAAGAAATCGACTCAAAGGGACTCCAACTAAGCTGGGGTGGGGTGAGAAAAAGCATTTCCTATCGCACATAATGAGAAAGTCTGGGGTTGGAGCCAGTCTCCAGTGACTTCAAGAATATTGTCATCTCCCTCTCTTTCCCTCCAGGTCTCTTTCCCTTCTTTCCCTTTCTCTGTGTCTTAGCTTTGATTCTCTTGGTAGGTTGCCTTTGGTTTTTCCACTTGGTAGATACAGTAAGCATCCTCCATGTAGCTGGCAAAGAGAGGGGCAGGCACACAGCCATGTGTCCCTTAACCATGGGGATACATTCTGAGAAATGTGTTGTTAAGCAAGTTTGTTGTTGTGCGAACATCCTAGAATGCACTTACACAAACCTAAATGGTATAGCCTACTACACACTTAGGCTATAGGGTACAGTCTATTGTTCCTTGGCTCCAAGCCTGTATGGCATGTTAATGAACTGAATACTATAGGTAATTATAAGACAATGGTAATTGTGTATCTAAACATATCTACCCTTAGGAAAGTTACAGTAAAGCTATGGTATACAGTACTTTTTAAAAATATATATTTTTATTGATTTCAGAGAGGAAGGGAGAGGGAGAGAAAGATAGAAACATCAATGATGAGAGAGAATCATTGATTAGCTGCCCCCCACTGGGGATTGAGCCCACAACCTGGGCATATGCCCTGACCGGGAATCGAACCAGTGACCTCTTGGTTCTTGGGTTGACGCTCAACCGCTGAGTTACACCTGAGTACTTTTATATGACTAGCAGAGTGGTGGGTTTGCTTTCCCTGCATCACCAGAAACCTGTGTGCAATGCATTGAGTTAAGACATTACAACAGCTGTGATGTCACTAGGCCAGTGGTCGGCAAGCTGCAGCTTGCGAGCCACATGCGGCTCTTGAGCCGCAGTTTGCCGACCACTGCACTAGGCAATTGAAAGTTTTTGACTCCATTATAACCTTATTTCTACACCACCGCTGTAGACGCTGAGCAAATTGTCATTAAGCAGCACCTGGCTGTATTCTGCTCCAAGCTTACATTACCTAACTTTTTGGGCCTGGAGGAAATGGAAATTTAGTGCACAATCCAGTCTGGTGACAGACTCACCACTGTGCAGTCATCGTGGCCAGAAGGTTGGGATACCCTGAGTGACCAGACCTGGGTCACATATCCACACTCAGGGGGACATGATGGCTGTGAGTGTCAGCCAGAGCAGAGCTGCATGACATGGAGGGACAGGTTCCAAGGAGGGTGTCCAGAGTGGGAGGAGCCTGCCATTTTAGAAATGGGGAAAAAATATTTTAGGCAGTTTACTACCACTGACCAGCGAAGTAGAACACTTTTTCTGAATTAAGTCATTAATTCACAGATTTTGATGAGTTGAAAAAAAAATTGGTAGAGGTAGCACGATAGAAACAGCAAAGAAAGTCAATCTCTGGGCACAGCCACAGTATTCCAGCACATGAAGGAATGGTCTGGTTCTCCAACAAAGTGAAACTAAGGCCATTTGAAATGCTCCATCCTCCTCATAATTTTTTTAAGTTAAACTTGATGGATACAACTTTTGCTATAGGTATAGTCTTGTGTTCATTAAATAATAATGATGATGACTATGATATTTTCAGGCCAACATATACCATAAGTCAAATGGAGATAGTCATAAGGCCTGTACATTCTCAAGCAATATGGTAGCCCGTGGAAGGAGGGAAGGAAGTAGGCCTGGTAGGATTGGGATAGAGACAAATGACTTGGCTCTTAGTGGTGACACTCATAATATTGAGCTTCATTTAACTCTATGCCAAATCTTGTCCACTTCATACACACACACACACACACACACACACACACACACACACACACACACACTAGAGGCCCGGTGCACAGATTTGTGCACTGGTGGGGTCCCTTGGCCTGGCCTGCTCCCTCCCCCAATCTGGGACCCTCGGAGGATGTCGGAGAGCCAGTTTCGACCCAATCCCCACAGGCCTAGCTGAGGGACCCCACTGGTGCATGAATCCATGCACTGGGCCTTTAGTATGCATATAAGATCTTTGATTAATCTCTTCCTGTCCTCCCTCCTTCCCATTTCCTCTGAGATTCATCAGTCTATTCCATGTTTCCATGTCAGTGGTTTCTGCTCCTGCATCGAGCGTTTACCCCCTGGTGGTCAGTGCGTGTCATAGCTGCTGCTTGTCTGCCAGTGGGCTGGTCGGCCAGTTGCTTAGGCTTTTATATAATATATATAGATAGATTGTACTGATTTCAGAGAGGAAGAAAGAGGGAGAGATATAGAAATATCAATGATGAGAGAGAATCATTGATTGGCTGCCTCCTGCACACTCCCTACTGGGGATTGAGCCCACAACCTGGGCATGTGCCCTGACCAGGAATTGAATCAAGCTGTGACCTCTTGGTTCATAGGTTAATGCTCACCAACTGAGCCACACCTGCTGGGCCATTTCTTTTAATTTTACTCTCATTCAATCCTTCCACCAAGGAGAGGTGGTGATCATTTCTTCATTCCAAAGATAAAACTAAAACACAAAGTAGATATTCTTGAACAAAGTCAAACAGTAACCAGGCTAAAACCTGGTTTTGCTGCAGTGCCACAAAACAACAAACCAAAGCCAGTAGCAGTAACACACAATGTCATGATACTTCCTTCCAAGACAGTGAGTGCGATCAGAATGAGAAAACGAAACGCTTTAGGGACACAAAGGAGTGAGCAAAATTTGCAGCTGGTTTTGAAGGCTGACCATGCCAGCTGGAATGAGCAGAAGACAAAGGAAGAGGCACACTAGGAATGACATTGCAAAACACAGGGTTCTAAGGGATTAGACATTTCCATTGTGAGCACCTGTCCTCAAACATACTTGAGGAAAGCACATCACAGGAATAAATGGATGATAAATGAATGAATGAATGAATGAATGGATATATGTTCATTCAGTACTTTTTTTTACTTATACACCTTCATTATTAATTCAGATGATATATTATGTCTGCTTGAGTCTTTGAGGAGTTGAACAAATCAATATGTTCCTCCTCTCATTTCCACAAGAATGAAGTTGATTGGGAGTAGGAAAGGGGGGAGTTCCCTACCCTTTTCCCACTCATCCTCACCCCTGGATAGCTCTTCCCTAGGGGCCTGTAAATCTCTGCCTATGCACTGAAAACTTGGTATCTGACAAAGAAACGCTTCCTGTGAATTATGATTTGGATTTTTTTTTTAATATAGGGCACCGGAATGAACCTTTGTGGTGGCTGCTTAATTTGGAGGGCATTATTTTTAGCCTTGCAAAGGACCAGTGGCACAAAAACAATTAGGATCTTTTGTCAAGTTAATTAAATTTTACTAAGTGTAGTAATCTCCGTGGGCTTCGTATAGCAGAGGTAAAACTAATTAAAACGCAAATTCTTCCTAGTCTAATAAGGAGGTCTAACTTGGGTAGCTGAAGAATGCTGTGCATACTGAAAGATATTCAAAACTAATTTCTAATGAGATGAGGGCAGACCCTTAAATGGCTCGGTTCTGAGGAAGGATCACTTGAGAATGCCAATAAGCCTGTTAAATTGGAGGCGGCCACTTAAAGGAAGGAAGGCAGATGGGCCAAGCTTGTGGGGCCGGGGAGAAAAATGGGTCCAGTTTATTTTATTTTTTAAAAATATATTTTATTGATTTTTTACAGAGAGGAAGGGAGAGGGATAGAGAGTCAGAAACATCGATGAGAGAGAAGCATTGATCAGCCGCCTCCTGCACCCCCGCAACTGGGTATTTGCCCGCAACCAAGGTACATGCCCTTGACCTGAATCGAACCTGGGACCCTTGAGTCTGCAGGCTGATGCTCTATCCACTGTGCCAAACCAGTTAGGACAATGGGTCCAGTTTAGATAAGTTAGGGTGGCGAAGCTGGTGAAAACCAAGGGATCCAGGTTTCATCTGAAAAGAGCTATTTTCTCCCCAGGTTCCTGCTCTTCATTAACTTCCCCCAGGGCAGGCGATTGCTTTTCCTGAAGTGGCCTTTTCTTGGAAAGCTATGTGGCCTAAGGGTGTTTAGTTCGCAAGGTCTCAAATCAGTAGTGAATCCACACCAAGTCCTCTAATGACCATCAGAGCCCGTTTTTCAAGATGAGGCCACTGAAAGGTTAAAAAACTCACTTAGTCCTTGAAATGAGCAGGCTCTTAAGATGGCGATTCAACATGGCTCATTCTTGGCCCTTTCTTTGGAACCCACTCACACCAATTTCTACCTCCTGTCAAAGGCATATGCATATGTGCAGTTGAGAAATTTGAAATGATCGTCGAATCGCAATGGGCTACCTTCAGAGAAACTTGGCAACAATTCAATCGACACACTATTACTCTCCCATTGATCGAAAGAGGTACATACCTGCTGACATTTTTCTTGTTTCTCTGTCTTATTTCGCACCCTGTGGTCTGGCTCTGGACCTGATCACCCACGGATTTTTGGCGCGGTGCTGCCAATACCCTTCTAATCACCAAAGCTAATGGCTTTTCTCTGTTGCTACCACCTTCAGCCAGATTGGGTCATTTGTCACACTGACCACCCGTCACTCCTGACACACTGCTTTATTTATTCTGTGAGGCTGTAACAAGTGCAGCAGGGCCTGCTGGGAACTAGCCGCTGTCAAGTCCCTTCTGAGAAGGGGCTGCTTGTCTAGTTTTATGCAGCAGGCACACGGGGATTCTGCCTAACAATGACAGATGGTGGTCATCATATGTGAATCTTATAATCTAACTGGAGTATTTTCTCATTCTATAATATTTTGACATTTGCATTATGTAAGTAATGCATGCACATTGCAGAACTTTTAGGAAGAGCGGCAAAATAAAAGGAAAATACAAGTTGCATTTAATCAAACCCAAACTTCATTATTTTCTTCTCCTCTTCCTCCTCCTCCTCCTTTCTATTTTCCCTTCATGGTCTTAATGAAAAACACATGCCTATGGTCATCTGTGTCATGTAACTCGGCAGCCTGAGCACTCATGTGTCACTAACGGTATTATTGTAAGCAGTTCCCTAAAGTGGGAAGAACACACACACACACTTCTTGACATGTTCCCTCGGGGTCTAAGCCCCAGTTTCACCCAGCCATGTAACGGTAGGCAAACCCTTGCATGTTCGCTGTTGTTTTCTTTTGTTTTTGGTCTAGAGCTTTTGTCTGTAAAACAGGTATGATAAGTACTGTGTCATAAACTTGATAAAAAGGATGAAAAAGGCTAATGTTTAAAACTTCGCTAGTTTGTTGGTATTTTGTTATTTTGAATTAACACTCACAGTGGACAATCACCTTGCACAGAAATTAACTCAGAATGGATTAAAGACTTCCATGTAAAACCTGAAACCATAAAACACCTGGAAGAAAACATAGGCAGTGAGCTTCTTGACATGGGTCTTGGCAATGATTTTTTTTAACTTAACACCAAAAGCAAAGGCAACAAAAGCAAAAACCAACAAGTAGGACTACATCTAACTAAAAACTTCTGCACAGCCAAGGAAACCATCACAAAATGAAAACGCAACCTTCTGAACGGGAGAAGATATTTGTTTATCCATATATCTGACGAGGGGTTCATATCTCAAATACACAAAGAAATAATATAACTCAACAGCAATAAATGTTTTCCCAAAGAAGACATACAGCTGGCCAACTGGTACATACAGAGATGATCAACATTATTAATCATCAAGGAAATGCAAATCAAAAGCAAAACAATGAGCTATCACCTCACATTTGTTAGAATGGCTATTATATAAAATAGAAGAGATGTATGTGTTTGCCAAGATGTGGAGAAGGGGAACCTTATGTGCTGTTGGTATAAATTAATGCAGCCACTATGGAAAACAGTATGGAGGGTCTTCAGGATATTACAAAATAGAACTACCATGTGATCCAGCAATTTATTTCCAGGTACTTGTCCAAAGAAAATGAAAACACTGATTTGAAAAGATATGTGCTCCACCTTGTTCATTGCAGCATTATTTACAATAGCCAAGCTATAGGAACAACCTAAGTGTCTATTGACGTATGCATAAATTATGACATACAACATACAACAGAAGATTATCCAGCCATAAAAAATGAAATCTTGCTATGTGTGACAACATGGATGGATCTTGAGGGCATTATGCTAAATAAAATATGTCACACAGAGAAAGAAAACAAATACCATATGATCTCACTTATATGTAGAATCTTTTTTTAAAAAAAGTATATTTTACTGACTTTTTACAGAGAGAGGAAGGGAGAGGGATAGAGAGTTAGAAACATCGATGAGAGAGAAACATTACATCTAGAAAATTTTTACTTTACCAAATTAAGGTTCATTTGCAATGCTAACAGCAAGACGGCCATTAAAAACACACATGGTGTCTAAATAAGACAAAGGAAAATCGTTTGAACAAAAATAAAAAGGATCCCAAATCAATTATATAGAAAAGATTCCTTTATTAACTTGTGGTCGAGAATATATTTGTATATTTTCAGAAAACAACCCCAAGACCAGATGGATTCCTGCAATAGAGAGGAATTGACAGGAGTGCTCCAACCACGAAGACAAGAGGAAAAAACAGTCCAGAGATGGAAGACGCTGACAACGCCTTGCCATGGGAGCAGTCAGCAGCTGTGCACCGCTGCAGGTTACCTAGGACCAAACCAGAGAGGGTCGGACCTGCATTGCCACCATGTGCCCACCATCCAGATATCACTGCTGACATGTACACATAAGGAACTGTTGGACATTGAAATTGGGACTCAAACATTTTTTTGTTTTGTCTTGTTTTGTTATTATATGTTTATTTCCAGTCTGCAAAGGCAAAACTTTTTAAAGGAAAGAAATGGTGGGAAAAAGATACAGAGGCAAAGAAGCATTGAACAGACTGTCAAACTACATTGGGAAGACAGGGGTGGTTGGGCGAGGAGGGCTGTAAAAGACCAACCGAAGGACTTGTACGCATGCATATAAGCACAACCAATGGATATAAGACACTGGGGTGGGGGGGGAGGGTGGGCAGGTGAAGGCATGTCCTGGGGGGTAGGGGAGGTCGGGGGGAGATCAAAGGGGAAAAAAAAAAAAGGAGACATATGTACTACTATTTGTAATACTTAAAACAATAAAAATAAAATAAAATTAAAAAAATTAATTATATTTATATATGCTAAGGATAAATAAAAGTTTAAAACAATCCTATCTAAAAAAAAACACAAAAACAAAACATCAATCAGCTGCCTCCTGCACACCCCCTACTGGGGATGTGCCCGCAACCAAAGTACATGCCCTTGACCGGAATCGAACCTGGGACCTTTCATTCTGTAGGCCGATGCTCTATCCACTGAGCCAAACCGGTCAGGGCTATATGTAGAATCTTAAAGACAAATAAACAACAACAAACAAAATACCAAGCTCATAGATACAGGAAAGCGAGTGTTGTTTCCCAGAGGCGGGGGTGTATGGGTTGGTGGTGGGTGAAATGGGTGAAGGGAATCAAAAGGTATAATCTTTTAGTTATAAAATAAATAAGTCATGGGGCTGTAATGTACAGCATAGTGACTATAGTTAATAATACTGTCTTATGTATTTGAAAATTGCTAATACTGAATCTTAAAAGTTCTCATCACAAGAAAAAAATTCTGCAACTGAATATGATTATCAATGCCAACTAGACTTATTGTGGTGATCATTTCACAATATATACAAATATTGAATCATTATGCTGTACAGCTGGAACTAATATAATGTTGTATGTCAATTACACCTCAATAGAAAAATTAATAAGTAAATAAATAGGCCTTCTCCACTGCAAAAAAAGTACAGTGTGTAACGGTTTACAATACTTAATCATGTAGATATTTACAAAATTAATCCCTATTATTAAACTTTTAATTACTTCCTGAGTTTTCTAATATCAGTACTTCTAGAATAAATATTTTTGCATCTTTGTTAATATAATTTTCTGCACACAGATGTACAAAGTTACTCCCTGGAATGGTTTTAATATATATATATATATATTTTTTTTTTTAAATATATTTTTACTGATTTTAGAGAAGAAAGGATATATATATATATATATATATATATATATATATATATATATATATATATGAATGAGCAGAGACACATTGATTGGCTGCCTCCTGTATGCCCCCTACTGGGGATCGAGCCCACAACCCAGGCCCAGGCATGTGCTCTGGACAGGAATCGAACCCATGACCTCCTGGTTCATAGGCCGATGCTCAACCACTGAGCCACACCAGCTGAAGCTTTGCAGCACTTGCTACTCCTACCAGCTGTGCATGTGAGGGTGACTCCTCTCAGTTCCTCTGTTGGCCTTGGTGCTGTAGCAGGAAGCGGGAGGGCCACTCTGGCACCAGGTTCACTGGTAAAGCACCAGTAGCCTCACTAGAAGGTTTCCTTCTGCCCAACTCAAAAGACCTTCACCCCAAAACCTGGCAGACTTACCAGCCTATCCTTTCTGAGGAGACTTCACTTTTTACAAGATTCTATAGGCATCTCTGATCCACTGCTCCTGTTCTTCAGTATCAATCAATTCTTTTTCCTCATGCTAAGTGCTGAATCCATGAGAAAAATACTCATCTGTATAAAACCATGCCTTGAGTTACGTGCAGACAGACTAGATAAATTTCAGTTCATTTGTGGTGGACTGAAGAAGGAGGCAGCCAGAAAGGGAAAACGCACCTTATATTGTTGAAAATATAAGGACGTCAAATGCTTTATACTGTGGACTAGTCACTGCACATCACTAAGATGCAGTATCCTGAGGACAACCCTAGTATCTGGGAATACAAGTACCACAAGCATTTCCCTTTGAAAAATCCACTATGTGTTTGGATTGGGATCAGCAGAAATAGGCTCACCAATGACACTCAAAGGCAAGAAGAGATATGGTGGGGAGAACCCTGGGATCCATAGGGGAGAGGTAAGAAAAGTATTGAAATAGGATCACTTCCCACTTGAGTTGTGTCTTTAATATGGAGTGTACATTCACCAAGGAGACCAGGACGCCCAGCATTGGGAATAGCCTGGATGACAGGCCATGATGGGGAAAGGATCTTTCACAGTTTGTGGCTTTGGTCTGGACAAGATGAGGTGGGAAATGAAACTGAACAAATGTGGGAATCATATCATAGGGCGGGGCTCAACTGCCATTCTAAAGAATCTGGATTCTGTCATCTGTGTGTTGGAGGGTCCCTGCAGATTCTGATGGGATTTGCTTTGTCAGTCAATGGTTTTATTTACAGAGATATTTCTCAGAGCGACGGTGATGGGGGTGAAGGGACTCCGTTCCTTCATCGAAACTTCAGGGGAGGGTGCTGCTGCCTGCCCGGACACATCTTTTGGTGGGAAAATCATGGGACTTACTATAAAACAAGTGAAAGCAAAGCTAAGTCTAGGTAACATTTCCTTCCAAGAGTGGTACACAAAGGGGAGGTTCCTATGGGGACAGTCATCAGAGGCTCTTAATAATTGTGGGGCAATAAGCTAATTACTGTGTTTTATCTTCTTCCTTCATAGAACTCCACACTGAATGAGTAAACGTGAAAAGTTAATTTGGGGCCATGAACAAATAAAATCATCAGCCTCTGGAAGGATACTGATAAAAGAGACGTGTCAGGTTAAGTCTGCTTTCCTCCCCCCACACCCGATGCCCCTTTATTTGTGCTCAGCTGTGCTGAGATTCCTGTGGAAAAGTGTGGAGAAACCCTATTCAGAGTCAGAGGGTTTTTACTCTTGCTATCTTTTTTTATTTTTTTATTGATTTCAGCCAGGAAAGGAGAGGGAATGAGATAGAAACATCAGTGATGAGAGAGAATCATGGATTGGCTGCCTCCTGCACACCCTCCCACCCACTGGGGATGGAGCCCGCAACCCGGGCATGTGCCCGCACCAGGAATTGAACCGCAACCTCCAGGTTCATGGGTTGACACTCAACCACCGAGCCACACCGGCCAGGTCAGAGTCAGCGTTTTAACATGGTGTCCGTTTCTAGGGTGCAAGAATTCTAATTCTGACTCTGTGACCCCGGCAAGTCACTCAGCCTGTCTGAGACTCAGTTTCTTCATTTGGATTTGATGAACTGGATTCCAGTTCCAGTGTCCAATATTTGACTCATTAGCCACTTGTCACTTTTGTAATCCTCGGAGCATGGATGAGTGTAGTTATTTGGAATCTTATTGCTCTAATGCCTCTTTTTATTACAAATCTTATATAACACTTCCTTTATTATCCTGAAATGGAATTCATAGATAATATAAACTGTCTATATACATAATTTTTTAAAGAAATCAATGCAATGCCCTAATTGTAATACAGACAAGAAATGAAAGAAAGTACATTATAATAAAGTAATAATTACTTGCCATAAGTTAAATAGTAATGTTATAACACTAACAATTATTTTCCATTAGTTGTTATAATGTCTGACATGACATTATAAGAAGATATAATGAAGTAGTAAGATCCATGCACGAAATCATCATGGCTAACAGTAGGCACTGAAATTGGTGTGTTATACAGGCAACACATATACCAAGAGGAGTGTTCCTGTCACTGATGTGGTTTCCCCACAAGTAAACAACTCTTGGTAAGATTTTTAAAAATCAGTCTCTCCCTCTTCACACAGAAGTTGAATTCCTGAAAGTTGCAGTGCATGTTTACTAGTAAGCAGTGAGCGCAATGCCACATAGGCATATGTAAAATGGCCTTGACTCCAGGTACCTATGATTATAAAGAGTTCTTAATCTACCCAAATACTGGTGGGCTTTCAAAAGTCCTATAGAATGCAAGGTAACTTACCCTCTCTATAGGACTGTTCTTACACTGTGTTTCTCATCTCCACCCCTTAAAATACCAATATTCTCTCATGCCCATCGTTACTGCAACACTCCCTGTGGTGCCGTGTGCCTCTCTGATCCACAGGGGTAAGTTCCAAGACCCCCAGTGAATACCTAAAACCACAGATAGTATCAAACCTTATATAGACCTTGTTTTTTCCTATACATACATACTGATCTATGTTAAAGTTGAATTTCTGCTATAAAAGACACCTATCTATGGCATTTTGTTATGCAGTTCTAGCAAACTAAACACCTACTTTTCTACACTACTAGGAATACTATTGCAATTACCGTATACTATTATTACTACTTTTGCGATCACTACTGTGACCCCCTTCTCCCCCAAAGAGTAATATTTATTGAACTCTGTGCTACTTTTATGGTTCACCTTACTCCCCAGGATCCGCAGATACGTAAGCTCAGGCTTCAGACCTAAATATAGGCTGACTCCAAAGCACAGGACCTCCACTTCTTCAGTGTAGATTCCCTCATTTTCAGGTAAATCATGCTTAGGGTACATCAAATGTTTGGATCACAAGTCTGGACCTCTTGAGCCACAGTTAGGGGTCACACCTACATGCATTCTGATTGCATTAGGAGAACTTGGCTGACTCTGATAATCCTGAGACGGCAGGCATCTATAAATCATTTATACATCACTGGCGATATTGTACAGTGGTTGAGAACATTAATCCCAGAGTCAGGTTGCCTGGGATCAAATCCCAGCCCTATCACTTACAAGCCAAGTATCTTAACTTCTCTTTGACTCAGTTTCCCCTTCTATAGAGTGAGAGTTCCTATCTCATAGGGTTAGACTGTTGTAGCTAAAGTGAATTATTTCACATAAAGAGCTTAGAACAGTTACAAAATCAGGGGTCAATATGAGTTACTGGGTATTAGTATTTAGAGATTTTACAAAAGCCATCTCACTAGTCCTTAGCAGCAACCAAGAGCATGCTAGCCTCCCTGACACTCAAATCAAAGCCCAGAGAGGTTTTGTAATTTTATCAAGGTCACACAGCTAATAAACAGAAGATATGTATGACTCCCAGTCCTTGCTCTTCTCAAATGCTTTCTTCCTCTTATCAAATATTTCCAAATTTCTTCTACAAACTAAAAAACAATACAAAAAACAAACAGACAGAAAACAAACTGTCCCTTATCCATTCTACAAACAAGCTGTGTTCTTTCTGCCAAATAATAACCCTATTTCTTACATGGCAAGGTGGGTTATAATATGAAGCCCTGAGATTTTGTGCCTCCTGGCCATTTTCTACTCTGCTACGTGAAACAGCAAACTGATCATGGGTTAGTTTATTCATTCAAACCAGAAACAGATTCCCGCAGCATACCATTTGATATGCCCTACAAAAATGTGTAGATATAAAAGGAAAAATGCAATCTATCTCTGAGGCTTTTCTTTTGCTATTTGGTGCTAAATACTTGAAGATATTATAACATCTATATGCTCAACAAGAAGAGAATATCTGGGAATAACCCCCTCTCCCTGCCCCTGCTGTTGTGTTTTTTTTTTACTTTCTACTCAGATGCTACAGTAGCATGGGGACACATTCAGTCCTTTAAAGAGGTTGCAGCCTTTACCTTAATCTGAAGGTCATGGTGCAGGTGGAGCCTGGCTACATCCGCGCCAGAGCCCGGGGAGGCACTGTGTTTTGATTGCATGAAAAAAAGTTTCCATCCCCGCCCCCCTCCCTATCCCCGCCCCCCTCCCTCTACCCACACCAAGACCAGTCGGAATGTATTCACCACCAGATTAAAACCAGCATCGATTTGAAGCTTTGCTCTCCTTCACTCTGAGTTCTGTGAATATTAATGGAAATTTCTTTGTTGGATGGTTGGCTGCTTAAATTCATCTGCTGTTCTTTGCATGGAGCCATTTGGGCAATTAATGTTGAGCATGTACCCACTCAAATAGGGGGCAGATGTAGGTCATGGGCATGCAGGCAGTGCATGTCTCTAAAGGTCAGACTTGTCAAATCCAGGAAAGATGGTAAAGCACCACCATATATTTTAGGTGACATAGGGCGGCTGATTTTTTCATCCTTATTTGATATCCTCCAAGTCCCAGGTCTAACAAGGACCTGCCTGTGGGGTTGCACCTGCTGCCCTGAGCTACCAGTGCAGTCCAGGCGGCTCTTGTGGGTTCCATGATTGCATCCACAGTGGGATATGAGGTGCCGCCAGAAACACCACTGGAGCTGGTATAGGTACAAAGATCTGGGTGAGAAAGTCAATTCCCTGGGCGGTCACTGCAGCCACTGGCCACTCTGGTCCTCTGCTTGCTCATTTGTAAGATGTGAATCATAATAGTACTTACCTTGTGGGGATGCTTGAGGTCTAAATGACTTCGGAGAGGTCAAGGTCTTGGAAAAGTCTCTGGAACAACACAAACACCAACTTCCCAATTATTTTCAGGGGGACTAAGGCCAATGAAACCACTTCACAGAGAACACCGGGACTTAAAAAAGTGATTTCAAAACAATGTCAAGATCAGAAGGATTAAATGTATCTACTTGCTAAGCCCAACTATCCACATTAGTTTGCCTGGTGCCAAGGTCCCTTTTGAGACAAAGATCGTGGTCCTAGGATCTGGCTGGGTTTGAATCCAAGCTTGGCCATTTGCTAGTTGATTATTTTTTTGGCAGGGAAACGGCTGAATTTCTCTGAACCTGTATTCTCATCTAATATAAGAATAACAGCACTTACACATGCTATAATATTTTTATAAGAATTAATGAAGCAAAATACATGTGTTTAATGAGTAGTAATTTAAATAAAGAAATTGGATCACACTTTTCAACCACTATTCTCACCACTCCCTGAGATGCAGATTGTGTGTTCTTCCATAGTTAACTGATTCCCTGAAAGTTCAACTCAGGTCCCCAAGTAGAAAGATACCTAAAGTATCTGTGAAACAGAGGGAATCACCAAAAGAAAGAAAGCAAAAACAATCCCGAGTGGTCTTTTAAAAAAAGTTATCCATGCATTTAGGAACCATCTATTAAGCACTAGCGTGCCTGGCGCTAGGTGCGGCAAGAACTCATTTACCCTTTGCCACAGGCAGTGAGGTCATTATTTATTACCAGCCTCTTACTGACGAGGAAACGGAGACGTTTGGAGCTTCTGTGTCTGCCCTCATATGGCAGTCAGGAAACAGTGAAACCAGGACTTGAAATTGGGTCCTCTGTCCTTTCCTCCTGTTGCCTCCCAAAGACGGGTACAAGTGAATTGCGTTTAATTGAATTATGGCGCTGTGCTCACCAGTGATTAATCCATGCTGGCGGAATGAGTGGTTAGTGACTATATTTATACCTTGTGTCCATAAACTTAATATATTTTGTGCTGAGGGAGATGGCCGGGTGGGAAGGTGACAGTTAACAAGGTCATTTTCTGATATGGAAAATACATAAATGTGCCCGTGACTCCTGCATTTAACTTAACCTCCCTCTGCCGCCCCCCTCACACCCGCCCCCCCCCCCCCCCCCCCCCGCCCGCTGCTTCTGAAATGGATAGTTGGCAGTCGATGGAGAGCGGCTGCTCTTTGTTATCGGGAGGGACCAGATCATCTGAGCTGCACGCAGTGCAGAATGAAGAGGAGAGATTAGTCCCCCAGGAAATGTGCTCGCATCTCCCTGGAAATGGAATATTCTAAGGCAGCTGAAGAAACCGCCCCTCCCGACTCTCCCTCGCTCTGTGAATTCTGGTAACTCACTTCCTAACCCTTGGTTTCCTTGCCTCCGAGGTGAAGGGCCAGCATTCAAGCTTTTCTCAGATTATCTGCACTCCTGAAGACAATCCTTTAGGTCCTTAATATTTAGGGGTTCATGATGAGGACAGTGGCCCTACCCCAACCTTCTTGTACCATGGGACTTGGTCCTTGTAAAAAAAAGCAGCAAACACAAAGGGGAGAGGGTTGGTTTTTGGCCTGGTGTTGCTTTCTTTTATGGTGCACGTTTTGGTTGAGAATGTGGTGGAGATATCACAGCTACCTTGGAAGGATGCCAACTCGGTGAGTCTCTTCGAGGTTGTCTGTCCCTCTTGAAGCCACCTTCTCTGCTCAAGTTGCTATCACCCTTCGGTTATAGCAACTGATTTTATTATACTTGTTTATTTATGTATTAATTTGATTTAACTATATCTTTATTGATTTCAGAGAGGAGGGGAGAGGGAGAGAGAGATAGAAACATCAATGATGAGAGAGAATCATTGATCGGCTGCCTACGTTAACCCAGTGGATTACAGTGTCTGATTTGAGAAGAGAGGTGGGGCTGATGATCACATGTCATGGACTTGACTTTCTATCAGATGCTAGGTGTACATATTACTAAGTGCCTGTGTTGTGTGTTTTGTTTTGTTTTGTTTTTCAAGTTCTTTTTGTTTGTTCCTTCGCTGATACGGATTCTGCCTGAGAAAGTGGCCATTCAGTTCCTAAACCTGAGGTTTAATTCATGGGTCTTCCCCCTCCTAGTTCTACAACCAGGGGTATGTTGGAACATCACCCACATTTAATTCTCTCACCTGAAAACTCAGGATAAAATTAGGATCAAACCTCATGAGGGTCTTGAGATGCTAACAGATGATTAAATGTATTCAATAAGTGGCACAGTATTTGGGACACAGTAGGTAATCGACAAATGTTAATTTATTTCAAGTGAAACATTGCCTCCTTCTCTAAAAGTAGTACAGAAAATTAGAGAAGAATTTAAACATTCCCTACCCTCATTCTCTTGACTCCACTTAAAAATGATGATTTTTTTTTTTTTTGTGGGTGACCTTTCCCTAAAGTATTTTATTGCTGGCAAGAAATGATTTAATTAAAAATTAAAGTCAGAAAAGTTTCCCCTGGGATTCAAAGTGCTCCTGCCCTCTGCAGCATAAAAATGTTGGCTTCTAGACCAGAGTATTGATGAAAAGAACCTGTTCTTACTGCTACAACAACTCCGTCAGCGCAATTCTTCAAGAAGTGAGCTGGAGCCTTTCATATGCGACTCGATATTTTGGTTTCAAAGTTCCCACTTTGAAATGTACAGCTCGGACTGGAGAGATAAAAAGAAAAAAATCCTTTCAGGGATTTAGGAACATTTTCATTTCCTTGGGAGATGTTATCTGAATGCATTTTTAGAAGGTCACTGAGTTCTCATATTAATGTTCTGACCCTGACATCTTCAAAGAGCAGGGGTCCAAAAAGACTCCTCCCCTGGCAGACATCTTTACAGAGACACTGCGCAAAGGGACGCCGTGACCCTCATTGTCCAGGTCTCCATGCTAGATTGCTTCCTCCCACCTTTTTGGGTGGGAGCCTTCTACCTTTGGATAAGTTACTATCAACCAGGTTCCGGTGAAGTCGTGGTGTCCGGGTGGCTAGAGTTCAAAGTCACTATGAGACTTCCAAGACCTTATGCTCCAAATGCTCTCATGTCCTCAGAATGCCAGCTCACTTCCATTTCCTTAGTGATTCGCGAGCACCTCTCTGTTGTCCCCAAGAACAAGTCACAAAGAGCATAAGCAGTTTATGAACCCTTATTTATTTGGCTTCAGCTTCCAGTCTCTTTTCGTGCCCCAGGCCACCTCTTATAAGCTCAGAGACTGGATGGGGGCATGATGCTTGTTTTCAGGGTTTCCCCACGTGTTGTGGGGACTGTGAGCAGCAGCAGGACCAGCGGTCCCCTCTGGCAGATCCCGGTGTCTATCTGCTGACCCATTAACACACTAGAATACAGGCTTCCTTTTCTCACCTAACACCTACTGCCTAGCTAACATGATTATTCATTTCCCATCCTATAAATAGACCTTCAGCCTCTGAATGAGATTTTCTCAGCAGAGAATTTTCTCAGGTCTTTCTCTTTGAACAGTGTCAGGATAAAGGGTGTGGAGGTGGTTATATCTAAACAGGACAACTGTGGAAAAGACTCCATTTTTCTGAGCACTTCTTCATGGCTTGGTACAAATGTCATCCATAACATTTGTGGAAACATTTGTAGTTTCAGATCTATGTAAGGGAGATACCTTTACGGGAAGCTATTTACTGCATGTTCAACCAGATAGGTATTGTACCCTTTGGGCGGCAAGTTCCATGTTATGTGGCAACGCTACTTTATTGGTAATGGCACTGTGTTAAGAAGGATCCTGAGGCTCAATTTTGGTTCAGTGGAACAGAGTGCTACACATGATTAAGGCAGTGCCTAATGAATGCTAACATGGGCAGGGGTCTCCCAAAGGACCAATTGGTGCTAGCGAATAAGTTTTATTAAATCACACAGTCCTAAAATTTTTTAAAGACTATTTTTGTGTAATTTCTTAATATCTCTTATCAGAAACCCAAGGTCCCAAGTTCTTGAGTCTTTAAGAATTTTCAAGCTGGCAGTTTGGAGTAGAAGTAAAATTGGCACCCGCCTCTCCTCACTTTCTATCCTCTTTACTCTCATGTCTCCTAAGGTTGGCAAACTCATTTTCAGTCATACGGGAATCTGAGTTCTCAGTGGTGAATTGTTCCTTATCAAGCAATTTTTTTGATGCAAGATTTTTTTTATGTGAAATTCGTTGGTTTTACACATAACAGTGACATTAATAATAGTACTTACCCTCCTAGAACTGTTTCAACGGTTACATACACAAACCCATGTAAGTACTCTTAACCGTTCTGGCACGCCGAATTTTGGCTATATTATTACTACTGTTTGGGATTGAGTTCTGGCGTTTTGACCAGGAGTGTGATATAGAGGTTAACTTCCACAGCCCCAAATCTGAAGTGGAAGTTCTATTTGGGTCAATAACCCACAAGAAGGCAGACTCTCACCTCTTTTTTCATTTATTTAACTTGTGCTCAGCTCCTAGCTGTTGCCATTCATAAGAATTAATAAGAATGAGGGGGTCACATTCCCCATGCAGGCTGTGGTTTCCATGCATGTCTCTCTATTTCCACATGAACATGTTTCCCAGGGATCACAACACCTTTAAGAATCCCTGACGGGAGAGGAAAACAAGATGAAGCAGGAGGGAGTCCAGGTTCTGTCTCTCCTGTTGCTATGCTGGCACCCTCGAATCTCCCAGCCCCGCACTCTGCTGCCTCGTACATCCAATAGCATTTGCCTCTTTGATAAATTTCAAATCCCCTGCCTTTTTCATCTGCACTGGGCTTTTACAAAATATCTCCCTTCTGATCTTCCTGCATGCATTCTTCCTGCCTCTATGGCATCTTGTCCAATCCATCTTGTCCACTGGCTAATCACAAGAGTGATGTCTCTAAAACACACATTGATCACAACCATGCTTAGAATCCTCTAGTGTTTTCCCATTGCTAACATTATGAAATGACGTGTAAAGCTCCTAACGCCAGCTGCTGCCCATCATTCTTGCCTCAGATATCTCCATAGACATCTGTGTGACCAGATATGCAGAGCTATTTAGAATTCTTCAAACACTTCAAACAAATGAGATGCAGGCTTAGCCTCAGATCATCCACACACTAGTATCTTAAAAAGCTTAATTACCAGGAAAATGGGGGGAAATAACATGTACCACAAGATGTGGCACTGGGGCCCTAGGGATAGTGGCAATATAAGTTATAGCACACAGCCCTGTTTATTAGGGAAAAACTGTTTTGTTTTTTGTTAATCTTCACCCAAGGATATTTGTTCCATTGATCTTTAGAGAGAGGGGAAGGGGGCAGGGAAGGGGAAAGCAAGGGAGAGACAGAAAGAGAGAGAGAGAAAGGCGAGAGAGAGAGAAAGAGAGAGAGAGAGAGAGAGAGGGAGCGAGAGATGTGAGAGAGACACATCGACTGGTCACCTCCCGAATGTGCCCCGACCAAGGCAGGGAATTGAAGATGCAACCCAGGTACGTGCCCTTGACCAGGAATCGAACCCACCACCCTTTTGTGTACAGGCTGATGCTCTAACCACTGAGAACACTGGCCAGGGTTGGAAAATTCTTTTCAATAGATTGTAGTAAATAATGTTTGATCAGGTGTGAAAGTTCTCTCCAGTTTCCCTGTTTCTTTGACCATTCATAATTCGAAGAACATTTTTTTTCAAAATGTCAGTTATGTTGTTGTTAAAAAAAAGGAACAAGTAAGAAAGAAGCTGACTACTTGCCTGTGCAGGTTATCACAAGAGGACAGTGCTGTGTTTGATATTTTTAGATGAGAAATTAAGGGATTTTCTCAAGCATTGTGTCAGAATTTGTTGTCCTCATCAAGCGATTAAGCTTAGCATGAAGCATTAATTAATTTGAATGGATGTTTGATAGTATAACTCAAAAACACAGTGTCTGTACGCTGTCTGAGCCTATATAAAACTAACCAACATACACACACACACACACACACACACACCATCACAGCAGAAAAATGGCTTTATAGTCAACTTCACAAAAATCTTTCCCAACGAAACAAGAACTCTTTCAATTTCATCGCTGCATTGCCTACATCGCCTGGCACCCCTCTCTGTTCACTGGGGCATTCTGAAAATGCGTGGGGAACTGATGTGCTCAATGATGACTCCAAACCTCAGCCCTGGGACCAATGGATTAAGATGGTGGCGGGGGTCCCACTGGTTGGATCCTGCAGTCTCTACACAGAAAATGTATGTGTCATTAGACAAGGGATTCGGAAATGCAAAGTCCTGGGCTGTTTTGTCCTGGCGAGAAAAACAATGCCCTTTGCACCATCTCAGTGGCTCACTGTTCCCACATCTTAACCCTCCTCACGTGCTCCTCACCAGGCATCGCTTGTCATTTTCCTCCTGAAGGCAGAAGTGCATTTTAACGACAGAAACAATTATAGAAAGTAAATTAATATAGCCATTATTAAACATTTATTAAGGTCCCACTGTGTGGGAGCCACTGATGCATTTTAAAAATAACATTCTCCCCATAACACTTGCACTATAACCTAACTTACTTTGCATTTAATTATTTAATGTATGTAGGAAATTATAACAGTTCAGTTTCTGCAATTCCCATGGTGGCCACGGCAGAGGGAAATGAAAACAATCAAAGTGATATTCTATTAGTAAACTTTGCATTGCTGGTGATCAACTAGCAGTGCCAATGTACCTCAGGCTCCTCCTAACTTTGGGGTGACAGAGTATAATCTGGGGTTCCTCAAATCCTGTGATATCCAAGGAGTTGGAAAGGGAAGCTCATATTAATTGGTTAGTGCAGGAGAGGTGGACAGTGCTGAACCACAGTCACTGAGGATTGTTAGGTGGGGAAATTCTCATTGGCCATAGGGAGCTCATTGTGGTAATGGCCACTACATATCCCAGGTGCTTTCAGGGGCCAGCTGTTGTGCTTGTCCTGGTTCACTAAGACCTGTACCTGACCATGCCACCTGGTTCTCAAGGGACTATCTTACACGATCCTACTTGCATGCACATTGTCTTGCATTGTTTGTCTCTCTACAGAGGCGGATATGAATGATAAACAGCTGATTCAAGCAGGTTCTTTCATAAAACAAAGAACCTCTATGGGATTACAAGGGTTTCCTTTCCTTCTGCATCATAAATTTGAGGATAGGGGTTTACTGCTGGCAACAAACCACATCTGAAGTAACCATACTTAGAAGTAACCATATCTGAAGCAGGAGCGAGTCAGGTTGCTAGGTAAAGAAGGAGAGATATAGAGAATAAATTGGTTGAGGAAGGGAGTTGGGAGGAGAGAGAAAGAAAGGGAAAAGAGGGAGATCATGAAAGTATAACAAGGAACTTGACTTGATTGGCAGGTAGAGCTACCCCTGCATCTAAAGACTATGATGTGGGGTTAGCAGAGCCTGCCCTATTGCCAAACTCTAATAAGGCTCATACTCAGCTTGGCATAGTTTCCACATCACCTGGCCCAGTTAGTTACACTGTCTTTGCTGACCTTAGAATCACCTTGGGAACTTTAATAAATACCGGTTCTTGGGCCCAGCAATGGAAGAATTAGGAAAGATTACCAAGAGCAAAGACATGTCACTAGGGACCAAGGCTAAGATCATCCACACCCTCATTTTCCCCATTACTATGCATGGATGCGAAGTTGGCCAGTGAAGAAGGCTGAGGGGGAGACAAGGGATTCACTTGAAATATGGGGTGGGAGGGGAGCACTATAGATATCCTGGCCGCCAGGAAGACGAGCATGTGGGTCCAAGAGCAAATGAAGCCTGAAACATCGCTGGGGGCAGAAATGACAAAACTGTCCTACTTCAGCTACCTCATGAGAAGGCAGAGTTCTTTGGAAAAGATAATAATGCTGGGGGAAATGGAAGGCAGCAGGGAGAGAGGAAGACCAAGTATGAGATGGGCTGCCTTCATACAGAACCATAGGCATGAGTCTACAAGAGCTGAGCTGGGCTGTGGAAGACAGCACACAGTGGGCATCACTCATTCATAGGGTCACCATAGGAGTCAGCCACTCTGTGAACCAGTCATCAACTCAATGGCATATAACACACAATTTTTTAAAATTATTGACATAGGGAAATATAGGTGGTACAAGTGGCTGGATGACCAGGTGGCTGGAGTCTGGGTAGGTGGAGGGACAGTATGACTGTTACTGGGTCAGTCTATCATAATTTTTTAGAGTGAGAAAAAAATATAAACAACCCCCCAAAAGTATTTTGCTTTCATATTTCTGTCTCATCATTCTGTGATTTATACTTTCATATCTATGATCTCATTGAAACTTATGAGATTCACTTGCCTGAATGCTTCTCATTTTATAACCAAATGACCAAGGCTCAGAGAGACCCAGAGCCTAGCGTAAATTGTTACAGTCATTGATAGCTCAGGTGTGTGAGTTCTGTCTTTCACTAGGAATTTCCCTCTCATCTCATTCTATGAAATACATCTTCACAAATTCTGGTGACAGAAGTGTCATGTTCAATGTCTTATTCTTTCTTTTTCTCCTTTTCAATCCTTATTTTTTTTCTAATTTTCTCTAGAAACACCTCTCATCTTTTATGACCTCCCTGTCTAATAAATTTTAGATAATCCACTTCTTTCTAGACTACTTCAGAATAGCTGTTCAAGGGCAATGGGTAAGGCAGAGAAGAGAGACTTTGTTGTTTGTTTTTTTTAATAAACTATTTAGAAACCAAGGAATATCTCCCAGGGAATGACTGGATCTTCATTCCACCTGTACTTGCATTATCTGTTCAAAATAGTCACTGGTCCTCTCCACAAGGCCCAGCCCTGTGAGATCCTGTCCTAGTTCCCTTTCCTATGAGATGAGTAGACTTTCCTGCCCAATTGAGGTCAGGTTTGTTCACGTGACTTGCATTGGCTAAGGAACTATGAGCAGACATAACACCTAGCACATTTGAGCAGAAGGTCTAATAACCTTCATGAGGTTCGCCTTTCCCCTCCACTACCCAAAAACAACATTCCAGACACAGAAGCACCCTGGGTCCTGGAATGAAGCAGACACTTGGGACAAGGTGGCAAGAAACCCAGAGGCAACATGTATCATGTATGAGAGATTAAATTGTGTTTGTAACCCATTGAGATTTGAAGGTTCTTAGTTATTCCAGCAAAACTCAGTTCATTCATGCAAATAACAGGAGCACTTTTCAGGTTCCTGTGAGCTTTCTCAGGCCCTATGTCATTTGAGTCCTATATGAACATTCTAGGCAAGTCAGATTGTGGAGATGGAGACCTTCGGGCATAGATGGCATGCCAAAATTATAATAATAATAATAACCCTCATCCAGTAAAAGATGAAAAGATGGTCTCAGGGAGGTTCTCTGGATTTCTTTTCAGCTCTCTGCCCTTAATCACATCCTGCCTCATCAATGAGCTCTGTCCGGGCAGATCCTGGACTCTTTGGCAGCTGCATTAAGCCATTCAGGAGACTAAGTGCACTTACTGTGAGAAGGCTGTGAATTATTAAGCATCACCCTAGTGATCTGGAAAGTTCATGCAAAGGGCTTTCCTTATACCAGGCTCAGGTTTATTCTCCCAAGAGGCCTCGCCTCAAAGACAAGTTAGGCCCAGTCTTGACACAATGCATCACACATTGCGGAAGTGGGGACGGTCCTTCCAGTTGTCAGCCCAGCCACACACGGGACCAGTTCTGTCAGATGTTGGTGACAGCACAGGCAGGTGAGCAAGTCCCTGCTCCCACAGAGAAATGACAGCAGTGGGTCTGGACTGAGTCAGGAGCGGGTGAGCCCAAACCTGGGCAGAGGGACATTGAGAATAGGGTGCTGAGAATTAGTGAAGGACTAAACGTGGGGTAGGAGAGGGGAATCCATCACCAAGGAAATGGAGAGATACCTATTGCCAATTGAGAGGAGAGTGGCCACGAGCATAATCTCCAACCCCCTGGGCAATATAACTCTTTAAGCTTCAATTACTTGGTAAGAAAATTGGACTGTGTATGGTATTTACATTTTAGATGTCGCAGTAAAGCTATCATTCTGCTCTTGGCTTTTTATATATATATTTTTTCCTTTGCATTCTGCTAATGCTGCCTCAGAGCAACCACTTCTCTTCCTCTCGGTCAAATGAGATGCTAGGAATACTTGCCAGAAACATCGAGTTAATGCCCAGCCAGCTCTAGGTCCTGATTTATCTTCCACGTTGACTCCCAGTAACAGAGTCATACATTAAGGAACAAAGCTCGCTGCCGTGGTATTTATAACCTTGTCTTTTAAAACATTTGGCAGACGTTCAGACCCTCCATATGTTCGCAGTATTAAACTTCCCCATAAAAGGAGCTAAAGAGTTACAGTGGAAGAAAGCGGGTATTGTAGGGTCTGAAAGTCTAGCGGTTTCAAAAACACACACACACACACACCCACAAAACACACAAAAATCAAGTCCGACTTGAAATAACAGATGTTCGGTGATCCTGCTGAAAGTTGAAACGCTGCGCAGCCGAGCCCTGCTCTCCCCAACACTGCGGGTGTCCATACTTCAGGAGCCTTCCTCCTGACTCAGGGTAGACACATGAGCTCCTGAGCCTGGTTTAATAAGGAGGCATCCTGAGAGGCTACGGCTAGAAAGGGAGGCTGTGGGTGGGGGCTCTAGCAGGCCAGCCCCTGTGGCAATGTCACCTCCTCCATCATCATCAAAGCCTGTGGAAGTCAGGGAGTCTTCTGTGGGAGCAGGATCTCTCCAGCGAGTCCAGCAAATCCAAGAAGTTATGGGAAGAAAATACTGTAATCTCTTTTTGTATTCATGTACCTATTTATTTTTTAATCCTCACCCAAAGATTTTTTTTCCCACTGATTTTTAGAGAGAGTGGAAGGGAGGGAGAAAGACACTGAGAGAGAAACATCCATGTGAGAGAGACACATTGATTGGGTGCCTCGCACACTAGCCCCGATCGGGGCTAGGGATGTATCTGGCAATGGAGGTACATGTCATTGACTGGAATCAAACCTAGGACCCTTCAGTCCCTGTGCTGACGCCTTATCCACTGAGGCAAACTAGCTAGGGCTGTGTTCATGTATCTAAATTGGACCTGTGTCCATTCATCTAACACGTAAGAGAAATATTTGTGTGGTACTTACGCATTGAAGGAAGCCGGTGCCCTTAGTCACCATCTTCCAGAGCACCCCAGGTCCTGAACATGTTTGATGTGTCCTGTGAAGGGGTGAGAGTTTAATCACTTGAGAAGATTGGCAATTATTCTACTACCATTGCGTGGAGTCCTGGGACTTAGGGTGGTCCAGTTAAGTACGTTTATAGATTCTCTAATGGGGATTTGACTAAATTAATCCATTCAAAAAGAAGTGGATTTTTAAAATTTCTGAAAAGAGAATATGGATGGAAGGTAATACTAACCAGGCAAACAGAAGTAGACCACAGGACCAGAGAAGAAACTGCTGTTCTGAGGATCCACTCCATCAGCCACCTTTAAAATGAGCGTATTAACAATCTATGAAGAATTCAATAAAACAAAAAATAGACCAAATGCAAAGAGAATATGTTTGTATATTTCCAGAAAACAACTCCAAGACCATGTGGATTCCTGCAACAGAGAGGAATTGACAGGACTGCTCCAGCCATGAAGACAGAAGAGAAACAGTCCAGAGATGGAAGACATTGACGACGCCTTGCCATACTAGCAGTCAGCAGCTGTGTGTCGCTGCAGGTTGCCCAGGACCAAACCAGAGAGGGTTGGACCTGCATTACCACCATATGTCCACCATCCAGAACTAAAATATCATTGCTGACATGTACACATAAGGAACTGTTTGACATTGAAATTAGGACTCAAAAGAACTGTTGGCCCAGAAAGAAACTCACTACAGACTGATTCATTTGCCTCTCAGCATAACCATTATTGCTTGTCTCATTTTCAGTTCTTATAAGTGTATTTCTAGTATCAACTGATCTCACTCATCTAGGGGAAATAATGAACAACATAAACTGATGAACAAGAACAGACCCGGAGACAGGGAAGCATCAATCAGACTGTCAAACCTCAGAGGGAAGGTAAGGGAGGGTGGGGGTAAGAGGGAGAAATCAACCAAAGGACTTGTTTGCATGCATATAAGCCTAACCAGTGGTCATGGACAACAGGGGGGTGGGGGCATGTGTGGGGAGGGGTTTGGGATGGAAATGGGGGGATGAGGACAAACATGTGATACCTTAATCAATAAAGAAATTTTAAAAAATAGACCCAATGCGATGTAGTATTTGGATTCTGTACTAATGTGGTTATGAAACAGAAAAAGGACAGTGGAAAAACCCATGAAATCCAAATAAGGTCTAATGTAGGTAATCGTATTGTATGGATGTCTTAGTGTTGATAAAGGGTTGTGTACATCATTACCATGAAGAGACAGTGAGTGAAGACTATCTGTAAGAGAAACAGTCTGATCGACCTCTGCAATTTTCCGGAAATTTAGAATCATTTCCAAATGGGAACCTTATTCAAATAATTCAAGGTGGATGAATAACTAATTACAAAAGGAGTGAAACATCCTGGCAATGAGACAAAATACCAGTTAACTATAAAAACACTTGAAATTCTAACAAAAATAAAGTAATTTAATTTATATATGTTTACATTGGTACTAATTTTATTTTTCTTCTGTTAACCATCTTAATTATAAACTCAAAGACATTTTGGATAACATATTTTGTATCTACTTTTATTGTTTCTGGCTTTAGTAAGGCATAATTAACAAGTAGGACTGTAAAATATTTAACATGTACAATGTGATGATTTGATATAGGCAGATTCTTCATCAGATGAATTCACACATTCATCACCTGATGTATTTACTCCCCCGGCCCTTGGTGAGAACATGTAATTTACTCTTTTAGCAAATTTCAGTTATACAATGCAGTGTTATCAACGACAGTCACCATGCTATACATTAGGTCCTCAGACCTTACTCATCTGATAACAGAAAGTTTATATTCTTGCCAACCTCTCATTTCCCCCACCCGCCAGCTTCTGGCAACCACATTTCTCTTCTCTAAGTTCAAAAATGATTGTAAAGAGAAATCAGCATCCCTTACATCTATGGTAAACCTCATTCTAAGTATATTATTTTCCATTCATGACAAAGTAGAAATAATGCTTTTGAAAGAAGCTCATGCTAAGAGGATGTTTTGAGAATGTTTCCATTGCTCTGTGATTTTCAGGTTAAAATGGCTTACCTACAATTCTATCAAATATTTACAGTTAAAACATGTATTGTCTATAAGTAAAGTAGATAAAAATAAATAGGGATTCGGTTTCTTTTTATAAGTCAGTGATAACATGACTTATACCAGTCATACACCCTCAAGAGACTCTTTCTCGAACAGGATTCACTTGTTAAAGGCAGCATTATTTTATTATTATTTAAAAAAATACATTTTTATTGATTTCAGAGAGGAAGGGAGAAGGAGAGAGAGATAGAAACATCAATGATGAGAGAGAATCACTGATCTTCTGCCTCCTGGGGATCGAGCCCACAACCCAGGCATGTGTCCTGACTAGGCATCGAACCTTGGCCTCCTGGTTCATAGTTTGACGCTCAACCACTGTGCCACACAGCTGGGCTAAAAGCAGCATTATTATGAGCTTATGATGGGAATAAAAGTCAAATTAAATTAGTAAGCAATGTAATTGACTATATTATCAGCTCTTCCTTCATTAACCCAGCAATTCCTTTCCAAACCATACTTTAAAACTATGATAATCCACAGTGTATCACCAAGCTGCAGCGCTATTTTTAGGAAACCTTTCCAAAATTTGGAAACAGATATTATGACTAAGACATGTTCATCCAGTAAATCTATTCCTAGGAATTCACTGGCAAGCGTAACCAGAGATCCATTCTTTTGTAAACAAGGATGTTTATTGGAGTGTTATTTACAATACCATAAAAAACAGGAGCGACCTTAACGCTCTCAGAATAAGTAATGTTACATTCATTTGACTGAAGATTATTATTCTGTCCTTAAAATCCTATTCCAAATGTTTTTTAAAGGTGTGGAAACATATTCAGAATCCCTTTTTTTTTCTATGAATCTAATGTATATATGCAAGAGCATTTAAATAGAAGGAAAAAAAAACACCCAGAATGCGAACTTACACTAAACCTTATTTTCCTCACTTGGAAAATGGAGAAAATAATACTATAAGGAGTGACCCAATCTATTTTTCTGCCCAGACAATCTGAATGGGAATAAAGTTAATAAAAACAGACAAAAGAAGAAGAGGAATGGAGAAGAGAGGCGCTGAGAGTTATAAGAGAAGGAAGAGAGACAATTTTACCACTCTGAATTTTATGTTACATTAGCTAAATATACCTTTCTTTTGTCTGTTGGCCTCTAGACTCAGGAGTCTGTCATATGCATGAATCCTACCAGCACAGTGGGCGGTGCCTGCTTCCCTAGGTGCCTGTGACCACATCCTCCCCATGTCTGAGGCCCCTGCACAGACTGGGTGCCAGATGTCCCTCCAGCATGCTATCCTCACGACACTCGCTGACTCCTGCTTCCAGCAAAGTGGAAGAAATGTGTTCATTACACCTCCTGGGGAGACGTGTGCAGAAGACATTTCAGCATATACAGGATGAACAAGTGAAGGAATACTGCTACCACATATAAAAGGACTTGTAAGGATCATGATACAGTCAACATAGAGAATTCTGACAAAACTCTGTCACAAAATGATAGCACGCCTTAGAGAAAATGCCGTGGGGAAGGGTACAGCTCAAAGGCAAACTGAGACATTTTTTCTTTCATAATCTTAATACATGCTTATTTTTAATTTTTAAATTAATATGATTTATTTTTAAATTGTTGGGTGTTGTCCTTGCACCAACTGGTTGCTGGTTTGATTCCCAGTCAGGGCACATTTCTGGTAGGCAGCCAATCAATGTTACTACACATTCATATTGAAGTTTCTCTCTCCCCCTTTCCCTTTCTTTTCCTCTAAAAGTCAATAAATTATTCCTTAAAAAAAAAAAAGAAGAAGACTTTTTTTCATAGGAAATGCATGGGAGTGTATGGTGTGGGAAGAGATCAACCAATAAACTTGTATGCTTGTATGCATATATGCATAACCCATGGACCCAGATAATAGGGTGGTGAAGGCCTGGGGCTGGGGTGGGGGCAGGCTAGAAAGGGTCAATGGGGGCTGGGGAGGGACATATGTAATACTTTCAATAAAGATTCTTTAAAAAATAAATGAAAGTACAGTTTAGGTTTAACAGGAACATTCAGAATAAAATTCAGATAGTTTCCTATGCCACCTCAGACACGCCCATTTACATGTAGTCTCCCTTTATTATTAAAATCTCACATCAGTGTGGTTGATTTGCTATGATCAATGAACCAATATTGATATATTATTATTACTTAAAGTTCATAATTTATGTCAGGGTTTCTTCTTTTTAAAAAAATATTTCTTCTGTTGATTTCAGAGAGGAAGGGAGAGCGAAACATCAATGATGAGAGAGAATCATTGATCAGCTGCCTCCTGCATGCCTCATACTAGGGATCAAGCCATGGAATGGAACATGACCCAGGAATCGAACCATGACCTCCCAGTTCATAGTTCCACACTCAACAACTGAGCCACGCTGGCCTAGTAGTTTCTGATCTGCATAAGAGATCCAGAGTAATTAAAATGATTTGTTAAAACTTCCCAATAGTAAAGGAATGTGGAATTTTCATCGCGTTGGGCAGCTTGAATGTCAATAAAATCCCATTCTTCTTCAGGCCATTTAAAATAGTGGAAACTTCCCGTGGACTCCTAAGGACTACCTTCAATAAAGGCTGGACACAGGTCTAAGGGCTATGAGTGGGTCTGGTCTAGAACTGGGTAGACATGCTTTCCTTAAATCCTTTAAAGCCATTCCAGGGGATCCCCCACTGTGGGGACACTGGGAAATTGTTGCAAAGTGCCGAGCTTGTGTCTCGAAGGCACGAGGCATTATTCCTGGCACGACATTTGAATCTCTTCTATCATGTCATTTTGACGGCCAAGTTGGTATTGATCTCTACATTCTCAAATATCAAAACCAACTTGTCAACGATAAAAAGAAAGTGGCCTGAGACCTCCCAGGAATTTCCTGTTGGGAAAAAAAAAAATTCTTAGTCTTTGCTGTCCAAATGCTCAGCATGTTAAACTTCACTTTGAGTCAGTCTCTCCGACAGATAATGAGGTGGTAACACGATGCAGGACTGTAATAGAAACGGATGGAGTGAAAATGAATCCCCTAGGATGTGCACTGAGATATGTATACACAACCAGGCGGCGATCATTAATAACATTCATTCTTTGGCCTTACTCTCAATCTGTCTTTCCTGCCTGGTTGGAAACTGGAGCTTTTTTTTTTTTTTTTTTTTTTCCCACAGGGGAAGAACACATCAAACAACACATCTGCGTGGTTAATGAAGGTGTCAGACTGGAGTTGGGTTTTAAAATGGAAATCCTTTGGCAAACTGCAATACGGAGAGAAGATTTTTTATTTTTTATGTACTGCAAGAATTTAAATACTTCGAGTTGCTTTCACAGGATGTCCTTAAGTTTTAATAATATCTAGACATTCTCATTGTGCAGTGAATGAATAAAGAGAAAACGTGTCATACATTGCTATAATTAGAGAGGGACTGGCTATTTTGAAAATAAAATAAAGTAATGGGATCATAGTGTGTGTGTTTTTAATAGATCTGAAAGGAAACTTGGAACTATTCTCATTCTATTCCTTCATTTTACAATGAGAAAACAGACACAAATTTACTTGTTTTCTGCAGGTAATTAAATAAAAAGACTAGGATGGAACCAGGATATTTGGGGACCATGACTGAAAGTCATGTAAGAAAAGGGGTGCTACCTGTAACAGATATGCAACCCAGAGGTTAGGGGGCTGAGGTGTTTTTTGTTTTGTTTTGTTTTTTACAACTCTGTCTTGCCCTGAATGCAATAAGAAGCTAACTTAAATAATAGGGGAATTAGAAATGGTTCAGATGTGAATGGCAGTCAAGAAGTAAGAACTGAAATGGAACTGTTATTGTCATAATTAGCTAGTTAATATTTCTAATAGGAAGAGAGCAAAGGGCAGGCCAGCCATTATAAGCAAGGTTATCTGGGCAGCTTCTCCAGGAAGCTACAAGTTTACATTCCCCAGGGATCCACGGTGCATTCCCTGTGATCACAGGGGTAAGTGATGGACCAGAGGGGGAAATAAGCTCATGTGCTGTGAAGTCAGGGTGCCTGCCTGTCATTCTAGCCTGGGGAACAATGGATTGGCTTGCGGGGTGAACTCCATCAGAAATGTGCAAAATCTTGGAAAGTTAAAATCCCCAGACAGAGTTCCTTCTCCTTGGCTTGCTTTTGTTTTTGTGTTCTTATTCACTTATTCTCTGGCTTGATCCATGACCCACGCTCGCCTGTGTGCTTATCTTTCTCCATAGCCAAGTGGTGTTAGTATCCAAATGGTCCGGAGCCGTGTGGACTCCCCACACAATGGGCTGCAGCTGGGACACAAGCTAAGCTTAGCTGGACTGGACTGTGTTTAATATGGAGCAGAAATTCTCAGCAATGGTCTTAATTCCAACCCTGCTAAAGAAAAGATTGGACTTCTTCCATGGTGAGCCAGACAGAGATGGGATCCTTTAAATTTACATCATCAATAAAGCTTTCCACACAACCTCATTCTTCCATTGGGGGCCTCAGGAAATTCTTTTCTTCAGGGCACCCCAAGAACTGAACTTCCACTTATAACAGAACCATAAATTGGCGAGGCTGCTTTGCCTGGAGAAATCAATGCCAAGAACTAAAATAACCATACCAATAAAAGAAAACAGGTAGCAAAGTGGGTTGTGACACTATAACGGTTATAGTATAACCAGCCTCCTTGTACTAGATGGGCACTCTTGGGCAAGTTTGGCCCTCTCTTTAGGCTTTATATATATATATATACACACACACTAGAGGCCTGGTGCACAAAATTCATGTGTGAGTACAGTACCTAGGCCTTGCATGAGATCAGAGCCATCTTCCCCAGCTGCCTGCAGCTGGCCCCGCCCCTCGATACCACCCACCCTGGTTCCCTGTTTGCCATGGGGCAATCGGAGTCTGCGGGCCAGGGAAAGGGACCAAGAGGTGGTCAGTGCGCCTCATAGTGACTGGTTGAGTGGTCGTTCTGGTTATGCCTCCATTAGGGTTAATTTGCATATTACCCTTTTGTTATATAGGATGGAGGCCTGGTGTATGGGTGGGGGCTTGCTAGCCTGCCCTAATGGGGGCCCTGAATCGGCACAGGGGTCCCCGCTGGGAGGTGGGGCCAGTTGGGGTGAGGGGCCGCAGGCAGTTTCAGGCCGGCACATCCCCGATTGGGGTGGGGGTCCCCGCTGGGGGGCAGGGCCAGGTGGGGCGAGGGGCCACAGTTGTTCTAGTCTCTGGTTGTTCTGGTCGTTCTACCGTTTCGATCGCTGGGCTTTTGTTATATAGGATATGCACAGAGAGAAAGATTGCACACCATACAAAAAATGATATAGCTCTGGCTGGTGTGGCTCAGTTCATTGAAGGAGCCTATGAAGGAGGAGGTCATGGTTCAATTCCCAGTCAGGGCACATGCCTGGGTTGTGACAGGCAGGAGGCAGCCAATCAATGATTCGTTCTCATCATTGATGTTTCTATCTCTCCCTCTCCTTCTCTGAAGTCAATAAAAATATTTATTTTAAAATATTGATTTCATTTGTAGAGAGAGAGGAAGGAGGAGAGGGAGATATATCTATGTCTATCTATCTGTCTATCTATCTATCTATCTATCTATCTATCTATCTATCTATCTATGTTGTGCAACTTATTTATACATTCATTGGTTGCTTCTTGCATGTGCTCTGACCAGGGATTGAACTTGCCATGCAACCTTGGTGTATCAGGACAACACCCCAACCAATTGAGCTACCCAACCAGGGTCTTCACTAAGATTTTTGACTTAAGAAAGTAACATGGAGAGCACAACTGCAGGGCTTTCTATTTTCAAAAGAGCCATTCTTCTTGGGATGTTTTCAGTTTAATAAATAGCATTATAGAGATATTTGAAGCAGAGATTATGGAAGAAGCGGGGTTCTGATAGTTGGGATGGAACACTTCTTGTGCTCAAGTCACCACTTCCCATCTCGTGTGAATAAGAGTGTGACAACGGCATTACAACACGAGCGCTTTATGGCATCCCAAGAAATGCTCTTGGAACCCAGTGGAAACATCACTGTTTTCACATAGAAGGTCCAGGAGGTAGAAGTGGAACAGTCTGCAAAACTTCACTGAAAAGTTATGCTTCCTGGAATCATGTGTCATTGCCACTAATTGGAATCTTCTTTGGTCCAGTGGTGGGGAATAGCACATTTTGTGGAATTCTCTTGAGACAGTCAATAAATAATGATGCATGCCATATATTTTGCAGTAAAGTAAACCATTTATTATAGTTTATCTCATGGAACCACTATTTTGTGTAACTCCTAAATGTGCCTGCACATCATGGAAACTGTTGGTTTAATAGGCCAATGAAACAGATTTCTCTGTCCAACGCTGGTTCAGGACTACCATCATCAGTGGAAATTATGAGGTCAGATAAGCTAAGGGAAGCTGTAAGGGACAGTGACTTCTTCCACCAGGTGACACTGGGAATATCTCTACTTTGGCTGGAATTATATCAAATCACTATGATAACATTACTAATGTTACTAAATTTTTATTTTGATTTTGTATAGTAATCAAGATCTTTGAATGGCAGTAATATGTGTCATGAATGAGCTTTAAGAGGAAAATGATTGAGGATGTTTACATGCATTCCTCCCATTTGAGTGCATCTATACTTATCTCTACCTCTCACTGCCTGGTATCAAGATAAGAATTAAGTTTCCTCCTTCCATGTCACCTGTCCACTCTATTTCCATCCTATTGTCTTTTGGCCCTTGAATGACCTTGCTTCATCAATAAATCCTATTTTTCCTCTATATTCAACCTGTGGGCTCCTTCCTATCCACATATAAACATAGGCAAGTCTTTTCAATTAAAAAAATATCCTCCATAGTTTTCTTTCCATTGATTTATTCACCCCAGTATGTCCTTCCCTGCTCAACCACTTAGAAAAACGGTCCAAACACATTGGAATCACTTCCTTACTTTTCAATTCCCAAGGCACTGGAGTCTGGGTGATGCTTCCTTTATATCTCTGAAGCTGCTCATTAAAACTCATCAAAGCACTCCTAGTTGGTGAATCCAATAACTAATTTTCAATCGCTATCTTCACTGGAGGTTTCTGGAACACTGAATCTTATTGAAATCTTCCTCTTATTGAAGTTTACTTTCTCTTTGGACTCAGCCACACCAGTTTTTTTCCTAGCTCCCCAGTTACCAGCATGAAGGAATTAATTTTCCAGACCATAGCTTCCTATCGAGGGAAAGTGTTAGCCATTCTATTCCATCAAAGATGGTGTGGTAGGAAAGCCTGTGAGTGCTCTTCTTTCCCTGTGACACAGTCCTTCAAAGGGAAGGACTCACCTGGGGGATGACTTACCTGACGGATGAGATAATGAGACCCTGGATTTTGTATACCAGTGGGTTCTCAGCCCAGAGATGAAGTTCATGGCTTTTCCTCTTCTGCCCACTAATGTGCTGACTCAACCTGTGTTTCTAGTCTTCAGGTGGGAAATAGACCTGTCTCTCTGCCTCTTCTCCTACTTTCTCACTTTTCCACTGGATAGGTATAACAATTACACCTGTTAAAATGGTGAAAATGGACCCCTTTTGTTATTTTAGGGTTATTCTCTGAGACAGAGAGTCAGTAGGGGCTTTACATTTTTGCTTTAGTCTCCAGGTATGTTTTTCCAATGTTATGAGTCAAGACTCCATCAAATTTAGAAATAGAGACCACCCTAGGCAATTCAAATTTAATCAGGGCAAGGTATACAGGTTTAATGGGTCACCACAAGTGATAAAAGTTGAGAAGCCAACTAAAACATGGTGAAAAAGCAAACAACAAAAGGGATTTTAGCAACATTGGGAAGCTGCTACCATCCCTAGGGAACAAAGAGAAGAAGGAGGCAGTATTAATAGAACCCAGGAGGTGGACCTATATGGTGGGAGCTAGAATCAGAGAGGGGCTGCCTCCTTCCACAGAGAAAGGGAACTCAGTTAGAAGCTGGAGCTATTAGGGACACTCAACCATTACCATAAAATGCTCCCAAAGAGAAGGAGGAAGACAATTCTGCTTTTCTTTCTTCCCCTCCCCTCAACCTCCCAGTATGATCTATTGACCAAATACAGTCGTCATTTCTTGATATTAATGGAGTATTGGTTCTATGAGCTCTCTGCAGATACCAAAATCTATGGATGCCCAAGTGCCTTATATAAAATGGCTAGTATCTGCATATAATCTACACAATCCTCATATATATATTTCAGAACGGAAGGGAGAGGGGGAGAGGGGGGGTAGTTAGAAACATCAATGATGAGAGAGAATCATGCCCCCTACTGTGGATGGAGCTCACAACCTAGGCATGAATGTTGACCTGGAATCAAAATCTAACCTCCTGGTTCATGGGTCCATGCTCAACCACTGAGCCACACCTGTCATCCCTCCCCTCCACTTTAAATAGGCTCTATATGACTTATCACACCTAATCCTCTATAATAAAGAGGTAATATGCAAATTGACCATCACTCCAACACACAAGATGGCCACCCCCATGTGGTCAAAGATGGTTGCTCCCAGGTGGACACAATATGGCCAGCAGGGGAGGGCAGTTGGAAGGGACCAGGCCTGTAAGGGAGGGCAGTTGGGGGCGACCAGGCCTGCAGGGGAGGGCAGTTAGGGGTGACCAGGCTGGCAGGGGAGGGCAGTTAGGGGCAATCAGGCCGGCAGGAGAGCAGTTAGGCATTGATCAGGCTGGCAGGGGAGTAGTTAGGGTGTGATAAGGCTGGCAGGCAGAAGTGGTTAGGGGCAATCAGGCAGGCAGGTAGGCAAATGGTTGGGAGCCAACAATCCTGGATTGTGAGAGGGATGTCCGACTGCCCATTCAGGCCCAATTCCACCAGGATTGGGCCTGAATGGGCAGTCGGACATCCCTCGAAGGGTCCCAGATTAGAGAGGGTGCAGGCTGGGCTGAGGGACACCCCCCCCCCACCCCCATGCACAAATTTCATGCACTGGGCCTCTAGTAAAATATAAATGCTATATAAATAGTTATTATACTGTATTGTTTAGGGAATAATGACAGTAATTACACACAACCATTGTAGGCCCAACTATACAGTACACATCAGCAACAATGTAACATTTCAAAAATATTTTCAATCTGAGGTTAGTCAAACCCCTACATGCAGAGCCCAAGGATACATAGGGCCAACTGTATACCCAGAAGCCCATTGGCATGGTGGCATGAGAAACATGTACTACTTCTTTGGTAGCACAGCCGTCAAACTACATAAAAAGATTGCTCAACTTGAAGCAGGCCAAGGGACTTCATTTAGTTCTCCTTCCTTTTCCTTCTTCTGCTTGCCTTGAGTCATTCTGGGGGAATGCCAGGGTTCCCACAGAGCACACTTTGGAAAATTCTGGAGCCGATGCTCTCACTGCTTCCTGCCAGTCCAGTGATTTATGGATTTATGATTTAGTGGGAAGTGACTCATCAGAAAGTTTTAAAACAGAAAGCTAGCACCGGGGAGTATTTTACCATGCCTTAAGCATCACAGTTGTCTTAATTAGTAATTCATATATTCAGCATATGAACTATGATATAAGCACATGTTTAAATATGCAATCATTCCTCAACTTGACTATAATAACTTGTCTATAATAAAAAGAGGTTCCCCTTCATTGCTGTGTTGAGTAAATGTTAAATTAATCACGGACATGTGCCAAATATGTTTTTTTTTTTTAAAAAAAAAGCGAATAAATTGCTTTCTGAGGCTGAACCATGCTGCATCTCTTCCAAGAACATTTTTGTAATTACTTCTTTGATTACCCAAGTGATAATATCAAGATGGGTTTTTAACCTTCATACCAGGCCTTTGTGTGCAAATACATTGGAAAGGAGAGCCAATGATTTAATACTCCCCGCAAGGGGGCAACCCAATAAACGCTGTCCCAGTTCCACAACAGACTGAATGGAGCCTCTAATGGAAAGACAAGATAGCAAAGGGAGAAATCTTGGCAGGAAAATTACTTTGCTTTGAATCCTAATGGATATCTTGAAAAAGCTAAGATTTCACATTGAGGTTGTTTCAAATGTGAAGAGATTCAAAAATAATATAAAATTCATGGCGACATGTAGCTATAAGAGAATAAAAGGTGTAGATGTACACCATGTGCAAAAAAACACATTAAAATCACACTGTTTTGGGGATTCCACAATTTTCAAAAAATGTGTCAAGGAACTTCTTTAATGCCTTAGGGAAACAGAGTATGGGTTTTGGACGAGGGAGGGAACTTTCACGTAACTGAGTCTATCTACCTCTTTTCATAGATGAGGAAACAATTTCATTAAGAAGTGGAGTGAGCCTGGCCAGCATGGCTAGCAGTTAAGGGTCAACCTATGAACCAGGAGGTCATGTTTTGATTACTGGTCCAGGCACATGCCCTGGTTGTATACTTGATACCCAGTAGGGGGTGTGTAGGAGGCAGCCAGTGACTCTCATCATCGATGTTTCTATCTCTCTCTCCCTCTCCCTTCCTCTCTGAAATTAATAAATTTTTTTTTAAAGAAGTAAAGTGGTTTATCCACGGTCTTATATGAAGCGGAGCAAACTACGCTCTGTTTTGTTGCTGTTGTTGTTTCTTTTTGGGTGAAAATGGATTTAAATACATTATTCTGAAATTAAAGACATTCTTATTTTGCCTTTAGTTTCAGAACCTTTCTTCACTTCTTTTTCTGGAGACTTTTAAGTCTCCCACAATTGGATTCATTAAAGAAGGTTGCTCAGGATTGGAAAATAGTAAGTTGATATCGCTGGGCTGAGAACCTCCCTTTTTAGGATGAGATGGCAGACATAAGAAATTTCAATACTGTAGTTTGAGAAATGGAACGCACTTTCCTGAGAACGTGGATGAGAAAGAAACTTTTTTGCTTGCCCCATATCGTAGAAGAAGCACTACAGGAGGTGTTGAATACTGGAGATGAATCAGGAATCTCTTTCTATGCAATGGTGAAGGGGATTCTTTGAGTCTCTGAGGAATAGTATCAATTCAGAGTGTTTGTGCATCTGTCCTTAAAATGTCTGGACAGTCCCATTTCTCCAGATGCACAAACACTCTGAAATGCTCATAGGTTTCTTTGGGGGACATTACCACAGTATATACTCATCATCTTGTTACAGGGTCCTTCCCTCTGGACACCTGGACATTTTTTTCCAGTTAACTAGTGCCAGGTCTAAAGCTTTTCAAAGAAATCTATGAGCAAAGAATCATCATAGCTCCTCTTTTTAAGAGTGAGCAATTTGGGGATCAAGTAATAAATCAAGTCTTGTCTAAAATCTGGCTTACAGTAAGAGTGGGTCCACTTATTTGTTGACCCCTCTGGAGATCATTTTTCTGGTTCTCTAATATAGACTGTTGTGAGCACATAGTGAGATTTGAAAAATAAATGAAGAGCATTTAGCCCAATGCCTAACCTATAGTGAATGCTAAAGAGAAAAATTTATGCAGTAAGGTAAGTCAGAATAACTTACAAAGCGGGTTATCTATCTGAAAGTTGGAGGTTGGGCCTCCACACAAAATAATGTCATGAAGTTTTAAAAATAATTATTTTTAGCCCAGCCAGTGTGCATTGGTGGACTGCGTATCATCCCATGTACCAGGAGGTGGCTGGTTTGACTCCTGGTCAGGGCATATGCCTGGGGTGCAAGCTCCAGGTGGGGGGAGTGCAGGAGGCAGCCGATCAGTATTTCTCTCTCATCGATGTCTCTATCTCTTTCTCCCTCTCCCTTCCTAAAGTCAATCAAAACGTATTTAAAAATAATAATTATTTTCAAAGGTAAGTGGGGAGGAGGTATGTGGTATTTATGCACTGAGCCATAATGTTTACATAGTAAGAAAGGTTTTTTTCTCTGCCCAAGAAACATCACCCCACCCTACTGGCAGATTCTGATTTGCATCCTAATAAAATATCCCACATTACAGAACGCTTTCTCAATTACTGCAGGTTGAAGAAAGTACTGCACATTAGCCTGAAAGGACCTCAATCAATACTAGTTTGGATTGCTTAAAGAGGTCACTGGCAAAATCAGCTAAAAATTAAAAAAAAGTGGGGGGGATGAAAAAGGTAAGGGGAGTTAACACAATTTAGCAATTATTCCTGGGGCTCTTCCCTCACAACTGTAAGCTTAGATACTGTTGTAAACACACCTCCTAATGATGACTTTTAAAAAGAAATAGAGGAAGTAGCTACGTGACGGAGGTCAGAAATTCAGCTAATCAGAAACAGGCAGAAGCCCAGATGGCAAAGGAGTATATTCCAGCAGTGGTTACTGGGACTAAGTGACATTGTCACACAGAGGCTCAAAATCTCTGCCATTTAGCTAACCTGATGGAAGTGCCAACGATGTGCTCTATAGAACTGTGCTGTGACACAAAGACAGTGATCTAGAAGGAGGGTGAGAAGAGGCTGATCTTCTAGGGCAGTGGTTGGCAAACTGCAGCTTGCAAGCCACATGCGGCTCTTTGGCCCCTTGAGTGTGGCTCTTCCACAAAATACCACGTGCGGGCGTGCATGTACAGTGTGATTGAAATTTCGTGGCCCATGCGCAGAAGTCGGTTTTCGGCTCTCAAAAGAAATTTCAATCGTTGGTACTGTTGATATTTGGCTCTGTTGACTAATGAGTTTGCCGACCACTGTTCTTGGGGAATGATAAAAGAATCTGTGACTAAATCAGTTCAGTAACTTACGTTGATGCATCAGCGTCACATCTTTCTGGGTTGGGAAACAGAAGATCGACTTATATTTGGGCATATGTGGTCTTCGCCGACCATATTCTAGTGAGAGTGAATGTATTCAAACCTGTGTGGGTAAACTCCTGTGAATTACAGACCACTGAGTCTTTCTTTAGAAGGCAGGACCTGTCGATCCGCAGGCTGTGACTTTGATCACTTGGAACCCAGTGCCGATTGAAGTGAGCGATGCCAGACAGTGTGTTTTCTGGTTTAAAGAAAGTACCCATTTTGTTAGCAGCAGGAAGGAGTGGGAAATTACCCATGAACAGTGTGTGTGTTTTTTTACAGCCTGGGGCAGAGGCAGTGGATAGAGTGGGGATTAAATTGCCAGCAACACACTATTTCAAGGCTTCAGGAATTACTTTAGTGCTTTGATAATACCTCCAAAATGTGAAGCACTGCAAAAATCGAGGCTGTCCCCACCAGCTGAGGTGTGTATGTGTGTGTGTGAGTGTGTGTGTGTGGGGGGGAGGGGTTGTGTGTATTTGTGTGTATATTTGCACATATATTCACATGCGCATATATTTTTGACTATAGTCTTCAAGATTACAAAGAAGGAGAGGACAACAACCACCAAAAATAAAAAGAGGGAGAGAACACAATATTGGTATAATTTAAAGCACTTTGCATCGTAACTTGGAATAATAAATTGAAATTGGCTTTCCAGCTGTGGGAGTTTTTAAAGTGATAAACTATCCAAAACTGGTAAGTATCTCACAGTCAAAAGAGGATCGGGTTTCACTAACGTCATTAAAATTATTGCCAAACATGAGCATGGATGCCGAACACAACTGTGGGACAATCTCACTTTAGGAACCTCAGTTACTTTATTCTTAAGCATACGCATCAGATACTGAGTTAGGTGATTGAATTTTGTAAATTCAATCCTTAGAAGATCCTTAGATATTGTTCTTAAAATCCTTAGGTATTATTCTCCTGAAATTTATAGAGAAGGGTCATCAATCTCAGAAAGTAGATCTATTCAAGGTTGTGAGGCAGAAAATGTTTGCATCCAAACCCTGCTTTTTTTCCCCCAAATAGAATGAGAGAGAGAGAGAGAGAGAGAGAGAGAGAGAATACTTGTTTCATTCCACTGTAGCTAGAGGCTAGGACAGTGGTGAGTACACCGTGCAAACTCAAGAAATATTCTCAATACATATTTATTCAGTGAGCCAGTAGATAACATTGCCTGCAAAAATGTATATCTTCCCCCTTCTCCTCTATTCCATTTTTCCTCAAGGGCATTTCTATTTCATTAACTAGAACACACACACACACACACACACACACACACACACACACACACACACACACACCTCACACATCTCACACCCCAGAGAGGTTGACTTTGTAAAACACTGATTGACTAGGCTGCTTCTTGAACAATCCTAATCAATGAAGTGTCCCCTACCTATAGAGACAATATGATAGTATGGGCAGCCCCATTTCAAATAAGGTCTGTCTCCTGTGGAATAGTATAAAAATTCAATAAAACTTAGTGTTGGGTTCAAACAAATGCAGACCAATACTGTGTATAATTTCTGTTGGATAAACATAAAATCCCCTGATATAAGAACAGAAAGGCCTTAGAGATAAGCTGTTAGCAGCCTTCTATTGGACATAGAATAATAGCCTCCTCACTGGTCTCCCTAAATTCAACTGGGACCCTTTAGTTCTCTCTTGTGGTTGCAACCAAATTGATTTTATTAAAAATGTAAGTAAGTTCATTTCAGTTCCCTGTTTGAGACCTTGAGTGCATCCCACTGCTCTTACAATAAATTCATTTTCTTAGCCTACAAGGCCCTACATTTAAAAGGAGGGATGGGCTAGATTACATTCCCTGTGCTCCAGCCACAATCGTCAGCTTCTGCTCTGCAAAGTCCATGCTCCAGTGTACCACTGGGCCTTTGCACATGCTGCCTCCTTTCCACTTTTGGGATATCTCACACTTCCACCTCATTTATCCTACTTGTTTTTCAGATTGTTATAGGATTACTCTCTCAAATAAGATTTCTCAGACCCCATGAAAAAAATCAGACCTGTTTTGTTTATAGGCTCATGAATTCTGGTTCCTTTACTTCACACTGCTTATCTCAGTTTGTTTTTATAAACTGACTTGCATGAGTATCACACCATACTGTTTTGGTCTCCCCTACCAGACGACCAGTCTCATGAGGGCAGAGATTGGCTCATCTATGTACCACCAGTACAATGCTCACCACATAGTAAGGGGTCAATAAATACTTGGTAAGTTGATCACCTGGCACCAACTTTCACCCTTTGTGTTCATGAGGTTATACCTTGATAGCACTCTTTATGGAAACACCCTGCAGCCGCCCCATTGGGAATTGGGACCAAAACAGTGCACCTACGCTAAGTGGGACCTGAACAACAAGGGCACTGCAGAGGGGAACCAGCACAAGAGGAAATGTCCTGTGGCCAAGATGGGTCACATGAGGTATTATTCCACAGCTGCTAAAAGTCACACAACAAGAGAACGAGTTTGAATTTCAGATGAGGAAGAAAGTCATAACTGACACTAGAAAGGCAATGATAACAGTCAGGTTCTACAGCCAATGATAAAATAATAATAACAATCAGTGAACGACAATAAGATAATGACCACCACCATTATCGTCATTTTCAGCAGCAGCCACATATACAATGATCAGTTTCACCATCATCCAGTTTAAAGATGTACAATCTGAGAAGGTTGGCAATGGCCAGGAATGGGCTTGCAGGGTGAGCTGGAATGTAAGGCAATTTACTCAAAATATGAGTCCTCTGTGAGGTGTGAAGGCTCACCCATGCATTATGTTTGTAATGGTAGCTGTGTGATACAAATTCCAGACTGCCAGGTATGAACCTAATTCATTTTTAAATCCTGCCACTGCCCCTTACCTCGGAACTTGGACAAGTTCCTAAATGTTTCCAAGTCTCAGTTTCATCATCTGAAAACTGGGGGCAGTAACATTTAGTTACTTACAGTGATAACTAACATTTAGGATCATTTAGGGAATTAAATAAAGTCATTAATGCAAAGTGTTTGAGGTAGAGCTAGCCCATGATTTAGGCTCAATACATGGTAATTACGATTACTAAAAAGCAAGATTGAGAAAAATGCCATCTCAAACGGTATCTTAGAAGAGGAAAATGTAATGGATGATAAAATGGATAGAAATAAAGAAAGAGACTGTCATAAAACACTGAGTGAATTATCTCCATTTCCTCCTCTGTCCTTTGGGGGAAAGACCACTGCTCTCTGTAACACTGTGCTCTATAGAAACACAAATTAAGAATGATTGACCCATCCCAGCATTTCCCAGTGCAAAGTCCAGAGACCTCTAGCCCTCTAAGATGATCTTGCAAAAGAAAGCCCTTGATCAAAAAAGGATCTGAGGAAAATATCACAGGCTCTGAGAACTCTTATAAGGAAAATCCTGTCACACTGTTTAAATTAGTTGATCATAGTACCCTTTCTATTTATCATAATTAGCATGCCTAAGATTGTACCTTGTGTACTGCTTATGTATTCCATTCTTTTCCACTTGACAGATGAAGAAATTGAGCCAAAGGGAAGCTAGTTATCTGTTTTCCCTAACTGTAATGTTTGGAGTAGAAATAAATACACAGCTGTAAATATCCAAACACAGGGGAGAATGAGAACATGCATATTATGCAAAACCATTACAGACTCCTTGAGGACTTCCTGTGCTTGCTTAATAAACATCTATCCTTTTACTTTTCCATTTTTAAAGTTGGGTGTGTCTATGACATTGAAATGGGAAGCAATAAAGACACATTTCCAACCCAAGCTTTCTTCATAATTTCAGAATATAATTTTGCCAAGATTTTAGATATGCTAGAATACTGACACAAGGTTCATGTAAGAAACATGTTCTTTTCCGAGCTTTTTAAAAATAATAAATCAGATGGATGGTAACCATGGGAGTTTGGACAGCAGATTTTATTTTATTTAGGGGGAAAAATTTTAAAATACAGCAATATTTGTAGTTCTGCATATTCTTCTATAGCCTGTGACTCCCATCAGGAGTTGGAGACTAGTCCCTTTCCTTGAATGTGAGTGAGAAGGTCTGCTCTGACCAACAGAGTACAGTGTCAACCTGTCTTCTTCTCAAGATGCTGGCCCCTGGAACCCAGCACCATATTGAGGAGTCAGCCTGGAGACAGTCTGGCTGTTTACATAGCTCATCTAAAACTTCAGTCCACAGCAGTACTGATCTAATACTGGATATCATATATGATAAAGACCTATCAGCTAGAATATCAGCTAGATACGTGACAAAGCCTTGAGATGATTCCAGCCCCAGCCTTCGAGATTCTTCAAAATATTGTTGAGTAGAAGTGTCCCATCCCAGCTGTGACTTGTCACAGACTGTGACACATATCTATGAGTTTGATAAATGGTTTTTTTTTATGTCCCTAAGTTCACAAAGTAGTCATCCATAGCTATTAGAACAAGAGATCATTTGAAAAGAAAAAAGGGAGAAAAGGAAAGCAACTTTTAATGCATCACTACTATGTTCCTTTGGAGATACTCATGTTGTATTAACTCATTCACTAGGTAAATAGATAGATACAAAGATAGATAGATACTACATATATATCCTACTTTCTTCTTCTCAGGAATGTTTCTGAGTGTATTTTATTTAACTCTCATAGCTCTATGGAGCTAGTACATTGTTTTTATTTTTCAGGCAATAAATTTCATACATTTGAACTTCACTTGCCAGCACTGGTATAGATTCAGTGCCCAGTGTATATATGGAGGGAGCCCATGTTCCTTGGCCATTCATAAGATGGTGGATGTCTTAAAAATCCCCATTCTGTTGGCAATAATTGTCACATACCCTACTCAGATGTATCTCTATAATATACACACCATAAGAGTACTAGGTTTCCAGGAGGACTTGACTATTCTGTTCCCTTCACCTCCCTGACCCAGCCTGAGTGATGTTGGCCATGTGTCCAGCCAGGCAGGGTGCCTCTGTATTACCAAGCCGGCATCTGTGGTAGACATCTGAGAGCAAATGGAAGGAATGATCCAAGTCCCAGCCACAGTAAATGGCTCCACCTAACAGTACCTTCAACCTGACTTAGCAGCTTACCTTTATCTCAAATATAATTCTACCTTTCTCTTTGGATTATGTTCCATATGCTTTCCATGACGCTCTTTCTGATTTGGCAACCCAACAATAGTCCTGATCTCTCCACTGTCTCTACTCTTCCAGTGTGAGTCAGTTCATTCATTCGATGATCATTTGTGAAATGCATCCTATGTCAGATGTACCAGCATGAAGTAGACCATCTCTCATCTGTGGGCATTTTTCCACGAAGCATATGCTCATCTGACTCATGCCAGTTTCAGTGTGGTGCTAAGACAGACGGTGCTTCTCCCCTGAGTCATCCCAACACTCAAAGAACAGAGATTGTCCTGTGACAGTTTGGAACAGAAACCATGGGATTTAACAAATCACTTTTCATCTCAGGCTGTCTGGGTTCAAATCTTAGCACCGCCTTCCATCAGCCGGGATACCTGAAACAGGTGACATCATCATTCAGGGTCGGGTTCTCTACCTGTAAATTAGGGGCAATGACACTGCTTCTCATAGAGACGACGTGAGAATGAAATGAGAGCGCCTGTGGAATGGGTACAGTTCAGTTCCGGGTGTACAGTAGGCACTCAATCCTCCCCGAGGATGTAGATTCCTGCCCTTCGAGTACAACTTTACTACTGGGCACTGAGTGTTTGTTCCTAAGGTGAGTGTTGAGTCCATTCCCCTCTTTGCACACTATTCTGGGATCATTCCTATACTTGGCTTCAATTCCCCAAGCTTTTCTTGGCCACAGGTAGCCTTTCTTTGTGTGTGTGTCAGCTTCAATTAGTCCCTCCTCAGTTTTACCTGCCATGCCTTCCACAGGAGGCAAATATTCTGGCCCACTGACCTGTAAGTGAGGATGGTGCATTAGATGGTAACCGCTCAGATTTGGGCATATCTAAGCTGGTGCAAGGTGAGATTGGATGCCATGGAACCTGGGGAAGAGGGCTAAAGGCCTCTTGAGATTTAGCTGGTGCCATGTCTAACATCAGAGATTCTAGAGGTTGTGATCATATGTATTATTTGACTCCATTCAAATTCTACCTCTGCTGCCCCACCAGCGTGGCTCAGTGATTGAGGGTAAAGCTATGAACCAGGAGGCCATGGATCAGTTCCTGGTCAGGGCACATGCCTGGGCTGCAGGCTCAATCCCTAGTGTGGGGCATGCAGGAGGCAGCTGATGGATGATTTTCTCTCATCATTGATGTTTCTCTCGTTCTCTCCCTTCCTCTCTGAAATCAATAAAAAAAATATATATATATTTTAAAAATTCCACCTCTGCTGATGACTGGATCAATTATCTTTGGTGAGCTACCCAACCTCTCCAAGCCTTGGTCTTGCCTCCTATGAAATGGACATGAGAATCATACCATCCACCTGATGATATTGTGTAGCTTGACTGAATGTCTGCTAAGTACTTAGCACAGTGCCTGGCACATCCTATGCATTTCAATTGTTTGTCTGTATTTGATGCCCTGCCATGCCACCTCGGGGCTTTAACCTGCCCTAGAGAGGGGTGTGTGGTGCCAACAGCAGAGATCTCTCCAGCTGTGGGTTTGGCTGTGGCCATCTGGCAGCCAGTGACTGGGAGTGCAGGAGGGTGAGGTGGCTGCTGGGTAGGGATCAGCGGCATCTGCTTCGGGGAGAAAAGCTCTCCATGTCCCCTGGCATGTGCTCCACTCATAAATCCTCCCAGAAATGGGGACACAGCTGAGCCCCACTGTTGGAGAAGCAGCCACATTCCCTTCCTCTCAGCTCTGCCTGCTTGGAGCTGGGGCCTCAGCAGCATTTGGCTTGACAGGCAGCTGCTGGCTCCTGATGGCTTCCCCAGCAGTGTCCCCGCAGGCTTCCCTGTCATAGTTCTGGAGGAGAAAGCCTCCTGGTAAAGGACAGCCACAGAGAACAGAATGCTTATTTAACCAGGTTTAGGTCATTTAATTTGCCTCTTTAAAACATACAGTGCCCCACATGGCTTGGCTCAGTGGTTAAAGCACTGACGCATAGACAGAAGGGTCCAGGGTTTGATTCTGGTCAAGGACACATACCTTGGTTGCAGGCTCGATGCCCGGCCCTGGTTAGGGTACCTGTGGGAGGCAACCAGTCAATGTGTCTCTCTCACATTGATGTTTCTCTCTCTCTCTCCCTCTCCCCCTCCCTTTCACACTCTCTCTCTCTCTCTCTCTCTCTCTCTCTCTCTCTCTCTTAAAATCAGTGGGAAAAATATCTCTGGGTGAGGATTAAAAAAAAATTATTCAGTGAGTCCCATAGTAGAAAGAATGGCTTCCCAAATGTATCCATGCACTTATCTCCAAAACCTGTGACCATGTTGATGTTAAACAGCACAAGGCACTTGGCTGATCTAACTAAGGTTACCGACTTTAAAACAGTAAGGATAGCCTAGATCAGTGGTTGGCAAACTCATTAGTCAACAGAGCCAAATATCAACAGTACAACGATTGAAATTTCTTTTGAGAGCCAAATTTTTTAAACTTAAACAACTTCTAATGCCACTTCTTCAAAATAGACTCGCCCAGGCCGTGGTATTTTGTGGAAGAGCCACACTCAAGGGGCCAAAGAGCCGTATGTGGCTCACGAGCCGCAGTTTGCCGACCATGGGCCTAGATTATCCAAGTGGCCCCAGTCGAATGACAAAGTTCTTTAAAAGCAGAGAACTTTCTCCAGCTGGAGGTGGAGGGCTGAGTTAAAGGGAGAAGAGTGATCCCAAGCATGAGAGGTGGTCACCCCGAAGCATGAGAAAAAATGTGGGCATGACACAAGAGTGCAGGCAAGTCCCCTGCGCACAGCACCAAGGAAGCCGGGACCTCAGTTCTACAACCACAAGGAACTGGATTTGGCCAATAACTTAGAGGAGTTTGGAAACTGGCCATTCCACAGAACCTCCAGGTAAGAACCAGGCCAGGTGACATCCTGCTTTGGCCTTGAGAAACCCCAAACAGAGCACCCACTGGGGCCACCGGAACTTCTGATCTACAGAACTGCAGGCTGATAAATTGGGGTCGTTTCAAGCCACCATGTTTGTGGTAATTTGCTACTGACACCAGTAGAAAATGAATACAACTTCTGAAAATAAGTTTCCTATTCTGTAAGACGGTGTTAGGCCACGTCCAGGACTGATTTACCTCCAAGCACTTCATTCTATACTCCTTGGCCCCTCGACACCCCCTCCTCTCCCTCCATTCTCCAGCCCTAGCTTTTTCAATAGGGACATCACTGGAATTTGAGATGGGAAATTTTTCACTGGACAGAACATTGTCCCAAGCATTACAAGACATTTAGGATTCTGGACTCCTTGGGTCCTAAAAGCCAGTGGCGTTGCTCATCATTGTGACAACAGAAATCGAATCCTCTGGGAGTGTTACGTCTGAGCATCACTGTAAGCAACACGTAAATATTCAACCAGGATGTCCTGCACAACTCTGAACACCAGGAAGTCTTGTGACACTGGTTGATGTGAGTCAACAAAAAAGAATTCCTGTCTAAACACTTAGGCAGTTTGAATGCTACAGGAGATAAAAACAGGGTAAGACAGTGGAGAGGGAAAGGGTGGAGTGTATGCTTTTTCTGGAGTGATCAAAAAAGGCCTATCTATGGAGGTTACATTGAGTTGAGTTCTCATGTTGAAAAGGAGCAACCAACTCGAGGTTAAGAGAAAGGAAATCTCAAGCAGGAGGATAAACAAGCGCAAAGTCCTTTGAGACACAGTGAGCTCGGCGTTTGCCGAGGTCGGTCCTGGTCACACCTGGCATTTGGCCCCATTCACCGTCTTCAACCCAGATTACTCTGAAACCAACCCCAGACATGATCAAATGTCACCTCTAAATATCCCCATCTTAAATATTCTAAGCACAACAACTTCTTAGCTATACCACTAGTGTCATTATGAAAGCTAAAATGAACAAAAATTCTATACTGCTATCAACTCTATTGCAGGGTTTTGAAGCGGAGGTTAAGGTGGTCTGGTCTACCTGCTAGGATCCTCCCCTTGCCGCAGGTGGAGGTAGAGAGACCAGGAGGCTGTGCAGCCCTGGAGGTCAGAAATGGTTGTGGGTTGGCCAGGGTGCTAATGGTGGGCGGTGATAGTTGAACTGTGGCCGGGAAGGAAATAGAGGAATCAAAGATGACGCCTATGGTTTTGGTCTCAGTGACTGGGTAGAGGACTGTGACATCCAAAGACCAGGAAAGCTAGTTTTGGGAGAAGGAGGTCCATAAAATCATAAGCTCTAACAACACAGGCTTTTTGACATGTCACGCACATTCCTGCCTTCAGTCATCACTTCCAATGTCTCCTGCACCATCACTTAAATTCCCCGTGGCAACTTAGGCCAAGCTCACACTCCTTCTCTTCCTTTGAGGCCTCCTATCTAGATTATCCATGTAATGGTTCATGCTGTTTCTGTCTATACCTAGTTTTTAAAAATCTTAATAAAAGCAAGTGGTTAAAAGTCTTAAGTCTCAGCGAAAGCCTTGTTCCAGGAAACAACTGCATTCATATCCTGGACTCTCCTTCTGTGAGCTTTTCTTTGCTCAGCTACAAAAAGAGGTCTTTTCTAGCTGCCTGGTTGGGTGGTTGAAGAATCTGAGATCTAATTAATAGGAAGCTTTTGCATACCTAGTGAGCACTATTATAGTTATTATCATTGTTATTACCTATCATCTCACCACAGAGGAGAGAGTGATGGCATGCACCTGGGATCCTGCAGGTTGTGCTGGGCTCCGGAGACAAACCCTGTGGCTCAGCAAGCAGGTGAGGAAGGCGCTGGGGGAAACACACCACTGAGCACCAGACACCGCGATATGGCTCTCCAGTGACAGTGGGCGGGAGGCCTGGACATAACCCTCCCCGCGTCTAAATGAACAAAGGCTTCCTTGGAGCTTGCAGACCCTCCTCTTCACCTGACCTGTGTAAGCAACCAGCATCTCCTTTCCCCTGCACATACATGCATGTGAGCGCGCGCAGCGCGCGCGCACACACACACACACGCCATGTGGAGGTATATTCGACCCATTGCTTCTGTCATTAAAGCTTTGTTTGGCCATTATTTAAAAGTTCCAGAGAAATCTCAGGATTTTACTATGCAGGGATTTTATCGCAGCTGCCTATAAATCCCAATTAGGTGGCTTGTCTCGGAGCCCTGAGCGGAAGCACAGATTCTGTTTGTTCCCAGCGTCTCATTAATGCCGTGCCTTCCCGGTGGGTAACAGATGGAAGGGATGTCTGCAGAGAGGAGTGTGAGCCCGTCGGTCACAGACCCCTCTTTTCTTTGCTGCAGAGTAATGCAAAGGCAGGGGTTCAGGACCAACAGAACACTGGACATTAGGTTCCCAGACCGCAGCTCACACTTCGCGCCTCTCAGCATTGATCCGGTACTCAGAGAGATCTGAGTTTGAATCCAGATTATGTCTTTTACATTTATCGTTATTGTTGAAAATATTACAAAGTCCTCCTTTTCCCCCATGGATTCCCTCCCCTTCCATCCCTTTCCCTTCCCGGGCCGTCCTCCACACTATTATCTACCCATGGATTCTAATACTGACTCATTCTAAACCTCTCCAAACTTTCAAGATATCCTTTTATTGAAAAAGCGAGGAAGGACAATACATTCCATGTGGGATCGCTATAAGGATTAAGAGACTATGTAAAATGCCTCTGAGGTGTCTGGACCAGTTTTTAATTAAAAGTAAACTCTTTCTAAACCATTTCCTCCTCTATAAATGGAGGAGCTTGGTTCCAGCCCAATATTATTTGACAATAAAACCTGTGTTACAAACAAATAAAATCACACACACACTTAACCTTCCTTTCTGAAAGCAAGTTGGCTATTTTGTAATTTAAAAGGCCTGGTGGGAGCAGGGTGGAGGGGGTCAATGGGCACGAAAAGGGGACATATGTAATACTTTCAACAATAAAGGTAAATTTAAAAAAATGAAAGGAGCCCTAGCTGGTTTGGCTCAATAGATAGAGCGTCAGCCTGCAGACTGAAGGGTCCCAGGTTCAATTCCAGCCAAGGGCACATGCCTGGGTTGTGGGCTCAACCCCCAGTAGGGGGATGCAAGAGGCAGCCAATCAATGATTCTCTCTCATCATTGATGTTTCTATCTCTCTCTCCTTTCCGCTCTGAAATCAGTAAAAATATATGAAAAAAATAAAATAAAGAGGAAAAAATAAAAATAAAATAAACACTAAAATCTATATATATAAAAGCCCAGTGACCGGAATGGCGGAAACCAGAACAACCAGAATGACTAGTGGCTATGACGTGCACTGCAGCAGCCAACCAGCTAGATCTGGGCACTGATCGCCCCCTCCGCCCCATCCCCAGCCAGCCTGGTCCCCGATTGGCCCCCAACACCTGATTGGGGATTGGGGGCAGGGCTGGCCGCCAACAGCCTGTGGCCCCTCCCCCCCCCACTGGCCTGGCCCAATGGACCCCCATCAGGGTGGGCCAGCCGGACCCCACCCATGCACAAATTCGTGCACTGGGCCTGTAGTAAAGAAATAAAAGTCAGTCGGAAATACTAACTTTACAGAGCCCTAGACTTTAAAAACTGCTAAGTGAGTTCCAATGGGCCACTTGAGATGTTAAAAATCAAAGATAGGGGCAGTGAAAGAACATAGTCAACCACACCCTAAAGTGAATATACACTTGAAGATAATAGGCCACTACAACACTTTAAACACCTACTTGACCAAAACATTTTTACCCCTGCTATCTTACAACTGTCTCAGCACCGTGCACAGCTAGTTTGCATAGGAGGAAGCTAAGGCTCCAAAGGCATCAGCAACTTGCCCAAGTTCATCAAGCTAGAGGTCAGGGCAGGCTTGTGCTTCAGGTGTGACCAATTCAAGAGAGCAACACTTTTGCATTATGCAGAGCTGCCTCTCTCTCTTTTTAAAACTGGTTTTTAAAGAGACATGATAGGAGAGGGAGAGAGAGAGAAACAATGAGCATCAATCAGCTGCTTCCTGCACACCCCCTACTGGGGATCCAGCTAGCACTCGGGCATGTGCCCTGACCCAGCAACCTTTTTGTGCACAGGACAACACTTACCCAACTGAACCACACCAGCCAGAAGTGCTGCCTCTCTTTTAATGTTGCTGTTTTTGTATTAATCACCAGCGCTTCCTTGGTTGAGTCTTTTAGCTAATACTTTCACTAATTCTGTAAACTCTGAGTTCCAGCTACAAGTAGGATGCTTCCATACCTGCCAGGAGCTCACGGTATATGAACAAATGGACTCACATCAAGCCAGGATGCGGTGGTGAGAGAAGGGGAGAGTGCTGAAGCTGGGGGGGGGGGGGGGGGCGGGCAGTGCTGAGAGCTGAGTTTACCTCATTGTGTCTGGGGGGTGAGGCTCTAGGGTGGTTCTCAAAAGAGGTTATGCTTTTATTACATTCAGGGAGATGAGGTGCCAACCAATGAGCAGCAGAAGAAACAGACTTTTTGTTTCCCCACAGAGAGACCAGAAACTTAGCAGTCTTGAAATGGAAAGTTACTAATCACCTCTTTTGCACTGGGAACTTCTGAGTATTAATAGCATTATTTCTCACAATAAAACATTTGTTTGTTTTATGGTGGAAAATTTAGGAAAACAATTCTCCTAGTTCCATTTCCTAGTAATAGTCACTGTTAACATTTTGGTATTTCTAAACTAGAGGCCCTGTGCATGAAATTTGTGCACGGGGCTGTGTGTCCCTCAGCCCAGCCTGCACCCTCTCCAATCTGGGACCCCTCGAGGGATGTCCAACTGCCCAGGTAGGATCGGGCCTAAATGGGCAGTTGGACTCCCTCTCACAATCCAGGACTGCTGGCTCCCAACTGCTTGCCTGCCTGCCTTCCTGATTGCCCCTAACCACTTCTGCCTGCCAGCCAGATCACCCCCTAACCACTCCCCTGCCAGCCTGATTGATGCCTAACTGCTCCCCTGCCAGCATGTTTGCCCCTAACTGCTCTCCCCTGCAGGCTTGGTCACCCCTAACTGCCCTCCCCTGCTGGCCTGGTCACCCCTAACTGCCCTCCCCTGCTGGCCTGGTCACCCCTAACTGCCCTCCCCTGCAGGCCTGGTTCCCTCCAACTTCTCTTCCCTGCAGACCCGGTCACCCCCAACTTCCCTCCTCTGCCAGCCTGGTCACCCCTAACTGCCCTCCCTGCAGGCTTGATCACCCCCAACTGCCCTCCCTTGCAGTCCTGGTCCCTCCCAACTGCCTCCCCTGCTGGCCTGATTGCCCACAAATGCCTCCCTTGCAGACCTGGTCCTGCCCAACTGCCCTCCCCTGCTGGCCATCTTGTGTCCACATGGGGTCAGTCATCTTTGACCACATGGGGGCAGCCATCTTGTGTGTTGGAATGATGGTCAATTTGCATAGTCTTCTTTTATTAGATAGGAGGATTAGATAGGTTAGAGGCCTGGTGCATGGGTGGGGGCCAGCTGGTTTGCCCTGAAGGGTGTCCTGGATCAGGGTGGGGGTTCCCTTGGGGCGTGGAGTAGCCTGGGTGAGGGACCTGTGGTGGTTTGCAGGCTGGCCATGCCCCCCAGCGACCCAAGCAGAAGCGCTGGTATCAGGGATTTATTTATCTTCTATAATTGAAACTTTGTAGCCTTGAGTGGAGCCAAGCCTCCTGCTCTTTCTGTGGCCACAGCCATTTTTGTTGGGATTTATTTATCTTCTATAATTGAAACTTTGTAGCCTTAAGCGGAGGCCAAGGCAGGCCAGCGCAGGTGGAAAGCTTGGCTTCCTCCATTGCCAGGGAAACCCAAGCCTCCTGCTCTCTCCGTGGCCGTGGCCATCTTGGTTGGGTTAATTTGCATACTTGCTCCTGATTGGCTGGTGGGCGTGGCTTGTGGTGCAGTGGAGGTATGGTCAATTTGCATATTACTCTTTCATTAGATAGGATATGCACTACATGCTAACCAATGTATGCAGAATTAGACTCATTTACTATCTAACTTCAATATCCTTTTTTCACAGGTTTTCAAGCATTATTATTTAAATTATGCTTTGGGATGTCCTTATTATAATGTTATTTTCATAGTTAATTAACGTTCTGGTTGTGGATTTAACAGTATGTTCTTAATCATTCACATGAGGAGGTGCACTCCAAGAAGGTAAGGACCACATTCCATCTGCTTATCCACCATCACATCTCCTTCCCCTCAGGCATAGTCCTGCACAGAGTAGGTACCCAGTAAATGTTTGTCAACTAACTGACTGTAATTGGATATTTATATTATCAACATCATTTTATTTTTGCTCACACATACGCACACACAGTCCTGCAGTGAAACACTTTCAGCCTAAATATTAGTCTGGTTCTTTACTTTTTTAAAAAAAGTTAATTTACTAAAAGTGGGGGGATCAAAGGCCAAGGTAAACTTGCAATCCTTTGAAACATGTTGCCGAATTTGCATTGCACTGAGGCTGTAAATGTCTTTTCCTCTCACCACTAAAGTGGGACAAAGTCCTTTCCCTGTCCTCCTGCCAATAGTGGGTATTATTTATTCTTTAATCCTTGCTGATTAGAGAGGTAGGAAATGGTATCTTATTTCATTGATGAGTACAAAGCCTGAACAAGCTTCTCTGTAAAGTCTGTCTCTGAGTTCTGGATTATGAATATTAATATGACTAGAACTGTGCCTCATATATAATTAATTATGTGCTATATTATATACATGTATATTTAGTTATATGCATATATGTGCATTAGGTAGGTCTATATAGTTCTATGTTAGTAGATATGTACTAGCTCTCAGGAAAAGCCATGTTTGTGAATGATTATGTGTGTGCATGTTTTCAATAAGGATACAACGAAATAATGCATGCAACTATAAGAATCCCTGAACTTTTTATTTCTAATTGTGAGAGATAAATGATATATAGGGCTGGGAAGCATATAGAATTTCAATTAAAAGCATAGCCTCTGGATGAAAACTTCCTGAATTCAAATCCTGGACTCTCTCCTTACTGGTTATTGGGTAAGTAAACCAATTTTAGTAACTCTCAGTTTCTCAGCCTAAACAAAAAAGGGGAGGCGATTAATTGTTCCCCTTACTTCACATTGTGTAATGATGATCAAAGGTGTGTTTTTTCTTCACCCGATGATGTTTTTTATTGATTTGAGAGAGAGAAACATGGATTGATTGCCTCCTGTATGCATCTTGATCGAACCTGCAACCCTTCAATGTAGAGGACAATGTTCCAACCGAGTCACACTGGACAGGGCAATCAAATTTTTTAATAACTTTATATACCTGGAGATTGGCTGACATACTACATCTGATTAATTTTAGCTAGTTTACAAAGTAGTTCAGCATTCAGATTAGTTCAGCATTTTTTTTTTTTATTGATTTTTTACAGAGAGGAAGGAAGAGGGATAGAGAGCTAGAAACATCGATGAGAGAGAAACATTGATCAGCTGCCTCCTGCACACCCCCCACTGGGGATGTGCCCGCAACCAAGGTACATGCCCTTGACCGGAATCGAACCTGGGACCCCTCAGCCGCAGACCAACGCTCTATCCACTGAGCCAAACCGGTTTTGGCAGTTCAGCATTCTTAATGGTACTTCTACAGGGAGGTGCACAGGGTGGTGCAATAGAGAATTATTGTCAGTGGTGTGGGTGGGAGAAAGGTGGGGGTTGGAGAAGATGGCTAAGGAAGGTACTAGTATCTTTGAGTAAGCACTGGATGAGGAGAAAACCAGGAAAACATGGGGAAAGGAGTGTTCAGACACAGGGAACAGCATGTGCAGAGGGGAGAAGCATAAGGATTTCAGTATTGCTGAGGGGAAAGAAGTAAGCAGGACAATGGGACAACATTAGGTAGAGAAAGTGGGCTGAGGCCAGCCTACTCAGGCCCTTATCGGGCACTAAAGAAGGTTTCTGATCCAACTTAACCTAGTAACAGAGTATATTCAACCTTTAAACAAGGAAGTTAAGGGAACAAATAGGAGTTGCTTTGAATTGAACATATTATACACATTTAGAGCAAGATCAAAGAATGGATTTTTAACACCGACACCATGAATGTCTCTCAAGTCGTAATGGAGCTGCAATGTTGGTTTTAAACTCTCTGCAGAGAAACGACTTAGTCATTTTTAAGCAAGTTGCAAGCAGGAGCCCTTAGCTCACAGGACAGTGGCCATACTCTGCTGCCAGGGTCCCTGCAGGTTACAGGTGTCTTCTTCACACTTCCCTATGGCGCTAAGGGATCGGCAACTTTTCTATGCCCTGTCCAAAAATTGGCCCAGCCTATTCTCCTCTCTCTTCATTGTAGTCATTGGGATGACATCTATTTTATGGTGGTAGTTTTACTACATCTTTAGAACCCAAAAGGCAGCAGAAAGAATGACAGTTCTCCATCAAAGTTAATAATAATAGAAAGAAGATAGAATAAAACAAAAACATTGTTTGGTAACAGATGTCTGAGGAGGCTCCATTTGAATCAACTTCCTCCACTAAACCCATATTTCATTCAGCTTGGAGGGATGGTTTCTCATCCCTGCTTTAATCTAGTTTATTGCACTGGCCTGTAAGTGGATAATATAATACTTTCATCTTTATCCCAGGATTTGAGGGAGATGGTAATCAGTATATCTCTTCTTCAATCCTGGAACATCTGTATAGCAAAGATGTTAACTGCCATCCACCAAAAGAGTTGCTATTCCAATAACACACCATCAAGGTAATCAAGTAATATTGCTAATGCTTCCTTCATGTTCAAATACCATGCTCATAAATACAGAGAACAGACTGACAGCTGTCAGAAGGGAGAGGGGTTCGGGAACTGGGTGAAAAGGAGAAGCAATTAAGCTCATAGATAACAGTACAGTGATTAACTCATAGATAACAGTACAGTGATTACCAGAGGGAAAAGGGGATTGGGGAGATGGAGGACAGTAAGGGGGGATAAATGGTGATGGAAAAACTTGACTTGGGGTGATAAATGCACAATACAATATACAGATGCTGTATTTTAGAATTGTATACCTGAAACCTATATAATTTTATTAACCAATGTCACCCCAATAAATTCAATTAAAATTTTAAAAATTAAGATAAAAGGAACGTGATTAGGCATGTCTCTTACTGTACTGCCTGCACTAACGAATGAAACTTCAGCTTCCTCAAATTTAAAAATAATACAAAACAAGATTATCATCTGACTTGCCCATCTCATTGTCTAGTGTAAAGAATAAATTCAGAATAACTGTACATTAATTATATATATGTATGTAAAAGTGCAATTCCAAGTGTGAAGTGACATGACAGCATGGAATTTGTAGAAAAGTTAAATTGACTCCTAATATTCAGATTGCCTCTTATTTCCTGTGTATTCTAAGAAACTTATTAAACTCTGGCTTTCAATGTCTTTACCTATAGAATGGTAAACAAACAAATAAAAAACATGAATGGCCTAATAGATATGTAGAATACTTAATTCACTGACCACAACACTGATATCAGATGTTAATTTAAGTGGCAATTTATAGTCCTATGTAAAATGTTAGAGTGTGAGAGTTAAGAAGTCAATACTCTCAGAGCAATGAAAAGCTTAGACTTTTCACTCAGATCCACGTGGGTTTGAACCTGAGGTTTGCCACTTGCTGGCTGCCAAGAATTTGAATTAGTCTCATTCTCTTTTATTCTCTTCCTCTTTCACCAGCTTCCTCCTATAATATTAAATGAAGGTACTATCAGTGCCTCATTTTGGTATTGCTCTAAGAATGAAATGATATCGAGCTCATATATTTGAGTGGGAATTCTTTACACATTCTCATTTAAACCTCACAATAATCCCAAAATATTGGTTTTATGAAAGTCACTTTCACGGAAGGAAACTGATGCTAGATGACTGGCCTAAAAGCACTGGAATTCAACTCAGCTCTGGGTAGCTCCAAACTTCATGACCCTTCTCATCCAAAGCACTGACTTGCCCGTGTAACAGTCCTTCCATGATGCCTGGCAATTCCCTCTTGCCTTCCTTCTTGACCAGAAATCACCCTCAAACAACCAGGACATCTGCTCATACTAGTAAAGAAGAGATGCTCAGTCCCAGGCCCTCCTCTTGTGAGGGTACCACTTAGAGGACCACCTTTTCGCAATCATAAAAGATGGAGGTTGATTCAAATTTTAACCCTTTTTTTCCCAGTGCTTCCCATGCCTAAGAAACTGCTATGTCTTGTCATCTTTGCATCGGAGGTCATATCTGTAACCATTTTCCCTTTTATCTCTGCCACAGCTGTTAAATTCATGCTCACATAATCTCTACTACAGATTAATAACCCCCTGTATTCTCAATGTTCTCCCCACAAAACTATCAGTGTCACTATTATCAGGGTGACTTCGGGGCTGATATGTTCCCTTGATGGTAAAAACTGACTCATTGCACAGATTCCAAAACCTAAACACGAAGGCCTGACATTCAGTACTCCGGCCCTTCCCTTTTCAGGTTTTCCTTCCTCATACTGCCCCCTGCAGGTGCCAAGTGTCACAGCCTCCTGCTCTCTGCTCCACTTGCCAACCCATGGAGATGTATCTTTCCATAACACCCAAATCCTACACGTGCAGAAAGGCTTGGCTTGAACTTTTTATGGTCTGTCTTTCACAATTTCCCCCAGAGAGAAGAATAAATGGTACTTTATCTTCTCTCCTCATTAAATTCAAGCTACTAATGATGTATGCAAATGTTTTCTTTGATGTTAGACTACCAATTCCCATGTGAAGAACCCTTGCTATTTCTCCAGAGATCTCTCATGGGGCTCAGCACCTGAACCTGCATGTAGATAGAAAACACACCCCCTCCCACCCCATATACACAGAATAACACCAGAATGACTGAAACCATGAATATAAGCTCTTCAAGGGCAGAGGTTCCTTGTCCAGAGTTTTTAGCACCGGTCTAAAGTTTTGCCTGAAGTTTAGCTTGGTAACTGCTTCCTAATTTCCCTTGGGGTGCAGGTGGGAATCCACCTTTGATTCACTGTAATATCTGACAGCATATCACGTTGCATAGTCTCAGTGATTGTGATTGGTTCAGCACTGGGCAGTGACTCAACCAACGTCCTTAGTACCCAGTGAGAATTAAAGGTTCCCATGCCTTATCAGGGGATGTGACAGTAATCCTCTTGTGACCATTAGGGGAGATCACTTCCTAGAGTGGATTTGAAACGGGAAAAGCTGAACTGAAGCATGGAGGGAGAGAAAACCCATCCAAAGCTACATCATTGGTGCCTAGACAGATCTAATCATGAATCTAGCCAGCTCTCCATCGCATGCTTAATTTACTTGGACAAAAAAATAGAGTTCTCTCTGCTTAAACCAGTTTGAGTCTAGTTTTTTCTGTCACTTGCCACCAACTGAGTCTTATGCGTTAAGTAGGTATCGGTTAATTTTTTGAAGAGATTCTTAAGGCAGTAAACAAAGCTGCCTTTGATGGCCCGAGGAAGAACCCTTAACAAGGAGCCTTTGATATGGGAGAGAGGATCTGAATATTAATGCCAGTTCTCCAGCGAGGGCAGTGTATCTTGGTTCTGACCTTCGGTAAAAGCTAAACAAACAAGACTCTATCAACTCCTCACAAGTTCCTGTCAAACAGCAGTAAGCACAACACTGCATAGCAATTAGTGTGCAGATCTTCTAAGATGTAGAACTGCTGACCAGTGATCTATTTAGGACACCATGGGATAAAGACCGGCAGGAGAAGTCCAAGACTAGAGGGTCAGGTGATTTAAATAATATAGTGAATGATGAATAAGGACCTACGTAGACCTATGGCAATGAGACAATATGTATTTTCTCACTCCTTGGTCCTCTATAGACAATTAGGTTCTATGGTTCCCATACTTTTCAATCCTGAATTTATTACTATATCTCAACCGCGGTATCCCCATCTGTAAAATGGTACTAGTGAGGAAACATGCATACCCTTAATGCAAATTGTCTGGCACTCGGGGTTCTCTACTTCAATGATTCTCAGACTTTTTTACTACAGCCTATGGTTAGAAATATATGGAACATGTCAACCCCACACATCCACACACTCCTATACTTCTAAAACCAGTTTCAGAAAGCAATCCTTATCATTGCAATGCACAATGCATTTTTTTATTCAAAATGTGATACTCTGTTATCAAATAAATAGTCAGAATAAAATATTCTATTATGACTCATTTGCATTTTAAGATGGCCATGCCCATCAATGGGTCTTAACCTCCACGTTGAAAAGCATTACCCTAGATAAACAGATGGTACAAAATGCATTCCAGAAACATGCCCATTACACCCAAGCAGAGCTCCATTCCTAAACTTCAGTAGAGTCTCCTACCCTAACCAATAAGGCTGTGCCATCGCTAATGTTTACGTTGTCCTCTAGTTCTGGACTCAGACTGAGAGTCAGCGGAAGCAGCCTGTTCCACGCCCCCTTTCTCCCGGACACACCTCTTATTCTCACTGACATGAAGAGGGTAAGGTTCTCACAGTTTTGCTTGTTCAAGAATCTCTCATGGAGTTCCAAAATATTTTGAGCTGCTCAAAGATTGTAATTCACTAAGTTTTGCAGGGGTCCTGGAGTTTGAATGTTTATAAAGCACCCCAGGGTTTATGAGGAAAGCATAGGGGTATACCATACTTGGATAGACACTTCCATTACCAGAGAACACAATTTGAAGCTGGAGATGTGGAATTACATTATTCATAGCCAGCAGCAAAAGTGTGAAGATTTCCTTAAAACTGAGGGTTGAGCCCAGGTATGTGGCTCAATGGTTTAGAGTCAACCCATGAACAGAAGGTCACAGTTCAATTTCCAGTCAGGGCATATGCCCAGGATGTGGGTTCAGGTCCCCAGCATGGGGTATGCAGGAGGCAACTGATTAATGATTGATGATACTATCTTTCCCTCTCCTTCCTTGTCTCTCTGAAATCAATAAAAACATATTTAAAAACCAAACAAAATAGAAAAACAGACACACAAAAACTGAGGGCTGAGGGTAGAAGGGGGCAGAAGCCAGTAGGCTCTGTCTTTGGCATAATCAGAGGGAAGTGGGGAGGAGGGAGATATCAACCAAAGTATTTACTAGCATATGCATATCTGCATAATCCCTAGACACAGACAATAGTGTGGTGAAGGCCTGAGGGGGGGAAGAGGGTAATCAGGAGCGGGGTGGAGGAGGTCAGTGGGGGAAAAGGGGGAACATTTGTAATACTGTCAACAATAAAGATAAATTAAACAACAATAACAAGAAAAAGCATAATGGGAGAGACCACACACAGAGCTACTCCCTGTCTATATTCCCCCTCCTCCCTCAACCTAACCGGCTCACTTCCTTAACCCAAACAGGTGTCTGTCTTTATTAAATGACAAGGAGATTTAGGATGTGAAGAGGTGGCTGGGACAGGGACAGCAACATGGCAGTCGTCAATCTCATTATTTTCAAATGTAGTTGTATCCCGGTGGGTGGCAGCTTTTCTGCTCTTCCTCCTCTTTTCTTCTGCAAATCCCACATTTCTTTGAGAAACCATTGTGTGGTCATTTCAGGTGGCCCTGGTGAGGCCATCAGTCACAGAATCCAAAATGACTCAGGTTGTCCAATCACAGTATTCTTGTTCCTGGCCATTACAGCTGATCCAGGGAGGACATCTGACCCAAACAGGGCCAATCATAGTTTTCTCTAAGATTTACTATATGAATTCTGTAAGAGAAAGGCTCTTTTCTTTAGGGTATCTACATATATATAAAAGCCTAAGTGACTGCTCCAACCAGACAACCAGATGACCAGCCAGTAGCTATGACACACACTGACCACAAGGGGGCAGACACTCAATGCAGGAGCTGCCCCCTGGTCGTCAGTGTACTCCCACAGCCAGCCTCCCACAGTCCCTCCTCCCGGCCGGCTGGCCCCAATGGGCCCCAATTGGGACTGAGTGAGACGGCCCCTATCAACCCTGATAACTGGCCAGGCCAAGGGACCCCACCTGTGCATAAAGTTGTGCACCAGGCCTCTAGTTAAGTTATAAAGTTTTAGGCTTGAGTATGCCATGGTTTTCCTGACACAGAAGGATTTAGAACTCAGACACAAACATGTCAGAGCCCTTAAAATTTTCTTTGAACACCTGGATTCAATTGTTCCTAAAGCCAAACCCTAGATTTCCCAGTTCTATGAGATCCAATATATTCCCTTTTGGGTTTAATTAATCAAAGTTAAGTTTCTCTCCCTTGCAAATCTAAGAGCCCTGAATACCCCATCCTTCCAAATCAGCCTCAGTCTATACCTCCTTGCCCCACCCATCTCCTTTGATCTCCTCTGATCTCCTCAGCCAGAGGTTACCATAGGAGTACATTTTCTTCCCTCTTATTGAGATTTTCTCTTTTACCAACTGGTTTAATGGTTAATTGCATGTGTCTCAGTGCCCTTTTCTCATCCAGTATTAGATCATCTGTTCTCAAAAGAAGTCATCTTAAATATTTGTCATTAATATCTTATAATTAATAATAATTTAACATGATTACCTAAGAGTCACTATCATGTGCCAGAACTCGTGCTTACTGATTTATATGTGCTATCTTATTTAATTATTAAAGTGTTGCTATGAGGCAAGATTTATTGTTCCCTTTTAGAGATTAGACACAAAGCAGATTCAGTGACTGACCCCAATTTTTTTCAGCAAGTGAGCAGAGCACAGGGTTAGAATACAGGTGTGTTTTATTCAGTAAGTTATGTGCTTAATCATGTGTGTGTATGGACATTCGTGTGTGTGTGTGGAAATTTTTTTGGCCAATATTATAGTTATCTATATTCTGCAGTGTTATCCTGTACCCCACACCTCCTCCCAGTCTGGAGAGCCTATGGATATGCATAATGCAATTACATCAGTGAGTGAATGGATAAACCTGATAAAAGAGAGGCCAAGTCACACACAAAGAGCATCCTTTTGGCCTCTCATGGCCCAACAGAGAGACAAATGCAGATGGCACCATGACCTTTCTGGTCTCACAACTTGGTGCTTGGCAAAAACCCTAAAAGCTACCAAATTCTGAAAGACGAGGACATTTAGAGAGAAACAAGCCATGATGGATGTGCAATCCCAGCAAATGCACCATGAAGGATAGGACCATTGCTATGCATGATTTTTTAATAACTACAAAAATTCCCATGTATGGGATTTCTGCATGTGAAAATTGATAGCATTGCTGATGCTGCTCATCTCTTTAAACAAGCAAACTCATCTTCCCAGCTGCTGTTATATCAGGAATAAATTGGCTCCTAGACAGGTTTGCTTGCAGGTTAGAACTGAGATTGAACAGATAATAACTTTTGGGGTAGCAACGCCTGCCATGGCAAATAATAAAGAAATTCATGACCTGCAAAGTGCAGGGTGATCGTTTTCCCCAAATGTATGTCACTTGGCCTTCAAGTAGGTTCATTAGGTGTCCAAGAAGCTGCAAAAAATATTCAGCACATACAGGCAGGTGACTCAAAGAGAAAGATCTCACCTGTAGGTGAGGCAGTAGTTATGAAAACATGTAGGTCAACGAGGAACTTGTTAAGTGGCTTTTAAAATCAAGATCCAAGGACTGGGCATTTGGCTGAGGGCTTGCCTATCTCCACGAGGGAAATGAAGCTGGATTTCTAGAGTGACCTTATGTAGCGTGGCAGCTTTTGCAAATATCACACTGGATGCAGATCCATTGAATGGGGCTTCAGTAACTGGATTATCTATTTTGGATGATTATTTCTCTCTCTTAGAAAAATAATTAGGTGTCAATGAGAAGATAGAGGGAAGCTGGGTAGACAGGGACAAGGACCTTGCGGCGGGGCATTGAACTGGGGTACCCAACTAGGCAAAATTGCTAGACAACCCAGTTGGGCATAGAAAAGGGGGCAAGTGCAAGAGACAAACTTTAAAATGTATGGATTGTTGCTAAGACAAGCAGCTTTCAGGTAACCAATCACAATGCAGTAAGGTATATAAACCAATCCCAAGGATGTTGGTAAGGCAGGATTATTTGCAAGACCAATCAGGAGCTAGCAAGGCTGTATATCCACTCCCTAAATAAAAATGCATGCCTCCTCTAGCTTTCCACTCACCCACCACCACCCCGCTCCCAAGGAGCTAGATTCTTGGGTTGATGGCAGAAGACATGCTCACTCCCCTGGGTCCATGTGGCTTACGGCCATGTGGGACTACACACATGGACTAATTAATAGACTTCAATTCCCTTGGATGCTGAACTACCCCCAACTGCAACATGGAACCCCAGCTGCACCTGTTCTAGGGCTGGCTTCTCTCAATAAACTTTGCTTCCATTAAGCATTTTTGTCCGTAAATCCATTCTTCAGTTTTGCGAGAGAAGGAACTCAGACTCAAACACACAACATTTTGGTTTCATCAACAGTGAACAGAGTCTGACAGCACTGTGCAAACATCATTAGCGCCTGAATGAGGGTGGTGGGAGACAGAAGAAATTCCACAGAAAGGTGGCAGTGTGGACTGGAGGAAAGATTACCCTGAGAGGCTGGCCCTTCCTTTGAGACTTAGATTTATGCCTGCTCATTGGGTGGCTGGCTTCATCTGTATTAGGAAATGAGTGAGACTAAGAACAACTTCCACACCCTTTGTAAGCAGAAGTTCCCTAAAATATCTTAACACCTATAGGAAGCCTATTATCTAACACTAGATTTATGACAGAGTTTAAGGGATTTTTGTGTGTTTAGTAACCAATTTAACTTTAGCCAAAATGTTTACTCTATGCATTAGATATCTTCAAGAATATCAGGAAATGTGGACAAAGCCATAAATAAATCAATAGCCTCAAACATTCATTACATTTTATCCACAGTCCCTATTTCATGATTTCCCCATAGAAGAAAGAAGGATTAATATTTCTACTTGGTACTTGTGAAATTAAGCTTTGGGAAAGGGTCAGGAATGCACCCAAGGTCATAGAACTAAGGATAACTGGTTACCTGTTCTCAGAGCCAGGTGTCCCATTCCTCCCACCCCACCGCCACTGCTTCCTCCTGGGTTGAGTCCTGTGCCTTGATTAATGATCCCTGCGTTAGGTGAACTCAAATATGCAAGCATCAGCTGCAAGGTAGCACCTGAGCTTTTAGAAACCTTTCCACTCGCTAAGCAGTGCCATTTATAACCTCCCATTAGAAGGGAATGGGGCAAAACTGTTTAAATAATGGCATTCGAAAGTAACACAGGGCCACGCATCCAGCTAAGCCTCCTTTGTAGGCAAAATGAAGAAGTCCCTGTCTTAAAAGTGAAGAACTGGAAACAGCCTACCTCTTCACCAATAGGGGATTCATTATACAAATCTTGTTATGTCCATGCCATGGAATATTACATAATCAATTAAAGTGACAAGGTAGATATATATCAACTGGCTGAGAAAATTATAGGAGATATTAAGTATATGCCAAAGTAGGCCCTCACGTACCTTACAGAATATAATCTCTGATGAATAATAAAATGCATACTGTGTATTAAATGTCAAACATGGTTAACATGGTTGGGTGGTAAAGTTATATGTGTTTTGTTTTTTTGTTTGTAAAAAAAGAACTTTTTCCCCCACAACTAAATATATTTCACCTATCCTAAGAACAAAGGAAGATCAAACTGAACTGGAACTGAGGATGTCGGCTTTCTCTTAGATATATGAGCTGCACAAAGGCTAATTCTAATTAAGTTTCATTACACCTGCTAACAGAAGAGGCTTGCATGCTTGCTTGTCATGGGGTATCACCTATTTTTTTATCCAGTGTTATTTGATACATTTTGTACTTGCCGATCCCCAGACTAAACATATGAAAGGCTCATTTGATTATCCCCATCCTCCCACCCAGTCTGGTTTAGATGCCTGGGCTCCTATTTCCACCCAGATCCTTATCACGGTATTATTTTTATGCCTCTTCCAATATGGCCTTCTCTGGGAATAGCCATGTATGATCTCCTTCTGTCTCCTGACACCTACCTTAAGGATTCAGCATGGAGTGAGAGCCCCATCACTGCTGTGAAAGAGAAACTGTTGGGGCCTAGCTGGTGCCTGGAACAGAGATGAACGAGGAGTTTCGAAAGCATGGCCTGGAGATTAGCATGCACATCTCAGGTCAAAGAACAAAGGTGTTGAGCGAAGGTCTGAGGAGATAAAGACAGAAAAATCATGGCATATGGAGGTGTTGCCTCAAGGGTTTCAGATTGGAGACTTTTTTCCTAAGGATGGAGAGAGGGCTCATCCCAGAGAGTTCTGACCTCAACGAAGGATGCTTTAGATCCTACATCATTTCATTTAGCTCTTTATTTGCTCAGTCTATGATTGTTGAGCACTGTAATCCAGAATCGAGCAAGTGGGTTCAAAAGCAGGAAGGTATCTCTTGCTTCCATTCATCTGAATGAAATCTTTTTGACCCAGTGCAGGTGAGGGTTCCTTTAAAAGTCATTTACTTATCATCACGGGTTAGCTTTTCCTGCTGAAGAACTTCATTTAAATGGAATTGTAGTGTAATGATATTCTTGTCTAGCTTTTTTTACTGAGTAAAATTTATTTGTGGTTTACCCATAGTATTCTGTGATTTAATAGTTTGTTGCTTTTTAATGTGATGAGCATACCATTTTATGAATATACCACTCTTTAAATTTATTTACCTGTTGGAGAATAACTGGGAAATTTCCTGTTTGGAGTATTATCAATGTAACTGCTATATACTTTCTTGAACTAATTTTTGTTGCAGCTATATATTTTTTCTCTCTTGGATAAATACCTGACATTGGAACTGCTGTATCACAGCTTGCTTCTAAAAGTGGCTGAGGAAACTCATACAGCTCAATAGCAACAAACCAATAACCCAGCTGAAAAATGAGCAGATGACTGGAATCAATATTTTCCAAAGGAAACTTATAAATGGCCAACAGGTCCATGAAAAGGTGCTCAAAATCACTAGTCATCAGGGAAATGTAAATCACAACCTCACCCCTGTTAGGAGGGCTATTGTAAAAAAAAAGATAAAAGGTAAATGCTGGTGAGGATGCAGAGAAAATGAAATGCTTTTACACTGTTGGTGGGAATGTAAACTGATACATCAACTATGAAAAACAGTACAGAAGTTACTCAATAAATTAAAAATGGAACTACCAAGTGATCCAGTAATCCTACTTTTGGGTATATATCCAAATAAAAGGAAATCATTATCTCAAAGATATATGCTCTCTTGTGGTCTTAGCAGCATTATTCATAACAGCCAAGGTATAGTAACAACTTAAGTTTTTGCTGATAGATTAATGAGTAAAGAAAATGTCACACACACACACACACACACACACACACACTGGAATATTATTCCAGTAGAACCTAAAAAAGAAGAAAACCCTGTTAGTTATGACAACATGGATGAACCTGGAAGGCATTATGTGAAGTGAAATAAACCAGTCAGAGAAAGACTGGTTTATTTCACTTCACATAATGCCTTCACTGGAAATAAGTAATACCACATGGTATTACTTATTTGTGGAGTTTAAAAAATTCTAATTGATTGAACAGATAAGAAAAGTGGTTGCCAGAGGATGATGTGTGGGGTAAAAAGAAAGAGGTTAGTAAAAGTGTACAAACTTTTCAATTATAAGATGAATAAGGGCTGAGGATCTAATGTACAACATAATGACTATACTGTGCTGCATAACTGAAATTTGCTAAGAGAGTTGAAATGTTCTCAACAACAACAAAAAGAGAAGGTCGAAAGTCAGAAGTATATGAGGTGATGAATGTGTAAAGTACCTTGGTGGTGGAATCCTTTCACAAGTTATCATTGTACACTTCAAATATCTTACCACTGTATTTGTCAATTATACCTCAACTAGAGGCCCAGCACACAAAATTCAAGCTCTAGGAGGCGGGGCGGGGGGGTCCCTCAGCCCAGTCTGCGCCCTCTAGTTCGGGATCCCTCGGGGGATGTCTGACTGATGGCTTGGGTCTGGTCCCAGCAGTCGGACATCCTTAGCACTGCCACAGAGGCCTAAGCCAGCAGTCGGACATCCTTAGCACTGCCACAGAGGCAGGAGAGGCTCCCACCACCACTGCTGCACTCGCCAGCCATGAGCCCGGCTTCTGGCTGAGTGGCGCTTCCCCTGTGGGAGCATACTGACCATCAGGGGGCAGCTCCTGCATTGAGCGTCTGTCCCCTGGTGGTCAGTGAGCATCATAGCAACTAGTTGTTCTGCTGTTTGGTCAATTTGCATATTAGCCTTTTATTAGATAAGATAAAGTTGAAAAAAATAGTGGGTGGGAATGAGAATGACTGGGAAGGTGCTTGAGATAAGTTATTGGGGTGATGTAATATTCTACATCTTAAAGGGGTTTTGATTACACAGGTGTACATATTTGTCAAAGTTCATGGAATAGATATGCAAGGCTTGTAGATTTCAATATATGTAAATTTTATTCTAAATACAAAGAATCATAAACACATATTGAACTTTAATGATATTATGCTCAAGTGTTTGGGAGGATTTTTACTGGTGACTGAAAGTTAATCTGAAATGCATCAAGAAATACAATAGATTGATGGATGAATAGACAGATAGATATGTTCTAAAACAACTGTAGCAAAACAATTGTAGAACCTAAGTGATGGGTACATGTGTAATCACTGTAAAATTTATTCAACTTTTTGGTATGATTGACATTTTTTATAGTAAAATGTTGGGAAATGAAAATATTTCTCTCCTGCACTAATCCTCCAGGGGCTTCCCAGCATACTTAGAATAAAATCCAAAGTTATGATGTGGGACCATAAGGCCCTGCACAATATGGTTCCTGGTTACCTCTCTGGCTTCACTGGGTCGCACTCTGACCCTCTCTGGCTTTTCCCCAGTGACAGTGGGTTCCTTGTTCCATCCTGGCCCATTCTGGTCTCAGAGCTCTCACACTCACCGTTACCTCTGTACAGGATGCTCTCATGGAGGTATCATTAGCATGTCTGCCTACCTCTCTCCTCCCATGATTCCTGTCTGCTCAGGGCTCCTCTGCCAGCAGGCGCCCCCTGATCACCTTGCCAATCTCTCATCCTTATCACTCTTTTTTATCACAGCACTTAGCACCACGTGACATAATTAAAAATATATTTATATTTAAGTTGTTTCCCTCCCCTCACCTCCCCCCTCCTCCCCACCACTGATGCTCAAACCCTTTGAGGGAGGACTGGGGCTTTATTTTATTCATCACTTTATCCCCTGCTCCTAGACACTGGGTGTGGGCATGTGAGCCACCCAACACATATTTGCTGGCTGGATCAGTGAATGGGGTTTTCTGTAATGCTATTACAAAATTAAAGATACTTTTACTGTAGAACAGTTTTAGATTTACAGAAAATTTGTGAAGATATAGTTCCCATATACTCCACAACCAGCCTCCCCTTTTGCTAACATCTTACATAATGGTTCATATGCTAAAATGAACTGACATTGACACGTTATTACTAACTGAAGTCCATGCTTAAATATCCTTAGTTTTCATCTCATGCCATTTTTCTGTTTCAGGATCCTATACAGTATACCACATAACCACAGGCTCCTCTTAGCTGTCAGACTTTTCTGGTGTTTGATGACCTTGGCAGTTTCGAGTACTGGTTAGGTATTATGCAGAATGGCCTGGGCTGGGAGCAGCCCACAGTGTGAATTTATAGGACAATAAGTTACTAGTAGCTTGGAAAATCCTGCTCCTCCAGAGATGCTGACTCGTACCCAATGACCCCTCACTTTTGAATTGTCTTTAGAGCCTGTATAGATTTTACAGACCTTGTCTTGTTTAGTAAACCCTATGACAAGGAAAGTCTTTCTATGTTCCTCTTACACAGGTTGCCAGAGGAAAGGGGGTGGAAGTAGAAAGGGGTCCTAATATGAGGTGACAGGAGAAGATTTGACTTTGGATGGTGGGCACACAGTGCCATATACAAATCTTATAACATAGAAACTCACACATGAAACCTATATGTTCATGTTGACCAATGTCCCCCAAATAAATAAATAAATAAATAAATAAATAAATAAATAAATAAATAAACTGAGCTTCCGTATGGTAATTGCAAGACCACATGAAGTACATGGCCAGCAAGAACTGAGCCCGAGCATTCTCACTACAGGTTCAGCTCTCTCTACCTCCCTCACCTGCCTGGTGACACCATCACACTGTCTTCAGCTGCCCAACCCAGAAAGTATGCAAAGGCATAAAGTATCAGCATCCTTTTCTCCACTGTTTTCAATCAAAATAGTACCACTGAGTCTAACAATAATACTGCTTAGTCAGAAAAAAATGAGTGTCCTGAGAGAATATTTAACTGTAAGCAAATACATCTTATCAAAACCTCATGTCCTGGGCTTGCCGGCAGGTAAAACGTTTTTTAAGGTACTCTCATTTGAAAAGAGCCAACAATCATGAGGCTGATAACACCTTTGCCTGTAAGGCAGCCTTCCTGTGAAGGGGCTCCTTGCATAGGCTGAACACTGAGCACTTCCTCCATCACTATTTACTGGAAGTGCCTTGTGATGGGAGGCCCAGTGACTCTGCCTCTGCCCTCCTCATTCCCCCTTCTAACCCCCTACCAGTGTATTAGTCTCAAAATTCCGGCTTTACTTATGAATAGAGACTCTAAATTGATTTGCTTTGCTCCTTTATAAAACGCTTAATTCTGCAATTGAAAGGCAATTATTATGCTGAGTTCAGAGAAAGAAAGATACATTAGCTTGACTAAATCTTATTTCTCCCTTCAGAGAGCCTTCCCTTACTCTGCCATATGGTACCTCATAGCTCTGGGCTCTGGCTAGTATGTCATTTGTAAGATGCTATTATTGCCCATATTCTTTAATTGTCTGTCTTAAGGATAGGGCTGTGTCCATCTTGCTCATCAGTGCATCCCCAGGGCAGACTCCCTCCATTGTACATGCCAAATCAATACATTTACATAAAATGGATTTGTATAAACCGCAGGCATCATTTATAACTTTTTTCTTCTTTGTACACAATCAAAATATTTCACAATTTCAAACTATTTGAAACAACTTTTAAAAATCCTCTTAGCCCATGGGATTAGAAATCACACAGATTGGTGACAAATAATCAATACTGAGTGAACGGAGAATGCAAGAGGTTCAAGCCTAGATAAAGACAAAGCAACATGTGGGCCATCTCTGTAAGTAAGTGACTTCCTATGTCCACCTTTATTAGGGGAGAAATAGAATCATGTGCTCTGGCTCAATAATGGGCACCCTGTTAGTAGTCATCCCAATTTCTGCATAGGAAATAAAGGCAATCCTATGTGACTATAACATGTATGCCCATTGTGAGGCTGGTTCAAGGCCATGAATGAGGGACTGTGAATCTTTACATCTTCTTCTTCCTGGGAGAATATCTTCCCTGGATTTACTTCTAAAGTGGGTCCAGGAGAGCCATATGGAACTGGTCTAATGGGGATACTTGTAAATGTCATGATTGACAGAAACTGGGGCTTGTCTTTTAAAAATATATAGTCTGATCCTGTCATTTGTGTGTCCTTTCACTTAAAAGTTCTTTCCTTTTTGTAAATGACATGCAGTTGGGCAAAAAGTCTACTCACCTAGGACATAATTTCTTAGTTGTTGGGTAGTGACCAAAACACACCTGTGATCTTCAGTAGGTCAAACAGACTCAAAGGACACACATTTGAAAAGTTTTCACATCTAATGCATTGTCCAAGCTTTTTCTGAGTGAGGGCTTTTTCCTCTCAACATCTACAACTTCCGTGGAAACCTACCTCTTTGTAAAGTCTCCTGAGATGGATTTGACTATGCTATTCTGTACCAATCTCTGCTTTCCTATGGCATCAGTACAAGCTGGGAGACGATCTTGTGCAATATTTATCAAATTTCATTTCCATTTTCTTCCTGTATTATATGGTTTTTTGTTTTCTCTGTTTAACTCTTTCCTCCATCTGGATCCTGAGCACATCAGAATTTTACTATCCTTGTATGCAATAAATTATTCATTAATAGGATAGTCATAGCTTGGGAGAAGAATTTATTTGTGATTTGCACTTAGAGAGATTTTAATCAAGTTTACCATTCTCAATCAGTCTGTTTTGCATATAAATAAGGACACCTAAAAATCGATCTGTTCTTCTCAATTATACAACGCCTTATTTAGAAGCCTATGGGTAATTTATTATACTGAAGCGGGTGGAAAGGAAGATGTATTGCATTATGCTTCATCTTATCAAAGGCTGCTATATTTAATGACAATGTCTGTTTATCATAATTATTATAAGTTGTCTAGGTTAATCAGAAGACCTATGCAAGGTTTTCAAATGCTGAATTTATTATTGATGTAGCGTCGCAGCTACCAGCTGTTCCCTGTGGATGTGCAGTCCTGCTGTGTGTTTGTTTTTTGCTGAGGCTGCCTGAGAACTTCGGGTCTATTACACAAAGGCTATACAATCAGGTCCCTAGAGACTTCTACCATTAAGCATATATGTAGAAGATAAAAAATACAGAAGAGGCAGTAAATAACACATATCCGTTTTCAGGTACTTGATAAGTGTTTTATAAATTTATTTCTTCCATCATTGAAGGTGCCATATCTAGATAAAGCAGATTCATTGGGAACCTAAGAAAAATCCCTGCCTTCTCACAATTTCGTGAGGGAGTGTATGTGTGTGTGGGGGGGTAGGGGGGCATAATTGGGGTAGGGTATAACATCAGATATCTCATCCCATCTGTAGATGATCCAGCAATATGGGTATCTTTATCCACATTTATAAGTGAGGAAACTGAGGCACAGGGGCCTCAAGGCCACACTAGTGGAGGGGTTCTGTTAGAAATGCATCTCTCTGATTTCAAGGTTAAAACTTTCCCCCAGTGGACTATGCTATGGCTTGAATGTTTGTGTCTCTTGCAATTCATGTTTGGAATCCTAATGCCCATGGTGAAGGTATTAGAAGGTAGGGCATTAGGGATGTGATTAGTACACGGGTGTGGAGACCTCATGCATAAGATTAGTGTTCTTATAAAAGAGACCCTATAGAGCATCCTTGTCCCTTCCACCATGTGAACATAGGACAAGAAGGCTGTCACCCACGAGGACCTTCACCTGACCATGTTGGCACCTTGACCTCAGATTCCCAGCCTCCACAAGTGTGAGAAGTACATTTCTATTGTTCATAACCTATGCAGTCTGGTTTTTTATTGTAGCAGCCTGATTGGGCTAATACAGACTACTGATTGCTACTGGTAGAGGTGAAGGGGCAGGTGAGCAAATTTTTAGGTCTTGGAATCTGAAGCCTGTGCTTTGGTTCTTGGCCTCCCAGCTATGTGATGTTGGATAAGCCAAAGTGTTTTTCACTAATGCAAAAAGATAACAATCCCTACTGTGTGTTTGCCATGGTAAGGGTGAAAGTGAACAGTGTCAATGGGGGGGCGGGGAGGAAGGGGGCATCTATAATAATTTCAACAATAAAAAAAAGAAAGAGGAAAAAAAGGAAGTTAACAGTATTAACGCAACATCAGAATTAAACTCATGTGTTTACCCAAACTTGTTGCTTTTGGAAATAAAAGCATTAAAAGCATCATCCATAAAAATTGGGAAAAATCACAGACCATTTTTGCAATATCATATAGTCACAATTATAAGACAATGGAGGCCCACTCTGTTTTATCCTATGCCTTGACCTTGACAGACATCAATTTACAGAGGAGAAATGTGTTCCCTCTGGGATACTTAGAACTGCCTTTAGAGAATCATCTTCTGAGTTGGCAAGCCCTCCCTTCCCTAGAAACAATGCTGGCCTGTGTGGGTGCTTGGCAGCTGACATTTTGAAAAATGGGGGTATTAAACCATGCATTAAATTTCAGTACAAACTTTACCAGCCATCTTTTTCCCGGATGTAGATGTATTTTAACATAGAGAGGGGGAAAATCAGAGTTGCTTCAGTTTTATGTAAATACTCTCTTTGCCAAAAGGGCTTGGGTATTTGCTATTGAAAAATAAAACTGGTTTGAAAGTTTGTTGCTCAGGCCCTTGGCATTATGGTGATTGCTCAGCGAGGTGACCAGGACTAGAATCCAGGAAGGCAATGTCTTGCTCAATTTGTATCTGGTTCATAGAACCTGTCCAGGGAAACTCTATGAGATTGAAAAGAAGGGAAAGCTAAATGAGGGATGGCCACAGCAGGAACCTGCAGATTCTGTTGGTCTCCTCTTAGCCTCTTGTCCAACATGTTGGATCAGGACTCTCATTCTATAAACTCCACTTCTTTGACATTGCTCTCAGAGCTCATTCTTCTCCATTCCCACTGACACCCCCACGGTCGGCACTGACCGCCTTTTCCAGGTCACTTGCAAAAACCTGCTCATTGCCCTCCATGGTTTTAGTTTTTCTACTTTAATCCACCCTGAACCTGGATGCCAGATTATCTTGACTATTAGCAAATAAGATGCTGTAATTTGTCAGTTCTCACACATTGCTAAATATTAGAATCACCAGGACAGCTTTTTAAAAAATACCAGGGGCTAGGGCCCATATCTAAAAATTCCAATTCCAATAATTTAAAGTAGGGCCTAAGTGTTGAAATTGTTACAGCTTACCAGGTGATTCTAACATTAGGGCTAAGCTTCACTGATAAAACTCCCTACAAATGATCCTTGAAGATCTACCTATTGCCAGACTCAGTGGTTGAGTGTCATCCAGGATGTCATGGTTCAATTCCTGGTCAGGGCACATGCCCAGGTTGTGGGCTCAATCCCCAGTAGGGAGCATGCAGGAGGCAGATGACTAATGATTCTCTCTCATCATTGATGTTTATATCTCTCTCCTTCTCCCTTCCTCTCTGAAGTCAATAAAAAATACAGTGTTGTTGTTTTTTGTTTTTTATAAATCTGCCTATCACCTCTGCATGGCCCAAGAGAACCTCCAAGACATGGTGCCTGCCCAGCTATTCCTCATCTTCTTTCTCCTCGTAGGTAAGCACCAGTCTCTGCTGCTGGACCATACCTTTCTCTTTATTCCATGACTTCATTTCTGCTGCTCCCTCTCCGGGACTATTCCCTTTACCTGACATCTCAATTTACAAAGTTCTAAGTACTGAAGTACATGAAAGTTTCTCTGACCTGCCCTACCCCAGATGTCTCTCTATGTTATTGCCCACTCTTCTACTTCTATTCCATTGTACTGGTATATAAATATACACGGAGTGGCCAAATTATTATGATCTCTGAACACATAATAACCTGGCCACTCATTATATATATGTGTGTGTGTGTGTGTGTGTGTGTGTATATATATATATATGGCTCGGTGCATGATTTCATGCATGGGTGGGATCCGGCCAGCCTGGCCAGGGGGAGGGGACATGGGCAGTTGGCCGGCCTGCCTGCTGGTCGACCTCCTGGTCGAGGGGACCATTCGCATATTAGCCTTTTATTATATAGGATATACACTGAGTGGCCAGATTATTATGCGTTCAGAGATCATAATAATCTGGCCACTCAGTGTATGTGTGTATTACCTAAGTCAGTGGTTGGCAAACTCATTAGTCAACAGAGCGGCAAACTGCAGCTCGCGAGCTGCAGTTTGCCGACCACTGACCTAAGTGTGTATTTATATAGGTGATACATCCTTAAAAACCGAATCTCTCATTTTTATGTTTGTTTCCTCAGTGCCCGGCAAAGTACATAACTGACATTTACAACATTATGATAAATGAGTAATTAATGAATGATGTATGATAATTTATGTACAATGTAATCATTTAGGATAATTTAATGAATGTCCACTGGGACAGTGAAACCCTTGATCGATATTTGGAAAAAGATGGTATGACGAATGCCCCAGAGTACTGGTTATCTCTTAGAAAGATGTAGGATTGTGCACGAGGACTCCTTTCTGAAGAAGTGTGCCAAGTATTAGCAACACTGGCCAGGTTAGGTCAAGTTTGAGACATGCCAGATCAGAAGGCTGTGGGCTCAGTAATGCCTCACACTGTGCAGTGAAACTGTAATTTTAGCATTCATGAGCCATTTACTTTTTCATTGCCCTCCCACTCTGAAGTAGCTCTCTGTCATTGCGTTCCTCTAGAACAGTGGTTGGCAATTTGCGGCTCATGAGCCACATGTGGCTCATGAGCTGCCGTTTGCCGTTCTGTTGACTAATGAGTTTGCCGACCACTGCTCTAGAATAATGGAATGAATTTAAATTGAGAAGCCTTTCATAATCCGGTTCCATGAGAGATTGTGTTTACTCTCTTAAGGGCATGATTTTCAAAATGTGGTTCTTGGACCAGCAGCACCAGCATCAGCAGGGTACTTACTAGAAGTGCAAATTCTCAGGATCCAATTCAGACCAGTGAATCAGGAACCCCTACAGAGGGCCCCTCCTGGTTATTCTGATGCATGCTCATGTTTAAGAACCACAGGCCTAGAATGATCAATCAAGGATTGGGTCCTCTGAATTATAGGTCCAGAACAGGTGTGTCTATATGAGGACAATGTGAAGAACCTTAAAAATACAGGTTTCAGGGACTCCATCTTATATATTTGCTCATTCAGTGGAGTTGGAGTGGGGCTTTGCAATCTGGTTCTCTTGGGTTAAGCTAACCTGCACTCAAGTATAGGAATAAAAGGGCTGGATGGTCTCTGAATTCTTTGTCAATTAGGAAATGTCCATTTTCAATCATTATTCCCTTCCTCCCTCTAACTTCAGCTGGATGCAGCAACATCTCAAATAAATGAACAGTGTCTGGAGTAGGGCCTCAGTGTGTGTTACATGCCAATGGGTCCACTCTGACTCTTATTGACCCTATGGATGAGTGGTGTCCACTATGTTCTGTCTTCAACAGCCCTGTTCAGCTCCTGTAGATTCATGCCTGTGGCTTCTTTTTATGGAATCGATCCATCTCATGTTTTCCTCTTTTTCAGCTGCCTTCTATTTTTCCCAGCATTATGGCCTTTTCCAAAGAATCCTGCCTTCTCATGATATATCTGAAGCAGGACAGCTTCAGTTTTGTCATTTTTGCCTCCAGCGATGTTTCAGGTTTAATTTGCTCTCGATCTCACATGTTCATCTTTCTGACAGTCCAGGGAATCCACAGTGCTCTCCTCTAACACTGTATTTCAAATGATTCAAACATTTTTTCCTATCAGTCTTCTTCCCATACATAGTAATTGGGAATATAAGGCTGTGAATGACCTTAGCCTTGGACTCTAATGACACATCTTTGCTCTTGGTGAACGTTCCTAATCCTCCCATTGCTGAATCTAAGAACTGGTATTGTTAAAAGCTTCCCAGGTGATGATGAGGTCAGCACAGACAATGTAGGAAGGAAACCAGGCCGTGTGGACACTGTGTTAAATGTGAGCCACAGCTGAGTGAGACTTAAAAGAGTTTGGCAATAGGCCAGGCTCTGCTAACCCCAAACCACAGTCTTTAGACAAATGGGTAGGCCCACCTGCCAATCAAATCAATCTCAGCCAATCAGAATTTTCCTTATGGGAATTGGAAACTTAAGCACAGAGTTGATCCCATTGATGTTGTGGAAGCAGTCTCCTTATAGCCAATTTCTGGAGAGAAGATCTGATCCCTGCTGTTCCTGCAGCTACACTGGTTTCTTCTCACCTGAGTTTTGGTTGTTAAACTTTTCTTTTGATTCTGTGGGCTACCCTAGTATCCTTCCAATGAATTAAGAACCACTGGCCTAGAATGATCAATCAAGGATTGGGTCCTCTGAATTATAGCTCCAGTTTTTTTCCCTTGAGTATGTTAGAGTGGGTTTCTTTAGCTTGCAGACCCAAGAACTGTTATTAAGACATATGCCACTAATTGGTGATGAGACCTAGGCAAGTCACCTCACATCTTTGGGACTCAGTGTCCCTCAGCTGTAAAATGGGCATAATGGTGCAGGTCCATATATTTAAACCACTTAGAAAACAAGACTCTTTCTTTGAAAAAAGATGAGCTGCAGGAGACTTGCATAATTAAAATAAGAGAAAGTGATGAATGGTTTCCCCAGCTTAAATGTTTACTGTTTGATAAAACTTATTTTTTAAAATATATTTTTATTGATTTCAGAGAGGAAGGGAGAGGGAGAGATAGAAACATCAATGATGATAGAGAATCACTGATTGGCTGCCTGCAACCTGGGCATGTGCCCCGGAAATTGAACCGTGACCTCCTGGTTCATAGGTCAGCACTCAACCACTGAGCCAGGCCTGATAAAACTTTTATTACTCTGATTAGTGCCTCAGCAAACCTCTGAGAAGAGCCATGTTTCCCTGCAGCAAAGAGCATCTTAAAGTGCTATCTTTCTGTAGAGTTTTGTGATTCTTGATCGAAAGCCTTGAACACAGGAACAACTGGAGTTTTCTGTTGCAGTGCCATAAATTGCTAGATGCAAAAGGCCACATAATGATACTTAATGGAACCCGCAAAGTGATAAATGTCATGCAAACTTGAATGTAAAAACTGCTTCCCAGAGGAAGCCTTTGAAAGGAGAACTGATTAAATCATCTGTTTTTTAGTTACAATAACTTCTATTTAAAAATAGGAATCCTATTATTCTGGAATGTTTGGTCACCTGTTGAGTGTTGTCTCTGAAGTCTTCAGGATACAGAAGTAAAACCCATGAAAAGGTCAAGAAAGTTCTCAATTTCCAAATTAAATTGCTTGGAAAGACACTTCAGTGGGAAGCTGGGCTGCGGGAGACCTACTGTGAAAGTTAGCAAACGAAATGTAAAATGTGTGAAGTTTTCAGTTTCAGATAAAGTACCGACTTTAAAAGACCGTGGCATTTTTGCTTTACCAAAGGAAGGTCTTTCGGTGGACTTAAATATAGCTCTTGAATATTTTGAGGCTTATATAAAAAAAACTTTAATATATGATTTCATTAAAATCTGCCCCCATTGCTAAAAATTTAGAGGTCACAGTCTAGGTTATTTCTAGAGGCACCTCGGCATGAAATTTCTGTATGATACTTGAGGTACAGGCTCCACTGCAAAAACACAAAAGTATCAACACAATATGTAATAATGGTGAGCACCCTATAATTATGGTGAAAAAGCTTATGGTGAGCCAGGCTGGTGTGGCTCAGGGTTTGACTGTTGACCTATGGGCAAGGAGGTAACGGTTTGATTCCCAGTGGGGGCATTGGCATATGTCTGGGTTGCAGGCTTGATCCCAGTAGGGGACATGCAAAAGGCAGCATCATGGATACTTTTGTCTCTCTCTCTCCCTCTCACTTACTCTCTGATATCAATTATATATGTACTAGAGACCCAGTGCACAAAATTCGTGCATGGGGAGGTCCCCTCAGCCCAGCCTGCACCCTCTCCAATCTGGGACCCCTTGGGGGATGCCTGACTGCCAGTTTAGGCCCAATCCCGGGGATCGGGCCTAAACCGGCAGTTGGACATCCCTCACACAATCCTGGACCTCTGGCTCCTAATTGCTCACCTGCCTTCCTGCCTGGTCACCCCTAACTGCCTCCGTGTGCTGGCCTGATTGCCCCTAACTACCCCCCTGCCAGCCAGGTTGCCCCCAACTGCCCCCTCCCTGCCAACCTGGTCACTCCTAACTGCCCCCCCCGCCCCCACCAGCCTGGTCACCCCTTACTGCCCCCTGCTGCCAGCCTGGTCACCTCCAACTACACCCCCCGCCAGCCTAATTGCCCCTCACTGCCCTCCCTGCCAGCCTAATGGCCCCCAACTGCCCCCCTGCTGGCCTGGTCACCCCCAACTTCCCCCCCTTGCTAGCCTGGTCATCCCTCACTAACCCCCCTGCTGGCCTGGTTGCCCCACGTAGTCTGCTTGTTCAGTCGTTTGGTCATCCCTCACTAATCCCCTGCCAGCCTTGTTGCCTCACACAGCCTGCTTGTTCAGTTGTTTGGTATTCCCTCACTAACCCCTCTGCTGGCCTGGTCATAGGCAGCCATCTTGTGAGGGCATGATGGTCAATTTTCATATTACATCTTTATTATATAGGATGAAAGTTTATGGCAACCACACTGTATTATGGTGTAAAAGCATCTGCTAGGCATCCTCATAGTCTTAGTCCACAAAATCCCAGAATGCTCTCCTATACCTACTGCAATGTTTTCTTTCCTCAGTTCTCTCCTGGAACTGCTCTTGATGAAGGTTGGAAATGGTCCTCTGAGAGTCTCTCCCAATGGACGTGATGTTCCTTTCTGACAGCTGACATTCCTGCTGTGTGCTGCAGTATGCATGGATGTTGATCCTCATCTATTTCTTGAAACCATCTACCACCCTTGACATTTGGTTAGTGTACATCCTCTGACTCCTTTCCCCTTCCGTGACTGTTATTTCTCTGTCTCGTTGTTGCATTCGGTCTCCTCGGCCCTTCCTGTGAATGGTATTTCCTACCATTCTATCTGTGGAACACTGCTTGGAACATTGCCCCCTCCCCTGCCCCCTCGGGTAACTTTAGCAAATGCCAATACCCATCTTTCTAGAGTTTTAGAATCTAATCTCCAACATATTGTTGAACATCTTCACCTAGATGGGCATAGCATCTCAAGCCCAGCATGAAAAAGTGAAGTTCATTAACAGAGTAGTCTCTGGCATCAGACTGTCTGGCCATGTATCCCTACTCAGCACTTATTATAGACATAACCTTTAGCAAATTTCTTAACCTCCCTGCATCTCAGTTTCATTATCTCTAAAAAGTTGTGAGGAAGTGGAACAGCATATAAAAAAGAATTTAGCACAATAAATGGCACATTTTAATCCTGAAATAAAACTTAGCTATATTTAACCTTAACCATATTCCTTTGAACCTGCTAAATCTTCTATTTTAAGAATCACTGACTTTTCACATTTGCTTGCCTCTGTAACAATCAATCATTCAATTCTATTCATTTTAAATTTAAAAATGTTTTTAATTCTGTTCTCTTTTCTGTGTCACTTTAACATTGCCCTAGTTCAGTGGTCGGCAAACTGCTGCTTACGAGCTGCAGTTTGCTGCTCTGTTGTCTAATGAGTTTGTCAACCACTGACCTAGACTCTCGATTCCAGTAATTACAGGCTGTTGTTGTTCCTTGTGATTAAGCCCTAGTTCATGTCTTTACGGTTGCGTCTGTCCTATCATCTATCTATCTATCTATCTATCTATCTATCTATCTATCTATCTATCTATCATAGCGCTTTCTCTGAATGTGGCTTATGCTTAGAAATCAGGGGGGTTAAGGACTGAGGATTAACTGGAATGAAGAGAGAGAGAGGGAGACACACACACACACACACACACAGAGAGAGAGAGAGAGAGAGAGAGAGAGAGAGAGAGAGAGAGAGAGAGAGAGAGAGAGAGGAGGGAGGGAGAATATGAATAACCTTGAAAAATCTAGGACATGTTCTTATCAGAGTTTATGATATTGGATAGATGTAGAAAAAGAAAAATCTACTCATAAGCACACCTGGACATTGTGCCAGTACTTAAGGAGGCTGGCCAGCCAATACTAATTGAATACATCCATAGAACCATACTGTTGATATGATTGTGAAAACAACCTTTCTTCCTCTAGGGCTGTTTAATAAAAATGCAGTGTTTTTATGTACATCGAAATGTTGCTTTATTGAGGAACTTAAAAGCAAGTTAATAATAGCATTCTTGGGGTTTAGGTGGGAAGTCTGCAATAATGGCATATTTGAAAAGAAAAATTACATAGTAAACCCAGTCACATGCTGGCGGTGATTTTACAGATCAGATTTGAAATTCTAAGCAATCCAGTGCAGGCAGGGCTCAAGGTTACAATATCTAGTCAAGTTTAATAAACACAAGGAAACATTCAAAGTAGATAATACCTTCAATATGTTAACTATTTCAGGGCTACTTTCTTGTGCTTTCCTGATACATGCACAAGTCAGAAATAATAACATTCTTTTCAAGATTAAGAAGGTTTAAAAATCATACCTAAAAAATGGGTTGAAAAACAAAATTACTAATTTTCTTATAGGTTATTTCTTTCCTAAAATGAAAATTAGAGACTATGCTCACATTTTGTAGCCAAATTACTCATTTGTTTACATGGAGGATACATGAAATCAGAGTTATTTTAGTTGCCTTACATTTTAATGTACAATTTAATGTAGTGTTCCTTTACATTATAAGAAATGCAGAATTAAGAAGGAGGGGTATGGTCAGATTTTATGTTTTATTCTTCTCTTATTTATTTTTAAAATTTGTTATTGAATCTATTGGGGTGACAATGGTTAATAAAATTATATATGTTTCAAGAGTACAATTCTATAATAAATCATCTATATATTGCATTGTATATTCACCACCACAGTCAAGTCTCCTTCCATCACCTTTTATTTCCCTTTAACCTCTTCTACCTCCTCCACCCACCTTTCCCTCTGATAATCACCACACTATTGTCTGTGTCCATGAATTTTTTTTCTTAATCCTTTCACCTTTTTCACTCAATGCCCCCTCTGCTCCCCCCTGACACCTGTCAGTCTGTTCAATGTATCTATGAGTCTATTTCTATTTTGCTTGTTAGTTCATTTTGTTCATCAAATTCCACATATAAGTGAAATCATATGGTACTTGTCTTACTCTGACTGGCTTATTTCACTTAGAATAATACTCTCAGGGCCCATCCAGGCTGTCACGAAAGGTAAGATTTTCTTCTTGTTTTATCCTTCTTGTCCAATAATGAACAGGATTAATGGAAGAGTTTAAATAAAATATACACTAATTCTTAAAGCAAGAATTTATGAAACCAAGTGATAAAGAAAAAATGTGATCTGCCTCACTTCTGGCATGGATTTTAATTGGATTAGAAAAGAAAAAAAAAAAACTGCCTGTGCAAAGTGTGTCTTTCTAAGTGTAGCGTTATGTAGTAATCTATGGTTGAAAATAGGCCCTTGTAACACATGCAAAATATTACTTGAATTTGAAATATTTTCCATGACAGAGCATGATCATCACATTTAAAATCATCATAAAAAGTTAAAATGACCCAGCTGGCATGCTGCATTGCTCAGTGGTTGAGCATCCACCTATGAACCAGGAGGTCAGGGTTCAATTCTAGGTCAGGGCACATGCCCGGGTTGTGGACTGGATTCCCAGTATGGCACATACAGGAGGCAGCCAATCAATGATTCTCTCTCATCACTGATGTTTCTCACTCTTCCTCCCTCTCCCTTCCTCTCTAAAATCAATACAACAACAACAAACAAACAAAAAACAACCCTAAAATTAATAAGCAATAAAGTGAAGATTGTAGGCTATACATTTAACATATAGAAATCAACTATTTTCTCATGTGCCAGCAATGAGCAAGTAAAGCTTGAAATAAAAACACAAAACCATTTATATTAGCATCCTACCAAATGAAATGTTTATGTATAAATGTAACAAAATATGTTTAATATTTCTATGAGGAAACCTATGAAACTCAAATGAAAAAAGTCAAAGGAGAACTAACTAAATGAAAAGATATTCCATGTGCATGAAGAAGATTCAACATTGTCAAGATGTCAGTTCTGCCCAACGTGATGTATAGATTCAATGCAATATCAACCGAAGTCCTAACACATAATTTTAAAACTAATTCTAAGGTTTAAAGGGAGAAGTAAAAGACCCCAGATAGCCAATGCAATACTGAAAAAGGACTGACATTACTCAACTTTAAGACTTGCTGTAAAGCCACAGAAAGCCAAAAATACATATACTAGTAGATTAGTGGCCCGGAAGCGAGAGCTCAGAAATAGACTCACATGAATCTAGTCTACTGCTCTTTGACAAAGGAGTAAAGGTAACACATTGAAGAAAAGACAAATGGTGCTGGAACAACTAGACATCCACAGGCACAAAAAAGAATCTAGAAATAGCTTATAACCTGTATTATTCAGCTAGGGCTGCCATGACTGAATTAAGCAGACTAGGGTCTCCAAGTTCAAGATCAAGGTGCTGACAAATTTAAAGTCTTTGGACAAAGGCTTTGTTCTCTTGTTGTCATACAAAGAATCAGGTCAGGAATACCAGTTCTCAATGAAATAAACTCGTAGTAAACAGGGTAAACTGTATCCTAAATGAAAACTATTCATCAAAGAGGTCTGCAGTTGCTGAGAAATAAACAGAAGTATTAAGAGATGGTTACCTCTATTGCACAAACATGAAAATAAACTTATGTTTTAACAAGTTGTGACTGGCTGTCCATAAATGGCTAAATGATAAGTTGTAAAAGTTATTGCATCTCACAATTCGATATTTTGCACACTTCGTTTTTGTCTTTTACATTAAATGGTATCTTTGGTGATACTATAGGCAAATGATGTGATTTTTTTTTTTTTTTTTTTGGTCACAGAGCTGGTTGGGAAGCATCCACCCTTTTCAGACAGAAACATGTGAAAAAAAGCATCACTTCTGTTTCTCAAATAGCAGGAAAACACACCAAACCCTTTAGGTTCAAACAAGAAGCACTAGTTGAACTTGTGAAGATAATTTTCTTGCAGTGACTGATTTAGCAGTGTCAAGGATAATATGGGTTTTATGGCCACAAGAAGGCTGTAATCTAATTTTGCAGAAATTCTTATCTCATTGGCACTGTGTTATCACTTTCAATCTTAGCATTTTCATTCGAATTAGCTTAGAAAAATTCAATGGGCTGCTTCCCTGACAGCTCAACGCTCAGACTGGTCTTCTGCACTAAATTTTCTGGTGCTAACATTGTGTTTTAAATCTTCTTATCATTACTCTCAACAGTCAATTAAGGAGTTATTTTTGCAGACTATAACAGGCTGGAAGTGCCGGGTATAATTTTTTCCACAGAGAAAGAATGATGCCTTTAAACAATAGACATTGTAAACTTAATTAGAATGGCATGGCTGGTTCCATGATGGATTTCAGGAAGGGACAGTTTTCAAATATCTAGATCTTGTTTTCTTGCTCTCTATTGCATATGCCACATGGTCAAGAAGGCTACAAATGACACTCTGATTTCCCCAAATCCCGCAAAGGATGAGTGTACTTTTGAGGTCTGAAATGCCTTTAACACAATGGAAACCAACAGAAGGTTGTTAATTGGCTATATTGGCGTAGTCACAGAGTGTGGTCTAGTCAGTACATCATGCATCCTCTTCCCCTTGCAAAGCTATGATTAACATTTGCAAACACTTCCACTGCTATGAGACTAAATCCATGGCCCTCAGACCCTGTCATTTCTGATTCCATGCCACCTACTTTTCAGACCAAACCACACTGGCAGCGGATTAGAAAAGGAAGGGAGGAACCAGGCTGTGTTCTAGGAAGCCCATTAAATTTTTAAGCCTTCTGCCTTTTCCCAGGGGAGTCACCCACAAGTTGTCTTTCTTCCTGCCCTTGATGATTCAGGTAATGTGCCGCCTACCAGCACACAGTTCTTGTAATCAGCCTGTGAGCACCTGCCGGGATGTTTCTGTGAAATGGTCCTTGGCCCTTTGTGTCTGGCTTGCTCACTGCACAATTCCTGGAAACCGAAGGACCATCAGTGCTAATTCTACACCTCAAGGTCTTATTCTGCATCATACATAGACGTATACCATTGACAAGCCTTAGCCAAAAGAGCATGGCATCCCCAAGGCTGCTAAACACACCCCTGATGAATGAGTTCAGTTATCTGTAGAAAATGCTGTAAAGGACACACTGACTCAACTCTAGCTAAAGGCTTTATTTCACACCTCCATGAGGAATGGGACAAGAGGAGAGGGATTGTCAGTGCAGAACTTAAAGTAAGTGCTTACTATATGCAAAATGGGAACATTCTTCCTCCTCCAGGTAAGACAAGACCACCTCTATGAAAACGGAGGGATGAGTACACCAGCTTTTGCAGTTGAAAAGTCAACTAACCGCCCTTAACTGCTTGCTGATAAAGCACATTGTACATTAGGTAATGTACCACTTATTGCCCATTGGCACATATGCAATTTCACAAGTACTTCTGTAATGTTTTATGTACATCTGTCTCTTCCACTAGTCTGTAAATCTCAGAAGGACAAGGACCAAGGATGATATCTATTTTTTCTAAAATTGTATCCTGAGTACATATCTTGGTGTTGGATGAATGAATAAATACATTTATATATCCGTTGTTTATTATTTGGAAGAATTACCATAATCAGAGAATTTACGGATCTCAAACTTAAATTTAAGACCGCCTGGCAGTTATAATTCTCATGTTTGGTTAATACTATTGGATGTTCTATTTGTCAGTGTTTTAGGAGCCTGGTTAATCAGAGACAGTCCCCCTGAGTCTGATTATATTTGAGTGCACTGCTAAGAGAGGGTTTTGCCAAATTCAGGGTGAGAAACTGACATTGGACTTACACTGATTTCACCAAAATCCCTCTCTGGGGCCTAAGTGGCCACCTTGTCTCAGATGGTTTTTATATCCTTCCTTCTTCTCATGGAAACAACACGAATACAATCTACCTTTCAGAATGATAGTCAATGCTATTCAAATCACATGCATACATCTATGCATACACCTCCCTTGGATTTCCCATGGTGAATATAAAATTAAATATACAGTACTTTCAATTCTTCCCTCTGTGAGTGAATCAATACTGAGTTTTATCCGGTATTTTTATATAAACCAATAAGGAGAAATACTTTCCCACATTGACAGTACATACTTTAGTAGATATACCAGTATATCTACATATTAAGTGATGGTTAGTAAAATAAAGCTATTGCAAAGCATAATGTAAAATGTCTCAAGAAACACACACACACACATACACTATACACACAAACACATATAAACACATACACACAAAAGTATTTAGATTTAGTTAGATATAAAAGACACAAACCAAAAATTTGAGTTTTCCTTTCCTTTCTTGCCAAATCCCACTTCAGATTCAGGTGAACTAACATTTACTCCGTGCCTGCTATGGATTTGGCTCTAAGTCAAACAACTATATAGACACTTCACCAAGGTGGCAACAGAGGCCAGAGAAATCGACTGGTAAAGGCAAGAAAATAAGTGGAAGAGACAAGATTTGACACCAGGAACTTTTTAAGGTTTGGTGATGCAATCTCTTAATTTCCTTATCTTTAAGTGAGTTGATATTAGTATCTATTCCATTGACATTACTGAGGAGTTGGAAGGATTAAGCGATAGTTAATAAATGCGCCCAAAGCACAGAGAACTGTGCCTGACATGCTAAATAACTAGAAGCTGTTAATTTACTTTTATAGCCCCCATATAATAAATTTATTATTTTCTATGCAGAGCTCTATTAGGAAGTTAAAAACGACTAGGAGAGTGTGTGCATGAGGCTTAGTGTAAGCCTGTTCATCTTCCTTTAATTTTATGAAGTATTTCAGTTTCTATCCTGAACCCAAATCCTCCTTGGACTAGTTTTGCCATTATGTTTTCATTTGAGCTTTGGACGCTTAATCGTATTACTTCCTGTTTTCCTAAAACTGGAGTGAATAAGCTACTTACAAGAGCATAAGCCGAATCTGTTCAAAGCTGTTTAGCTGTGTTTACTCTCTTCTTTGGTGGATCCTGCTTTGTAAAAATTTCAGGGGAATTACCAAGTCCACAAATATGGTCCTGATCAGTGCAAGATTTTGCTGGGCCACCCTACTCACTGTCACCCAACTTGACTTGTGTTCTCTGAATGTCAGTCAGGCACACACAGACACATACACACAGGGGCAGCTATCAGTTTGTTATTTCAGCTTAGTGCTTTGTCATTATTTTTGTTAATATTTGCAAGGAGAGAAAAGTGCAAAATTGTTGTCCCCATTTTACAGGTAAGATGCCTTCAATGGAAAGGCGTTAAATTATTTGTGCAAAAGCACAGAGCTGGTTAGTGAAAGAGACTAGATTGAAATCCAGAACTGGTTCCATGAAAAGTTCATCCTTGACCAGTGCTCACACTGCCCCACGCTTCAGCAGGCTCTTGTGCAGCTCGAGTGCTCAGGAGCCTCACAGAGTGCAAGCATGTGTTACCTGCTCTCAAAGAAAGCCTTTGGCTTGGTCCAGGTGGTGTTACCTTCCTGAGCTGCCAGGTTCAGGGTAAACATCTGGGAATCACACAGTCCTGGAGGTGGAGTGCGATGGTGGGCTGTGCCCCAGGAATGCGTAGTGACCTTGAAAGCTGTGCTGAAGGCCTGGGCCCTCCCTGCGGGATTTCTTAGCCATCCAACACACAATGCCCAAGTTCTTTATTACAGAGGCATTACCGCCAGTGAAGTGCTCTCTGTTTCTAAAGAAACCACGCTAATGTAAGTAAGCTCTGTGTCTTGCGATTGCTCATTCAGTAAGCCATTGTTCTCCCGGGAGTTTGCAACCCTGAAACAATGGCTTCTCTGCTGATCAGATCTCATTTGCCATTTTGCAGACAGGCGAGCAGACAGGCCAGTTGATTTGCTTATAATACAGCTAAAGTAATTAGCTGTTTACCTGGCAAGTTGGCCATTATTATGTATGACTAATGACCATAAATGAATAAATTCAGGCTTTGTTGAAAGAAAAGGACTAGGCCCCTAGGCTTGGCTTTGATCACTGATTTTTTTCCTGGGCCTGACAGTCTTAAACTAAGCACATCTATCTATGCTGATGGGGCACTGGCCTGGTGTCCCTTGCGGTGCCTTGGCAGAATCAGACAGACAAGGATTTGATTCCTCTGCCATCTGTAACTGTGATTTGGGGCAAGTTTCTCAAACTCTATGAAAGCCAATTGCCTAATGTCTAAAATGGATATGATGCCGATTAAATCATGGACAGTTCTGATGGTCACATGAAACAATGCATACAAAATAAATATTAGCCCTGGAAGGTGTGGCTCAGTTGCCTGTGCCCTGAAAGGTTCCGGGTTTGATTCCAGGTCAGGGCACAAGCCAGGGTTTTAGGCTCCATCCCACATAGGGGGCATGCAGGAGGCAGCCTACCAATGTTTTGCTCTCACATCAATGTCTCTCTCTCCCCCTCCCCTTCCTCTCTTTCTTAAAATCAATAGAAATATTTTTTAAAAACCACAAAAATCAACATTATAGGTTTCTCAAGTAATCTCCATACCTTCCACATTTCAATTGCAACTTGAACATGAGCATTCATGTTTGAGATTCATTTATCTATAGCATATGAAAAATATTTATATGGTTCCTGAAGATTAAATAGATATGTTAGCAGTGTCTAACACACAGTAAGTACTTGCTTATTGTTATTTGAGTAGGTTTATATAGTACTTGGGGGGGAAATCAACCAACGATTCATGCTGATGCTGACAATAATAATAGCAGGGTTTATGATAAAATATTCCCTTGGTCTGTCCATGAACTTTTCCACAGACTGTTTCAGGAAATGTTACGTAACTGCTCTTTCCTCCTCCCCACATTAAATCATCCTGCTGAAGTAACCGCAGGATGGTTTTCATATTCTCTCTCCTCAAATCTGTTTGAACGCTAATCCAAACTTCCTTCTTTCTGGAGAACTGAGGGTATAATTCCTCTTCTCTGACTGGTGGGTAGTACAGCTGATTCTCAATATCCATAATTGCCTTGTTTTCTGCTCTGCTGCAAATGCAGAAATGTCTTGTGCTCATCTCCTAACAAGATTTTTTAAAAAAATTAATGCAGTGTTCAACAGCACTGTTGATTTCATTCCCAGTCTACGCTAATGCCTATAATCATCATTATCCTACTTTAACAAAGAAGGACACTGTTTGTAAAGTTCCTACTATGTGCCCAGCCCTTTGCCAGGGTCTCTATGAATGTGCTTGCATTACTCCTTCAACAGTTCTGAGATGTGCACAGCATCTTCCCCTCTATTGATTATGTTCCCTTGTCAGCTTCTCAGACTCTAAGTTCACCCCAGTGATGGCCGGGCGCCGCTCCCTCTCTAAAGGTGATTTGACAGAGAAGAGACAATGTAATCACGCCTACGACATCTGAAAAGAACCGAATTGCACTTTGTATGCGAGGACACGGACAATTGTCTGTTCAACACTGACAGGGGAACATTCTACCTAAAATAAATCACAAGTCACCACCCCCTCCCCACTGTGTCATCCAGGGTGAGAAAGACAGAATACACCCTGCCACTCCAGCACCAAGGTGGATGTCACAGAAGGGCATGTGGATTGTCACACTTTCCCTACTGGGACTTCCGAATAGGTGCTTGTCAGCCCCGAAGCCTGACCACTTTCATTCAGGTGAATGAGAGTCAGTGGGAAGCACTGTAATGACTTAAAATGGGACTTGCATGCCTGGCTGGTGTGGCTCATGAGTTGAGCATTGACCTATGAACCGGGAGGTCACAGTTCCATTCCCGGCCAGGGCTTGACCTTCAGTAGGAAGCATGCAGGAGGAAGCCAATTGATGGTTCACTCTCATCATTGATGTTTCTATTTCTCTCTCCCCCTCCTTTCCTCTCTCTGAAATCAATAAAAATATATTTAAAAAAATAAAGAAAGAAAGTGTGACTTGCAGAATCCAGGAACCTGAATGTGAATTTGGTCTTTCCCTTTTACTCTATAATGTCATCTTGGGCAAGTTACTTCACAAACGTGTGCCCTCACTTCCACATCTGAAAAATACAGGAAATTGTAGTCATCTGGCCTGGGGTAAGCATGGAGTGCACAAAACACACAGGTGAACAGCACCCACACGGAGTGTTTCTTATCCATAGTAGTTGAGTAGGCCCATGTTATTTTTCAAAATTACACTCTATTTTGACTCCTCTGCCCCTTGTCACTGAACATGACTTATGACTCCCTTTCCAATGACCTTTCTTTCTCTCTTATTAAAATGGAAGCAATGTACAGGATGGTTCATAACTGAACATCATATTATTTCTTTTCAAGAACATTTTTATTCAATGTATTGGGTGACATTGGTTAATAAAAGTATATAGGTTTTGGGTGTACAATTCTCTAATATTTCTAAATGTCAGTCAGTGATATTCTCTCAGGAGAAAAGATCCTTCCAAATACTCCCAAAAGGACATTATTTGAAAGCAAAAACAAGGGAAAGATGAATTCAGAGTTTTGAGTTGATATTTCTGATGATTAAAACTTGTCTTCTCTCTTTATGTAGCTCTGGGTGAGCTTTGCACACAGCCAGGCTTTTGTGTGAGCAGGAGACTGCTCTCCCCGATTACCTGTGGTGCACGAGGTTCACACACTTTTTTCTTAAATCCTCACCAGAGGACATGTTTGTTTGTTTTTTTAATTTTATTTTATTGATTTTTAGAGAGAAGGGAAGAGGGGGAGAGAGAGAGAAACATCTATGTGAGAGAGAAACATTGACTGATTGGTTGCCTCCAGCACACACCCTGACCAGGATTGAACCTACAACCTAGTTATGTGCCCTGAATGGGAACTGAACTTGCAACCTTTTGGTGTATGGGACAATGTTCCAACCAACTGAGCCATGGGCCAGGGCTCACACACTTTTTCCTTTTTATTTTTAAGAAGGGGTACCTGAGCATTTATGAAAACATTGCAGATATATTTTAAGCATTTGTATAGCTTCACTGAAGACAACTTTTGACATGGATTTTCACTTGATCCTGCACAGTTATTGGGGTGCATTTACTGAACTCTAATAGCAGAGCTGGGTGGAGGGGCATGCCTGTCTCGAAGGCTGCAGTGGGTGACAAGTCCCATCATGGAGGGGACTCTAAATAATTGCTAAATGAAAAAGTAGCATTTTGTCCTCTTAAGAAGGAGAAATTATGTAATTATTGTTTTTAAAAATCTTTATTGTTGAAAGTATTATATAGGTTCTCTTTTTACCTCTTTAACCTCTTCCAGCCTGCTCCTATCCACCCCCCCCCCCCACCCCCCAGGCCCTCACCACACCATTATCTGTGTCCACAGGTCATGCATATATGATTATAAATTCATTGGTTGATCTCTTCCCACCCACCCTCTCCTGCCTTCCCTCTGAGGTTCAACAGTCTGTTCATGCTTCTATGATTCTGGGTCTATTTGTGATCATCAGTTTCCCATTTTTGAAACTTCAGAATCATAAAATATAACACAAAAATAGAGTAAAAAGGACAATGTCATGTGAGACACATGTCATGCCTTACAGATTATTTGTGCAGGTCCAAATAATTAAATGGAAACCTCTGTAAGGCATCAACATTAAAAAAATTATTAAATTTAAAAAAATTCTGAAATTGAAATGAGTCTCACTATCATGTGTCACTTTTAATATGGCTATATTTTAAGTGGTTATAAAATCAATGGTGTATCTTATAATAAAAGCTTCCTTAGGTTTTCGTAAAATGTCACTGAAATCAGTAAATGCTTATTATTTTGGCTGTCTAAAATATAAATAAAATCAATTGTTTTTCTGTAAAGAGCAGTAATTTATTAGATGATAAAAACAAAGAAGTTAAATCTCATTTTCAGTAATGTTGACAAAGTACTTTTACAGTAAGCATAACACAAAACATTTGAGATCTGTATTTGTGAGTAAAACATATAAAAGAAGGCTGCATAGCCCTAAGTGGTTTGGCTCAGTGGATAGAGTGTCAGCCTGCAGACTGAAGAGTCCCAGGTTCAATTCTAGTCAAGGGAATGTACCTTGGTTGCGGGCACATCACCAGTAGGGGGTGTGCAGGAGGCAGCTGATCAATGTTTCTCTCATCTGATGTTTCTAATTCTCTAACTCTCCCCCCTCCTCTCTGTAAAAAAATCAATAAAATATATATTTTTAAAAAAAGGCTACATAAGCCCTCGCCTGTTTGGCTCAGTGGATAGAGTGTTGGCTTGCAGACTGAATGGTACCAGGTTCAATTCCAGTCTAGGGTACATGCCCGGGTTGTGGGCTCACTCACCAGTGGGAGGCGTGCAGGAGGCAGTTTATCAATGATTCTCTCTCATCATTGATGTTTCTATCTCTCTCTCCCTTTCCCTTCCGCTCTGAAATTAATAAGATATATTTAAAAGAAAGCTGCATAAAAGAGAAATGATCTATGTTTCTGAATGAGAAAACTGAACAACATAAAGACTGCATTTCCAGGTTAGTTTTGAGATATTGATGTGTTTTGCTAAAATGTTTTGATTTATTTTTGCATTCATAAAATATTGTTGAGCAATTAATAGGTGATATATTCTATGCTGAGAGCTGGACAATGGGAGAAATCCAGGCGGGTCCCTACAGAGCTTAAAATCTAGCCATTCTTAATATAAAATTTATGAAATAAACACATACATATAATTTTCAAATACTCGTACATTTAACTAAATGACAATCAAAAATACAAGCAGCTTGTTCCCCTGGGAGATTCAACAAGTATGTCTATCAAATGTTATTTTGATAAAAATCTCTAGCAGAAAGTCCTGGCTGATAGTAATCAAAACTAGTGCTATGCTTCCCCTTCAACAAACACAAGAATCCTAATCAAAAGTCCTAGGAAAATATCTGAAAACATTTATGGAACTTAATATAAGGTGGAGTAGGATTTCAGAGTAATAATGAAGAGTATAATCATTGAACAAATGATGCAGAAAAAACTGGTTAGCTATGGAGAAATAAAAAATAATTTACATTCACAGCTTACAGCATATGCCTAAACAATAATTGAATTTGTTAAGTATATGTACATGTGTGCATATCCTATCTAATAAAAGAGTAATATGCAAATTGACCATCACTCCAAGACACAAGATGGGTGCCCCCATGTGGTCAAAGATGGCTGCCCCCATGTGGACACAAGATGGCCTGCAGGGGAGGGCAGTTGTGGGCAGTTAGAGGTGACCAGGCTGCCAGATGAGGGCAGTTGGGGGAAGCCAGGACTGCAGGGGAGGGAAGTTAGGGGAGACCAGGTCAGCAGGGGAGGGCAGTTGGGGGCAACCAGGTCAGCAGGGGAGGGCAGTTAGGGGTGACCAGACTGGGAGGGAAGGGCAGTTAGGGGCAATCGGGCCAGCCAGGAAGCAGTTAGGCGTCGGTCAGGCTGGCAGGGGAATGGTTAGGGGTGATCAAGGTGGCAGGCAGAAGCGGTTACTGGCAATCAGGCAGAGGCAGGCGAGCAGTTGGGAGCCAGCAGTCCTGGATTGTGAGAGGGATGTCCGACCTGCCTGTTTAGGACATCCCTCAAGGGGTCCCAGATTGGAGAGAGTCAAGGTTGGGCAGAGGGACACCCTGCACCACTGTGCATGAATTTTGTGCACCGGGCCTCTAGTGTATATAATAAAAGAACTAGTCAGATTTTATGAAGCATAATAACTCTCTAAGCTTTAAATCATAGGGAAATCAGAAAGGGAGAGATTAATTCAGTACTGTACAAATATTAAAAATGATAAAAATTAAAAATACAAAGTGATGAAAACATTGACATCAAATAGAACTGACATAATATGACTTTTACTAGAGGCCTGGTGTACGAAATTCATGCACGGGGTGTGTGTCCCTCAGCCCAGCCTGTACCCTCTCCAATATGGGACCCCTCGAGGGATGTCCAACTGCCTGTTTAGGCCCGATCCCAGTAGGGATGTCCAATTGCCCATTTAGGCCCTTTCCAGGACTGTTGGCTCCCAACTACTCGCCTGCCTGCCTTCCTGATTGCCCCTAACTGCTTCTGCCTGCCATTGTGGTTGCCCCTAACTGCCTTCTCCTGCAGGCCTGGTCACCCCTAACTGCCCTCCCTTGCAGGCCTGGTCACCCCTAACTGCCCTCCCTTGCAGGCCTGGTCCCCCCCAAGCTGCTCCCCCCTGCGGGCGTGGGTCCCCCCCAACTGCCCTTCCCTGCAGGACCGGTTGCCTCCAACTTCCCTACTCTGCCGACCTGGTCACCCCTAACTGCCCTCCCCGCAGGCTTGATCACTCCCAACTGCCCTCCATTGAAGGCCTGGTCCCATCCAACTGCCCTCTCCTGCTGGCCTGATTGCCCACAACTGCCCTCCCCTGCTGACCACCTTGTGTCCACATGGGGGCAGCCATCTTTGACCACATGGGGGCAGCCATTTTGTGTCTTGGAGTGATGGTCAATTTGCATATTACTCTTTTATTAGATAGGATATCTGATGAGAGTCTAACTTACACAACCTGATGAAGAAAAAAAAAATCTCCAATAGGAATAGAAATAGAAAGGAGTGGTAAAATTCACATGGGAGGAAATACATTTAGTTTTAATAGATATAGTCTGTTCATATACTCTTAGAAATCCTACATAATAAAAGCCTAATATGCTATGTCCGACAATTCGCTTGACCGTTTAACCAGTTGCTATGATGCACACTGACCACCAGGGGGCAGATGCTCTGACGGGTAGGTTAGATTGCTGCTGGGGTCTGGATTGGGACTGGCAAGACGGGCCGGACATGCCCTGGAGCCCTCCTGCAGTCCCTCCCTGACTGGTCAACCTCTCGTGGTTTCTCCCCAGCTAGCAGGCCCACTGGGCGAGATAGGCCAGACACACCTTAGAGCCCTCCCGTGGTCCCTCTCCAGCCCCAATCATGCACCAGTGGGGTCCCTTGGCCTGGCCTGTGCCCTCTTGCAATCCGGAACACCTCAGGGAATGTCGGAGAGCCAGTTTTGGCCAGATCCCCACAGGCCAGGCCAAGGGACCCCACAAATGCATGAATCTGTGCAACAGGCCACTAGTGTATAATAAAGTCATTACATGCATAATCTATATCTATATTAATAAAAACAAGGACACCATCACTGTGAAATATCTATACTTAAAATGCAATGGTTTCCATGTAATTAAAAAGACATTTGGTAAGACCCATCAACCATTATCCTAGTTCACCTGATCTATGACTTGCATTCTCTTTTTTAATTTTTTGTAAGGATGTTTTCATTGATTTTTCAAGAAAGTGGAAGGGAGAGGGAAAGAGAAAGAAACATCCATGAGAAAGAAACATCATTGATCAGCTGCCCTTTTCACATCCCCCTCTGGGGATCGAGCCCACATACTGGGCATGTACCATGACTGGGAATCAAACCAGTGACCTCTTGGTTCATGGGTAGATACTCAAGCACTGAGCCACTCAGCTGGGCTGGCTTACATTCTTAAGGTACTGTTAACTTTGCTTCCAAAATAAATCATGGATCTGACCAACTCGTTCCATTTCTACTTCCATTGTCTTAATGAAGCCACTTCAACTCCTGTTTAGAAGACCACGGTAGCATCCTCTATGACCCCCCAACTTTGACCCTTCCTTATTCTGTATCCTAAAGACAGTGGGATCATTATAAACACAAACTGCAATGTTATTCCTCTGAGCGACGGGACCCACTGGCTTCTTATTATATCTAGAATAAACTCCATCCCCTTAAGTGTGGCCCAGAGTTGTAGGCCTCATGGGTCTTTAGCCACATTGTGTGCCACTCCTGCTCCCTCACAATGCCCTGGCCACTCTTTCCTCATTCTAATCTCCTCTCAAAGTCCTCTTCCTTCACATGCTATTCCCCCTGCCAGAAATGCCATTCTCTCTTTCCTCCCCAGATCGGCCTCTCCTCACCTTGAGATCTTGACATACCTGTCCTCACCTCTGCAAGGACTTCTCTAACACCTTGCCCATAGCAAACAACTACTCCTCACTCCCACCCATCACTATTCTGTTTCTTCTTTACTATGTCCTATGTATTATTTTGTGATAATTCTTTTGTTCTTTTTTTCTTGTCAATCCTTTCACTAATTTCCAAGTTTCATAAGTGCAGAATCTGCTTGTTATCTATTCTTAGAATCATGCACAGTGGCATGTCCATAGCTAATTAGCATATGATAACTATTTGGAAAATGAATGAAGTAAATCTCTCTGCTCTCAGTACTATCATCTTTATCCAACCACACCAGCATTCCATCCAGAGTCATCTTCTCAATGTCACCATGTTCTGTCTTATTTTATGCATGTTGGTGTTTGCTGATCACACTCATGATAAAGTGCAAACCCTTTAATAGGTTTATTAATTTCCTATGGCTGCTGCAACAAAGTACATGACCAGCTGAAAATATTCAAAATGTATTTTAGGCCAAAAAAAATCAAAATTATACCCACATTATTATACGACTATGCAAAATGCTCATGATTATAGAGAAGGGCTCAAAAGCAATATGTAAAGATAGAAATTATTCACATGCCAAAGTGAGGAAATTATAGGGATAATATTGTGGGGGGGGGGGTTCCCCTCATGCTTCTTTTAGTGTTGTCTAAATGTTATTTGCATAACAGGAACATTTTGGGGCAAAACCCTCATGAATGAAGATTCACCATTTTGAACTTCACAAAAATCCAAACAGAAATTCTTATATGTTTCTTGGCTATTAGACTTGGAAATGCCTGTCTTAGGCTTTGACGTGATGATGATGATGATGATGATGATGATGATGATGATTTGTGAGAGAAAAGAGCACCAATAAATAATCCAGATGGTCTTAATTTTGGAGGACCTTGTCCAAGTTCATTTACATTACCAAGTCCTTAATTTCATCTTTTTTTATGACACAGAAACTTGGGGGAGGAAATTGTTTTCTGTTTTCTCTTCACAGAATCTCATAGACATATCTCTTCTTCCATAGATAACTCTTTGCTCCTAGATTTGTTTACTGTCTTAAGGTCTACACTGGCAGGTGAATTTCTGCAGAAGTGCTTCTCAATTCTCCGTGCATTTTAGCCTTACCTGGAGAGCTTTACTTTATTTTATTTTAATCCTCACCAAGGATATCTTTTACCACTGATTTTTAGAAAGAGTGGAAGAGACAGAAAGAGAGAAACATCAATGTAAGAGAGACGTAGCAATTGGTTGCCTCTTGCAGGAGTCCCAACCAGGGACACTGGGGATCAAACCTGCAACCCAGGTAAGTACCCTTGACTAGCAATCAAACCCACAAAGCTCCAGTGTGCACGCCGATGCTGTACCGCTGGCCAGGGCTACCTAGACAGCTTTGAAAAATGCTGATACCCAGACCCTTCTTCCCTGGCAGTCGGGGATGAAGGCAGGACCTGACAGCTGAGCCACACCTACCCTGCACACTTCTCAAGGGGTCTGAGGTATGTTCAGGTCTGCATTTGTGTGGTTGAAACATGCAGGCATTGAAGAGGAATGTTCCTGGCATGGTTGTCAAGAGCCTGCATTTTGGGGGCAGACTCTGAGTCATATTTTGGGTCTCAGTTATCATTTACTACCTGTAAGATAAAGGTCTCCCAGCACCTCATCTAAAGGCAGTCCCCAGTTCTCTCATCTATAGCATCCTCCTGGTCACAAAGCCCAGAGTTCTGTAAGGAGGACCAAGCACAGCAGTGGAGTCCACAGGGTGAGGAAACACCAGGACTCTCTCCTCTTGAGAGTTGAAATAAGGCGGGCTGCTCACTTATCCCATCTCAGTGACCTTGGGTAACTCAGGAAGGGTGATTTTAGCATGGCCCTGCAATCTCCACCAAACTGTTTGTTTTTTCTCCATAAATTAAAAGTTGTCAACAGCAGAGGGTCTAATTAATTCAAGTTACAAATACAGAAGAGAAACACATTAGAGATAGGAACGTTGCTTCTAATTGAAGAGGGATATTTTTCCCCTTCTTCATAGCTTTTAGGTGTTTTCTCAGGGTTTTTTTTCCCTACGATGTACATGTTACTTTAACAAACAGCAAAATAAACAGAAAACATAAAAATAGTATGTTTTCCTTCAAGGGAAAAAAATGATTTTGGTTTCAAAGCAACTGTGAAGGTTGCCTTGGGGGAGCCTCTGCTCACACCCTCTCCCTCAAGTTCAAAAGCCAACATCAACAGCCTAACTAACATTCCTAAATATTTGCACTTTGTAATTTTACTGCTTTCAACCAGTAAACTCTGTTTCTATAATTTCTTGGTTCTGTGGAATTTAAAGTGTGTTTCTCTCTGTTAGCCAAAACCATGTCAATTTTATTGGCTCTTAAAAGTAGGTAGTTAGTTGGTTAGCAAGGCCATGAAAAGGTATCAAGTGACTCCAAGTTCGTGGAAAGCACTTTAAATAGATTCCACATTTATGGAAAGACTGAACCTCAATCATGCTGACTGCAGCAGAAAGTGGAAATTAAGCCTTCCCTGCGGATGGCCAACTGTTTCATATGATTTTTAATGACGAAACATCCTGAAATTAGGAGGAGTGCAGCTCTTCTGACCACAGAAGGAAATATAAAATGGAAGCCCTTGAAAGAATGAAGAATGAAAATGCATGAGGAAAGATGAAAAGCAAAGCAGTGCATCTCAAATCCTAAGATGATAAAAGTGTGTCCTCAGGGAATCCATTTTCAAAAGTGTCCTCTACAGTCACACCCTTCCCCAGCCAGCAGTGGTGTTTGCAGAGACGCCCCATTACATGACTTGGTTACCTATTCAGCCCTGTGTCTGATGCGCCTGCTCCACTCAGCGCCCTTTCTCCTGCCTCTCTGTCCTTGCAGCGATGGAGAAAGGGCAGCTTCACAGAATTGCAAATACATTTCTCTTGGGCAGGAAAATAGGAGGGATGCATCTGCACAGTGATAAATGTTCCAGGCAGTGAGGTTCGCTGCTTTCTCCTCTGGCTGGAGTGACACAGTGTTTGACAACTAAGAGAGAGAGAGAGAGAGAGAGAGAGAGAGAGAGAGAGAGAGAGAGAGAGAGAGAGAGAGAGTGTGTGTGTGTGTGTGTGTGTGTGTGTGTGTGTGTGTGTTGGCTTTAGTTTTTGCAGTTTCATTGGCATTTATTTACATCCCCAAAGTCTGATATGCATATCATTTGTAGTACAAAGGTGAGGCCAGAATTTGCTTCGGTTCTTTCGGACCATGCCTGACCTTTCCAGCAACGGATGAAAGAAGCCCACCCCTTTTAGAGAAGAGGAAACAAGCCAGAGTCCTGACTTGTTTGCAAAGCAAAAGACCTGGATGTTTAGTGTCTAACTCCTAAATGAGTAGCCTTGCCATAAGCTGTGCTTCTGAAGCATCTATAAGCAGAGGAGTCACCTAGGGTCTTGTTGAAATGCTGTTTCTGGGGGAGCCGGTCTGCAGTTAGGCCTGGGATTCTGTTATTTCTAATGGGCTTCAGGGTGGCTGGGCGAACCACCTCACTCCCAGAGGCTAAGTATTAAGTCACAACAGCCGAATAGAGCCTGTTACTTACTCATCCTTTGGCCTGAATGATGATGGAGTGAAACAGTTTTTTCCAGGATAATTTTTCTTTCTCCTGGTGTGAGAGTCTCAAGGAAGGTAAGGGGACAGTAAGGCAGTAGGAGAAAGTTAAGGTCTCTAAAGTAGTTAGTATGTGCTGAGTGTTGTGCGAGGTTCTGTGGCTGATGTCATCCAGCCATTCCATCATTCAATTCTCACTGAAGCAATGTATTGATTCCACTCTTCTATCCACTATGAACTATCCACGGTGAGAGATTAGGGGGCTCCCCCAAGGTAACCCACCTAGAATCCTACCTGTGGTTCACATTACAGCAGAGTCACGGTGGCATCTTTGAACTTGTTTATTGTTTAATGGATTTCAATGTTTCCAAGGTGGGAGGTGTGTGCAGCTTATAGCAGCTGCTTTACGGGTGGCTACTGGTCCCCACACGGGAGCTGTCAGCTTGCAGGCTGTGTGGGGAGAGCTTGCAGTGCTTCCCTAAGATGCAATTTCGGGCAGATACTAAAATAATTCTTACTTTCATCCCTCCTATGTGGAAAATGAAAATCTTTTAAAAGCTGGAGCCCAAAGAAATGTAAATACAGCTCATTCAGCCCTGACATTTTAAAAGAGGTCACCCCCACCAGCAGTACCAGCCCTTGGCAGTTATCAGGTTTTCTGTCACTCATGTTGATTAAGGTTGATAAGCAGTGCAAAGCACTGGGGGTAGGCGAGAGGACACAGAGAGACACAGCCGACTTGAAAAGGACCATTTTCTCATAGTAGAAAAGCCCGTTCTCCCTCTATACCTTTGCTTCCAAAGAGGAAACACTGTTCTTTCAGGGTCAGAGCAAGCATTGGCAAAGCTGTGCTAGAATGTAGACTGGGGGCAGTTCCCCAGCTCGGAGCCTGCTGGGTGGAAGAGCGGCCACCAGAACCATCTGTCTGCCACTATAACCCCCATTCCAGTCTCCAGATCGGGCACAGAGGGGGCTTTGCAGTCAGTGCAAAAGGTAGCTGGGATGCAGGGAAGATTTTGTGGGGGAAAAGGCATGTGTTTGTCAGTGAGGTCTCCTCTATTCTTACCCACTCCCTGTCCTATCCTAGCCTGATCCCGACACCAATTCCTGCCCACTCCCTGTCCTATCCCAGCATGATCCTGACACCAATTCCTACCCACTCCCTGTCCTATCCCAGCGTGATCCCGACACCAATTCCTACCCATTCCATTTCCTATCCTAGTATGATCCTGACACCAATTCCTACCCATTCCCTGTCCTATCCCAGCATGATCCCGACACCAATTCCTACCCACTCCCTGTCCTATCCTAGTATGATCCTGATATCAATTCCTACCCACTCCCTGTCCTATCCTAGTATGATCCTGATATCAATTCCTACCCACTCCCTGTACTATCCCAGCATGATCCTGACACCAATTCCTACCCATTCCATGTCCTATCCTAGTATGATCTTGACACCAATCCCTACCCACTCCCTGTCCTATCCCAGTATGATCATGACACCAATCCTACCCAATACCTATCCTATCCTAGTATGATCCTGATATCAATTCCTACCCACTCCCTGTCCTATCCTAGTATGATCCTAACACCAATTTCTACCCGATACCTATCCTACCCTAGTATGATCCTAACACCAATTCCAACATGTGGGTTTTTCCCCCCAACAACAAGCAATTATCAGCACCAGCTGGGTGTCCTACTATTCAACCCATTCTGATACTATGCACCTGGAGATAGAGTCTGATCCCACAGCTTAAGGGCTCAGCGCTGCATGACTGAGGTTCCAACCAGCTAGTCAGAGGGTTGGCTTTTTCACATTTTTAGGTGGGGTCCAGAAGTCACCTCATTGTAATAAACAACACTCTTGCTGCGTTCATGGATTAGGAAATGCCGAGGGTCTTAGGAGCCCTGTGCAGTGAATGGAGGTGAAGGTCAAATATATATATTTCTTATAATAAATCCAGCATTGCACCCCACATTGGTGACACCCCCTGCCTGAGAGAACAGTGTGGTTGTTTCAGGCCCAGCATCCTGCTGCCTCTGTATCCACGACGGGGCAAGAGTGTCTCATAAGCCCAGGGCCCTGTGTGACCAGGGCTTATCCTATCTACTTCCGATTTAGTAATCGCTACTCTCTTTCCTCCCTGCTCTCCCTCTACAACCAGGGAATTTCTTTTCAGTATTTAGGAATAGACTTTGGATGCAAGAAACTAAAATGAAAAGAAACACAGTCAACAGGGAAAATATAGTAACATTTACAAAAGTAGCTCAATAAATCATAAAAGTAATTTTCCTTTTTGTTTCCTTATTCTCTCCTAAGAAGCAACCATATGAAATAGGTGGAGGCATTAGACACAAACAGATTGGGATTCAATGCCCCAAAATGTGAACTTGGGCAGAAGGTAGCTACTACAAAATAAGGCCAATAAGACTTATCCTGGCAGGTTGGCGTAAGGGTTGTATCAAAAGTTCCAACACTGCACTGTATTATGTGCCCCCCCAATTGGATCTCCATTGCCTAAGATATCTTTAATCAAATCATAGGAATGATATATCCCAGAGTTAACAGTATTTACTAGTATACCTACCACATTCAGTAGGCTTGAAAGGAAACTTTACACCAGTTTGAAATAATCTTCAAACTATAACACACTAAAGTGAGATTAACCCTCACTCTGATATCCATTAATTCTAATGGCTGAAAGAGAGAGAGAGAGAAAAAGAAAGATCCTCATAGAGAGTTTATAGTTAATTTAATTTTTGAGATGTTTCCTTTAAGTATAAAACTTCCACTCCATTACATAAAATACAGATAGCATTTTTCAGTCATTTCCATGTTATGATAACTAGAGAATGTGGTCATGTTTGCACAATACTCTGAATTAAATGGATGAGGTTGCTTGCAATTAGAAGCAATGGATGTGGGGGCCCAATAGCCCCATGTCCCATCTGACAGCCCTTAATGCTGCCAGACTCGAATCTTTTAGCCTATTTGCAGCCCAGTCAGCAATACCAGAGGCCAGGACTTGGGAAACTCGGAGCTAGGACACAGAAATGTTTTTCACATATGAATGGAATATGAACTACCATAGCTATACTTGGGAGTGGAATATAAATTTGAATAAATAATAAATTAATCAATATATCCATTTAATAACCAACCGTAAGTGTCCCCTGATCTACTTATTCATTATATGGGAAGGAATAAGACCCACTTCCTGCTTGTGAGGGTCTCACTGTCTAGAATAGTAGTGTCCAATAGAAATGAGCTTTAAATGAGAGCCACATATGTAATTTTAAAATTTCCAGGAAGGTATGAAGAAACAGATGATATTAATTCTAACATATTTTAATTAACCCAATATATCCAAAATAGTATCACTTCAACATACAATAAGAGTCATTATGATATTTTGCATCCTGCTTTTTTGTACTAAGTCTCTGAAATCCAATTTCCACAGCCTAGTTTGGGCTAGCCATAGAGCTAATACTCAGTTGCCATGTGTAACAACTAGTGACCTCATTAAACAGTTCAGGTCTAGAAGATCAGGCAAACCTATAAATAGAGAAGAACACCAGAAACATGGACGGAGCTAAGTGAGGAAATGAAGAAAAAAAAGTCAAACTCACCTTTGAAGAGCACTCAGAAGCAAACTATGCAGATTTCTATTGCCTGTGATTCTGAAGAGTAGGCCCACGTTCCTTATTCATTTATGTGTGAAAATGGTAATCCAACTCTTTCTTGTAATTGCCCTAGAAATTATGCAAAAAAATCATTTTGAGTATGATGTAACACCCTATGTTTATTTGCTCTTTTTTGCCATTTACAGATTGCCAAGTGTATTTTAATAAGTCCATACATGTTAAAAGTAAAGCATTTTCATCAAGGAGACTTCTGTGCCTGCCTATCACTTGTCCTTCCTCTACTCTGTTAGTGGGCTGTGGCAGCTGCCATGTGTGCGACCTGGATCCAATAGTGTAAAATAAGGCAACAAAGATATGAGTCTTGGTGGGCAGGAGGGAGGGAGGGAGGGAGGGAGAGAGAGAGAGGAAAGAAGGAGGAGGAGGAGGAGGAGGAGGAGGAGGAGGAGGAGGAGGAGGAGGAGGAGGAGAAGGAGGAGAAAAAGGGCAGAAGAAATGTACTTTGTTTGACAAGATCTTCCATTTTGATAAATATAATGGAGATGGCTTTAAAACCATTAAGGCCCAAATTCCAGAGTCATTTACCTTTCCCATGATTTGAGGCTGTTGCCTTGACTGGGAAACAGTGACTTACTTACTCGTGGTCTTTAAGAAAGGACATCCTCGAAAACCAGACTTGGCAGTAAAATGAAGTGTAATAGACTAAGTAGCTCAAAGGAAGGGGAGAAATGTAATTCAATAGTACTAAAGAAATATGCAAAATTCATGGGTTTCTTATGCCTGGCATTTTAGGATAAGACTTTTCCTTATGTTAAAATTAGACTCTTTTGCGGGGTTATTGAATATCTGCAGCATGGAAGTTGGCTTTGGAAACGTAATTGAAGGTGTAAATTAAGGTGACTGCAACTAGGATGAAATACCTACAAGGAAACTGAGCTATAACATCTGAGCCATTTTCAGGAAATGGGAGACAATTGGGAGCTATTGAAAATGGACCAACAAAAGCAGAAATGAGAAATAAACAGAGAGCAGGACAAAAGCCTAAGCACCTAATTTAAAACAGAAATGGTTTTCTATGGTTTATGATGAGTGACAGAGTCCACTGTGTCACCATAAAAATATATCTTTAACTCGGAAAATATGAGTCTCACTGTCAGCTTATTGTAGTGATTTAAGTTCATAGCCTTTCTCCTTGAAGGAGTTACAAGGCTAAAGTTACCAATCATTCTAGATGATGTGCATTTGGAAATTATAAACTGTGACTAAGAGACGTTGGTTTTTGGTGCAATTTAATCGTGAATTTACCTATTTTAAGTTATTGTTTAGTTAAATATTTCTTAGAGCAGCTAGAGTACTGGACTATTAATAGCTAAAAAACATAATTAAACGGGCATTAGACTTCTGAGAAAAACCCATGACACTAGAAAGAAAGCCCCGCTGTGGAATTCTGCCTTCTCTGGTTCCAAGTCAACTTTGTCAAATGGAGTCGTTCACAGGACTCAACAAGGAGCCAGGAGGGTCTATTGTAAACCTTGTGGTGTTACAGGAGGAAATCTCTGATTCTCCTAGAAGACTAACGAGCACAAAAATCATAGGAAGTTCTGACATAAAGCTTCCTAAGATACATTAAAATGGCAAATGGGATGTTGACTCTATTAGCTTATGAAGATAAAGCAAAACAAAGAAAGAAAGAAAGAAAGAAAGAAAGAAAGAGAGAGAGAGAGAGAGAGAGGGAGGGAGGGAGGGAGGGAGGGAGGGAGGGAGGGAGGGAGGGAGGGAGGGAGGGAGGGAGGGAGGGAAAATAGGAGAGTAAAATGGCCATTCATAGCCCTTCCATAGGACGTCTGCTCCCTGAGTCTGGGCAGCAGAATCTCCAGTCCCAAGGTCATTATCTTATAAATGCTCGGGAAAGAGGAGAACCACAAATCACTGATTGTCAAACAGAGTTAAACAAAGTGCAGGAGCCACAGTGTTTTAAATGAGAGGCACAACTGAGATCTATCACACTGGAGATGGGGAACAAACACAAAACTCCATTCCTGTCTCCTGGAAATTTCTCACAGAGAGATGGAGGGAATGGAGATGAGGAGCCAACATTTCTGAGTGCAACCCTGTTATTCAAGCTGTGGTCCATGGGCTTCATGGAAGGGCCTGCCTCACCCCTGAGCTTGTTAAACATGCTGAATCACAGGTCCTCCTCTTTAGGACCACAGTCCCTTCCTGCAAGAATTCAGGTGAATTTTAAGCATTTGGGAGATGGGTTGAGAAGCAAAGCTTCGTATCACTTTTGTCATTTAATAATTAAATTTGACAGTAAAATAGTAGTCAAGTTCTCAGACTAATTTAAATAGGCTAATTGAAATAAGTGAATATTCAAGAAAATTTAATTGTACTGGACAAAAAGCTGTTTCTAAAGTAATAACTAAAATTTCTATTGGTAGATCATCTTATGGTAAAGTTCCTGAACATGCAATGAACCTAAAGCAGTCATATTTTTGGGCAAAAAAATTAAAATTTAAAGTTATCAAGACTGCATTATAGCCGAAACTGGTTTGGCTCAGTGGATAGAGCATCGGCCTGCGGACTGAAGGGTCCTGGGTTCGATTCCGGTCAAGGGCATGTACCTTGGTTGTGGGCACATCCCCAGTAGGGGGTGTGCAGGAGGCAGCTGATCGATGTTTCTCTCTCATCGATGTTTCTAACTCTCTATCCCTCTTCCTTCCTCTCTGTAAAAAATCAATAAAATATATTTTTTTAAAGGCTGCAATATAAATTTTACAAAAGCCTCCATTAATTAAAAAAAAGGGGGGGTAGTAGGGTAATTGCATGTAATGAAAAATATCCTATAAGTAAATTACATCTAGAAAATGTTTACAAAATTAATTTTCATTTGTAATGCTAACAGCAAGACACCCATGAGAAACACACATGGTGTCTAAATAAGACAAAGGAAAATAGTTTGGGCAAAAATAAAAAGGATCCCAAATCAATTATATAGAAAAGATTCCTTTATTAACTTTTAGTCGAGAATATGTTTGTATATTTTCAGAAAACAACTCAAGACCATGTGGATTCCTGCAACAGAGGGGAACTTACAGGTCTGCTCCAACCACGAAGACAAGAGGAGAAACAGTCCAGAGATGGAAGATGCTGAGGACACCTTGCCATGCTAGCAGTCAGCAGCTGTGTATTGCTGCAGGTTGCCTAGGACCAAACCAGAGAGGGTCAGACCTGCATTGCCACCATGTGCCCACCATCCAGATATCATTGCTGACATGTACACATAAGGAACTGTTTGACATTGAAATGGGGACTCAGAACTGTTGGACATTGAAATTGAGGCTCAAACATTTTTTGTTATTATATGTTTATTTCTAGTCTGCAGAGGCAAGATTTTTTAAAGGAAAGAAATGGGGGAAAATAGATACAGAAGCAAAGAAGCATTGAACAGATTCAAAATACAGAGGGAAGGCATGGGAGGTTGGGGGTGGCTATAAGAGATCAACTGAAGGACTTACACATGCATATAAGCATAACCAATGGATACAAGACACTGGGGGTGGGGGGCAGGTGAAGTCATGTACTGGGGGGTAGGGAAGGCCGGGGGGGATGTCAATGGGGGAAAAGAAAGGAGACATGTACTACTATTTGTAATACTTCAAACACTAAAATAAATAAATAAATAAATAAATAAATAAATAAATAAATAAATAAAATAAAATAAAATAAAACAATTCTACAGGTTGTTACTCTCACTTTAGAGACAGGAAAAATAGAAGCTCTAGTAACTGTCCAAAGTTGCCCTGCTAGCCAAATGTAGAAACACAATGCCAACAAAAAGTATTCAAGCTCCTTTAAAAACAAAAATAATTTTTTTTTGCTTTGCAGTATATGTATATGATACATACTTTTTATATTTATCAATGAACTGCAACAAACCACAAAACATTGTTGAGATTATATTTCATTTGTGCTCAGTTGCTTTTCTCATTTGCCTAAGAGTTGCTTAATAAAGGGTTGATAGATTAAAAGTTTAGTTGTGGAAAACCTGTTCTGTGTCCAATGGTCTATAAAATATTTCCGAGTGTCCTAAAGTGAAGGATAGACAGATGGTTCAAAATCTAAAATCAAAGTGAGAACAACACTTTGAACAAAATATTGCATTCAAAATTAGTAAAAATCACCAAAATCATTTCCTGTTTTCAGAGATGTGGGAAAAAAATAATAGTAATTTTCCAAAGCAATCTCAGTCTACAATTTGAGGAGGGAATGTCAAGAGGATGTCAGGGGGAGTTATGAATAAAATCCCCCCAAAGTTTCTAATCTCTTTTTTAGGTCAAAACATTATTTGTTGCTGTTCCTAACACAGCTTGATTACTGAGAGCTAAGCAAATGCACATTCCCATTGCAGGCTATCAGAACGTTAGCTATCAAATCAATCACCTCTTCTCTCTCCCCACCACCCATCTTGCTGAAAATTCTAGCACATATCAGAGAAGCTTGAGTTGATGGTAATAACACGATCTGTGAATGGAGCTCTTGAAGAATCAAAATGTGCTGGTGTGGTAGATTCAAGACGGATGTAGACACCTCATTCCTCCTCCCTTTATGAGGTGAGGTCTAGTTTCTCTCCCCTTGAGTTTGAGATGACCTTATGCTTGACCAGTAGCAAGTGATGTTCTTGGGCTTAGAGACGCTAGGTTATAAGAACTCTTGCAGATTCCAGCAGGGCCTTTTGGAACTCTCTGAGAGCCCTGAGCTGCCAAGTAAGAAGGTTGGCTATCTAATACTGCCTGCTGCAGATGCTGTGGTTGATAATCCCAGTTGAGCCCTGCCTTCTTGTCGCCCCTCCCTCATCCCACCCAAAGCACCAGATACATGAGGGAAGACAGTATATTGGACCCCCACAGTCCATCTGCTAAATGACCTTCGCCATTGCTACCTCATTTCAATTCCTGATCCACAAAGAAATGAAATACAGCTGTAGAGCTGCCATTTTGAGCCAACTAGTCTGAGAGTCATTTTTATGCAGCAGTAGATACCCAAAATATCTGGTACAACCGCATCTATTCTCTCCATCCAGTTTCATCACTATGTTCATAGCAAAAGTCAGATACATTCATGCAGGAACAGATCTGCTTTACAAACATGTCAGGAAATTTCAGAAACATGTGAACTGATTATGCAGTAAACAATGATTCAAGAATCCCAACCTTTGTTCATTGCCAAGTGTGCATTGAAAAGCCAGAGAGCAGGGCCCTCCCTCCCAAGAAATGGAGCAAAGAAAGATTCTACTCAAAAAGCTCTGAGGTGATGCATATGATTTAAAGGCTCGTAGCATTGTCTAGATGCAAAGAGCACCTTGAGTGTTCCAAAGCAATTACTGCAAAGATAACTGCAGATGAAATGAGGCAGCATGTTGGATTTATCTTCCTGTACAGTTCTCCACATAGTAAAATGTCTCCCATTTGTCTCTGCCCCTTTGACATTAGATTGATCAGTTAACTAGCTCAAGCAGCAAAAGATCAACCAGCTGACAAATTGTTCCCCTTGACTTCAAAGCACACGAGGCCTTAATTTTAGGCCTAATGATTTTAAATCACCCTTCTCTTTCCAACAAAATGCATGATGCGACTTAATCAAATCTCTAAGCAGTTTGTAAAACATGGTTTGTTTGTGTATGTCAGAGGCATTAGGGTAATAAATGGATGTGGAACAGAAGGGGTCACAGTGTCGGCTGCACCGACCACGTGTAGGATTGTATTGAATTACATAGACATCCTTATTAACGAAGAGACCACATAAATGGACTCAGCTATAAATTAAGCAGACCTCATTAGCCTGCCTTTCTGGGGAAAATGAGTTCCTTCTTGTGGACGAGAGGGATATAAGACATTGAGGGCTCATGTAATACAAGAAATTAGAACCTTCTACCTGGTAAAAGCAAAGCACCCAATGATTCAAATGTGATTCGCTACAGATTTTGGCTTATCTTCCAGGAACTGAGTATTAATAATCATAATAACATTATTTATTCGTAGTCAACAATTAGTAATGTTATTGTGGTTAAATAATTACTAGAGGCCCAGTGCATGAAAATTCATGCACTGGGGGGGGGGGGGGGGGCGGGGGGGCGTCCCTTAGCCCGGCCTGCCTCTCTCACAGTCCGGGAGACATCAGGGAAAGGAGGCGGCCTGGTGATCAGGGGAAAGCGATGTTCCCATCACACCTCTCCTTGTGCCACTGCCGGCAGCACAAGCCTCGGCTGGCCCTGGTTATCTGAGCTTTCGGCAGCCCTGGGTGGCTGGGCAGCTGCCATCCGAGGCTTGCCTGTGCCTCAGGCTGGTCCTGGGCAGCTGGGAAGCTGACATCTGAGGCTTGCCTGCACTTCAGGCTGGCCCTGGGCAGCTGGGGGGCTGGAGGGACTGGGGGACTCTGGAGGCAGGTATGCAGAGTGGCTGGACCCACTGTCCTGCACTCCTGCTGCCCTGGCGGGGCTGAGGGGACTGGGCGCCGTGATCTTGTGGCTCTAGGTGTCACCATCTTTGAAGGGGTGGCAGTCAATTAGCACATTCCCTCCTTATTGGCTGTGGGCACCGCCATCTTTGTGAGGGCATGACGGTCAATTAGCATATTCTCTCTTTATTAGATAGGATTATTAATATCAGCAATCACAGTTTCTATTTAGGTTAGGTTTCTTAAAATGATAGGGAACACAGACAACTTTGAGAATCTAATAAAGGTTAGGGACTTTCTCTCAAAGAAAAATAGGTTTGCATGCAGGAAATACTCACAGTATCAAAGGGACTACGCATGCCTGGTGTTCATTTAGGGACCCAAACTCCTACCAGGAGTGTTTTGGTTTTCAGGTTAAGAGTTTCAGGATGGTGGATACACTGAGCCTTTAATATATATCTATTTCATTAATCAACACAACAAATCTACAAGTTGATTTTGCTATCCTCATTTTAGTGATGGGAAACTGATTGTCCAGGGGTACATCAGTAAATGTGGATTTGAATGTCATCTTAGTCTGTGTCCAAAGGTCTATGGAATACTGCCAATTACCTTGAGGCAGGCATCTTTATTTGAATATCTGTATTGTAGGAATTCTAACCCTTCCTCACGTTGAGATTGAAGAATGGACAGAGATGGGCAATGGACCCTTTCCTAATTCCCATGAAGCTGGAAAATAGCAACATGTTTCAATCAGCTGTGTATCTATGTACATATTATTATACATGTATATAGCTATCCTATATAATAAAAGCCTAATATGCAAATAGACCAAACAGCAAAACAATGGGTCAGCAGGGGGCGGGGTCAGCGAATGGGCTGCATCAGGCCAGCTAAGGTGGGTGTCAGTGGGCAGAGGGAGGGGACAGTGATTGTGGGGGCAGTGGCAACTGGCAGTGGCAGAGGAGTGATCAGGGGTAAACATGCATTTTTATTTATTCTTCTTTTTTAGCATGTATAAATCTATACATTCATCGGTCTTATGACAATCGACTCTCTGTTCCAAGCATGTCAAACTCGTGGCCCACAGGCCGCATGTGGCCCACAAGGAATTAGTTTGCAGCCCAGCCAATATAACAGTATGTAAAAAATGTTTCAAAAATAAAATTTGTAACTTAATTTTTACAATATCCTGTTATACATAATTTTTAATAACAAATGACTGATTACTATAATCGTATTGTATTCATTTCCCTTACGTGCTTTACGTGCAGGCCCACCATTTCTCTCCACTGATACTAGCAGTGAATATTTTAGCAGCTGATTGCCACATCATTAGTCTTGTACTAACTTGTTTGGTGTGCACAACAGGAAATATTTCACTTTTGGAGAACAAGAAAAATAGGTTTTTCACATTACGCTTATTAATTTATGCAGTTATTCAGTGTCTGGTAAGTTAATGTTCAAGAAAAAATATTAATTTTTATTAAAATGTGCTATTATGTTAATGATTATTCACTTATTTCAGCCCTTTGTATTCAGCATGTCTCTAACGAAATAAACTTAAATTTGTATAAAATTGAAGCTTTTGGTTTTTTGCGACCCACATAAACTTAAACCTTGTTTATTTGGCCCATGTTAGCCTTTGAGTTTGATATGCTTGGTCTGTACCATGGACTTTGTTGAGAGAGTGATATGATGTATATCCTTTTGTTTTTTTAAGAGTACATTTGTTTTGTATAAGCTTTTTTCTAAAACTAATTTTGTTATTATTACTATAACAATTATCGATATTTATGGGAAATAGTAAAATGCTTCAGAATGAAAATCAGTTAAGTACTAAAAGTAACTCTATGAATGCCATATTCTGGAGCACCATTCTTAAGAGTATTTTGCATATATGTGTGTTTGTCTATCATTATTTATATATCTAGCTACAAACAATGGTTTGCTATAAGCAAATATAAATGAAATAAACATATATCCTGCAACATTTGAAATTATGTATTTGCAACTATTTCCCATATTTATTCACAAAGAGTTGCTCCATTTTCTACTGGCTGAATATAATTCCATTATATATATTGCCATCATTTATTTAGCCCCTATTGATGAATACCTTAAAATAATTTTCCTAGAACATTAAGATTCAATAAAGTTCTTCAATAAACATTTTTATATGAATACCTTTGTACACTTAAGTGAATGAATGTAGTGTACAGATTTCTAAATGCGGCTGGGTCAAAAATGCATGCATTTGAAATGTTGACAGGAATTGCTAAAATGTTTTGCAAAATGGTTGCACCAATTTTCATTTCATCTAACCACGTAGAGCAGTGTCCATTTCCTAAGTTGTTCAAAATAGAGCATTGCCAATTTTTTTCTACATCGTGATATTAGTAAATTATGGTATCTTAATGACTTCTAGTGTTTCTTCACATAAATTGTTCATGCATCACCCATCCCCCTGACCTCTTAATAATTGTCAAATATCTGTTTCTATTTTCAAATTATTGTTTTAAAACAATGCATTACTTCTGGGCACCGGCTATATTTTCTGACTGTAAATTACACAGGAAGAATTACCCTTTTGGATCTTACAATTTCCATATCGCTCTCCCTCATCTCCCATTTATTTATGCCCTTGCTTGCTAATATATTCATTTATATTCCATCCATTTCCAAGGCTGATTTGAAGTGGCATATGATAAAATAGCAGGCATAAAGAAAAACAGCATTGAAGTGGGAGGAAATATATCCTTAAAAAATTCATATTGGGACTTTGGTGTAAAGCCAGTTCTGAGCTTCCTGGGTAGCAAGACCTAAAAAGCAGTCACATTTCTGTGTAGCCCATAGGAAGAGAAAGCCTGTGGTTCATATGTATGTAAACCATTTTTCTGATGCTCTATTATTTAATGAATGTTTCAGGCAGGCACTAACAATGGAAGATATTGTACCCTCAAAAATTATTGGCCACCTAAAGCAGAGTTTTTTTTATAAGGTTGCTTAAAAGAGAGAAATATAACCTGAAAATACCATTCACAAAAGGCACTTCTTGTAGGCAGAAGATTAACTATTATTATGAGTTATTAACTTGAATGTCAATCATTTTTATTATATTTAATGTATTCCTTAAATGCATTAGGCTCATTGCTATTGTTGTATTGAATTTTAGGTCTAATGAGGAAAAAAAGTGAAATATGCTTAATTGTCTGAGCAAAGAAATGTGATGATAATTATGATAAAGATAATTGTGATTTATCCCCATACAAATTGTAGCTGCCCTTTTTGCCACTTGCATCAGTATCATTTTTTCTTCTTCACAATAACACGAGAATGTCAGGTAGACCAACTGAGAAAAATTTAGGTGCATAAATAACATTCCCCAGCATTAATTCAGTCTAATCCCATCTACCAATTGAGGGACATCACCACACTATTTATCAAACCCTTTGTGCTTATTATCATTATGAGACAGAGCTCATGTTCCCTAATTGCATGGGTCTCAGTGTTTTCTGATGAATGGCATGATCCCCTTTTCCCCCAATATATTTATCCTCTTATAATTTTCTATGTGCATGTTGAAGAAAATGCTGACTTCAGCCTCAATGACAACTGTAGAAAAAACAGGGAGAAAGCCCACATAAATGGAATTCAAGTACTTGACAAAATACCATTTTCTGTTATTAATCCTTATCCAATGATATTTTCTCCATTGGTTTTTAGAGGGAGTGAGAGGGAGCAGGAGAGACACACACACAGAGAAACATGGATGTGAGAGAGACACATCTATTGGTTGCTTCCCACAAGCACCTGACTGGCGCTGGGGATCTAGCCTGCAACCGAGGCATGTGCCCTTGACTGACTCTTCAGTCCACTGGCCGACGCTCAAACCACTGAGCAAAACTGGCTATGGGAAACTACCTTTTTTAAAAGCTGCGTCAATCTGAACCTAGGGTACCCATTAGAGTACAAACCCTCTGCATTTACTTATTGCCTCCTCCCCCAACACTTCCAATCATTCTGAACTACCTATTTTCAGAAAACACATGGCATTCCCTGCCTTCTGGATTTTTCTCAGGCTAGAATTTCCACTGAATAAGTTACTATTGCCTAAATCCTTAGTATGCTCAACCAACTCATTATACATTTTATACTATGCATCATGCCTACTAAAACCCTACTGACTTGATCACCTCTTCCAATAGATTCATATGCATATATATGCATGAGTTTGATATCAGATCTTGTGACAGTAGTGAGCACTAAATAAATATTTGTTAAACAAATAGATACATGAATATTTTCTAAAGAAATAATAATAGATTTCCAGTCACTCATCAGGCATTTGTCCCTAACTGTGAGGTGCCATGCATGGTGAGAGGTTCTGCAGATGGACTGAGGGCTATGCACCTCCCCTGCCTCTAGATCCCCACTGTGCAGTAAGGTTGGTCCACATACCCAGAATCTACCAGAGGAAGGAAGCAATGCTACCAGAAGGATAGGCTCAGGCCTCTCTGAACTTACCCAGTAGAGGGACCTGCATTTTACGTGTTCAGAGAGGGCTTCACAGAGAAAGTGACATAGAAGGATAAATAGGAATCTAATGGGGGAATGTAGACAGAGGTTTACACTGGACAGGAGTAATGTAGCACTCAGAAGGAGGCCTTGTGTCCACATTAGATGGATCTCACTCGCACCAATTTTCACATTTGGAAAAGAGATAAATAAATCCGTATAAGCTCTTAGTGGTAGATTCAGATGTTACCACTCTGGGGTACTTGCATACACACAGGAAACACAAAAGAACAATCTGAGATAGAACGATACTAGACATAGGTTAAACTGTATAATATTTAGTAATTAGAGGCTAATGGACTAACTTAATAATCTCAATGTGAATTCTTACCTCAAAAAATTAATTGAGCAGAAAGCCAACTGGGAAAATGGCCAATGGTGAAAAAAATTTGGGAACTTCTGGATTGTATGGAGTTAAACACATTTCTTACTGGAGAATGAAGCACTTTTAGAAGTTTCTTACTTTTCCTTACCTCCACTATTGTTCATTTAGCCCAAACCTCAGCCATGTCACATCTGGAGGACCATAGTGATTTCCAGGCTCATCTCCTGCCTCTCTGCAATGTGTAAGCCACACTGAGTCACCCTTCCAAAACACTAGCCAGATTCTGTCCAGTCACTCTTCTTCTCCAACAGCTGTCTGTCTCACGGAAAATAAATCCTAACAGTCCCTACACTGGCATCAAAAACAGTAGATACTCTGGCCTCTTGATACCTCACTGGTCTCCCCTCCACCAGCCTTCCCACCTAGCTCTAGACACAGGCTATTGTTCCTTTTGAAACCTACAAACCATGTTCCTATTTCAAGACTGCTGCATTATTCCTTCATAACACTCATCTATTGCTTCCTGTCTTCATGTAGGCTTTTATTTAAATACTAGTGGCCTGGTGCACGAAATTCATGCATGGAGGGGGTGGTTCCCTCAGCCCAGCCTGCACCCTTTCTCAATGGGGGATGTCCAACTGCCAGTTTAGGCCCGATCAGATATCCCTCTCACAATCTGGAACCACTGACTCCTAACCGCTCACCTGCCTGCCTGCCTGATCATCCCTAACTGCCTCTGCCTGCCTGATCACCCCTAACTGCCCTCCCTTGCCAGCTTGATCTCGCCCCCAACTGCCCGCCTCTGCTGGTCAATTTGGTTCTAATTGGTCAGTTTCTATGCCAGTCAGCATCAAAAGCTCTGTCTTCTACACAGCCACTGCCTCCTCACAGTTGACCAAGATTTGATTCTGATTGGCCAGTTTCTATGCCAATCAGCATCTCTAGGCCTATCAATAGGGCCTGATCAGAAATGCAGGGCTGCTCAGCAGCCCAGGCAGAGGCTTGAAGAGAAATGGAGGCAGGGCTGCTGGCCAGGCTCTGAGGGAAAGAGAGAGAGGCAAGTGCTGTTCAAAAGCTGCCACAGATCAGCCCCTGCTTCTCTCTTCAGTCTCTTTGCGGGCCTGATTCAAAGCCCACTCAGCAGTCACTGCTGGGCCACTGGGCCTGGAGCCCCAGTAGTCAGTGCTGGGTCGCCATGGCAACGCAGCGCTGCCTTCCGGATGGTCAGCCTTTGGTTGTGATTGGTTGTTACACCCTGGCTCTTTATTATAAAGATAAGTTATTCAGAGATGATTTCTCTGATGGCCCTTTATGGAATAGCATGTTCTCCAATACTTTCGCTCCTTGTCTGTTTTATTAGCACTTATTTATTGTTGATTAACCTCCAATTAAAAATATAGGGTGGGGCAAAAGTAGGTTTACAGGTGTGGGTATGCAAAATAGAGTTTATTCTTATTTATTTATTTATTTTTGTTATTATTAACCTAGTTTTGCCCACCCATGTACAAGCTCCATGAAAGCAGGGAACATTGCATATTCCTGTGCTTAGAACAATGTCTCACACATAGTAGATCCCCAATAGAAACTCACTAAGGAAATGAACAAATGCCTTTCTGAGACTTTACCCAGGAGTAATACATTATAAAAATAAAATAAATGACAAAAACCTAAAGAATAATATGATTCTTGGTGCTTTTCAACAATTTGAACATGGAGCTAGCTATTTTGCAGATTATCTCCCATTTATACCCATCTCTCCAACAACTATTTTCCTATCATGTTCTTACTAGCTTGACATGGAACTGATGTGGGACACAATGTGGGAATTACTGTTCTTACAAGTATCAAGGGAGGGGCCCCATCCTGACTTTGGTGCCTGCAATAGTCAGACACTAAGGGAGTGAGACCGGCCTGCAGGTTTGTCTCAGTGACAGTCAAGAGTTGGGGAGGGGGGGGCATCTGGGGGATTCTGTCTGGTCTCTGAGATTGAGAGAGAGAGAGAGAACAGAAAATCTGAAGCTAATGAACACATTCTCAGAAGACAAATTATAAGATAATTAAATAGAACAATGGTTAAATTGCTAAAATGGAGGTTGTGATGGAGATTAGACCATGTAATGCCCAGATATTTGGTCAAGCATTGTTGCTGAGTGTGTCTGTGAGGATGTTTCTAGATCAGATTAACCCCCAAGTCAGCAGACTGAGTGAAGCAGAGTGCTCTCCACAATGATGGGTCTCACCCAATCCCTTCAGAGCCTGGCTAGAATGAAAGGCTGAGGAAACCAGACCCTTTCTCTCTGCCTGACTGTCTTTAAGCTGGGACTCCAGCCTTCTCCTACCTTTAGACTCCAACTTGGACTGGAACTTGAACTACACCAGCAGCTCTCCTGGGTCTCCAGCTGGCCCATTGCAGATCTTGGGACTTCTTAGCCTCCATTATTGTATGAACCAATTCCTTGTAGCAAATAAATATCTCTCAATAGATAGATAGATATAAATAGAAATGTCTCCTGCTATTTGTACATAAATCATCTGTCTATCTATCTATCTATCTATCTATCTATCTATCTATCTATCTATCTATTATCTATCTTTATTATCTACCTATCCTATTGCTTTTGTTCCCCTTGAGAACCTAGACTAATATAGATGTTAAGCAAAGGAGAAAATATAGCACAGAGTAATCCAGATAGTGGGTCAAACCCACATTTCTAAGTAAAGACTTTATTTAGATCTGTAACCAGTGAGAAGTTGAAATTTTCCATAAAAACTGGGGAGCCCATTGCTTCCCTAGCCAGACAAAAGGGACTTCTGAGGACTCTGGCTTCAATAAAGTGCTCTTGATGCCTGATCAGAGCAGAAATGCTTAGGAGAGAGGGCAGCTCAGGGAGTGGGAAGGAGAAGGAAGAGGGGGAGGAGAAGAAAGAGGGAAAGAGAAAGTGGAGAGGGAGGGTAGATCCAGCAAGTGTTAAAGAGTTTTCTTACTTTTTCTTCTGGCAACTTATGAGCTTACTTTTCAACAAGAACTGGCTATTCTCAAAATTCTGTCTCTACCACCCCCTTTCCCTCAGGAGACTCCAATAAAACTTCCTGTTGGGAAAGGGGCTTGCCGCTTAGTTTCCATGGAAACAAGTCTGATTCCATAGTGACACCTCTAGCCTATCTTAATCAGCATGATGTTAATAAGATTAATTTGATGCTGTGTTGTAAAGATGAGCAGTGAGAGGAAAGCCAGGCTTGGTGTTAGAAGAGATGTGGGAAGGCACTCAGCCCTGGATGAGCGCAGTGGCCAGATGGGCCTGGATGGACTACATCCCAAGCTCATCACTGCCCCACTGATCCAAGGAGCGGGATGCCCACAGCAGGGGAACAAACTACAATGGATCAGAGTTTGGATCTGAGCTTTGCCAAAGGACCTGTGACCTTGGGACTCTTTTTACATGTACTGGACCTCATGTTTTATTTAAGCTTTCAGATGAGGATACTCATATCCACCTTTACCATGTGCCATGGCTACCAGTTGGCATAAGATCACGAGGTGCCTGGCATGTGGATAGAGCATATCTGGTATTCAAGGAATGTTTATCCATTCTGCCTTTCCTGAGAGAAAATGTTCTTTCACTTGTTCAATGATTAACTTATTCAACAAATATTTACTGAGCGACTTTAGGATGTCAGACACTGTGCTAAGAACCAAGAATAAAAGAATGAGAGATAAATAAAGGCAAAATCTAGTTGTATACAACACAAGTACTGTATACATATTCAAGAATGCACCTAAATATAGGGTTCACTGAATGTCATAAAACATGTAGCCTCATAATACCACCAACCCGAAGGCAGAAAGGAACCATTACAACAAATCAGAATCTCCCTCCGATTCCCTCCCAGGCTCTGTCTCCCTTGAGGGTAACTTCTGCTTCGTTGAGAATCACTTGTCTGACTTTTTAGCAACAGTTCCAACTGGCTGACAACACAGGAGAGCACCATGTGGGCACAGGTTACCATATTCACTATTTGATCAGATCAAATATTGTAAATATTGTGCACATTTTGTGTAATATGTCATTGTTACGAATATACCACAACTGTGATTCAAAAAGCCAAACCAAATGTACCACAATTGGATTGGTGGAACTGCCTAGATATTAGTTTATTTTCTCTGGGTCAGACGACAAAACAGGAGACCTGACTTGTAGGGTCTCTCCATCAGGGCTCTACATACACTCAGTGACCTTGAGGAGTGTGGTGGAGGAAGAAAGGTGAGGGTGAGAATGAGCATTCCTCACAAAAAATAAAATCTCTGAATGTCTATTTCCAAAATACAAACTGCTTCCCTTATGTGCCTATCTTGACTCACAGTCACTTCAAATTATTAGAGCATAAGCAAGTTTAAATATATTCAGTGGAGTCCTGTGATTAAACGCAAAACAAACCACTGTCCTGTCTCCTGGACTGAGGAAGATGTACGCATACGCATTTTGCCTACTCTTGAAATTGTGCGACTGTGGATCATAAACGACTGTTTGCATCATCGCTCCTCCTTCTCTACCTCCCTGTGACATCATGCCTGGGTTCTGGTTCATTCCCCCTTCAGGTGGACATGGGATTCTCTGGTGCCCAGAGGAGGAACAACTCAGCTTCCTTGTTCCCATGTACTTTAATTTTTCTAGGGATCAAAATTAAAAAAGTTCCAAATGATGTAGCACAGTGGTCGTTTTAGCTGCCACAATTATTATCATTAGCTATCCACTATCTTTTTTTTTTCTAACTAGAGTGCTTCTTGCTACATTTATTTTACTTCTTTTAAAGAACGAGTGTGGCAGATAGAAATAATCAGAATTCTGTACACCAAATGGGATTCAAAATACATATGAATAATCTCAGCTTAATATGCTCTTTACTGCGGCTTAGATAAGAGATCCCAGCCATAAAATAGTACAAGAGAACTAATGTAAAGTAATTGTTCAAAATGTAAAGCCTATATCTTTTGCATTTGTAAGCCTTCAATTACCTTTACCCTGGTAGTTTCCAAAGATACCACCTATTTTTGGAAGATGGAGAAAAGGTCTATAGAAAAGTCATTGCTATGAACATAACTATGAAGTTTCAAGCACCAAATATACCAAGAACATGAGTTGCTTTGAGTTGTCTCTATGTACTACACAATCCAACGCAACCAACGTTGTTGAGTGCTCATTATGTGCCATTCAACATGCTCAAGAGGCAGGGACATTAAGATCTGTTGTAAGAACTCCACCTTTTAACACTGAAAAGAAGATATGCACCTAAATTATCATTACTATCATCGTCAACATCACCACCACCATCATAATTGTCACTACCATCCCCATAGTAACAATCTATGTTAACATGTGTCATGCCGCAAGAAATTAACAGATGTGGGTCTTCGTGCTTTGTTTTGGTTTGTATGGTTTTTTAATTTGAGGATTGTGTCGGGGACAAAAATCAGGAAAAGGCTTTTGAAAGAAATGCTATTTTAGAATGATATTCACAGATAATACAGTGCAAGAATGAAGGGAGGCGAAATATTTAGACACTTTGGGAATGGTAATAAACCGAAGGTTTATTTGTGGAGGTGGTACTGCATGGGGGAAGATGGCAAGCATTGTATAAGGAACTGGGGCTGGAGGTAGGGGTGGGCAAAAAGGTGTGAAGTTGCTTTTGATTTCAACACACCAGGGAGACCTTTACATAGCATTCCCTATGAATGGTACTCAATTTGACACATACAGAAGCTCAGGAATTTGTATAGAAAGTGGTTAACTTGAAACCAAACCCGTCAGTCACTGAGCTTTTCTAAACTCATGGTCTCACCAGAGATCCCCCTAATCAGCTCTTGTCAGAAGCCTCTCTTGCCACTTCCCTGAAAGGCAGTGAATTAGACTCACATCTGGCAGGAAGGGATTGTGGGGCATAGGAGGCCATCAGGCAGGAGTGAGCAGAAGCTTGGCAGGAGTGGCTGCCCAGCAGCATGTGCAAACTCTCAGGGGTGCCCAGGTGATGCAATCAGGTGAGGCTAAGGGAGAGGACATTCTCCTTGGAGAAAGTCTTTGGTGCTGATGGATGGAAGAGAGAACTGTCAGTATTTTTGTTCTCTCTGTCAATTTTGGTTTTTCTTTTCAAACAAGCAATTGAAACCAGAGGCTACTGTGAGTCCCTGGGTATAGGGATATAGATGATACAGATATAGATATAGATATAGATATAGATATAGATATAGATATATAGATATAAAGATAAATAGATATGTCACTAAATTATAGATATATATTTATATATCTATATAAAATGTATATCTATATTTTATATATATAATATATATATATTTAATATGGATATATAAAATATATGTATATATATTTTAATATAGATATATATATAAAAGATATAAAGATATATATAAAGATATATATACATATATATATCTTTATATCTTTTATCATGTAGTCAGAGTGATAGACTGACTACATGAGTGCCCTGGTGGGCTGGGTGGGGGGGGACATTGAAATGGGAGCCCTGATGGGATAACCCACAGATCTGGCTGGGGCAGAAAATTGGCAGCAGCATTATAGCAATAAACAAGATCTGACCAAACCATGAGGGACTGGAGTTCAAGTGCAGCAAGTGGACTCTATGGAAACAGAAGCGGGGATCAAGCTCTGGGGCTGATTCTTTTTCTGCTTTGGACGCAGGCGTCCATGGACAGCATGGACTTAAAGTCAATTTCATAGGCACAAAGGGTCCCAGAGGGTGGGCCCAGGCAGTTTTGGAGTTGGTGGGCTACTTTATGGGTTGTCCTTGTATATATTTAGCTTCAAGGATTTTTAAAATTAATTCTTTCTATCTATCTATCTATCTATCTATCTATCTATCTATCTAATGTTTTGTAATTTTTAAGAAATCTGCCTTAAACCTAAATCACATAAACTTTTGGCCCAAGAAAATCTTGCCTTTTCCTTTTCCATACTGAAGAATAATGATAATAACTATTTTGTTCATTAGGTTTTTCCTTGGGATCAAATTTCACACATATACAATATAATTTAGTGACATATCTATTTATCTATATATCTATATACCTATACCTATATCTATCTGCCTACCTATATATATGTGTATATATAGGTAAATTATATAAATTATGTGATATGATATAATTTACTATTTGGTGAAGCCCTGGAATGCAGACAATATCCCTAACATGTGGATGGCTGCTGTGAGACCCAGAAGTTACGAGACCTGCCTCAGTTCCTACAACTAACAGGAAGTGAACTGGGATTGGAACCCAGGCCTGTTTGCCTACATTCCCCACGTACTCTGCACCGCCCTGCCTGCTTGTTGTGGGTGAGTGGGGTAGTCAGCACCAGGGCTCGTGTTCTGAGAGATGATGGAGCAGACTGTATTGGGGAGCTGTGCTTCATTAAAGAAAACTGAGAACGATTAAGAAAACTGAGAATGATTCTCTGCAAATGGTCTGCAAAACAGCTGTCAAATGATAATTACTTCCTATTTTTTAAAGTGCACCAGCCCTGAATAAAAGCAGGCTATGGAAAATGAACATTGGTGAAATGTGATCAATTAACTCAACAGACACGAACTACACCCAGCTAACAGTCTCATGAGCACGGCAGGAGCTCCGAGGAGGGGAGCGCATCCAGTCAGCCAGTAGTTATGGAGCAATACGATTCCCATTCCTTTCATTCGAGACCCAAATTGTTCCAGGGAAATTTACGCAGGGGAGGACGGACGGAGAAGCAGCAGGAAGTGAGCTTCTAGGCCAGAGAGGATTTCTAAACACAGAGATCTAGAGGCAGGTAACTGCAAAGTGTCCCCGACTTACAATTCATTAGGTGGAAACAACAACGGAAAAGAAACAGCTGGTGAAGATAAGGGGGGCTGGGGTGAGCTCTCAGAAAAGCATTTGAAGCCAAACTCAGAAATAGGCTGTCAGTCAAAATCTCAGGAAGGAGAAGCCCCTCCCGGAAAAGAAACAGCTGGTGAAGATAAGGGGGGCTGGGGTGAGCTCTTAGAAAAGCATTTGAAGCCAAACTCAGAAATAGGCTGTCAGTCAAAATCTCAGGAAGGAGAAGCCCACATGCCAATCAGTATGTCATGAGGGACGTCTCAGGAAGGAGCAGTGCCCCTCAGTAAGTGACACAGCTAACCCGGCTAAACCTGGCCGGGCTCCAGGTGAGAAGCAAGAGCGGTGAACTGACAGCAGGGTTTGGAAACTTTAAGAAGGAGGGATGCTCCTGGAAGGTGGCTGTTGGCAGAGGGCTCTGGCTGAAAGCCTGTGGTTGTGCCCTGAGGGCAAACTTTCAAAAGCTTTCACACCACCTATTTAACTTTGCTTTGTAGCAGTCCCCACAGCTGGAAAATAAACAATCTTATAGCAATTATATACTCTGATTACCACCTCCTCCACACACATAGCATGCTTTGAAAATGCATTAAAACTGTCTTCCTTACAGATTTGATAGACTGCAGCCAAGGCAACCTTGAGATATAGCACAGAGTCATGGTATGCAAATAAGCATGTGTGGAATGAATGCATAAAATGACTGGGGGAAAGGATCTATGGGCCTGCAGCTGTGTGTGTGTGTGTGTGTGTGTGTGTGTGTGTGTGTGTGTGTGTGTGTGAGTGAGAAAGAGAGAGAATGTGTCTATGTGTGAATTTGCACCTTCCTGAATATGAATATCCTAAAACCTATGGAAACCAGAAGGACCTGGAATCACCTCCTTTAGTTGGGTGAATTTCTGAAGGCGAAAATAAACAAGCCCACAATTCCTGAGGAAAAAGAGTGAAAATATAAATATTCAAGGAAACTTTCAAGTGTAAGTTAATTCAGTTATAATAAACCATTCCCTATTCTGGGAACAGAGAAACACATAATAAGTCCCCCCTCCCCAACAACAACTAAAGCAGGGATAACAATTGGATTCTTATTTTTTACCAAGTACCTTGTCTATGTGATGATATCTCTTTAGACACAATAGTGCTACGGAGCAGGTAGTATTATAATCCCATTTTATTGATGATAGGATTAAGGTACAGTTAGGTTAAGAGATTCACACAATGCCACAAACCAAAGGTATGAAGCTGGGTTTTCATACCCTTTAGTCTGATGCCAGAGCCCAATCAAACTGGGGACCAAATAAGACAAATACCAAGAGCATGCTTCTGATTTCTCAGCTACTGGTATATGCAAGAACAAGACAGACCAGATTCTTAATGGAAATTCTGCCCTTTAGTGCTCTAGTCTCTCTTTATCTTCTTATCCATGGGGCACATCCATCTATGCCCATTGAACAGCACTCTGAGTGTATATAGCCCTTTTGGATGTGAGAAGACTGTTGAACTGAGTAAATGCTTACCTCCTCAGGATACTACTTTGTCATTTTTGATCAGTATCTCTACTCCTTTCTTGTTTCTCTGAGTGAGATTTATCTGTATAACCCAAGGTGGAATTTCCTCAGATTCCCCACTGGAGATGGAATTTGCCTCTGCTTGGCTAAGTGCCTTGAAGGCTGTTGAGGGCATTAGAAGTTGGGAATGAGACATTAAGGTTGAACCCTCCATTCACAGACATAATGTGCTTTGAATCAAATGAAACCCTATATGTGGGCAATTGGACAGGAGTGTGTTTATATATATAAAAGGCTAATATGCTAAGTATCCAGCTGCCAGAACAGTCGCTATGACGTGTACTGGCCACCAGGGGGCAGACATTCAATGCAGAAAATGCTGTGATGCGCACTGGCCATTTACAGAGAAACAGCACTGCAGATCTGGCACCCACAAAGCCCCAAGCGGGACACAGGCCCCACCACCACCCCAGAGTGACAGCCCACCAAATCGCAGTTGATGCTGCTGAGACCTCATGGTGAAAAATGTGGCCCACAGCCCAGCCCAGAAAAGGTGGCTGTGGGCACCAGGTAATGACATCACATAGCAATACCCGGCTTCCTCTCTCTAGTGACTAGCCTCCTTGGAGTTTCTTCAGTCCAGGAACATGACTTGCTTTATAGCCAGGTGCAAACATTTTACACTTTAACCAAATGTCTGTGAAGCATTTTCCCATGCCTCATCTCATTTGATCCTTACAGAAGTCTTTGAGTAGGTAGATATGACACTTGGTGGAATCCAATTTTCTTTTCATTAGCCAGAAAATGGAGATTTAGAAAGTTTAGAAACTTGACCCAACTGAAAAGAAGAAATGGTGGACCTTGAAAATAACTTCAGGTTTTCTCACTGTGCAGAATATAGTCAACACTGCTGCAGTTAAATATTTTACCTTTTGTTCTCCCTGCTTGATCTACAATAATCTGCTTTGTGTTGATATTTACTGCTGTGTTGCTGACAATTACCTGAAAGAAGTTGGGGTGCTCCACTGGGCAAGAAAAAGTGTAGCTAACTCAGAAAGCAGGTCTAATTAAGCAAGTTTATTTTATATATGTAAAAGACTAAGTTGACTCATGCATGTGCAATACATATAAAGCTCTCGCTGGTGCCAATTGCACGCGTGTATTTCGATCTGTCATTGTCAATCATGAATTTGGTTGACACTTCTATTATAGAGAAAGGGCGAATAGCAATATTAAAATATTTCTTATAATTAATTTCTTTTCAATGTGTACGAATTCGTCACAGTAGTCACTTTTGAGCTCTCTTTAGAATAGAGGACTTAACATAATAGAAACTTTTGAGTATTAAAATATGTTCACTGGATGAATTTCAGTTCTAGAAATCTGGATTGATGCCTTCTTTTATTGAATGGGGAAGTTGACAAATGCTCCCCAGAAGCAGCCACAAAAGATTGCTCTATTTTGACCCTGGAAGTTACAATGAATTGCTTTGCATTTTATCTTAATAAGAAAGAAAAATACCCTAAAGTTTATATTTCTTCCATCTACCTGCCGCAAGGACTCATAAATGCCTGCTAATGAAATAAAGAACTATGTGCTCAGGCACTATGAGCCCCAAGCACAGAAAAATAATTAAATACTTAATGAGAGGCATTCTTTTTTTTTTTTTCTTTTCTTTCTTGGCTCTGAAATGTTTAGGCTATGGGAACATTTTGACCTTACTATATCTGCTTAACTCAGGCAGAAACTTTTTGCATTGTATTCACTCAATAAATGTTTGATTATGATGAAAGCCAAATCGTTTTGAGTATTTTAACAATAGCAAAATACTGGTAGTACACATTGTATTGTTTTTACTGTTGATACTCTTAAACTATTATCCCACAAAATCAACAACACCAACTAAGAAAACAATATTTTTCTTTTTCTTGTAGACCTACAATGACTGCTTGGAATCTTTTGAAACCAAGGTAAGTTTTGGAACCATTAAAATCAATTTTATGTATTTTTAAGTTGCATCAATCTTTTAAAAAATGTTTTTATTGATTTTAAAGAAAGAGGAAAGGAAGAAGGAGGGAGGGAGGGAGGGAAATAATGGAACATAGATCAGCTGCCTCCTGCACACTCCCTACTGGGACTCTAGCCCACAACCTGGGTATGTGCCCTGACCAGGAATCTGACTTCTAGGTGCATGCCATAATGTTCAACCAACTGAGCCACACAGGGCTATTTACATGTCTGTAAACTTGGAAGTAAAATATTTAAGGCTCTTCCTATGAAGTTGTCCACAACTAAATTTCATCCTCAGCTCCAATGTTATCACTACAATCACTGTTCCCTACGTTTCATTTGTATCAAGCGTTAGGTGGTGACACATCGGTATCCCACACTCTAAATCTGATGGACAGACGTGTTTTGCTTGACCTAGTTGGTGTTTGAAAATTAGGATATTTTACTTAAAAAGCTAAAAATTTGGCAACACTATAAAAACATGAATAGGTCTAGAAATAGTGAGCTCATATTCCTGCCTGGTAATAATGTTGGAACTGCGTAGATAAGGAAGGAATTCAGTTTGAACAGTTCCTATCCCTTCCTATCATCTTATCACTCGGTTGTTTTGTTCATTGACCATATGTACTTGGCCATTACAGACATTTACATTTCTCCAACATGCTTTTTTCCTCCTTCCTTGTCATTACTTATAGTATTCCATTGGCCCTCCTTCCTGAGTTTCTCTTTTTTCTCTCCTCTTTCAGATACTTTCTCAACATTCTTCAAAGGTTACCTCCTTTTGTTTGGTATCTTTTTCTGATACTTATATCATTTGCACAGATTTATTATACCTTCAGCTGTCTTCATTCATTCAACAAACATCCAGGGAGCATTGCCGTATATCAAGCATGCTGCCACGCAAGGGACATTAATGGAAGGTGATTTGCATTTACCCACATGTATCTGAGATGTGTTCCAAGTGTCCTTTGATCACACTGCTGTTAAAGCACTCTTATTGGGGTGATAGAAGTGAGCACTAGCTGATGTTACGAGAGATCTAATTGAAAAGTTTGTGCCCTTTTCTACAAGGCCTAGGTGGTGTTAGGCATGGCCATTTGACTTGCTTTGAAGAATGACATGGGAGAGGTACGGATGGGCATTTTCCCTTACACAATGCGGAGGATGACATGTGAGAGGTGCAGATGGGTATCTTCCCTCACACGATGGGGAGGAACTATGCCCAGACGACTATCGTGTTTAGGCAGTTCTAGATCCTGAGGACCTAGTACCCCTTAGTAGCCTCCCACCCTTAAGTCCCTCAAATATATATCTAGTTGATCTAGTGGATTTTCTGATAAATAAAAAAAATCAATAAGATAAAATGAAAATTCTAACTGATTTGGTTTCCTCAGGAATTAACTTTATGGGGAAAATACATCGAGTTAAATAGAAGAAAGGGGGCAATAGTATTACCTTGCTGGCATGATTGTTTATTAATAACACATATGGACATTAAATGAGCTAGACTGAAGTCTTTTCTTCATAGCACATCCCATCAAGAACTGTATTATCCTGCACTGGGCTAACGCCTTCCTACAGCATGCCCCAATATTTACTTTCACATTATGAACATGTGAACTCTTCTGACATTTTCTACAAACCTCAGAGTATCCATTTCAACCCAACTGTTCACTTTTGCCTTTTAATTTCTTCACGCTGTAATTTAACACTGGAGTTGCTTCTCTGATGTATTAGGTATGAATAAATTACATTCTACAAATGTTTCAAATGTTCCATAGGCTCTAACCAACCATCATTTATCTCCGAGCACCCTTTAAAAGAACAAAAGGATCTTCATTTTTTTTTATTTGTACAAGTTAAATCTTAAAAAAAAAAAAGTACAGTTATGTAAGTGTAAGATTAAAGACTTCTGTCATCGCAAATTTCTTCTCCTCATGCTGGGGATTATAAACTCCCATGCTGCTATCAAGTTGCTATGTATACCAGGGTCTTACAAGGAACTGGAAGACTGAAGGCTCCTCCCTCCCCCCCCCCACACACACCTTCAATTTAAATATCTTTGCATCAGGGACATCCATTAGAAAAATACAGCTTCATTGGAGTTAGAAGGAAAATATACCCTTTGTTGGCCGTTCCATATTGCATTTCCACGTCACATATAATTGTTTATAAGGTTCTCAGCCTCCCACAACCCAAATAAAAAAAGGTTTTATATACGATAGCTGTAAATTTCAAAAGACAACGTCAAAACATTCAGTAGAAAGGAACTTTCTTATCGCTCCCGGCAGACTCTGGGCTCCAGCAAGGCATGGGGAGCACAGGGCTTAATTATAACAGTTTCCTATTACAGCAACCTATGTGGTTGCCACGTGCTGCAGTGAACAGAAGTGAAACATGTGGGTCTTGTTTCTCTTTCTGTCTATTTTCCCCAAGATGCTGGGGAGTTTCACTGGGGGGAACAGAGTCATTGCTTTGGGGCACCCCTTAGTGATCACGGAATTTACATGAAAATGAACTATAATGAGATTGAACTAGTCTAGCGCTCCTGTGTTTGCCTGTATTTAGTAGGTTATTCAGTGTATCTCAAGTCTTCCCCTTCATTAAGACTTATGTATTGTGTATTGGGCTTGGGGGGGAGGGGGCGGTGTGGGTATTCTGAGCCTAAGCTGCAATGGGATGTGAAAAGAGGGAGAGTGGAGGAGCCTCTTCCCTTTGTGCTGAGTTAATGAAAGAGGGAGAGGTGTGAAGAGAGTTAGTGGAATGTAGAATGAGGGCCTAGGCATGTGGCCATGGGAATAGCCCTGCTACTTGGATGTATCCCTGTATCTACAATGCAATAAAAGAAAAGAAAAGGAAAGAAATGATAAGCTGGTGAGACTCAGTGGTTGAGCATCAGCCTATAAACCAGGATGTCACAGTGCAATTCCCAGTCAGGGCACATACCCCGATTGCAGGCTGGATCCCCAGTGAGGGTGTGCAGGAGGCAGCTGATGAATGATTCTCTCTCATCATTGATGTTTCTCTCTCCCCCTCTCCCTTCCTTTCAGAAATCAATAAATATATTAAAAAAAAAGAAAGGAGTTATCTTCCCACAATGGTACTTAGGACTCAGGTCAAGTTTACCTAGGTCTACATCTAGCCTGATATAATCCTATATAATAAAAGGCTAATATGCAAATCAATCAAATGGCTGAATGAAAGGTCACTATGATGTGCACTGACCACCAGGGGGCAGATGCTCAATGCAGGAGCTGCCCCTGGTGGTCAGTGTGTTCCCACAGGGGGAGTGCTGCTCAGCCAGAAGCCAGACTCATGGCCGGCAAGCACAGCGACAGTGGTGAGAGCCTTTCCCACCTCCCCGAGGGCTCCTGGTCTGCGAGAAGGTGCAGGCTAGGCTGAGGGACCTCCCCCCCCCCCCCCCCCGAGTGCACAAATTCCGTGCACCGGGCCTCTAGTGTCTCATAATGTAAAATCTTAGTCAAGTCACTTCCCCTGTCTGGGCCTTCATTTAATCATTGTTTAAAAATGGATAGGAGGGATGATGCTTTTTGTCTCTGAGGTTCCTTCCAGAAGTGTCCCAGCTACTAACATAAGTGTCTAGAAGAAGCTGGGCCCCTGGTAACCAGAGGGAGGTGGCTGAACCAGGATGGTAGACTGGCCCATGTCCGTGAGAAAATGACCATGAGAAAATGTTGGATGCAAAAGATGTCACTTGCCCTGTCCAATTTGGCTCAGTGGATTGAGCATCGGTCTGCGGACTAAGGGGTCCCAGGTTTGATTCCGGTCAAGGGCATGTACCTTGGTTGCAGGCACATCCCCAGTAGGAGGTGTGCAGGAGGCAGCTGATCGATGTTTCTCTCTCATCGATGTTTCTACTTCTCTATCCTTTCCCCTTCCTCTCTGTAAAAAATCAATAAAATATATATTTTTAAAAATGGATGTCAGTGGAACAGGACTCACTGTGGCAAGTAGTTTTATTTCCTATAGTCTGTAAAGATGTGCCTGGTCCAGAAACCAAAAATTAGAAGACTGACACCTAAACGTAGGGAGGATCTAGATGACCCATGACTTAAGCGGATCCAGAGGCAAGGGGGGGGGGGGTACTTCTTAAAGGCACCAATGCCCACACTTGAAGCACTGTTGTTGCTCTAACCTCATCAAGATGACTGACATTGACTATGTGCCCCTCATCCCCCCAGCTGTGCCTTTTTTGGGCTCTGCTAAAAGTGAGCTGATGAGTGTAGTACCCAAGGTCAGCATCTCCACTGTCTGGGTCTAAACGTGTTAGTGAGAGCCTTGGCTGGTGTGGCTCAGCTGGTTGAGCGTCATCCCATGCATGGAGAGGTCACCATTCAATTCCAGGTTAGGGCACATGCCCAGGTTGCAGGCTCCATCCCCAGTAGGAGATGTGTAGGAGGCAACCAATCAATGTTTCTCTCTCATCTTGTTTTTACCTCTCTCTCCCTCTCCCTTCCCCTCTCTCTAAAATCAATAAAAGCATATATACTAATATATATATATAATATATATATATAATATATATATATATATATGTAGTTTTTAAGTGGTAGTGAGAACATCAAGTCAACCAGTGAGAGAAGCTTCCCTCAGATCTTCTGATATGCAAGTCCAGCATCCATCCCCATACTAATCTAAAATACAATTTTAAATGAAATGAAAAAAGATGATGAAAAAAGGGGAGGGAAGAAAAGGATCTGGAGTATTAAAGGGAAAAGCTCTGACCCTGACTTTAGAAGACATGAATCACATGCCAGCGTCAGTTGTTTTTCCCACGTCTGTCTTTCCCCCGCTTCCTTTGGTTTCCCTTCCTTGCACTCTCATTATTTTATCTGTTATGTGTGGTAGGTACCATCATAGGCAAAGTGAGGGCAGGTGGTACACACAGGTGACATATTTCTGCCTCCGGAGGTCTTACTTTTAGTGGTGGACACAGGAAATAAAGAAGCCATTAGAAATGATCACATAATAGCTAAGGTGATAGTATGGAGTCTTAGAAAACCAACTATCTGAAGAGAACTATGGAGTCTTAAAAATCCATGTTAACAAGACTACCAATCTATGCAAGGGGGTCAGGGAGGCTTTGCTGAAGGGAGCCCCACTGGATGAGTAGGAGTCAGTATCAGGTTTCCACGCTCATGGAATCAGAGACAAAATTTAAACCAGTTGCCTTTCCGTTTTCTTCTCTCATTCACCTGTTTGTGTTTATCTGTGTAGCTAGCATATACAGATATTATTATTCCTGAAACATTTTAAATTCCTTGTTTTCTTCTCTCACAGACAATGGTTGAGGCTTTGAGCTCTACAATACTTAGATGCTCCATCCTTCCTTAAATGGATGGCAAAAAGGAAGCTAATGATAATTCTTATTCTATGTGACTGGAAATGTTCATTTCTGCAAAGCATTGAAAGATCCACAATTTTTAATTTTAGACTGTCTGATGCGAGGCACATGAATGTTTTGGGCATTCTACATACATGATCACCTTTCATGTTTGTACAGCTAGGTATGATACTACTGTTTTCCCATTTTACAGATTATAAAACTACATTACAGAGATATGAAGTAGTTTGTCCACAAACTAGCGATTTATTGAACCTGGAATTTGCAACCAGAACACTCTGAGGCTGACATCTGCATAGTTAATTTCATTCATTACATGCCTCTTTAGTTTAATCAGCTTTTGCTTTCCTGAAGCCCAGGGAAAGGAAATTGAGTTGCCTAATATAGCAGAAAATATAGCAAAACTTTGTGAGAGTGGTGTCCTCATATCACCAGTATCCAGTATGGAGAAAAAATGTATAAAATTTTAAATGAAAATTCCATTTCTCTTCTCCCGCCCTCTCCCACCTCTTCATCCCTTCTGCTCTTTCTATCTCATCCAGGTAAATAAATATAGAGATAATAGATAGGTATTTAGTTTAGATATATTTATCATTTGAATATATCTGTACATAGTTTTAATGGTGTCTTATATGAATTTACAGTTTTTATTTAATTACAGCCCAATTGATTTTTTTACCTTTATAGTTAGAAATTTGGCTCCAATGCTTTCTAGCTGTGTGACTTTTGGTAAAGGACATTACCATCTCTACTCAGCATCTTTCCTTCTGAAAATAGAGTTGATTTTGTCATATGTCTATTATGTTGGCTGGTGGTATAGAATGTATATCAATGGTGGCCTTAGTGGTCAGCAGAAGTAGATATGAATAAAGGAGAAATTAAGTCATTAACACCAAGGCCCATCAATGGGGCCTTTGAAAGAAAAAAAAAAAAAAAGACATTCAAGGGCCATCTGGGGTACCTGTGTGGATGGAGGGAGCTGAGGAAGAGAAGGTGCAACATCTTTCTTTTTTATTTTAATCAGATGCTCTGTACTTTTTCTCAAAGCTTTCTAATTGTATAAGCTCTAACAATGTGAGACTCTCCGATTATGAACAGATGTCCTTCAAGTTAAGTAGGCTAAAGATGATTGATCATCTGTAAAATCTGTTCGCCATCTCCAATACCATTTATCTAAAGTCTTCCAAAATGTATCTCTTCCCATCTTTGTGACTCAGGTCTACTCTCCCATAATAGAACCTGAGTGCCTCAAAGACACACTCAATGTAATCATTCATCCCCCATTGCCCTTAGCACCAGGGCTATGCTTCTATATGGATGCATTAATTGATAAAAACAGGCTAAATGAATATAGAGCCATTTCTTCTTGCCAATTTTACTTCCTCAACTCTGTCTTTGGCTTAGAGTCACCACCACCAACTCTTTTCTCCAGCTAATCATGACTTTGTTCACGGATTATGTATCCAGTTTCCCGGCATTTGGCTGATCACAATGTGAGATTCATATCAACCTTCCTTTTGGTTTAGACTTTGCTACCAATCTAACTTCAAGGCCTCAGACAAGCTACTGCCCTCTCTGGGCCACAGTTTTTTCCATGAGCAAAATAAGGCAGCAGGGTCACTGGTTTTGAAGACCCTTAATGATCTAAATTCCATTTCTACCCTCATTCCAGAAGTAAGTAAACTCTGAAACAAATTGTCAGATGGAGAGTTTTCTTGTGAACAGGTCATGCTGATGGACTGTTAGGAGTTGTCTGCACTTTGCCTGGCTCTGGTGACCACAGTTATAGCCCCACAGATGACAACGCAGCATCAGATGGGTGCTCTTAGGTGCCAAGTTCCCTCTTCTCTTTCCTTCTAAAACATGAAACCCTACTTTCAGGTACATTTTAGGGCGTGAAATGCAAATGCTATGTAGACACCACTTTTTTATGGAAAACAGAAGTTTGGAAGTGTTTTCCAGACTATACTCATTCTATTCTTAACTTCATCTGACATTAACTTCAACACAGAAAACAATGATGTAGCTAGGAGAAAAATAATCTCTGATCCTCGGGAGTTCTGTGGTAGTTTAAATGTCTTAAATAACGTGTTTAACGTGTTTAACATTCCTTTGCTGTATCGGTCTTTATGGTCTTTATGTTAATGGAGATAATGACACTTTGCTTTGTTTCCAAGAACACACCTAGTTCATGTGGGAGCACTAGCTGGGAAGGTCCTGACTTGGTCATAAATCACTGAAGGTACTAGGACAAACCACTTAACTTTTCCAAACCTCCTTAAGATGATGACTCCCACCTAACTAATGGGATTCTTGCAAGAATTTCAGGACTGTAGCTTAGTTTCTGGCACTTAGTAGGTGTTCAACAAATGGGATGGTAGTAATGATTTCAGTTAATGCCCAGCTTAACAGTCTATATTTTTGTTTTGTTAAGTCCTAGATGCAGAGCAAGATGGCGCTTGCTACAGAACACATGTTGGAGGATATGTGCTGTGGCCCAGTCCTTCCTTATTCTGAGGTCCAGGAGAAGATGGGCAATACACATATCCAGCTGGGCCCTCACTGCTCTGTGACCTGAAGATAATTTCCTATTTTCTTGACCTTTCTTTTTCTTGCCTATAATGTAAGGAGTTTAATTAGGTGATAGTCAATGTTTCTTCGAACTTTACAAGGTTAGGGGTGAGAGATAGAGCTTTTCATTTGTTCTTGGGAGCAGTAGTCAGTCAGAAAGGATTTGATGGTTTCCAACAAATTCAAACAAATCGTCCCTGTGCCCGGGAGGCAAAATTCAGGTGCTTAGTTAAATCCATTGTACAGTGGGGAACCTTGTTTCAAGGATGCCTGCAGCAATGCCCTATTTGTAATTTTAGTAGCTCATGTATTTCTTGGCAAGTGTATTCGCCAACCCTCAGAAATATTTATGCCATTATTTGTTCTACTCAAAGACCAAAATACTTAGCCTCTCTGAATTACATGTGTATGTGTGTGTGTGTTTTTTTGCACCAAGTCTTGATAAACAACAGGGTATGCTAATAATGATCATTATGAGGATGTTTTTATGATAAAAGTACATCTATGCCAAATTCTCTAGGCACCTAAGAATGCCAAACTGAATATATTGCCTAATAAAAGGGCAGCCCAGCTCTATAAATCTCAAGCATAGTGAAGAAAAATACTCCATAACTACCACCAACTGCATAATAAATAAAGCAACTATTCACCCATGTAAAACAAAGGAAATAAAGAGCTTTAGAAATCACCAGAACTTTGTATCCAAGGATTTCAGAGCAGAAGCTAAAAACCTAGAAAGCTATGACATGCTGAAATGGTCTAGTAGGCACTCACAACAAGTTAGACCAAACCTTTTCTTAGGTCAAGTTTATTGCAGCTGACTTAGACTAGAATATGTGTGCTGGAGTAACATACACACTCCCAAAGTTTCTGTGGCTTCACCTGTCAGATTTAACTTCATTCTTATGCTCAGTGCAACGCAGGTCGGAGGTTTGTAATGCTCACCCACATTAATTTGGAGATCCACGCTGTATCTTGGCTACTTTTCTCTTAGCAATTTTGACACCTTGGTGCTTTTCATTTTCATCAAACAAAGAGATAAGGGAGCATAAAAGACTCACATCTTTTCCCGACTACCTTGAACTAATAATAACACACGCCGATTCTGCTCATAGCCTACTGCCCAGAACTAGCCACACAGCCCTAACTTTACTGGAGAGAGACTGAAATAAGGGAAGTTGCACAGCGAGCACCACTGTTTCACCGTTTTGCTACAGCGGATCTCTTTAAGGCTGGATCATGAGTGTCTCGCTTTGCCTCAAAACCTTGTAAAGCTTGAACACAAAACTGTATTTCAAGTGGTAGGATTGTGTCAAAGATCAAGTGGAATAATGGCCACGAAATAATGGGCCTTTCTCAAAGCAGAATCCAAAGGTAAGTTTATATATATCATGAAAAATGTGCATCCTAGTGCTATGGTATCTTTGTTCACACTCTGACAGCAACACTTATTTAAGCTACTTTTTATCAAGCTGTATACTATTTTTAAAGTTTCATATGTCCCATTATTTAAATGGAATCACATATATTTGCTCTGTAAGTATGATGCGTGAGTTATGAGGTTTTCTTTTAGAAGAAGAAAAAGAAGTATGGTCAAAATCATTGTCTTTTGTAAGTGTAACATATTGATAGATAGAGTTGAAGGTTTTAGGTCCCTATAGAACCTCTTGAAGTCAGATAGGATGTGTTCAGCACCAAATAACAGACGAGCCAACTTAATACAGATTTAAACAATGAGGAAACCCCTTATCTTTCCTAATGGCAAGTCCAGAGGAAGGTTAACATGGCAGACTTTGCTAATTGGAGTCTGTGTCATGTCTCCACATTGATGTCATGTCCTTCATGCTAACTTCATCCTTAGTCCATTAACAAGGGATCCGTAGCTGTTCCAGGTGACATACCCAGATAAAACAGTAAGAGCAAGAAGGGTCATTATTATTCGTTGGTTATCTTTCTTTAGCCTGAAGAAAGATTCACATAAATTATATCCTTCTGTCACTTTCTTGTAAAAATTCCCTCAAAGCTTATTGCCAGAATTGGGTCACATGACTATTCCTAAATGAATTCTTAGCAAAGGGAATGGGGTTTCTGTAATTGGCTTTGCCTCATCACGTCACATGGAATTTAGGATGGTAAGAAATCAACCAGAATAACACCAAGACTTAACATGGTTTTCAATTCCTGGAGCAGCACCTCCTTCTTAAGGGAAGGATTCCTTATTCTGATAGCATATGAACTGGGGTTCTCTTGGAATCTAAAGAAGAATCTCAGCTCTGCTATTGCTGTCAGGGGAATCAGATTTGTCACCAGGGTGAGAATCTCAGGTAGACCAAGACTGGGCTAGCCACCTGGGCTTGTGAAAAAACTAGCACATTTAAGATTTAGATTAAAATCTTGACTCAGCTACTAGTGCCATGAAAGTTGTGAGATTCTTACAACTCTTTTGTCTCATTTTGTCTCTTTGAAACAGGATATTAAAAGCTAACTTATGAGTCTTTGAGATGATTAAATTAAATAATGCAGAATTTTGGCACATAGTAGGCACTCAATAAGAGTTATTACTGGTAATAGTATTAGCATTAGTATCAGTATGATGAAGAATTAGAAGAGGCACAGCCATTCTCAGTATCTTATCCTCTATCTTTTGTCTCCTGCTCATGTTGGGTGTGTATTAACCTATTTCCTTTCCAACAAACCCTATGTCAACATTGATAGTTCTCATATTTTTATGCAAATGTGGATTTAAAATATGTTTATCCTCAATTTTCAAAAACAGGCATTGTTAGGTAAATTGGGGTAAGGCTGTATGATGGAAAGTTAATCAGCCACTAAAAATTATGTTGGTGTAGCATTTTAATAATATGGAGAATGACTTACATTACAATATTTAAAATGCAATATATATATATATGTAATATGATCTCAACTATGCAAAGGAAAATATTCAGAGGGAAAAACTTGAAGGAAAAAGCACCAAATTTAAGAAACTTTGGCTCTCATTGGACATATTCTGCATGATTTTTTTGCTCTTTAATTTTATATTACCCAAGCTTTCTTTTTTTGAGCCTATTTATGTATTTAAATAAAACCATATTGAATATAGAGTTACCATAGATGCATAGATAGATTTAGAAATGTAGATATCATTTATTGAGCTCTTACCACACATACCTGGTCTTGTGTTAAACTCATTATATAGGCATTGCCTCATAAATTCTCTGCCAGAATCTCAGGGAGTAAGTATAATTATTTCCATCATTAATTCCATATTATGAAATTGGATCTTAGAGGATAAATTACCAATATTACCCACTCTTCTGAGGGATCTGGGATTGGAAACCATAGTGGTTAATCCCCAACACCCACGATTTGGACTGTTCCAAATACGTCCCCTTTATAAAGCAGAGATTCAAAGATGAATTACTTATTGGGAATATGTAGAGGTAAGTTAAGTACAAAGTCAGGTGATTTTAAAGGTTCCATTCAATGAAGAGAGTTTTTGATTACATTGAAGAGAAAAATGGGAGGCATGGTTTGGATATGTGAGTGTCCAGCAGAAACAAATGTGCAAGTAGGTAAGGAATTCCTGGTTTTTGTAGCAATAGAATGGGGGAGAGTGTAAGAATGTCATGAGAATCAGAAAGTGGCATTTTCATCTTTCTGATTATATTCAATATAGCCATGATAATCATTGGCTACTTCTTTCAGAGACTGTTGTATACTTAACTTCTCAGTCCATAGTTTCCTATTCATATAACCATGGGGCATCATTATACTTGCATTTCAGCTTATGACACCAGGTATGGTAACTAAGGGTGCAAGCTACTTTTTCTTGGAATGTAAGACATGTGATTTAAAAGTCAAACCATTACAAGTATAAATTAAGCTGAAATAGCAAACATGAGATATAGAACTCATAAATTTGTGCTGGGGCATTTTTAGTATGTTGATGACTCAATGAAGGATCTGTAATATGCTATGTAGAGGGAAGATGCCGGAGTTAAATTATATAGTCAGAATTAAACCTGACCTGCATTTCTATGGTGTTTTTTTTAATGTGCACCAATATGATGACCTGGCTGTACAAAGTCTTCCTGTGAATTCAGTTAGGCCTTAACTATATATGTTGGAAAGAGCAGACTCCCACAAAAATACCCTGTGCCATTTCTGCTAATACCAGTGGATTTTTGTCAGTGTCATGTTGAAGTACAAATGTAAGGACATTGTTTGTTTATAATAGATACTAGAGGCCCAATGCACAAAATTCGTGCAAGGGGCTCAGCCCATGCAGCCCTGGCTTTGTCAGGAAGGTCGTTCAACTGTCCGGTCTGATTAGCACATTATGCTTTTATTATTAGAGATATTTAGGTGATATAAAGTAGACAGAACTCAGGGACTGTAATGTATTCTCTGAAACACATTATTTCTAAATGTCAATCTCAAACCACAGATGCTGCCTGAACTGAAATGTTACCTGGAAGTGAAGTTGGATATGACATTGACACACTGAAGTATACCAGTATCTGATATGATGACAGCCGAACTTTGAAGACATTTAGAACTTGGTCACTAGGGAAGTCCTTGCTATGCATACAATTGATATTATACAGAATATTTATGGTTTCTACCTGCTCTGCACTCAACTCTCTTTCTACTGGTAAAGATACTCAGATTCTGGAGACATTTCCTTCAGTCTTCTGGGTATGCTGAAGCCAACTGATTTTAGTGCCAGGAGTTGAGTATATAACCAGGTTTTGTCTCCTGGAGCCTCACATTTCTCAAAGCTTGATTCAGGGATAGTGAGAAGGGCCATACAGGGCCAATCTAGTTGACATTACAAAAAAAATTTTTTTTTAATTTTAAGGGACGATACAATCCCTTATGTAACTTAGAGATCAGAGGATATTTATATCTAGCTGCTGTGGGACAGGGAAGTAATCAATATGTAAAAGTAACTTCTTATAGGACAAAAAGAACATAGAAGCTAACAGATAGTAAAATGATGAGAAAAGTCTTATTTCAAATACGTGGAGTGAGCCCCTAGATCCAGCCCATCCTGAAATCAAAACTATATCTGGACTTCTTAATTACATGAGTCAATAGCGACTTTTTTGCTTATTCCAGTTTATGTTATGTTCCTTTCATACAAATGTAAAAATTTGCATTAGTATCAAGGTGTCATATATATCTCTATACATATACACACATATATACATACTAGTGGCCCAGTGCAGGACATTTGTACACATTAAAAGGGAATTAATTAGAGGAAAACTTTTAATATTGCTATTTGCCCTTTCTCTATAATAGAAGTGTCAGAGATGAAAGAAAATTAGTAAAAGGTATATGAAAATCTCCCTCCTGTCAGTGTCTGGGGCACACTGAGGGACCCAGTGTCAAGTCCCTGCCCATCTGTGCTTGCCTCAAATTGTGCAAGACCCAGATCCAGCCAACCCCACCCCTGTCAAGCCCCGCAGGGCAGGGGGGTGCAGCATCAGGTCCCCTGGCCCGGCGCCAGGTGGGGAGAGCAGCCTCAGGTACCCCGTCAAGCGCTGTGGGGCAGGGGGGCATGACCTCAGGGCCCCTGGCCCTGGCACTGGGGTGGGGGATGTGGCCTCAGGCCCTGGCCCTGCCTCAGGTTCCCTGGCCCCAGCTCCAGGGCAGGGGTGGGGATGTGGCCTCAGGCCCCCTGGCCCTGCCTCAGGTTCCCCGGCCCTGGCTCCAGGGCAGGGGATGCAGCCTCAGATCCCCTGGCCCCGGCACTGGGGTGGGAGGCACAGCCTCAGGTCCCCATCAAGCTCCATGGGGCAGGGGGAATGGCCTCAAGTCCTCCGGCCCTGGCGCTGGAGTAGGGGATACAGCCTCAGGTCCCCTGGCCCCAGTGCTGGGGTGGGGTCCATGGCCTCAGGTCCCCCAGCCCTGCCTCAGATCCCCTGGTCCCAGTGCCAGGGCAGGGGATGCAGGCTCAGGTCCCCCAGCCCCAACACCGTGGCAGGAGGCGCAGCCTCAGCATGAGGGCGTGAGGGCGTGATGACCATTTGCATATTAGCTCTTTATTATATAGGATAAATATATATATATATATATATATATATATATATAACTATGTTTTATATAATATCTTATATATTATTATATTATACCTAGAGGCCTGGTGCACAAAATTTGTGCATGGGGGGTGTATCCTTCAGCCTAGCCTGCACCCTCTCCAATCTGGGACCCTTCGAGGGATGTCTGACTGCCCTCTTACAATCCAGGATTGCTGGCTCCCAACTGCTTGCCTGCCTGCCTTCCTGATTGCCCCTAACTGCTTCTGCCTGCCAGCCTGATCACCCCCTAACCACTCCCCTGACAGCCTGATTGATGCCTAACTGCTCCCCTGCCAGCCTGACTGCCCCTAACTGCCTTCCCCTGCAGGCCTGGTCACCCCTAACTGCCCTTCCCTGCAGGCCTGGGTTCCCCCCAACTGCCCTTCCCTGCAGACCTGGATTCCCCCCAACTGCACTTCCCTGCAGGCCCGGTCGCCTCCAACTTCCCTCCTCTCCCAGCCTGGTCACCCTAACTGCCCTCTCCTGCAGGCTTGATTGCCCCCAACTGCCCTCCCCTGCTGGCCATCTTGTGGTGGCTATCTTGTGTCCACATGGGGGCAGCCATCTTGTGTGTTGGAGTGATGGTCAATTTGCATATTACTCTTTTATTAGATAGGATCTCAGACAACTTAACACCAGAAAAACAACCCAATTATAAAGTAGTCAGAAGACCTAAATAGATAGTTCTCCAAGGAAGACATAGAGATGACCAATAGTTGCTTAGCATCACTAATCATCAGAGAAATGCACATCAAAACCACAATGAGATCACCTCATACCTGTCAGAATTGCTTTCATCAATAAATCAACAAACAGCAAGTGCTGGTGAGGTTGTGGAGAAAATGGACTTTCATGCACTGTTGTCGGGGAATGCAGATTAGTGCAACCACTATGGAAAACAGTGTGGAGGTTCCTCTAAAACATTAAAAATGAAACTGCCTTATGAGCCAGAGATTCCACCTTTGGGAATATATATGAAGAAACCCTAAACACTAATTTGGAAGAATACATACCCCCCTATGTTCATTGCAGAATTACTTACCGTAGCCAAAACATGGAAGCAACCTAAGTACTCCTCAATAGATGAGTGGATTAAAAAACAGCAACTGTGGTACATGTACATAGTGAAATACTACTCGGCTATTAAAAAAAAGAATGAAATCTTGCCTTTTATGACAGCAAAGATAGATTTAGAGGTTATTATGATAAGTGAAATAAGTCATACAGAGAAAAACAAATACCATATGAGTTCACTTAAATCTAAAGAGCAAAGCAAACAAACAAACAAAATAGATACAGACTCATAGATACAGAGAACATACTGACAGTATCAGGGGGATGGGCAGTTGGGAGGCTGGGTGAAAAAGTGAAGAGATTAAGAAGTACAAATTGATAGTTACAGAGTAGTCACAGAGATGTAGGTTACAGAATAGGGGATATAGTCAACTATCGGCCCGGTGCATGAAGCTTCGTGCATGGGGGGGTGGGTCCCTCAGCCCGACCTGCACCCTCTCTAATCTGGGAGCACTCAGGGGAGCCCTCTCCAATCCAGGAGTTTCTGTCTGTCTTTGCAATCATATGAGCAAATTTTCTGAGACCCCAACCCAGTTTGATTTGTTGCTCACAGAATAACAGAGGCATTATTTTCTTTGCTTCATTGGTGGAGATTTCCTGGAAGTTTTAGGATATCTTCCCTTTAATTTTTCCTAGACACTCTGATTTTACTTATGTCTCTCACCTTTGCTTTCCCTCCATCCCCCACCACAACAGTAACTTGCTCCAGGCTCACTTTGCTCTAGTGTCTAGGAGATCTATCTGCCACCAGAACTATGATTCCCAGCATTCCTGGTGCTCCCACGCTCTGGGCTTCTGCTTCCAGTCCTGGGGCTTCCACCAGAACTACTACTCCCAGAATTCCTGGTTTTCCCTTCCTGCTCTGTCTCCGTCCCAGAGCCTCCTGCTATGTCAAGTCCTCCAAGCCACCAGCTCTCTGTTTGGCGGCTTGGGGAGCCAAGTTCCTCAAGCCGCTCCACTTCCCGCCGGCTCTCCCACTCTGCTCTCCACCTGGTGCCTGTGTATGCAAATTGACCTTCCAGCATTGTTGGGTTAATTTGCATACCCACTCCTGATTGGCTGGTGAGCATAGTGGAAGTATGGTCAATTTACATGTTTCTTGTTTATTATATAGGATAATATCATAATAATTATGCATGGGTCAGGTGAGTGCTTCAAGCACTGGGGGGGAGGAACCCTCTATAAAATACATGCTTTTCTAGATACTGTGCTATACATCTGAAACTAACACAGAATGGTTTGTAATGTAGTCTGTAATTTGGAAAGAAAATAAAAACATATAATAATGTAGTATATCATATACATATATTATAATATACCCTATTATATTATATCAGATTATAATAGATCATATATATGCATATATATCCCCTACTTAGATGTGGGCTGGTATGAAAGAGGGTTCTATAACATTTCAAAAAATTAGACTGGTAAATGGCAAAATACTATTGTAACTTGTGGACTGAAAACAAACAAAATGTCTTCATAGTGTTTTGTTGTCAAATGGAACCTTTTGATTTGGAACTCATAAAAGGAGCCAAGATCTCTTGTAACAAATTATAGAAGATACCAAGGTTCAGGCCCTTGGAAGTGGGTGGGTATTTAACTTGATGAGTCAAGAATAGCTGATAACTGCCTTCAGCTATCAGTGATTGTGTCATTTATAAAAAAGAAAGTGATCACAGACAAAAACCTGTGTAATGAACCACTGCACTGAGACAGAAAAGACAACAATGTGTTCAAGCTTATCAGAGACTTCTGCTAGAAGCATCAACACATAGTGTGCGCAGATTGATCTGCACCGAGCATGCCCCTGCTAAGCTTGGGTAAACTCCAGATTTGTTCCCTGAGAAAGGAGCACCTCACAGCTTCATCACAGATTGTATGTTGCACACTCATGAAAAGGCTGCAACACCCATTCATCATAATCAAAGCACACTTTGCTTACAGTCATGAACATAGTCAGCATCAAGGAAGGGCATGCTCTTGTTATCATTGATTCTGTCTGTTTCTTTCCTTAAGAAATTGATAAGAGTATGTGGCTTTTCTTCTCCCTGAAGAAGTGAGGTGACTTCCTTAAAGATAATTACTTGCATTTTTTTCAAATGTGCAAAATGAAAATCTGTTTCCTTCTCAGTGACACAATAGATTTAGTTGACCTAAAAGTGAGTGTAGAGCAGATAAACTCAAATACTTAAAAGGACTAAGTACACATTAAGTCAAAACTGGGATGAAGATGATGGCTAGAGGGAAGCTCCATCATTTATTAGGAAACTCTATGTGGCTCTAAGGACTTGGAAAATGTGATTATTTCACTGCCATTTTTTCAAAGGAAAGGGTAGTCATGAAAAAAGAAGAAATGCCCTCGGCACGTGAAGTGACTGCATGTGAAACATTTGATGTCTCTTTCCATGGATGTTTCGCATCAGTGTGTGTGTGGCGGGGGTGGGGGGTGGTAGTGATGGGGGGATAAGTGCTGAACCCTTTGCCAATGTTGATGGGACAGATGCAGCACATGAAGTGTGAGCTTTTCACTGTTGTGTCCCAAGTATTAGTATCTAGAACTGTGCCTCGCACATAGTAGGAGCTCAAAAATATTTTGTGAAAGAAAGGATAAGGGAAGACCCCATTGTTGCACTAGAAGAGAACGATGTTGAAATTTGAGAATGTCTAATATTGCAGAAATATAATCTTTGCAAAGATAGTGCTGCAAACCTGGGTTCCAGTCAGAATTAGCATCACTTGTACCTCCAAGCAAAGACCTGGAACCATTTAAATGTGAGCAATGATGTGCATGTGTCTACTTCATCAAGGTTCCTCATATTCCTCAAAGTAGTCACAGACAAAAGTTCTAACAGAAGAGGGATTCACCTAGCAAAAAGTAAAATAAAGAATAGACAAGATATAGCAAGTTGGACAATGTTTCATGCATTATTAGAATTATCTTGAAAATGAAAGTAAAATATAAAGATAAACCTTTATTGCTTACTCAAGACATATCTAAAAGCTATAATTAACTAATTCCTCAAGCATTTTTAGGAAGAGTTATTAGGACATCCTTGGAGACCCAAAAGTTGGGGTGTGGGGAAGGCTACAGTAAGGTTAGGCACCAATGATGTGAAACAAGTGAGCACTGAGGTCTAAAATTTGCAGAAGCTGTAAGAAAGGAGAGGCAGATCCCTTGCAGGTTGTCATGCAATCCTTTCAGACAACCTCTGACCTTGCAGAGCCAATCTGAAGGAGTTGGGAGACTACACTTAGCTTCTGCTCCATCCCTTGCCCTCTGCTTCTTGCTGTGCCAAGACATCAGTTAACACTGGACTCTCATTCTCAGGATTCCACTGGGGAAGTCATAGGGTTCCACCTCCACAGGGAAGCCAGGCAGAAGCCAGGTAGCTGCCGTGGGCTGGGCCTCTGCACTGGAGCATGAGTGCTCAAGCGAGCTAGAGAGCCCATAGTCAGGATGGTGGAAGCATGCACTAGTAGGGAGAAAACCCAAATGATTCTAGGTATTTGGTAACTTCAACCTCATGGACTGGTCTTAGCCCTAGAGATGAATGACTATAAGCCCAGTACTAGAGCTATATAAAATAGAAGGTGATCTTGTTTTCATCTCCTCAGCCAGGTATAGCTGGGGAGAGAAATCATATATATATCCCTAGTAAGGGAAGGGCCCTGGCCAAGTTCAGCCTCCTTGCTACTGTTGTTATTGGGACTTACCTCAGCCTTTCATTTACATATTGTCTATACCTGCCTTAATTCTATAAAGATCTGAGCAGTTGCAATTGAGACTATATGGCTCCAACACCCTACACCACTTACTATCTGACTCTAAAAAAGTTTGCTAATCTCCACTGTAGAAGAAACTCAAGTGTGCACACTAAGAAAGACCCTGAGAGGTTAAATTTTCTGACTTTGGCTTGCTGATTTTTTAAAAGAGAGTAATCTCTATTTGGAAGCAATGGAGAAGAAAATGATTTAATTTCTAAAAATATTTTGCAGAAACACACCCTTATGAATAAGTACTATAAAGGGAATTATAGCTTGATGGAGAATTTATGGATTACCTCATTAAAATAATCATGAGTGGGAGGCATTAATATTCCAAGTTTAACTGTTCATAATAGCTACTGCAAAGTCATTTTCATGATCACCAACAAAATATTATTACCTTGTTCTTTCTGCAATACATGGAAGAATTTCAGATCTCATCTCTGTAATGTATGAATACAAAGCACATTGATGGGGGAAGCAAGTCAGAGGAAGATGCAATTTTTAAGAAATAAATGATAGATCTTTGTATAATAAAGCATACTCCAATTTTTATAGAACCTTATTCATAGTCTTGGAATACGTTTGAAAGGTTCAGGCATGTTTTTACTGTACCTGAAGTCAAGTAAGCCCTTTAATTGCAAACATTATGTTCATTTCCATATGCTCATAACTTCCAAGATGGTGAGTAGCAGACATTTTGCAAGATTTATTGGAGTGTTATTTCCTGTAGGCATTCGTTTGTTGAGTTTTTATGTTGTGAATGCATTTCTAATTGGGATTATTTACATAGGCATCTGGGCCCAGTTAGGAAGAGAGGGACAGGGAGACTCAGGTTTAGCTGATTTTCCATTTGAGTTAACATTTTCTGCAGTGGAGTCCAGTTCACATTATATCATTTCTGACACTGTGTTGGTGTGACATAGGAAGCTTTAATGGTTCCTTCTGGCTCTTAGTGTCTATAATTCCATATCACAACAAAATTTATCTTTACAAACGCCTGGGTATATGTTAAAGGAAAAAGGAGGAGAATATAAAGAGTCAACAAACCACTAGTTTAGATGGAAGATTTGTTGATTTTGTCAGTTGGGTTAGAATGGGAAGGAAAGAACAAATCTAAATAAGTGAAATTTATTATTTTTATTTATATTTTACATTTATTGTTGACACTATTACAGATGTCCCCATTTATCCTCCCTTTACTCACCTCTACTCAGTATCTGCCACCCTCCCCTCCAGCCATCATCACACTGTTGTTTGTGTTGATGGGAAATGCATATATATTCTTTGGGTAATCCCTTCACCTTCTTTCATCCAGTTTCCCCCATCCCCCTACCCTCTGATTCTTGTCAGCCTGTTCCATGTATCCACACCTCTGTTTGTATTCTGTTGGTCAGTTTACTTTGTTCATTAGATTCCACATATGAGTGAAATCACATGATACTTATTTTTCTCTGACTAATTTCACTTAGCATAATGTTCTCCAGGTCCATCCATGCTGTCACGAAGAGTAAAAATTTCTTCTTTCTCATGGCCAACTAGTATTTCATTGTGTAAATGCACCATAGCTGTTTAATCCACTCATCTACTGATGGACACTTGGGTTGTTTCCAAATCTTGGCTATTGTAAATAACACTGAAATGAACATAGGGGTGCATATATTCTTCCTGATTGGTGTTTTGAGATTCTTCAGATATACAGTAGATCCTCAGGTTACATTGGAGATCTGTTCCTGGTAATGCGATTTTTGCCTACGTCACCTCACATGGAGCACATGCACAGCAGTAACAAAGTGAACCAGTAAAAAAAATAAATAAATAAAACAAAGATAATAATTCCTGACCTTTACTTGTGGTAAATAAATAATAAAAAACATAAAGCACATATATATATACGTCGAAATGGCGGAACTTTGTTTTTTTTTTTTTTGTTTTTTTTTTTTTACAAATAAATGGGAGATGGTGATGTAACCGCTAAACGACATATGTGGAATCCAACATAACCCGAGGACTGTCTGTATTCCAAGAAGTGGGACAGCTGGGTCAAAAGGCAGTTCCATTTTTAATTTTTTGAGAAATCCCCATACTATTTTCCATAGTGGCTGCACCAGTCTTCATTCCCACCAACAGTGCATGAGTGTTTCAAATACTGACTGTGCCCATTCCTGTGGGGACCTTCATAAAATAAAGATTTAAAAAAAATAGTTCATACAGAGATTTTGTCTGGAAACTATTACTACACATTCATAATTTGGGCATTCCTCCTCCAAGTCAGCTACTAAAACAAATTCCTTTGCAAACACCACTGTCAGTCTGGATATCTATCTTGCCTGAAATAGTTGGGCAATTCCAACTAAACAGCTAAATAAAGAATAACAACACAAATCGCGTTTATAAGTCTAAGTCTACAATGGACTGAAGAGTTCTCACTCTGGGGTCTTCATTGGCAAATATCTCACAGAAGAGGAACATCTCTGATAGGAAGGATGGGGGACTGACTGGGAAGAGACAAGTGAAGAAGAGGACAGGGACAGGGCCTGCAGAAACTGGAGTTATCTATCCATTTATCCATTCTGGTGATGTGCATTTAGCAGGAGTTATGGTTAAGACAGAAGTTGTTTAATGGAGGCAGAGAAGTAAGCATATACCAAGTGTCAGCTCAGGAAAGAGGAATTTCCTCTCCTGACTGCAATTTTTAACCCTGAGGCCATCTAGTTTTTCAATGTCCTTGTGCAGTCTACGCTAAAAAGCAATGGAAAGTTACAAATGCAGGACCTGCCCCGCATTCTGCCCTGTTGTGTGAGATATTGTGTGCTTTGTTTATCAATTGTGACATAACAGACAAACCCCAAATGGTGTGGCGTAAAGCAATAACAATCCATTCATTCTTATGATGCTGAGCTTGGCTGATTGGTTCTTCTCCATGTGGTGTTGGCTGAGGCTCCTCAGATGGTTTATTCTGCTGGGAGCTTATAGGCCTGGAACATTCTAGATGTTCCTCCAAGGTCTGGGATCTTGGTTCTGGCTCTTGTCTATTCTACATGTGGCCTCTTGTGGTCTTCCTGGTCTGTTCGTATTCAGTAGCTCAGATCCACACTGTTTTAAATGAAAGCAAAAGTTGACACTGAACACACCTCTTAAAGGGCTAGTCTTCAATCTGGAACAGGGCTATTTCTGCCACATCTATTAGTTATATAATGCCAGTGTAAACACACTCAGTCACTTGATACAATTTTCTGTATTATATATTTGAGCTTTCTTTGGAGATAATCTACTATACTCTGGTTAATGGAAGAATTCAGAAAATACCAAATTGCAATTATATAAAACTATTTTCCATGTCTATGTTTTGTTTAGGGAGTGTGTAAAAGATGTTTTGATGTATAGGAAGAAGACCAAATAGAGACTTGGTTCTGTGGAGTTTGAAGAATGAAAATGGGGAAATTAGAGATGCTCCCTGCAGTCACAGAAGTTTGGAAAATGCTTGAGTGGACTTAGGCAAACAAAAACTCCTTACTTCTCAGAACTGCAGAATTTCTGTAGGACTTCTCAGAGCTTATAATCCCATATAATAAAAGTCTAATATGTAAATAGACCAAACAGCAGAACAACCGTAACAACCGAACAACTGGTCGCTATGAAGTGCGCTGACCACTGGGAGTTGTGCGCTGAACATGGCGGGTGTTGGCCGTGGAGGAATTGTGGAGCACCAGACCAAGGTGGGGTGCCAGTTTCTGTCATCGGGGCAAGTCTCTGGTGGTTACTGAAAATTCTTTGCTCCAGCGCATGCTTTGGTCCCGCCCAACGCTCACACGTGCTGCCAGCACCGGCCCCGCCCGCTTGCACCCACTGCTGGCGCCGGAGCCACTGCTCACACCCACTGCCATTGCTCAGCACCATCAGTGGGTGGGAGCAGCAGCTGCTGGCCCTGATTGCCCCTCAGGGCTTCTCCACCTCCCCTGGCTCCTGAGGGAAGATTGGGGCTAGCAGCCGCCTCTTGCACCCGCTGCTGGTGATGGCCCTGCTCGCACCCACTGCCAGTGCCAGCCCCACTCACACCTGCAGCCGGTGCCAGAGCCGCTGTTGGCACCCGCTGCCAGTGCCCGTCACCAGTCCCAATTGCTCGGCGCCATCAGTGGGTGTGAGCAGTGCTGCTGGCCCTGATCACCAGTGAGGGCTTCTCCACCTCCCCCCTGCTCCTGAGGGACGATTGGGGCAGCAGCAGCCACTTACACCCACTCCTGGCACCGGCCACAATCACTCTGCACCTTCAGCAGGTGTGAGTGGGGCCAGTGTCATCAGTGCGTGGGAGCGGGGCTGCTGGCAGACAGGGAACTGGAGGCCGTGGCAGGAAGAGCCAGGCAGCAGTGCAGAGGATGGGTTGAGACCCACCCGTGTGCCTACCGCAGCCTTGCAGCCCACAGTCCCTTTCAAGGTGCATGAATTCAAGCACTGGGCCTCTAGTATGCTATAATATGCATTATTTTCTTGAAAATAATTAATGTATGATAAAGTATTCCTAAATGCATTTGGTAATAGATCTCTTTTTTCAAAGAACACTTTAAGGGATGCCCAAATTATGAAGTGTTCTATGAAAAGCATTCTGGGAAATGCTGAAAGCAACATGAGAGAGGGCCAGATAAATGCTACCCAGCACATGCTCTCCGAGGCCTTAGAGAAGTAAGGGAAGGAAAGGGAAAGCCCAGGGAGCATAATGGGACATGGAGGAAAATGCCCTGAATTTGGAGTCAAAACACCTTCATTTCTAGCCCTACTGAGTGTCACTGAGCCAGTGACTTCATCTTCCCAATCCTCAGGCTTAGGGAACAGAAATAATAGTGATACATTTCACACAGACGGGTCAAGGTTCCAACTGAGATAGAAAGTGTGGTTTTGTGTAAAGTACAATTTCTAAGTTTTTCATTATGAGAGTACTGTTTTTATTATTTTTCTATTAACCCTATAATCTAAGTTTGCTTACCGAACAATGTTCAAGTAAAGATATAAGGGTAAACCTGGTCCACTGTAAGTATTTATGCACATGTTAGTTTAATTTTAAAAATTGATTTTAGAGAGAGGAAGGGAGAGAGAGACAGAGAGAGGGACATAAACGTGAAAGAGAAACGAAAACTGGTTGCATCCCTCACACTCCTGACATGGGATGGAACCCACAGCCTAGGCATGCGCCCTGACTGGGAATCCATCCTGCCATCTTTTGGATGACACTCCAACCAACTGAGCCACCCAGCCAGGGCAGTTTAATTTTTTAATTAACAACTTTTAAGGCAAATTCCATCTTTGGGCTCTCTGGTGGCAGCATTATCACAAGACATTACGGTGTTAGTTTAGAAGAGGGTAATTAGATCTCCTACTGGCCATTTCTTTTAACCCTTTGTTTTGAAATCTGCTCTTCTCTTCATCTTTATTCCTGACACTGCTTTCTACAAAAGAGCATGACAAGGAGGGGAGAAGATAGCAGTCATCTCAAACCACAATGGTCTGGAGGCACGCTTTAAAAGTGGTGTAAAGAAAACTTTTAAAAACTGTAAGTTACTGGTCCAGCCTGTGTGGCTCAGTGGCTGAGCATCAACCCATGAACTAGGAGACAGTTGCAACTCATGACATGCCCTCTAAGGCCTTGTTCAATTCCCCATTAGGGCATGTGCCTGGGTTAGGGGCTAGATCCTCAGTGTGGGGCGTGCAGGAGGCAGGGGATCAATGATTCTCTCTCATTACTGATATTTCTTTCTCTCTCTCTCTCCCTTCCCCTTCTCTAAAAATCAACGAAACCAACCCCAAACCCCAAAACATGTTAATTATTGGCACTTGTACCCACGCCAGTGATTTTACCTTCCACACTGCTACCAGGAAACATGAGTATTTTCTTTCCTTCCTTCTCTCCCTCCCTTCCTTCCTCTCTAGCACACCTCTGCCAATCTTGAAGGGTATATTCATTCCACTCCGTAAGACCGGTTTCCTTCATGTCCTGAAGTGAGCTGCGTCAAGACTTTGAATAGTTTTGTTAGCATCATCTGCCATAAGAGACTCTGACACTTGCCATTATTGCACAGTCCTTTGCCTTGTGAAATCTCGAAGCGAAAGCCGCATAAAAGCTGAAATCAGGTCCTGAGGTATTTCAAACCCAGCCTTGGCATACAACAGGAGCTTGGTACTTTTTGTGGGATGTGTTGATAGCGCTGCTGCTTACAGGAGAATGTGGGACCTACAGCGATTTGTCCTATAATATAGTAGGAAAACAAATTCCACGGTGTATTTTTTTTTTAGAGACTGAAGAATGTATATTACTGTCTTAAAGTCTCTGACACGCCCTAGAGCCAATAAACATTTCTCTTACTGTAACTCAGAATTGTCGCATGGCTGTCTCCCAATACCCAGGAGAGGGGGAAATGTAGAGGGGACTGGAAAACCTGCTCTAAAGTTTCCCAGAATTCTGCAGCTTATCAATTCAATTATTAGAAATTCAGTCTTTTCCCCAATCTGTCTTAATTTTCGTTAATACTTTCTGTAAATTCTATAACTCCTTACTCCCCCTCTCCCCCCCAAAAAATCCTTGGCCTGCTTGGAACTAGCAATTAGGATATAATTTATAATTGTGTGTGGGGTGGTTTCCAAATTTTTCATTATCAAATTACTGTCTTTATTCTATTAATCTCATGATCTGAGTTTACTTATCAAATAAACTGCATTTATTAATAGCTCATTGGCTTCCTTAAATTGTTAGGTGTTTCACTCAGAGCCTTACCAGCAGGAACTAACTAATGATAGAGACTGCATACAATTTCAACCCAAAATTAAAATAAAATAAAATGTGTGATTGTTTTATTAAACTGTACAATCTAGTTAGAAGTAGTTTGTTTTTTTTTAACATGAAATACAGCTTAGAAACCCAAATTCGAAAATCACCAGGCATCCGGTGCAGTGGTTCTCAGCTTTGCACGTTGGAATCTTCCAGAGAGCCTTGGAGAAGAAGGGTCGATGCCTAAACCTCATCCCGAAGCATTGCATCCTGAATCTCTGAGAGAGTATTTTTTAAAGGCCCTCCAGATTATTCTCAGTTGCAACAGAGAATAACACTCTCAACCCCTGCTAATACAAATTATTTCAATCACACAGATGAGACACATTTTCATAAAGATGGAGTTACCTGCTTTGACAAAGACAGTTAAACACACTGCCCAGTAATGGGTCAGCTCATTCAGGGTCATTTTTCTCTTTGAAAAAAAAATTAGTTTTTTGGTTTCATCTCCTCTCTTGTGTTGTTTTATCATCTTTATTGTAAATTCAACCTTCCTGGAGCAATCGTGGGGTGTAAGTGGATGTTAGAATTTAGAATTTGGACAAGAACCCAGAAACTAACTCTTAGCTACATTAATTACTTAGGGCAACTTATTTAACTTCATCTCTCTCACATTTAGTTTCAACATTTTTATCCCAATCAAAATACCTGTGTCACAGGCTTCTGTGAAGGAATAAACAATAAAATACAAGCCAAAACAGCCAGCACAGTTCTAGGTACATAGTCAATACTCAATAAATGGTAGTTGATTCTAGATTATTAATTTCAATATAGCTCTTCTTATTTTTAGGATAAGTACCAATGATATGCTTCAAAATTAAGCACGGAAGACACAGAGTAGATAACTTTATTTTAATTAGAATACTGAAATTGTAGCAATGTATTTTGATAAATAAGTAACATTCTACTCTACCTTACCAAATATTACCAGATAAATTAATGATTATTTATTAATGTGGTTGCTATTTTTTGATGGAAACATTTTGCATGGTCCAGTCTGAGAAACTAACCTTTGTTCTTATGGCTCCTCATGGTCTGGGATTAGTAGGAGTGACATTAATGATCTTCCTTTTTACATTTAATACAAATTTGAAGAAGGACATGATATTGACTGAATATATGCATAGTCTAAGAAGGTTAAACAAAACAATTCCTTAGTCATATGTTAATACACGTAGATCTGTAATTTTTTATTCAGTTTGTTTTTTAGTTAATTTTTATTTTTCCATTATTTGAGAAATTTACCAGTTTCTGAAGATGAATCTCTTAATCCTTTATACTGTCATTTTATTGCTTAGTAAGTAGAAAAATCCTGCCTCTCCATGATTTATTAGTATGTGCTTCTTATTTAAAATATATCTTTCTTAATTTTACATTATAATTTAACCTATCTGGAATTAATTTTAACATATGTTCTGATACAAGGAACCATTTTGAGTTTTAATACCAGTGGTCAGAAACTATTTGGCATATACAAGTAATTTTGAATTCTTTTCATGTTATTTATGCCATTTTATTAAGCCAGTCAGAGAAAGATAAGTGTCCCATGACCTCACTCATGTGGAATCTAATGAACAAAATAAACTGATGAAGAAAAATAGTTCCAGAGACACAGAAGCATGGAACAGACTATCGAACCTCAGTGAAGGCATGGGAAGGTGGGTGGGTGGGAAGAGACCAACCAATGAACTTGTATGCATATATGCATAACCCATGGACACAGAAAATAGGGTGGTAAAGGCCTGGGGTAGGGGGCCGGGGCAGTCTAGAGGAGATCGATGGGGGAAAAGAGGGACATATATATTACTTTCAACAATAAAGATTTTTTAAAAAATAAAGTAGGTTTATGGAGATAATATATAAAGTCAGCATGGCACACAAGGTTCCTGAAAGTTCAGACATAACTCCCTTCTCTGACATGCAGCCCACCACCTTACATTGGTTATTGGTTCATAGAAGGCATACGCCAGTACAGGGAACATCCACCTGATCCCTGATTCTGCTATGTCCCTTCATTTAGAACCTGACACTCTTATACCCACTGATGCCTCCTCTTCAACTGGTAAATTTATAAAGAAGAGGAAGGGAGGACATACACTGTCTGTCAGAGATTTTCCACATGCCTGACAATATTCATATTATTTGTGTATCGTTTTATTCTCACATTTTTTGAGTGGAATTATCTTGCTATTTTCATACCAGGCATTCTAAAATTTCTAGATGTTGAGAATTTGGCCAAGTCATACAACTGGCCAGGTGTCAAAGGGGATTTTTTTTTATCATGTAACCCGTCTTAAGCCAAAGCCCACTTCCTTATAGTCAATATTATTTTGCTTCTCATTTTAGCAACTTCACACAGTCTGCTTGTCAGCTCGGACTTCTCTAGTCATCCACACTCCAACATACACATATTACTAGGCATCACTTATATAGCATGTACTATACTATGGGTGTTGATACCCACTCACTTAAGATTTTATGAGGTTCTTCATAAAAGGTGTGTTCAGCAATCAGCATGGGGCTGGGCACAGACTATATATGGTAATAATATATATTAGATAAATGGATGGATGGATGGATGGATGGATGCAATTTGATCACACAGTTATTGTCTGCTATTATTTTGCTTTCTATTTCAGTTATATTACACCTTTCAGAATAAAATGCATTATAATGCATATATCATCCAAAATGGTTTAAAATGTGTATTTTTTTACTTTTAATTAAGGTATAGAGTTACAGTTGTGTGATAGCATATCTCTGCAAGAGACAAATTCTGTTCTCTTTAAGTATACACTGAAAAGTTTACATAGGAATTGTTTCTAAGCTATGAAATTACTTACTGCTGCAGTGAAGAGAAAACAAGATCGATTTCCCTCCCAAAATTTATGAGTGGTCTAGACAGAGCCTAGGTACTACATCTCTCAAGGAGACCCTTGCTGTGGCTGTATTTCTTTTGAATTACACTTTACATTTCCTAATCAGCTCTATCCAGACATAAAGGTAAAATTTATGATAAAAACAGAAAAGCCAAAATCTTTGATTTTCATTGTTTTGAATAAAACACTTGATGACAAAATTGTGCAACAGTAGCTTTTCCCCATTAATCGTGTTATTTCTATATTTTTTTGTAAGTTGGAGAAATAAAAGTGGATTTTCTACATGTTATTCTGTCAAGTCTAAGGCAAGGAAAGTTTCCTGCATACCTAGCATCAGAAACACATTTTCAAACATTTCATTATCCATACCCTCCTTTTCCAGCACACTCATTGTAGTATATTTGATATTAGAAAAAAGAAACAAGAATTTATTTTATCATCACCAACGCTCTAATGTTATAAACTTGGTCTAGATTACATCTCTGACAAAGACAGGTTAGATATGTTAGAGAAAACTATTCCCACTTTTCATTATGAAGACGGAAAATTCACGGATAGTAAAAAACACTCTAAGAGTTGACTTAGAATCAATCCATTTTACAATAAAAAAATTATTCAATGGCACGGCCATTTTGTCCTGGATAAAACTTCCATTTGACTCGGCGGACTTAGTGAAGCAATCTTCCCTCTGCATCCTGGGAGCTCACCATCATCCAATCCTTTGAAGGCCTGGGTAGAAGAAAACGTTGGGGGCAGGATGAATTCCCCTTTGCCTGAGTAGCAGCATCCATCTCCTCTTTCTTGCCCCTACTGTTCCTGGCTCTCAGGCTCCCAGACTCGCACTGAATTACACCACTGGCTTTCCTGGGTCTCATCTGTAGAGAGCAGACAGCAGGACTTCTCAGGCTCTATAATTATGTGATCCAGTTGCTTATAATAGATCTGCTTAATCAGTCTCCTATTGTTTCTATTTCAGTGGAAAGCTAAAACACATGATGCATTCTCATGCAGAAGAGCACTGTGTGATGCTAAACTGTCCTGGTTGAAACCATGGCAGGGATTGGAGACCTATCCAATTACCTCTCTCCGAAATCCAACCCTAGAGCTCCTCAACTCGACGGACTATAGTAGAAAAGCATGGATTCAGTCCCATCACTTCCTTCTAAAGAGGTGGAAATGGAGACTGAGAGAAGTTAATGGACCAGCCTGAAATGGGAGACTTATTAAGTCAAGCTTTTGTACGTTAGTTTTCCAATTTGAGAACTTTGAAAATAAAATTAAAGTGTCATTTCCAGTGGGAAGAAACTGGAAACATGGGAGTCACATCACTGTGCAATAAGTTAATAATTTTAGGAGGGGAAAAAAGGTCTCTTTTGTTCCAACCTTCTAATTCTCAGGACAGAGATTTTAATGTGGAGAATACAGATAACCTAATTTTTCATTCCATGCCACAAATCAGAGAATAATTCAATATGCTCTAAGTCATTTGTAAAAATGGCCTAGGCCCTAGGGGATAAAAAGTATGGTATTTTAAAACCACATGAGTGAGGCAAAGTCTATTCCTGTCCATTGCTGGTCTCACTGTAATATGCATAATATTTGCTTCAGGCAGATATTTTATGAAGGGAAGGTCTGTTCATCCTCTCATTGGCTCTTTAGGATAATATTCTATTTTCATTTTTTAAATAACAAATAATATCTTATTTGTACCATTAAATGTCTGAATTTTAAACAGATTCTAGGACTGGGGTTTCATAGCCATCAGTGCATTCAATTTTAGCACCTGTCTCATCCCCAGAACTGCAACCTTCACCATGAAGCTCCATGAGTTTCCCCAGTTCAAACTTGGGCTTCTTTACCATGTTGACTTTTCTAACAAGACAGTGTGGAGCAGATAAGTAGGTGGGCAAGCCTTTTCTATGTCTTTTCCAGTGCCGTCTGGAATCAGTGTACTGACCATACTGACCGCGTCTTTCAGGCCGTTTGTCTGAACCTCTCAGGTCATGATTTCCATCATCTTCTTCCAGATTGGATGAACCTGTTGATGCTGAGCACAAGAGGTCTTCTGAATCTGATTGCTGCATTTTTTAAAAAATTATTTTTTAGTAAAGCCAACACAGAATAGATGAAGCAAATAAACACTGGTAGTCTGGACATCAACATGACCTTCCATAATGGTCTGCCATTTTTTGACCATGGAGCGAGCACATTTTTGTCACAGGTCAGCTCCATGCCATGGAAATTAATCTGGCAGTTTTTGCCCTGAACATTGTCAGCTATTTTCTTGAATTTTCTAAGTGCAACTTCATCATTCTGTAGCGCAGCTAAGCTCACTTCAAACACACAACTCTTGATACCATCAGAGGTAAGCTTGGTTCCTTGGGTTCTCAGAACTAGTGTTTTTCCAGTATTTCTTACATTGAACAAAGCTGGGGCTTCCACATCACAGCAATCTTCCTTAGGAAAAGGATCAACCACTTCTCAGCTCCCTTCTTGCTGCCTTTCATACGGAACTGTTCTTGCTGACTGCATGGTGCTGCTCCTAGTGCCCAAAGGGTCTGTTTTCTTCATGGACCAGTATATACAGATGGCCCAGAGTGTTGTTTGTTGGTTTGTTTTCCCATTGTTTTTGGTACTTGACAATACACCGAGCACATTTATTTGGGCCTCAGAGTTCATTTCAGTGCTGGTCAGCCTCCCTTTCAAGGTCGATAGGACTCACCCTGTTGCAGGGTTCAACTTTGCTGTACAAGAAGTGATTGTTTACTCTCTCCAGCTCCTGGTTCTCTGACGCTGTGTAGGGTTGGAAAGGATGAAAATTTATAGCTGGATGAACCATTGCAAGAGTTCTTTATCACCAAGACCATGACACCACTTTTACTTATGACTTTTTTCTACCTTCAGGAATGCAATTGTCCATCATTTTAGTTTACTTCCTGCCCAATAGTTTTCTTGAAGTTTCACACTTTCCTTAAAAAGGAAATTTCTATGGAGGAGGGGTATTAAAAGTGGCAGCTTTTGGGAGACCCACCCCTCCCCCCCGCCCGCTTTCAGGCACATAATCAAATGATGACAAGTTGACATTCAATGTTAGGGGTGGGTAACAGCTAATTCAATATTCAGCATATTACGCAATATGAACTTGTGAAATAAGGACCAAACAATGGCAGAAACAATTAGGGACCATCCTACTTATAACCTTTTTATTCTAAGTCTAATGCTTTTCCATCTCTTGCCTTCAGACTTGGGGTGTATAGAAATTCCTCTGAAATCCTGGCAGGAAAATTGACAGTCATGTCTAATTTTCAGAGATGGGATTTCTCCCCTCTGTTAGTGTCTTCACAGGTATTGTGGCACAGGGATGGGAAAGATGCCATCAAGAATTGCTTCCCAAAAGCTATAGTAAACCATCATCACAATCCTCTTTTGATAAAGGATGGATAAAGGAGCAATGTTCTATGCTCGGCTCCAGAAGATTTTATTTCCCTCTTATGTAAACTACTTTATGTCAGAATATGAGTTTATATAAAATTAATGTGTTATATATACCAAGCCTAAATTACTTAATTTTGGATATATAGACATTTTTGATGATTAAATATTGGTCTGTAGTTATTGAAGGGCCTCTCAGGAATGACAGAGTTCCCAACCCTCCTTTATGTTTTGTCTAAAATAGGATTGAAAGGTTTTTAATAGACTTTAGAAGGCCTAGCAATCTCCATATATTCAGCCTTGCCTGCACTGATTTATTGGTGGATTTCCTGTGGAATTTTTATGTGACACTTGATTTCCCCTGTGGGGCTTATTAACTCCTGATTGGGTAATGTAAATTTCCAGCCAAGATTAAGCACAAACAAAGCCAAAGTTCATTTATTTTAATAAAGGCAAATTGAGGTTCTGAAGGTCTAGTGTTTCCTTCTCTAAATAAACTACTCTGTCAGAAGATTCTTCGTAAAATATTTGGTAGGAATTCTAAAGAAAAAATGTAATGCTCTAATTTCTGAATTATGCATTAAAGTTTTGAAATGAAAACTGGTTCTATGTGCAAGTAATCTATTTAAGTCTCCCTTCTCCCCTCCCCCCTTTTTATGGCTCATAGGATAAACTGCTAGGAGAAATATTTCTATATTTCCTTAGGCCTGTCAACTTACCATCCCCTAGACCTTGTTATACTCATTCTCAACATAGCAATGGCATTTCTGCTAGTATTCAGCAGTAACTATGAATTACCTAGCAGAGAAAAACTAATAATATACTTGTATTAGAAACTGTATAAGCTCCTTACACATTTTTCATATTTCTCACACACACATAAAGCCTGCTCTCATGGAATAGAGACTTTTCTTGGAGCAGTGCAACATTTGATAGGAGAGAATTGACCAACGGGACATTTACAAGATACACTTGATGGTGGGAGAAGGTTGATTGGGAATAGGATAAGAAGGAAGACATTAACATTCCAGATTTCCTGGTTTGAGTGCACTGATGGCAGATTTACATGTGGAAAAGACATGAAGAGGAGTAGATTCTTGGTTAAAAGGCAAGAGAGTTAACAAACTAATAGTTGGATATGTTGAATTCAAGATACCTCTGGGACATCCAAGAAATTCTTTGGACATTTTGAAATATATGTCTGGAGTATAGTAGACAGCTGAGGGCATAATAGTACATCTTGGAAGAGTTTGCAGAAAAGTGCACTAGAAAGTCTGGATACCAAGGCTGCCATACCCTATATAATAAAAGCCTAATATGCTAAGTGTCTGGTCGTCTGTTCATTGCCAAGGTAACATTCCAATCAAAGCATAATATGTTAATGATAGCTAAGGATGCTCAACCAATCGCTATGATGTGCACTGATCATCAGGGGGCAGATGCTCTGACCAGTAGGTTAGCTTGCTGCTGGGGTCCTGCTGATATGTCAAATAAATATTTTAAATTAAGAAAACTTTCCCTATTTAATCATTAATTATCGGTTTGTAATGTCCTATGCTTGCTCATTCAGTAAGTTGAATTATTTTAACAGTTTTAAGTCCGTAAATTTTCTCACAATTCTGTATCAATCAAAATATGTCACAATGCTGCTTAACACAACACTCCAAAATTATTACCTTAAGACAACAATTACTTATTTTTGCTCATATGACTTCACACTGGTTGGGATTCAGTTGGCCTGGCCTGGACTTGTCTAGGCTTGGCTTCAGGCTACATGCTGGATCCAGTTTTTCTCATGTGTCTCTTTTCTGCCTTCAGAACAGCAGCTAAGCTTCTCAGAGTAGATTTCAAAACTGCCTACAGCCTGTCTCATATCATCCAAAAATGTCAAATAATGGCTCAGAATTCAGGGGCAGAGAAGTCCATTCCCTACATAGAATCATGGAAGGGGTGAAAAGTTTTCAACTATAGTCCCATCTACCACATTTGCCAACATCAGTACCTGAAGTTTTATGGTCTTCCCAACATGTTAGGTCAGTAAACTCCCTACTGGATATTTTTTTTTTCCTTGATGTATCATATCATTTCTATGGGGCATCAGTTTGCATATTCCTACCAAAAAACTTTCTTCACCTTTAGTTCCAATATTTTAAAGATAGGGACTTACATTTTTTTACCCTAGTAGGGTACATTTTGGCCATGTTTTGGAGATTTGATTGCACAAAAGTTTTTAGGGACTGAAGAAGAAAGCAAAAATGACATGGCCAAGGTAACATTTCAATCTTTCCCTTTAAAAAGATTATGTGTTATATTGTGTGCTTTGTTTAGGGAAGGGGTGGAATCAGGAGTTGTATTGGCATATTAAATTATAATGTCTGATTAGAAATTAGAGCTGTCAAATAGATACTTGAAGTCAGAGGTCTGGAAATCAGTTAAGAGGTCAGGGCTGTAAATTATAATTTTAGCAATCATACAAATATTACTATGGTTTCATTTCAAGGTATAAGGACATTTTGGATTAAGTGAGACTCAGTGGCTTGTTCAGTCACAGGTGGGTGAAGATGCTAGGACTCCCCTGACAAGTAACTTCCAACAGAGCTTTTTCCTGGTCTCCTCCTGCACGCAGAGTAGGTAGTTAACATCCACGAAAAACAACAACTAGGTAAGTCAAGGAGAAGCTGTCTGCCATGGGATCACGGTTCTTGGCCTGGTCATACACCACTTAACTCAGTGGATTTCCCAATATTACTCTCCCCAGATTGACCACTCCGGGCAATCAAACCTCCAAACCACCAAGGTGGCCTTTCTCACATCCAACTAAATTCTCTGACCTATTTCTTTACCTAAAATCCTCTTTTTGCCCTTCTTAGTGTCTTCCAACTTTACTCACTCTTCATTAGTTCATGAAATCTTCTTTTATTTCCCCTATCCCACATTGCGCTCTCTCTCTCTCTCTCTCTCTCTCTCTCTCTCTCTCTCTATATATATATATATATATATATATATATATATGCTTTAAAATTCAACACCCCTCTGTTATCTAATATCTACTTAACTATCCTTGGGTTCTCAAGTGGTTTTCTTTTGGGTCAGACCATATCCTCTTTGTGGATTCTCATACCCTATTTATGAAAATACTAGAGGCCTGGTGCACGATATTCATGCACTGGGGGGTGGGAGGAGGGTCCCGCAGCCTGGCCTGCACCCTGTCTCAGTCTGGGATCCCTTGGTGGATGTCTGCTTGTTGGCTTAGGCCCAAAGGGATAGGGCCTAAGCTGGCAGTCAGACATCCCTCTCGCAGTCTGGAGCTCTCACAGTCTGGGACCCCTCTCTCCTCACCTGCCTGCAGTGGAGGTGGGAGAGGCTCCTGCCATGGCTGCTGTGTTTGCCAGCCATAAGCCCAGCTTCTGGCTAAGCAGCAGTCCCCCCTGTGGGATCACACTGACCACAAAGAAGCAGCTTCTGCATTGTCTACCCCCTGGTGGTCAGTGTGTGTCATAGCGACTAGTTGTTCTACTGGTCATTCTGCTGTTCAGTTGATTGGCATATTAGGGTTTTATTAGATAGGATATTAATGAGAAAAATGTAAGCTTTGAATTTATAGAGATATAAGCTCAGCTTCTAGCTTCATGCTTTGTCCTCTTGGGACATTGGGCTACTGATTTAGAGTCTCTAATCTCTCAGCTTCCTTTCATATTGGTTTTATCTCATAAGCATGTTATAGGCATGATATGAAATGGAATATGCAAAATTCTTGCATATTGCAAATTCTCAATAAATATGAGATTCCCTGGTTTTCTTCTCCATAGCACCTTCACATCTACCTAAGCATTGGGATTGCAATAGAAGTCACCACCTGCTATGTGGACAAAAGAAGAACTATAATTGGTTATGAATTTCTGTACAGAATTTTTTGTTTGTTTGTTTTTCCATGCTCAATACCCCTCCTGTGACTCACTTGATTTTTCTGAAATGTCCTTCTTAATCAAAGTGCTGTGTGGCCTGCAATTTTGCAAATTGAAGTGGATTGAAATTAGTTTTCTCAGAGAATTTCATGACACCCTCAGCCCCCTCCTGGAAATAATTGGAGACACCCTGGGGTTTCATGGACCGGGGCTCAGGAATCACGACTCCATGTGTTGCCTCACTTGTGCTTTTATGAGAACTAAATTGACAGCAGCAGTTCATTAGGGGAACGTGATTGAATGTGCACGGTTAGCTGATAAACTTGTAAGCACTTGGGGAACCATGAAAAATGCTTTCCTTTTCTCCAAAGAGGTTGAGCAGCAAAGGTCAAAGTATAGTTGTGTGTGTATGTGTATGTTATAAAAATCAATTAGAAATACAATGCATTAGTCATGCATTTCTACTAAGAAATTAGTCAACACGAGGACAGCCATTTAGAGACATACTGAGTACTTTAGCTTCTTTTTATCTTGCATTTCCTAAAAGTAAAAAAACAAACAAACAAAAAACAAAACCAAAAACCTAAAACAACACAAAATCACACCCCAACCTTGTCTTTGGTGTCTATAGGCTACACATAATTCAAAAGAAGGAAAAAAATTGGGGGGAAAAAAGAAAGAAGGAAGGAAGGAGGAAGGAGTACCATGAAGTATCATGAAGTGTTTATGAAACTGCCATGAATTAAGGAGGAAACTGCTCAGTATTAGACTGCTGGGGGGTGGGGCAAAGAAAGAGGCAATTTAGGTCTAAGCTGGACACCTGCCCACCATGGATTTCCGAGGAAAAGCTATCTCTTTAAAACTCACTGGCACATGCAAGGGGTCAAGTCACACAGTGTTTATTAATGCTATATGTCTTAGAGTTATTTACTCTAAGATTTACTCTAGATTGTGGATTTTGTTCCACTGTCTTTTTTAGGAGTTGCATTTTGAAATGGCTCATCTTGTTTCTCAGCACACCTAGTTAAGGAAGGCACAGGGCAGAACTACTGTACATTCTTCAAGCATTTAAAGATTATTCTATAGCTGTGGCCATGCTCATTAGCAAAGTATCTATCTGCACACTAATTCCTCAGCCCAGAGGGCTCACAACAAGGAGAGCTCTCATTAGGAAGTCCTTTGACATTCCCTCTCTCTCCTCCTTTCATCTCTTCCCTGCATCCTGAGGAAAGCTTGTGCCCACAGATTTGCCTCCTTTGGCCAGAGGCCTACACTCCAGGAAGCCAGCCACACAGGAAATGTGGATTCAGAAGAAGCCTCCTTTCAAGCCCTTGGGGACACACCCTTTTAGTGCTAATGAGGACAGTGAATGTCTTAGGCAGGCATCAGGTCCTGAAGCCAGGGACTAGGTCAGGCACCAAAGCTGCAGGAGACGCCCCTCCTGTGTTCTCTGAAATATTTTTTATCTTAATATCTTCTCTCCAGTCTTCTCCATGAGGACCCTCATACATGTAGAAACAAGAGAATAAAACATGGTTTGCAAAATCAAGCCCTAACAAATGCATATATTATAACAGCTCATGTAATATTACTAATAACCATAAGAAAGCACTTTATCTGTCTTCTCTAATTTGATTTTTGTGGGAATCTATAGAGGTTATTGGTGCCATTTTAACTTAAGGAAACAGTGGCTCATGATAATAAGTAGCTTGTTCAAAGCTAGAAAGTGATAGAGTTAGGTCTTGAACCTCAATCTGTATTAAGCCATAATCTGTGCCCTTCCTTTCATTCTAGGCTGCCAACAGATAGGTAGGTAGGTAGGTAGGTAGGTAGGTAGATAGATAGATAGATAGATAGATAGATAGATAGATAGATAGATAGAGAGATAGATAGATGATAGAAAGATGTCTATATGCTTGTAAGTACAAGAGCATTATCAAGGTCAGCTTTAAAAGACCCCTGTCTCAAGGGGAAGATCTATGTGCTGAGAGCCTTCCCAGGAGTCAGAATGTGTGATTTTGGGGGGAGTTGTTTTCACTCTGGCCACTCCCTCACTATTGACCAGCTCTCCGCCTGCCCCTAAGGATAAATCTTATTGCTGATGTTGACAGCAGCAATGAGCTCTGAATTGGTTCCCATCTGATATGCATCCTTTGACAGTGATTTGTTCTTTCCTTAGTGTTCATTGGTTTGGTCTGCTTCCCTTTTGGCAAGCAAAATGTAATTAAACTTGGGAGCAGGACTTTAATTCCACTGCCCAGTGCCCCAATCTTCCTCTTCCCAATCAATCTAATCACAGAAAATGTGGAGGGTAAGTAGATCTGGGAGGGGGAAAAGGCATCTAGCAAGAAGGTTGGGTTCCGAGGTTCTGGGTAGTCCTTTGCAAGGTCAAAGAACTGACAGCGTATGAGAGGTTGGGGTGGGGGTAGAATGGAGTAGACAATAAAAAATGAGTGTGTGCCTCTGTCCAAAAAGGGAGCCTGGGAGATCAGGTTCCAAAATTCACAGAAAGAGATGATGCCCACACCTGTGAACTTTCCTAGGCAGGAGCCCTACCTTTGTGTTTTAACCCTTGCTCCCTCTCTTAACCAGTCCAATTGCTGAGAGAGAAGTCTACAAAGAGCCCTTGTTGATTTTTGCCCATCCATTCCCGCAGGAGATGCACAGTGGGGAGAGGAGACAGAGGCGGCCGTTCTTTATTTCTATGGGTGATGCTGAAAAAGGCCTCCGTTTTCATGTCTGGTAACATTCGCCAAAGTTAGGCCAAGGGAAGTCAAAGTAATTTAGATTCAATCTTCTCTCAGAAATGAAATGAACACAAGTTTTATTAAGAAGAAATGAAGAGGAAATTGAACTTTCATATTTCATTGTGCAATTGCGATGACACAAAACAGTGTTCGTGAACGGAAGTTTGAAAGATTGTTAGTTATGTGTCTTTTCTCCCTCCTTTCATTCACCTACACTCTACTTGCTCTTGTCAAAATAGGGGGCAAGGCGTATTTTTCCCCCTTAAGAGCTGAGTCCTGGTAATAGCATGGCTATCCTAAGCCAATGGTCTCTGTATTATTTACTTTTTTTTTTACATTTTTATATAGAACACACTTACATATAGTACTTAATTAGTGGAAGCTACAACTTAGATAAAAAATATTTTTGGCCTTTTTAATCTTTTGGGGGAAAGGTGTATTAGAACATGGTTGTAGTAAAACCATAAAGGGATTAGGAATGGCTTTAGCAAATTTTCCTATTTAGAAATGCGAACTTAGCACTTGATTTCTATTTAGTTCTGTCATTTTGTATAAAGATAGTGACTGAAATTAGGCCTGCTATGGCTGAGTTATTTAAGAGAAAGGGGGTGTTGCTTTCCTCAGTTGAGCCACTCGGGGCACCAAAATGTTTACTTGATGGCCAGATGGGGACTCAAGGTGAATGAAGAATCTGTAACACAATCTGCAGGATTCCTTAACATCGGACTTTATGCACACGCAATGGATCTGTTAAGAACACTAAAGGCATGTTTGCAAATAGGCATGAAAAGTGCTTCTCTCGATAACTAATATTCAGCCCCCTTTTCCACAGCATTTAGTGTGCCCAGAGATCTATCTGTCTCCTGTCCCTGCCCACAATGCAGCTGGTGGAAATTCTTCCCCAGTGCTTTCTGAGGGATGGATCACCAGGCTGGGCTGTGAAACTAAACAACTCCAGCCATGACAGGTACACTCAACCAATAATTCTGCCTAATCCTGCCTGACCCACCCAGGTGAGGGGCGGGGGGGAGGGGGGCGCGGGAAGGGGGACTTTCCAGCAGGCAGTCTTGCAGGAACCAAGGCTGACTGAGGCCCCTCCATTTTGCAGCTGTCCCTTGTCACCACAGCAAAGGCAGACAGACACTAGTGATTTGTGCATGACATTTGCTACCATAGCTCCCAAATGACACACATCAGTTTTGAGCACATTTTTGGGGGGCCAAAATTAAACACGAAGCTTAGAAATCTTGCAAGTGTTTTAGTGAGTTGTAACAGGGGTCCAGGTTTTCTTATTATACATTAAAGCCCACTTCCCATTGCCCTCTAACTCTGTAAGGTTTAGGGGCTATAGTGCTGCTGGGGCTGTATTTTCGCTCTGGGATGGGCAGTTATGGGAAGGAGTGAATAGAAGCTCATTGAAGCTGGACCACCATGTGGGTGAGGTCCGAGGTTAGGGAAGGAAAAATGAGGAAGGGCCTATAGTCTGAAACAGTTAGGATTCGGGAAGGTTTTTCAGAAGTTGACTCTTTCAACTGTAAATTTATTATATCTTCAAGTCTCTGTACTTTTTATTAAAAATATTCAAATCTATGGGCTCTATTTAAAAAAAAAAAGAGGATACCAAGGTGGAAGAATAGCTTTTTTGAGGGGATTATCAAAGAATTAATGTTAGAGAACTCTGACAGGTGATATTTGTGTGTGGTCTTCTGACTAATGAAAGAGCTATTTCTGATATGGTTGCTGCCTCAAAGTGACTCTCAAAACATTCAAGGAGGAGCTAGAAAAAAAAAGTGAATTTGCTTTAAAGCAGAAGGAAGAGACTGAGGAGCTCCTGCCCTTGAATCTGATACCTCCTGAAACTGGTTTGCAGCAGAAAGAAATGGAGGACTATATACCATGAGAGAGCAGAAGTCCTGAAATTTAGAGCTGGGTGTGTCCTTACATAGCATCTAGCCCAAGCATGTCAAACTCAAAGGCTAACACAAGCCAAATAAAGGAGGCATGCGGCCTGTGGGCCGTGAGTTTGACATGCTTGATCTAGCCCATCTCTTTCATGTATTGCTGCAACATAAACACCAGAAAGCATGCATCTTCTAGGATGCTAAGAGGTATTCCTGGAAAACAGTCGTCTGTGTATAACTCCTTTAGGAAATTCTGCTTAAATAAAGTTAAGGAGATATGCGGGCTAAAGGGCTTCTTTTAACCTTTAGTAAGATAATGCATAGCTAAGTTCCAAGAGAAGGGACAGTCATTTCTTCTGAAGAATTTAAGCACTAATGCTTTTATTAGAAAGGAGATGTATCTATACAACCCCCGCCCCCACCCTTGACCAGTGTCAGCAGTTCCAGTATCGGGTCCAGAAATAGTTTTCTTAGAAGTAATCACACCTTTGTCACTTATCAGCAATTTGCTTATTGGTCTTTGGGCTCCCAGTGGGAACTTAAACCTCACTAAAAAATGCAACCTTCAACCTAGCCTTCTCCCATTTTCTACCTGGAGATCCATCCGGTGTGTGCATGTGCTGGTGAGGGGGTGTGAATGCTCTTGCCTGAGCCTACATAATTCCATTTCTCCTTGATTCCATTTATACAAGGATGGTGTGGCATTTCAGTAAAAATGAGTGGAGGAGAAGCAGGCAAACATCCCTCTGCTGTATCACCCGCCCTGGAAGCCTAGTCTCTCCTTCTGCAGCAGTGGGTGGAGTGGGATCTCAGAGCCAAATCTGCTGTACTCTCTCTAAAAGAAAACTCTGGCTCTTATATATTCATCTGATGTTTGAGAATGACCATGATTATAAAACCTAAATAAAGAAAAAATACACAGGGCTTTGTGAACTCAGGATCATATCCATCTGGGTCAAAGAGCCCCACTCCTCAGCATCACAATTCCTCACTCACATGGAAGGCACGGGATGCATGCAAAAGCAGGTTTGACACCTTGTTACGCATATTCCAATATGCACAGAATACATAACCCATGGACATAGACAATAGGGTGGTGAGGCCTGGGATGGGGTGGGGGGGTGGCCAGGAGGGAGCCCATTGGGGAAAAAGAAGAACATATATAATACTTTCAAGAATAAAGAATTATTTAAAACAAAACAAAGGAAAAAAAGCAAAGGGGATCTGGCATGTTCAAGCTAAGGATCCATGAAGACTCCGATGAGTATCAAATCCTTCAATGCAGACAATGGTTTATTTTCTGGGATGGCTTTGGAAAGTAGAAAACTTCCAGAGAAACTGCCGTTCTGACTCGCTCACTTAGTGAATGCATCTTTGAGCCCTGGGAAAGCGTCAAACGTTTTAGCGAAAATTAAAATTCAGTAAAGGCCTGTTCTCTAGGCTACGAAGAAATCAGAGCCTAAGAATAGCTGAGTGGATCCCACCCAGATTACCTGTAGCAGTTAATAATCATGATTTCCAAGGCAGGGCGAGAGGAAACGAATGGCTTTTGTGAACAAAGTGGTGAGACTGTGAAAAAAGGGGGAACAAGGGAGGAAGAATATCCTTTGTTAACGTAATTAAGTATCTTTCTTGCTGGGACCACTGCTAGAGTCATTGTCCATAGTACCTCCATTTTTATTAAAGGAGTCTAGCTTTTAATCATGGTACATTAGATGGTATTACTTGCATTAGGGATTTTCAAGTAGATTTCAATAACACTTTTTACCGGAATGAATTCTGAATCTATTGGAACACTTAAAATCCACCATAGAATATTTTGCATTGGCTGGAATGTGAGTGTCAATATATCTTACTGGGATCCATTTGGATCTCTTAGCAAAAATCACTAAATCACTTTACGTCATTGAAGCGATGGGCTGCAGAAGATGGTTTTTTGTTCCATGGTTCTGAATGTGGGGATGTGAAACAAAAGGTATGTAAGTATGGATGCATGGATGACACACTGTGCTATGGTACAAAATAAGTTGAAGCCTCCCAGATATCTCCTTGCGAATGTCATTTTGACCTCAATTACATACCCTATATTGAGATATAGTGATCAGTTAGTAAGTTAGTTACATTTTTAAGACATTGGAATATTCTTAAGAATATTGAAAATAATGACATCTATAATAATAAAAGCGTAATATGCTAATTAGACCGGACAGCCAAACAGCCTTCCGGATGTCATTCCAGATGTGTTTCCTGATGAAGCCACGGTGGCAGGGATGGGGGCAGAGGTGGTTAGGGGCAATGAGGCAGGCAGGTGAGCCATTAGGGGCTATCAGGCGAGTGGTTAGGTGTGATCAGGCAGGCAGGCGAGTAGTTAGGGGCCATGAGGCAGGCCGGCAGTGGTTAGGGGCAACCAAGCATGCAGTCAGGTGAGTGGTTAGGAGCCAGCGGTCCCGGATTGTGAGAGGGATGTCCGACTGCCAGTTTAGGCCTGATCCCACAGGAACACCCCCTGAGGGGTCCTGGATTGCAAGAGGGTGTGGGCACTGAGCCTCTAGTTAATAATAAGCTTAGATTTTTTCATACTAATCCTTATCATGTTTCTATGAAGTGAGTGTTATTATATCCTTTTGCAGATTAAAACAAAAAAACAAGGTATTATTCAAACTTTCTTTGAAAATTCACAAGTGTCTACCGAGGTTTAACATCTGCAATGTGAAGATGATTTTCCATTGCACAGGTGAGTAAAGAAATAAATACCACCTGTAGCCAAGCTGCCTACCGCTTCCTGACAGATAGAGAATGATGTTTCTGATTCGTGTGGCATTTTGTGAGGATACAGGCCAATCCCTGTCCCTAGCAGAGTGGTGCTTGTTTGTTTTCTTATACGTGATGTGCACAGGACATTGAGAGTGAGCTGCCAGGCAGACAGGAGCCCACACCTTCGAGTTCCATGGTGAGACTTAAGGAATCAAAGAGCCCAAGGTTGCTTCCCCAGGACTTTGCACACTTGAGCCTTCATCATCATTCCTAGTGGTTCTGGGGAGCCAGGCCCTCTTCCCCCACAGAGCCAGACTTCAGGCCAGCCTTATCAAGAGGACACGCATCCTGGGGTGCCATATCACGTTCTATGCAGAGCCCTGGGATCCCCCTGCCCTGGGTGGGTCCTCCATGCGTTCTCATGGGCATTTCTCTACTCCCACTGGAAGAAAAATAACATGAGGCAGGTCTGTGTTTTTAATGTTAAGGCCCCAGTACTTAGAGCATTGCTTGACAGAGTAAGGATTCAATTAATTCGAACCAAACCAAAGAATCATCACTGCAATAGATAACTCTAGCCATACCCAAGCGCCCTCCAGGTGGAACAGGTCAGAATTTACTGGCACCTTCAGGCTTAGTCCATCATTCCCCTCACTTCAACTCTAGCTGCTTCCTACACAACAGACAGAAATAGAACCCTTTCACCTTGTCCAAGTCTGAATTTAAAAATTATAGTACTCCCACCAAGGGATGTAATTTAAATTCTTCTCTGTTCTCAGACCATATTATTTTTTTCTAATTTGTACCAGTAAGAAAAACATGAACAGGTTAAATTTCTCCTTTTGAAAACATCACTGCAATTGTAGCTTGAAATAGTGATCACAAACAAAAGACAGAAATATATTTCTATATTTTGCATGACTATTTTTTCTCTTTATAACAGTAATACATTTGTATCACAGAAATCCTAGATAGCAGGATGATAAACACCCCCATAATTATATCTTCCAGAAATTTTATATTACTGGGTTTAATATCCCTTTCTGCCTTGCCAACACACACACACACACACACACACACACACACACACACACACACCGGCCACTTCATATATGTCTTTTTGTAAATTGCTTTTTTTCCACTTCTCAAAAATATTTAATTATACACATTTTCTCCTAGAAGTCTCACATCATGCTATGCTAAGAAGATGTGATATGAACCTGCCTATATTACAAAAACAGTCAATGTCCACCAGAGTGGAGAATCTATGAGCAGACAAACAGGAGAGGAAACACGAGCTACTGATGGGAGGAAGGTCTAGATTACAACCACTATCTGTCTAGTTTTACCCATTTTTAGTCACGTGGCAGAACTGTATGGGCCATGGAAATACATTATAATTTCAGAATTTGTTTTCTTGCTTGAAAAGGTGAACTCACAAACTATTATATATCAGTGGGCACAGATGGAACATTCATGATTACTTTTTAAAATTTCTCAGGGTCATTCTACATGATTTCATGCTAAATTACATTCACTTTCAGTCCATTTCACACGGATAAAGATGGCCTGATAAACAGACATTTTCCCCTTCAATTTACCTGAAAACAACTCATATTCTGAGTGCTTTAATTTCTCTAGGTAAAGTCGTATGTATTTGATCATAATGGATGGTAATGACTATGGAATTAAGGGCAAGTTTTACTGTTGGAAAAATTGATTAAAAAAGAAAAGTTACTGGCAATTTAAAGCATACAGGGGCTACTGTTGGAGACAAGGAGAGTGTGGGGTTCAGGACTTCCTAAAGGATCTGTTTCTTTCAGGGAGTCAGAGGCAGTAGTATAGGATGCCTATTAGCATGGGCACTGGGATCAGCCAGAACTAGTGAGATCCTGCCTCTGTCACCTGGTAGCTGTGTAGGTGCTCAGAACAGTGCCTTCACGTATCAAGGACACAGTAGGCATTCGGCGATGAAAATTTCTGTCTGCCACAATAGGATTTCCTGTTATCTGTGGCCATGTCTTTGACCTGCTTCCACAAATTCAGCCCACTAATATTCTGGCAAAAGCTTGTTTCCCATGAAATATTTTTGTCTTTATTTATTTTTAAAAAATGTATTTTTATTGATTTCAGAGAGGAAAGGAGATGGAGCGAGAGATAGAAACATCAATGATGAAAAAGAATCACCGATTGACTGACTCCTGCATGCCCCCTACTGGGGATTAAGCTTGCAACCAGGGCATGTGCCCTGACCTGGAATCGAACCATGACCTCCTGGTTCACAGGTTGATGCTCAACCACTGAGCTGAGCCAGCTGGGCTTTGTCTGTATTTCTTACCCTTCCATTTACTTGTTCCTTTATTCACTTATTCATTTATCCATTCATTAATTCATTTTCTTCTTCATCACAAATTTATTGAGGATCTACTTTGCCCAATGTACTGGTAGTCTGTTAAAACCACAAAAGAAATCTCTGCCTTCTTAAAACCTACAGCAATTATATTGTCATATCATAAGGGTTAAGATAGTGAACTTTGGAGACGCTCTGAGAACACTTTAGGGAAGGCACCTGCTACAGTACTGATAGTCACAGGATGCTTCCAGAGGAAAGGACTTTGAAAGAAAAACCTGACGATGAATAGGAATTGAAAAAATAGAGGGACCAGCATGTACAAAGACCTGTGTTACTCAGGGTTCCCCAGGGAGAGGAAGAGAGGGAGAAAAAGGGGGAGGGTGAGAGGGAGAGCAGGAGGTAGAGGGATTGATTGATTGATTCTGGTCACAGTTGACGTTGTAGTCTTGAATCTGAGCTGTGTAGGGTGCTGGCTGGACTCTCAGGCAGAGTTCCTATGCTTCAGTCTTGAAAAGAATTCCTTCCTAAACTGGGCCACATCTGTCTTTATTTTTAAGTTCTTCAACTGGCTGGGTAATCCATATTATGGAGGGGAATCTGCTTTACATAAGGTCAACTGATTGTTAATGAATCTAAAATCATCCTCCCAGCAAACTCTAGACTAGTGTTTAATCCAACAACTGGGCACCATACTCTTAGCCAAGTTGATACATAAAATTAACTACCACAGGCAACAAGATAGCATCACAGTTTGAGATCCAAAATAACTTGAGAAGGAAGGGTAAGGCCAGCTATGATGACAGAGTCAAGACTAGTTAGAAGTTACTGTCAATCTTAGATGTTGGGCTTTAATATTCACTCTACCACAATGGAATGTGGCTAAATAATTTCAAGGAATAGAGCTATATTAAAGTGTACAGCAATAGCAATCTAGCTCCAACTTATTTCTTGCATCAGCCATAGTCAATAATAATTTTCTCCTTTAAAAGACATATTCTGAGTATTTTCTTATAAATAACATCCTATTTTTTAAAACTTATTTTTAGAGGGAGAGGTAGAGAGAGAGAAAGCTTGATGTGAGAGTGCAACATTCATACCTCTTTCCTCTTTTAGATCACTCTTCCAGGGGCCCAGAATTCCAAGGTCAAACAGGCCCAAATTCTGGGATCTATATTCGCTATTTCCTCAAGTATAGCTTCTGGTTGAAAGTTCTTGCAGTCTGAGTAGGTAGTTGTGTCTGGATTTTGTGAGTGGATTCTTGGTCATAGTAGTTGTGTGGGAGACCAGTAGAAAGTGGAGGTGGGACTCTAGATGGGAAGAGAAGGGGTGGGCTAAGGATCCGCTATCCCTGTTGTACTAAGTTATGAGAATTTAAAATCTGAACCTGGCTTTTATACTTCAGGTTCCTAAAAGATGAAGGCCATGATCCCCTTTAATAGTCAGGTATGCCCTGGCTGGGACAGTGAAAAGAAATGCAACAGGAATTGGGAAGAGGTAATTGTTAAATGGCCAGGGGCTAACTTAGAAAAGGGGAAAATGAGTCTCCCTTCCATCTCAAAAAAAAAAAAAAAAGAATAAGTAAAACAGTGGAAATATGTCATGTGGGTTTAGAAGAGAAGATTGAGAGAGCCAACATGAGCAAGTCAGCAAGTATTTATTCTACTTTGGTTATGACTGCATATTTGTCATGGTTCAATTTTTTACTAAAAACCAATAGCTAGATTTGTTACTTTTAAATACTTAAAAACAAGGTACATGGGCCTCCAAGTCTACTCTTGCTTCAGGCTCCACAAACTTTAGGAGTGAGCCCAGTGCCTATACTGGAACTCCCCATTCCAGTACCCATTACGCTGTCCCATTAATTTATGCATTTCATTTTCTCTGACTAGAGTGTGATAATTTATTCTCCAATGACAAGTCAATTACTGACATATAGTAGATCCTTAATAGATGAAAGTTGAAAGAAAGAATGAATCAAATACCTTATAAAAATCCCTCATTTCCTTCCTCAGCATCTGCAGATATGAAGCACCCCATTAAAGGATGATTATATCATGGATTTTAAAAAATATATTAAAAACGCATGTATTATCACAATAATAATCTCACTTTCCTCTATTAATATAACTAATATATAAAAACACTTCTTTCTGCATTTTCTACAAATTCCCTTATGAGAGGTTAACAAGAAAGAAAGGAACGAACGAAAGAAGAGAGAGAAAGGGAGAGAGGATGCCAAAGCTGGGAATTCTCTAAGAATCTACCTATTGCTTTTTTTGTGATACAATTTTTAAGGTCAAGTGGTGCTTTGAGAAATTTCCTCAACTGATAGAGGAATGTCTCTACTTATTTGTTAAAGTCTGTTCTATTTATTTTTTAAAGATTTTTTTTTTATTGATCTTTACAGAGAGAGGGAGAGTGAGAGAAAGAGAAGCATTGATGTGAGAGCAAAACATCACTTAGCTGCCCCCTATCAGGAATCTAGTCGGAAACCCAGGCATGTGTTCTGACCCAGAATCAAACCAGCAACCTTTTGGTGCATGGACAATACCCAAACAACTGAGCTACACTGTCCAGCACAAGTCTCTTCTACTGTATAAAGCTGTTAGCTTGGGCATAATGTAGAAGATGAGTACATTAAAGTAAACCCAGGAATTAGAGCATTTATTTTATTTGACACCACTGGTTTCTCAGTCACACATTCTGCAATTCCATATTACATATTAACTGAACCTAGAGTGTGACTGGGAGATGGACTAGTGGGGCAAATAAAACACTGTTGGAAAAAATAGGAAATATAGTGTCCATTGATTCCGGTTTCTATACACAACATAACTGTTGAAAAATAAATTGTTCTACCTCTTTCAGTGCATAAAATGAATCCTTTATTTTTTTAATTTCTTTATTGATTGAGGTATTACATATGTGTCCTTATTCCCCCCAAATGAATCCTTTAAAATATTTTGAAGATTAGTAAAGAAAAAAATAGTTATTTGTCATTTTTAATTCCCATTTTCTTTTAAATAGGACCAACCCTAGAAGCTAGAGGTTCCTTCCTTTGCTGATTGTGAAATCATTACCTTCTGGGTAATGATCAATACCACACTTTTAAAACTGTGGGTGAGTGTAGGCAATTTACCAATATAAATAGGGAGACTTAATTTATTTTGCATGTGAGAGAGATGGGGAATTTCCCTACATGGAGCCAGGAGAGAGGAAAGCTACAGTAGATACTAGAAGATAATCTGTATGGGAGAGACGGTGGCTTAGAAGGGATCTACAGAAAAGAGAGCTATGGTTAAAAGGGTTTTCCAGCCCAGCCAACGTGCTCAGTGATTGAGTATCGACTGTCAGGGCTCAGGGCACATGCCTGGGTTGTGGGCTCGATACCCAGTATGAGGCGTGCGGGAGGCAGCCGATTCTCTCTTATCATTGATATTTCTCTCTCTCTCTCCCTGTCCCTTCCTCTCTGAAATAAATAAAAATCTATTTTTTTTAAAAAAAAGGTTTTCCAAGTGAAATGTATATTGTGAGATACAAGCTCCCTCCATCATCTTTTTTGTAATTCTTATTTGTAATGATGCCTAATTCATTAATATTCTTGGGCAAAGGGCATTTGGGGAGAGGGGGGTTAAAAAAGAAGGTGAATGAAATACAAACATATTGAAAGAGGTAAAGTTCTGTACATAGAAAAGAAGTATTTGTGTTTGTGTGTTTTTCTACAACACAATGAGTAATTTGAGGGTGCACTGACTTGTCTTGGTGTGGCTCTAGGTGAGGCTAGGACTGAGATGGAGGGAAGGATATATCTCACTGTAAGCATCTCCTAAAGCTCAGCTGTGTGTTAGATTCAGTCACACCATACATTATGTAGCGCTCTTCTCCTCCAGTTCTGGTATTTTGTTTATTCATCCAAGAAATCACTGTAGAGAGCCCTTCTAAAAATATCTCTCTCAGAGGCATACACTTAACTCCTTTAGAATAAAAATGAAGGCTCTGTGTTATTTCAGAGGTAAATGACATTGTTACAGTGAGGAAAATTCTAGATTTGATATCAAGTTTCAGTAAAAGTAAACCTAAGTGAGACATATATGTATTTCTGAAGCTCAGGAACATATCCTATAGAAAGGTACCAGGTTTATGCTATCTTAGAAAACAGTCAAATAATTAGGGGCACTCTAATTTATTCAATACTGGAATTGAATCAATACTAGTTATCAGGCTATTCAGTATTTCAAACATATAAGGGTTCCTGCTATCTTCCACTATGACATCTCACACTCAATCTGCTTAAAACAGATCTTACAATTTACATACATTTTTTTCAAAAATGGTATTTCTTTTGGCTTCTGAGATTTTCACAATGGACTGACAACTCAATCATCAGACTCCAGAATCCTCTACTAAGCTACACTCTCCCTTTCTCCCCACCTTCTGTTCCAATTGCCTCTTCTGAAGAGATTGGTTCATCTGATTTCTTGTTGCTAGCTCAGAGCCTGAACAGGTTATAAAAGAACAATTAAAAGAGCATCTTAACTAGTTTGGTATCTTTAACTATTTGTTCAAGTTACCATATTAGACACAGATTCCAGAATGGACCTAAAACAGCTCTGACCCCATCATCCCCACGCCCCTAGACCATCACTTGTTTCCCCTTTTATCCTAAACATCAGACCCCCAAACTTACTTAGTCTTGTATTGTACCATGTTTCCATCTGAATCTCACCCTCCCTTTAAACTGCCTCTATTTTAAAAAATATATTTTTTATTAATTTTAGAGAGGGAGGTAGAGGAAGAGAGAGATAGAAACATCAATGATGAGAGAGAATCATTGATTGGCTGCCTCCTGCATGCCCCACACTGGGGATCCAGCCACAACCCAGGCATGCGGCCTGACCAAAATCGAACCGTGACTTCCTGGTTCATAGGTCGATGCCCAACCACTGAGCCTTGACAGCTGGACTAAACCACCTCTGTTTGCTATGGCCTTTCTTCTCCCTTATCTTGACTGATGGAATGTCTTTCAGCTGAATATTTTTCTTACTATCCATATATCTTCACATTGCACTCATTCTCACACTTAAAACATGTGGCATAAGTTTTATCACATTAATTCTTCACTTGTTTTTATTCATTCATTCAATGTTTCTCAAATACTAAATGAGTATATGCTTTGTGCAAGGATATATGAATTAGCATTCTCTGGGATTCAGATAAGAGCAACCCAACTCCTTTAAGCGATGCATTTATTTAGACCACCTGATTGAAATGCAGTGAGGTAGAATCAGAAATTACTTTACACACCTCTATGCTTTTGGCTTATTCAACATCATGAAAGAATAGAATTTCAAAAACATGCAGAATATTTTTTAAATAAATGATTTAAGTTTTCTGTAAAGGCACTCAAGTGTCTCAGAGAGCCCTATGGCAAGATCACCGTTTAATTTTTTCAAAAACCCTGGGTCTTGGGATGAAAACACCACCAGGTCTCTCTCCCCATTTCTATCTTACTGCATTCTCTGCGTAATCTATCATTCAAAGTCACTGAATTAATCTTCTCTCCACTCCCCCCTCCCCACACACACATTAGGACATGGCAAAGATCCCAAGATTACAGCTCCCCAGTTTATCATAGTTGGGGCTGACTGAGTGGTATTTTCATCAATTTTAAATATCCAGGAACCTCTCCGATTGGTTCAACTTGAATTATCTGATGATCTTTGAAGCAGGGATTGGTTCTACTTGTACCCACAGGTTAAGAAATCGCGGGTGTTCCTAGAAAAGGGAGCATAATAATAGGCACCCACTCCGGGGCTTTAAAAGGATGAAGACTACCAAATCCTGACTCAAAGAGGAATGAGGGGATGGATAGATGAGGTGCTTCTCTCTGGACATATTTAAATCCATTTTCAATTACAGTAAGATATCTGATCTAATTTTAACCTTTTCACCCCTTTTGCGCATTAACTTGTGATTTTACATTTTAAAATATTAACCCCAATTTTAGCATTTGTGGTTAATTACATGTAATGTGACTTTCTTAACACCCATTATTTGTGGAAGAACTAAAGATCATATTAGTCTTGAATCTATATTTTCAGGTAATTGAGTTGCACCAGCATGATTTTGCTTCTCCCATTTAAACTTCTCTTTGTGATTCTTCTGAACCACTCTCTCTTTAATGTAATTACTCCAATTAAATTTTCCAAAGCATCGTGAATGTCACTGTCTAGGTATACAAAAGGTTTGGAGCAGAATTAAAACTCTTCTGGGGAAGCAAAGCCAGCAGCCTCTCTTGCAGTATCTACTTCCCGTCTTCTGTTACACCTGGGCTGCTTTATTTATCTGGCAGGTACCTTCTCTGCCAAAAATATACTTAGCATATTTACTCCTCTAATTACCATTGCATAATCTTCTCAGAGGAACTTGGAAGGAGGGGTCCCCCACACAAAGAGCCAAATGAGGAGAGGAGTGACCTATTACTCAGAAATTCCTTGAGCAGAAATTTGTAAGTTACAGTGGGCAGAAGACCAAGCAAGGGCTGAGGCAGCCATGGCAAGAGCACAGGGCATAGGGTCAAAAGATAAGAAAATCTGGAAAAACTATAACAATAATAAATGCGTGATGTTTCTAGAATAGTTTTTAAGATTTTCTATGTCTTTGAGAAAGATGAAGTGGGATAGAAAGCACAATGTCTATAGGATTTAGTTATCTAGTAAGTAAATGGGTTTCCTGAGTTCTGTGAGCTGTGACTAAGGCAGGATAGAAAGGAATTAGGGAAAGCTCCAGGCAAGTGCAATGAGGCAGTAGGAATGGACTTCACAGGCCAATCAGCCTCTAGGTCTTCTCATCAGAGCCCCAACCTCCAAGCATGACCAAAGGGAAGATGGCTTATGACAGGAAAGCCGTGGACACAGAAGTCAGCAACAACAAAGACTGCCTGAAACCAGATCCATCCAAGATGAAGAAAAAACTGACCTGAGACCATCCCAAAGCTCATTTTATGCCATTATAATGAAAACTGATACCCCAAGTGGAAGGGGGGCCATGAGGGACAAATCCCATGACACTTCTAGAAGGAACCATATTAAGAACAAGACTCCCCCCCAACCCACCCCCCTGCTCCTCACCAGAAGGTAGAGTCAGGATTTGGCTCCACAAAGTTCAGAAATAACCCACCCTTGGAAACACATAAAACCCCAAGAACTGACTGACCAGAGGCACAGCTCACAAGTTCACCCTTGTCCACTCCATGTGCACTTTTGCTTCTCTCACAGAGCTGTGTCCTAGCCTCTCTCTACCTGAATAAAACTTGCTTTCACTCTCACTCAGACTGACTCTTCAATTCTTTTCTGTGTGATCCCAGAGCCTGGAGGTCTGGACGTGCTGGGGCAAGGCCAGTCCATGATACTGATCTGGTAACATTCTAACAAATTAGTGAATGCCATGGAGGGGATCAGAGGAACATCTGGCTTATAGCCAATTGGTTAGAAATACAGGTCATTGAAGTGGGCAGATTAATCTTGTAGGACTCAATAATTAACTTATGGAATCTGACCCCATCTCTGGGTAGGTAGTGTCATAATTTGAATTAAATTGTAGGACACCCATGGTGTCCTGAGCATTGCTTGATGGTGTGTGTGTGTGGGGGGGAGGGGGGTTTAAAACACCACTCACACTACAAATGTTGAAGTTGGGTCTCAAAACAATAACAAAAAACACTTAGAACATAGTAAATAATAAATAAAAAATTCTTGTATTTCAACTATTTGGGAAAAGAAAAGTAAAATTCCATAATTTCTTTCTTACATTTAGGACATTCTAAAATAAAATAACACTTCCATTCCTTCTTCCACAAAAAGAAAAAATGTTTTAACATCTTAATTCATGAGAAAAATGCAAAGCCATACTCTCTAGTTATCTTCCCCTTATCTTTAGAAAGATTTGAACACTTTAAAAAATAAATTAAAATGCCTTATGTAAAACACAACCTGTTTTATCTTAAAATTGTAATGTATATAACTACTAGAGGCCTGATGCACAAAGATTCGTGCAAGAATAGGCCTTCCTTCCCCTAGCTGCTAGCACCACCTTCACTCTGGCCCAGAGCTGCCTTTCCGCCTGCTTTCCCTTTGGCCCGGAGCCACCTTTCTGCCTTCGCTCTGGCCAGAGCTGCCTTCCACCTCTCACCTTGTCGCATCAATTTGCATATTCCTTATTGGCTGTGGGCACTGCCACCTTTGTCATGAAGTTACGGTCAATTTGCATATTCTGTCTTTATTAGATAGAATAGTTCTTCCTTATATTTCCACATTTTCTTTTACATTAAAAAAGACCTTGAAATACACCATGATATGTGCTCTTTCATTTTTCTTCATTTATTCACCCATTTAGACAACAATTATGCAATGCTTAATAAATACTGGACTCTCTATGAGCAACTGAGGGGCAAGGGCAGCGGTAAAGAATAAACCCATGAAGGGATGTAGATAAACATGTCATTGCAGTTGTATGCAGTTATATAAGTGCTACAGAAGACATGTTCAGGGTCCAATGAAACACTAATGTGTTTACTCGTTCCTACACTTCAAGATGAAATGTAGATGGTGAGGAGTAATCCAGAAGAGTCTGGTTAAAGCCACCCCTGCAGAAGGAAGGAAACATGCAATGCCCCAGAAATAGAAATAAATTGGTTGAGTTTGAGAAACAAAGGGAAGGCTAGCATGATTGGCATTTTGCTGAGAGATAGTCTAGTGACTTGAAGGGATACCTGTGGGAAAAGTAGGCACCAGATTACTCAGTCATACAACCCAAATTAGCTACTTTTAATGTTATTCTCAAAAAAATTGGAAGTCACTAGTGGCTTTTAAGCAAGAAAATGGTATAATCAGATTTGCAATTTAGAAATCGTTCCTATGGCTACTGTATGGAGGATAGGTTAATGGGAGGGGACAAGAATGTACATAGGCGTCCAGTGAGAATGCCATTGTAGAAACTCTTCCAGTAGATAGTTGTTACATGAGGATGGAGAGGAAAGAAAAAAATGTTTGACATCTATTTTGGAGGCAGAACATAAAAAAATGGTGATTTCTGATACTAGCAAACTAAAAATAATTACCCCAATCTCAAGGAGAAGGAAATGAGTCTTCAGAAACTTATGTTCTAAGGGTTCATAAATCAGAGGGTCCACTATTTGGCAGTCCTTTAGGTTAAAATTAAATTGATATTAAAAATACTTTAAGAGAGATAACTGACTCAGTACTGTTATTCACCCGTTACTTTTAATTCTCCCAAGGGTATGCTTAGGCCATTTCCCTCATAATGATAGCTTCAGCTCTGTGCTTCACTTTAGCCAAGGAAAGAGGGGTATAAAGCCACCTGCACGTCTGGGTTGGAACTTTAAGGGCAAGCACACTATTTTCCCCGTTCTATTTCCCTTCAGTAAATCTGATGGAGTGTGTTCCACCAGCCTGGGTCTCAGAATAAAAGCAACATGGAGCAGATTCCCAGCCAAACTATGATAAGACGTGTGGTGGAAACAAGTGATTCACATCTGTTACTCTAAGTCACCGAAGATTTTCGAGTTGTTACTGCAGCAAAACCAATTCTATTCTGACTGTTTCAGTATACATCATTATTCTCATTTTATGTTTTGAACATTGAGGGTTAAGAGAAGGTGCAAAGAATCACAGAGAGGGAAATAGAACCCAAGGCTATCAGAACCAGATACTAAGGGGCATCTCTATTGCAAATATAGAAACCCCGAAATGAGTCCAATGAATACATGAAGGCAAACAGCAGAGCTATGTCAACCCTAAGAGGAGCCACTGGCCAGCTTGTGTGGAACCGAGAAGGGACACAGAGAATGAAAGTACTCAGGAGGAAAAGGGATTGTAATATCTATGTTGACACTGGTTACTTAAAGAATTATTAAAGCTTGGGATGTATTTTAAGACTGGAGTTAATAAGAGGGTGTCAGTGGGTAAGTACATAAAGTTTGAGATAATCAGGTAAAAAGTGGGCTTTTTTTATGTCAAAAGAGATACCCATAGGTACACCTAATAATAGCCATTGAAGTCATAAAAATTACTCTAGCTTTAAAACTTGCCAAAACAATCGCTCCGTGTCAGAAAGGAATTTTACAACACATGTCAGTGTCAGCTGTGTGTCAGTAAAGAGCCCAGTTTCCATGGATGTGGGTTTAAATGATCCCGCTGCCCTCCTTTGTTCTCCTTCCCTTAACAATGGTCATTAGAGAAGATCAACATATGGCAAAGTTGGCAGCAAAACATCGTTAGTGGAAAACACCCACAACCGCCGAAAGTTGAAAAAATTTAAAAAATGACAAAAACCTTGAGGGTTCTGAGGGTGTACCGGTTTGGAAATGTTGCTGTGTCTCTAACCCCAAGGGGCTACTAGTTCTGTTCCTTCATCAGCATTCATTCTGCTATTGAGGGAACTATTGCTGCCACAGTGAGTGCTTCAGGGGAACGGGGACATGCAACCATCAAACCATCACATCCGTTTCTCTGCGCTCCCTGAAGAGAGTCTTTCTCACCAGATTTCCTCATGAGCTTCTAATATTGGTGCTTCTCTAGCCATCTTTCCACAAGGACAGGAAAACAACAACTTGAAAACCAGTAAGTGGGAAACAGAGAGAAACTGGATCTGCTGGTGTTATAAGAATGCCCACACCAAGTCACAGCCTCAACCTGGGCTTGTGTGCTGGGTGAGCAAATAGAAATTTTCTTTTTCTGCAAGCTTGTTTGAGTGAGTTTGCTGTTAAGAGGGAGTCACTTGTGGCTAAAAGTCATCACTGATGAAGTACTCTCACCAATGATTATCTCTAAGAAGAATATTCTATATTCAACTATTCAAAATCCTAACTATCAATGAAACATACTTAATCATCTATTCCATAAACACGTTTAGAGTCCCTTCTTTGTTAAGGGGATGGAGTTGGTGAGTAATATGAGACATGGCTCTCAGGTAACTCTTCGTTGACCTGTTAAAGGAAAATGAGCAGGTAGTTGCCATGTAAGGCAGTGAGGGAGCAGAGACAGGACAATTCACTAAGCCTGTGCGCCGTGAAGACGTCCCAGAGAAACTGATGCCTTATGTCTGTTTCTGGGTACAGAGATCAACTTACACATTGGAGTACAACCTGAGGACCTGCTCCGTCATTTCTGCACAGAGAGTGCAGCTCCCTGAGTCCTCAAGGGGGCCATTTTCTGCTGTGTGGGGATCTTACTTTCCCAGGATTGCTCTGTTCCCTTCCATATGTTTTACTGCTCAGTTTAAAGCTCTACCCTAGAGTTTGTAATTTCTGGAAACTGCTTTCCCATGTCACCACAGAGAATCCTTTCTCCTTGGACAGCTCCGTGTCCCTGTACCTCTCCTCTTCCAATGCCACAAATTTCCTCAAAGACTCTGTTCTCCTCTGTTCTGGGTCACATGACCATTTTCCCTCTCCCCAGGGTGTGGATGTTACAGCTGGATCCAAGGCTACAGAAGTGCTGAGGCCAAAAAACAGGGCACCCTTTGGCCTTCTTGGAGCCTTTCGAGGTCTCTTCAAATAAAAGTGATATTTTAGACAATAAGTGAGAAATCCAGTGCTTTTAGAAACAAATTCAAGGTGGGAAAAATGAATTAACACCAAATGTTTAAAAGTGCTCCCTTAATTATGAGCTTTTTGTTCTTGCAAATATGTGTAGTCTGCTAAAGCTCATATGTATACATTACCAAAAAAAAAAGAGAGATAGAAAAAAAGAAATAAACCTAGGAAAAATAGCTTTATTTTAATAAATATTTTCAAAATTCAATAGATTTTTAAATAAACTATTGCTTGATATTGTTAGATAAATAAAACATTTAAAAGTAATTACAAATATATGAACACATTTGTTCTCACCAAAATGTTATTAACTGTGAAAGTGGTATTACAAAATTACCTGTGTAAATATACTTATCATATTATATATTTTAGTGAGACCAAAACTTTTATAATGTTAATAAAATAATATTTTAAAGACTATTCCATCTTATCATTTACTGCATTTGGAGTAAGTTTTATATTGTAATGTATTTATATATACATACATTCTTCATAAATAAAATAAATATACGTGTATTTATGTTAACATTTTAAAAAAGACCTTGCCATTCAGTGTGTAATAAAAAACAACAATTAGAACCACTGATAGATTATGAAGAAAGGAAAGAATGCCTTTATGTCTTATTCATTGTTTCATCTATAGAGTTTATCAATATGCCTCACACATTCTAAATGCCTAATAAATATTTGATAAATGTCTGTAAAAGTGGTATTCCTAGGTAACAGAAGAATATATATTTTCTAGGTAACATTTCGAGGCAACGTTTTGTTACCTGGAAAATATCACTATTATTAGAAAAATCATTATTTTTCTAGGTAATATTGTGATGCTTAGTATGTGTCACATTGTTGTTTGTTTGCATGGCTATCTCACCACCTACACTCTTACCTTCTGGTTCATTTTAAACATTGAAAAACTGTTTCATGAATGAATGAATGAACAAGTAAATGTACAAGCACTAGTGCACTTACGCTGTCATTTCCTGTATGGCAGACAGAGCATCATCCTTACTAATGAAAGGCTAAGTAGTCATCACACCCTCATGCATGATGCCCTCATGCCGTTACAAGATTGCTGCATGCACAGCGGGGCATACACAGATGGCCGTGGCGGGGCTGGGCTTGATGCTGTATGTGTGAGGGCACTGGAGGGAAATTGACCAGGAGGTTCATGGGGTAGTCCCACAGGGCGCTGGCGCAGGGACTCTGGGACTCCGAGGAGTCCTGCAGCCCTATGGGGTGCTGGCCCCACAGGCTAAACATCAGGGCAAAGGGCACCACCTCCATTCCACCTCCATCTGGGGGAAATGAGTTTCAGCTTCATTGTTGGGACAAACCTGGGGTAGAGGGAGCTTCCCACACTCCACGTCCACCCCCCAGCTTTGACCTGGGGTATGAACATGACAGAAAACCTCCCTAGTCACTGCCTGGTCCCCTACCCTGAGATTCTCCCTACACAAGAGCAGTGACTTCATTTCCTGACAAGAGCAGTGACCTCACTTCCTAACGATGCAGACCAACAGAACGTGGAACCCTGGTAGCCAGACAGCCACATTCTAAAACAGTCCTCACCTAGCTCATTTGATAGAGACATTCCCACCAAGGCATGTTCTGCTGTTTGCCGCAGTGCCACCGCCATAATAGGCAAAGAGCCACCCATGACAGCTTCTTCCACCACTGCTGTGGCTGGCTCTGCACTCAGCCCCTATGCCTCTGGCCCTTTTCCTGGGGGAACCCAGAGGTAACCCAGGGAGGCCCAGGGCAGTTTTCTTAGAGCCAGGCCACCACTCTCATCCCCCTCACCATCTCTGTGTCCCCTGGGTTGCCGGCCCAGTGGGGCTGTGGGACTCCAGGACTCGGGGAGTCCCAATGCCCCTTGGGGCGCCGGCTTTGATGCTGAGTTCCCGCAGGTGCACCACAGACTCTGACTGGAGGGAGGAGGGAGCTGGATACCCGCACCCAGGACTTGGCAAATAGTGATATTAAAATATTTCTTCTAATTAATTCCCTTTCAATGTGCACGTATTCATGCACAGGGCCACTAGTTTCATAATAAATGCTGTTGCTGCCTACTGCAAAAGACAGAGACATGATTTCAATTTTGCATTTATGTATCTGGTGACATGAAGGCATGGATATGGAAAGCTGGTAAGTTTGAGGGAAACTCAAAACCAGAATTTGCTGAAAGGCAGAAGGAATTTTTAATCTAGTAAAAAACAAACAAAGAAAAAAACCCACAATCATTTATGATGTGATTAACTGCAGTGCTCCAGAATTTCACTCTCGACTGTTGGGAATAGATGAAGAAAATCCTTCTTGAATCCAGGGGGCAAACAGCAGGAATGAGGGACTGAGTCCTTTTGGTAACGGACAATGTCTGATTAAGATGCATGGCCCACTTTTTAAGAATTTATTTGCAGTGGCTCAGAGGCAAACACACTATTGAAGACTAGCTTTTAATGTGAAGCACTGCATGAAATGCTTCCCTCGGGGACTTTCAATGGACATCTAAGAGAAGAGTAACTGTTAGATCTTTTATGATGGTTTTGCTGGCCTTTACATCATTTAAATGGGGTGGAATTTTTGTATGGCATTTTCTAATCATGACACAGCCCGAACAAATGTTTAGTAATGTGGACTGCATTAGTATATTTAAAACAAAGTCATGAGGTCCGTGCAATAAAATGTTAACAATATAAATCATTTTAGCATAATTGATTTTTCTACCTCAGGATTATTTTTATGTTGAGCATAGCAAGGAATAAATTCTTCAGTATACTTAAGGGGTTTCATATTTGTATCCCCATGCATTTGGGAGGGACAGTTGTTCCTGTCTTCTCCTATAGTGTGAAAGAAAGATTTTCCCTGAACATCTCTCTCCTCTAGTTTCACCTGTTACTCCTCTCTAAGGAGACAGAGAATTGGTAGGTACAGTCACTGGTTCACCATTATCTGTTGGGTGGAGATAAAGAATCCAATTTTTCAAGGCAGGAAATTTGGTTTTCAGCTGTGCTCGTGCCCTCCCTGACAACTGGGAGATGAAGATTCCAGGGTTTCTGCTCAACATTACAAATAATCCAAAGCTTGGATTAATGTGTGTGTGTGTGTGTGTGTGTGTGTGTGTAGGGGGTGTGGGTGTGTATAGTATGGTGTGGTGTGAAGGGGGTTGTCCAGGTGATAAAAGTGAAAGCAATATTAGAATTCAATATTGTTAGCATTTTTAGTTAAGTCCTCCAATATGGCATTTATTTGACATAATATTAATATGTAGGAATCCATCTGAATATATTATTTGCCTGTCTTAGTTGTCTAATTCAGGGGAAAACAAAAGTGTGTTATTTATTATTTGCATTACACTCCTGGTTTTTTGTTTGTTTGTTTGTGTGTTTGTTTTTACCTCTGACAATTTCTGTTCTGCATCAAAACCAAATTACTTGCACTGTCCATGTATTCCCATCTCTCACAACATTGTACTTTTGCACAGACTGATATTCAAGTCTCCTTTCTGTTTATAATTATTTATCTTTCAGGACTTAATGCACATTTGCTCTAGGGCAGGAGTCTGATGGTCCAGTTTTTCTAGAAAGAGATACTGTCAAGTAACCTGAACCCAAATTTCTTCTCTAAGACAAAATTCTGCAAACCACATCCCACAGGCCAAATCTGACCCATCCCATGTTCTGCACATAAAGTGTTATTGGAATATAATCACAACCATTCAGTTATATACTATTTATGACTGCTTTTACGGTATAATAACATAGTTGAGTGAGTAGTTATAACAGGGACAGCATGGCTCACAAATCCTCTATTACTATGTAGCCCTTTATAGAAAATGTTTAGCAATCCCTACTGAAGGCAACAATTGTCTGAAATCAAATAGCAACTATTTCCTTCATAAAGAGGCAGTGTTTTATAGTTCATCATAAGCCCTATCAATACCTACTGTGTTGAATCTTGAGCATGTCATTCATTTATGTTCCCAGCCTGGCTCCTATTAGCATGTGAGCATATGGAATCTTTCCTAAAGAAGTTTGGCTCGATCAACACAATCTGGGATGAACATAGTTCTGCATTATTTGTGTAGTTGTAGTTTATCATTTACAGGGTTGGGCAAAAGTAGGTTGATAGTGTTCATATGGAAAGTAATATAATAATTAATAAACAATAATAATATAAGAATAAACACTGTATTTCATGTACTCATAACTATAAGCCTACTTTTTCCCCACTCTGTATATTTTTCTGCAAGGACTTCCTATCTTTTTGTTCATTATAGAGATGGTTTCCTTTACATTCTTGAGCTTAGTTATAATAGTTCCTATAAAACCCTTGTTTGGATCATCTCGCTCAGTCCTGATCTCCATTGATTGTTTTCTCTTGAAAAGTGTTTTAGTATCTTATTAATTTGTGTTTTGAGTAACTTGGGATCACATATGAAATATCGTTAAAAGTATTTTGTAGAGGGTTTGTAAAGAGTATTGTTTTATGTTTTATGGTAGATAATTAACTTGGGTTAAACATAAACTTATCTTTCCTGCAGGAGGGGAGCAGTTAAAATTTTAGTTTGTTTCTTTAAAACTTACTTTAGGGGTCATCCAAATATTTGCCTTCAGTTTTGCTATCCAACTTTGGCCACCCAGAGAGTTTCAGACTTACGTATGTTCTTAGTATTAAAAGCTATAAAAATGCAAACCTTATTCAGTGCTGTTCTCTTTTTCAAAATGCCAGTTTTCCTTTCTTATCTTCCTGCTTTAGTTTGTTTTTCAGTGCTTTCAGTTGGACTTATTTATTCTGTCCAAAGTTTGTTGTTATGCGAAAGTCTGATTGGAGCCATTTGAATATTAGTAGGAGTAAAACCACTAAATAGTTCTTTGCTTGTGTGCTTAGTTTTAATCTTTTGGAGGTCCTGTCCTAGAATCTTCCACAAACACCATTTTCCTTAATCCTCACAATCAAGATGTTAGTTTTAGGGTGCCCCTATTTTAGACTAAGAAACTGAAGATCAGAGAGATCTAGCCAAAGTTTCATGGGACGCAAGATACAGAAACAGAATTCAAGTCTACGGTAGACGTGTCAACAGTTGTTCTGTAATCATGCTACCTTTTCCCCCTAAAATGTGTTGTTACTGATTTCAGGAACAGTAAGGGAGAAGGAGAGAGAAAGAGAAACATTGAATTGAGAGAAACTAATTGCTGCCTCCTGCATGCCCCCCTACTGGGAACTGAACCATAACCAGTCATATGCCCTGACCAGGAATCAATCCTGCCACCTCCTGGTAAGGGATGATGCTCAACCAACTGAGCCAGACCAACCAGGCTCATGCTATTTTTAATACATAATCTGCTGGATTTATTGCTTAAAGGCTTCTATGATTTCTAGGGTAAGCTAAGGGCCATAGATAAGGTGCTCTGCTCTGATGTTAGAGCAAATTATTCAGAAACAAACAAACAAACAAACAAAACAACAAAGGTAAAATCAATCTAATTGAATCCTGTATTTTTAATGACTGTATTATATTTATGTTCTACCCTTCTTAATCTTCAGATCATCTTTACTTGAAAGGGTGGTATAAAAGATTCATATTTTCACTGAAATGTTTCCCTATTGTTCACCCAACTCTAATTGTGAAGTGTATGAAATGTCCTGGTGTATTCTTAGGCTTTAAATGTTAAACCTTTTAAAATACACTGAGAATGAGGCAGCCTTTGGGATGTTGTCATTATTTTGCATTTTCCATTAGCAGAGAGTTAAATGCATTTCTGCTAGCTCCTTTCAGTTGAGAATGACACAAGGTGGGTGTTTCCATGCATATAATCTATGTTATGGTAACTTCTGTACTTGTTTGTCTACCATACTTCCCTGTCTTTCTTTTTTTAAAATATTTTATTGATTTCAGAGAAGAAGGGAGAAGGGGAGAGAGTTAGAAACATCAATGATGAGGGAGAATCACTGATTGGCTGCTTCCTGCATGCCCCCTACGGGGGATTGAACCCGCAATCTGGGCATGTGTCCAACCACTGAACCATGCGTGCTGGTCCTTCCCCAACTTTCTTTTCTGTCAGACAGATTCACTGCACTGTCCAAAGGAACAGGGATGTGACCCAAAGTGGTCTAATTATGTACTCTCAGAACTTGGAACCAGAAAACTCATAGGGACTGAAGACCATTGAGCAGAGCAACTGAACGGGTAACTGTAGAACTTGGAGATTACCATGCTGTCCTGGTAACCCTTCTTCCCACATGTTGCACTTACAGCCATGCTTTTGATTTTGTAAGTAACTTCAGTTTCTTAACATTAAATTTCTCTATTCTTACAAGAATATTTTTGGACTCATTACCAACAACCAAAATGCCATACTATAGACAAAACACACATGTTCAGAAAGGAAGGATGTTGTGAATTATTTAGATATAGTATAATGGGAGCTTGAAATTATTTTTTTAATTGTCTCAATTGCCTCAGTTCCCAAGTTATATTTTGAAGAGAAAAAGATTAGAACAAGTAAAGGTGTTATTAGTCACCAGATTTGGCAAATAAATATATACAAAGCCCAGTTAAATTTTCATTTCAGATAAACAAAAAAATGAGAGTTTAGTATATCCTATGCAAATATGGGTAGTATATGCTTATACTGAAAATACTTCTCGTTATCTGAAATTTGAATTTGACAAGGTTCCTGAATTTTATTAGGCAATAACATATTGGCTAGCATAGCCCCACAGAATTTCAAAACAATCTCCAACTTGCTTAGGTAATAGGCAGTGATCAAATAATTTTCTATCAACACTGACTTGACTCTCATGAAACTTTCACTGAAACCACTAATTAGATGTCATCAAACCACTTTACCCTCTACTCCTCCTTAAGAGTAGGGAGTGACCTTTGCTTTTTTAAATCTGTCTGTATAATATGATGTTGCAAATAACCCATTTATCTATCTATCTATCTATCTATCTATCTATCTATCTATCTATCTATGTATCTATAAAAAGAGGTAATATGCAAATCAGGCCGGGACTCCATACAGGTCATGATAAGACAGGAGGAGATTGCGTATGCAGGTGAGGCCCAGAGTGGAAATGGAGACAGAGGCAAGGGAGCCTGCCTGAGCTGGTGCGGTGGCTTGGGTGGCCCCGGAGTGGACACAGGCAGGGGGCCAGGGGACGCTGTGAGTCAGGCATGGGTCTTGGCCCCCTGCAGGGCCGGGCTGGCCTCCCGCGGCGCTGGTCCGGCCTGACTCCTGCAGTGGCCGGCGCTGCACGAGTCAGGCACAGGTCCTGGCCCCCCGGGGGGTGCCTCCTCACATGGTGGGAGGCGGGGCACCTCCTTGTGCGATTGAAATCACACGCTGGGCCTCTAGTCTTATAATATTTCCTGTTTTCAATTTTGGCTCTGTCTATGGAAATAAGATTATCGATCAACTTTTGTTATAGAGAAAAAGGAAGAAGAACATTTATGGAAATAATTTTATAAATTTTTGTGCATCCTCTACTTGCCACCCTGAGAAAACACACACACACACACACACACACACACACACACACACACACACACACACTTTCAGGAAAGCTTCTCTAATAAGAATAAGTAAACAGGAAGAAAGAGGCCTGCTCAATTAGATTCAGGGGGTTGTAATGCTAGAGACAAGGACAAAGAAAAGGCCAAAATACAGGAAGAAAAATAGAAATGAAAGAATGAAAAACAATAAAAGTTACTGCTGAGATATTAAAGAGTATGGCAGGATATGATATAAGACTGGGTTCAAATATTAATTCAAAAGTAGGTTCAATAACGCATTTATACATACCATGGGAGAAGATTAGTAGTTGAGGGGAAAATGGAAGACAATACAACACTCACTATTCACTAGCTCATTCTTTTGAGCCATATCAATGGTGCATGATATTATGTGCTAAAGATTCATGAGATATCTCAAGGGACGGGGGCTATTAGTCTCAACCAACAATAAATAGGTCTAACACTTATTGACGGTATTTTTCTAGGTTAAGCCTCTTTTTTCTAACATTATGTGAAGAAGGATTATAAGTGGGATGCATCCAAATGTCTCAGGAAAAGGATGGTGCTAGCCTCTCAGAGGGAGAAAGCTCAGCGAAGCTTTATATTTCCAATAAAGTCATCTGAATCCTTCCTGCCAGAAGGAACTCCAACATACGCGCAATATATCACTGCTGTGAGTTTACTTCAAGCACAGAAGTACATGGGGGTGGATGAACATTCTTCTGGACTAAATTCAACATTATGGTTCCTGCAAAATTGACCATAAGTAAGACACATGGAAAGTACTTGAGGCTGTAAAATTGAGGAAGAATTTGCTGAGCAATGGCTGTAGATACTGCTTATGCAACTGGCATCTGCTTGAAAAACTGGATAACGATAAAAGCTACAGAAAATTGCAGTCTGAAGTGTATGACGGCGGGGAACTGAATACATTGCCCACATCAGAGTCCCAGCCCTAAAAGGTTAAAAAGATCTTGGAAAGAGTCACCTCTTTGAAGTCACAAATGGCGGAGACAATGGTCAAAGCAATGAAAGACAGTCAAGCCAAGTTGTAGTTCTTACCTTTAAAAAGCAGGGTGCAGAGAAAGAAATTCTGTACTTAGTGCCAGATGGAGCTGTCTTCTGGAATATGATTTCATGCATTTACCCACAAGTTGCATGCTCAAGAACATGATTTATGATCTCTGATCGTCAATGTCCTTACCTGTAAAACACAGATAAGCCTACAATTACTATGAGAATGAGGTGAGATCATGAATATGAAATAGGGGGCGGCAGGTAAGCAGCATCAGTAAATAGTTGTCATCTTCTTTAACCCAGTCATATTAGAGCTGAGGTAGCATTTTTAATGTTGTGTTAATTGATCAATTAATATACCCACTATTAGGTTCTTTACTAATCTCTGTAATAAGCAATAAGATTTTACATGCACTTCACAATGTTATGGAAAATTTAATAACTTCTTGACCTTTGAAGAGATTATCTTGAAGAATTTTTTCACTTAGCTTGTTTCCAGATGTCCTTACATTGATTGTTAGCTAAACCAGGAACATCGGGCCTCTTGGCCACACTCACTTTTCATTGGAAATTGAATACTATTTGGTAAAGTCAAAAGCTACCCTTAAGTTTGGCACTTTGGAATATAATTTGTTTTCAACTTGGAAGCTTAATTAATTTTTTTCCTTGAAACAAAAACTAAAAATAATATGTGATTTGGCTTACTAATTTCACTCAGGATTTGGGGAATCTCTGTGGATTTCCAATCACCTTTTTTTCATTTTTAGGTTTTCTAAAGCTAGTATTGATTGTAATTTCTTCCCCAACTCCCCACCAATTTAATAGATGAAGATATTGAGTCCAGAGAGTTCGACATGATTTCACAATGAATAATATTCCAGCTCAGAATGCTATAGGTCATCCGGTAACTAACTTCCATTAGAATATGTTGCTATTTCTGACTCTCTGAAAACTGATAAAAAGTCTCATTATTTCCCTTTATTATTTTTTTAGTGCACAGATGATTTCAATGAAAATATAGTTTCTATGCTGGTTATTCTGACAGAGGCCTCCAAGTAATCATGATCTTGCCCTCATGGGGGTCTGTCTATCTATCTATCTATCTATCTTATATATGTGTATATATATATATATATATATATATATATATATATATATATAGTATATATGGATAATTCTCATGAATAATATAGCTATTTTTCAAGGTTTTCTTGATTTTAGAGAGAGGAAGGGAGAGGTAAAGAGTATAGAAACATTAATAATGAGAGAGAATCATTGATTCACTGCCTCCTGCACACCCCCTACCTGGGATTGAGCCAGCAACCCAAGCTTGTGCCCTGATCAGGAACTGAACTGGTGACCTCCTGGTTTATGGGTCAATGCTCAACCACTGAGCCATACCAGTTGGGTGAATATAGCTATTTTTAAGTGAAGTTATAAGTTTTTCTGTGTGTATTATATTCCATACGACTCTATACCTTATAATGAGTTATATTTACAGGGTTCCAGCATATTTCCAGAAAATTTGTTTATAATTTCAAAAATAGTTTCGCAGGTACAGTTTTTACTTAAGAGAGTTAATACCAATATCCTATTACTGTGACTATCATTTATAAACTTGTTTGGACTATTGGTCCAAATGGATTTCATTTAAAGAATTTTCACAATTAGAAAATAGGTTGCTTAAATAAATTGACAATTACAATAAAGAGAAAAACACACATTTTGGAATATAATTTAATCATTATAAAGCAGAGAATTCGGTTTGGTAAATCATTTATATATAAAGTTTTCATTCACACATAGATTTCATAGAATTTTCAGTCCCTCTCTCTCTCTCTCTTTCTTTCTCTCTCTCTCTCTCTCCATCATCTCTACTGAAGAAAACTCTGGGATTCAGATGAATTGCGTTATCTAAAAGTGCACAGTAAAAGGCTATGGGCGGGGGACTTGAGGGGAGAGAGTGTCAGATTTCTAGGTTTAGCAGACTTCCATTCCACTATTCTTTCTTATTCTTTTGACATTGGAATGCAGTGGGAAGAAAGTGGATAAAATCTTCATTTACAACCCCAAAGATATAGTCAATGACTCAAGTAGCAGCTACAATGCCCCTCTGACATAAAATTTAAAAATAAATTTGTTGTAGAATTTAAGAAAAAGTATAATTGATTTTTGCTGAAACATATTTTATGTCAAAACAGAGGGGCAATACAAATGGTGGTAATATTGACACCAATGCTCTCATGGTATGGACATTTCCATCAGGAAGAAGTAAATGAAAACAGAACTAGAATTTGCTTTGAATTAAACATCGGAGAAAACTGAAGATGTGAAAAGTTCCTTTCATTGGGAGTATGAGATCCACGAGTTGCTTAGGGAGTGGAAAACCATACAGATGAGATAGGTCTTTTACAGAACTGATGGGAGCCAAATGTGACTACAGAGATGACACACTGTTTGCGACTTGACACAGAAAATTAAGAACAAAAGTAGCACTTTGGCAAAAAAAAAGAATAAAATTAGAGCCAACAGAAGGAGGTTAGTCATACACTGGGGACTGCCCCCTCAGCAGACAGTGTGAGAAATTAGATAAACATGATCTCTGAATCAGACAGATCTGAGTTTCCATTATAGCTCCATTGATTGCTAGATGGATGAGACTGGACAAATCTCAGGACTCCATTTCCAAAGGAAGTTGTAACACTAGTTTCACAAGTTGAGGTGGGGATTGCATACAACCAATTCCTATAAAAATTTCTGTTATACTGTACCTGTTGGGAACCCATAAAAGACTGCAATAACTTTTTTACATTATCACCATTATTACCACCATCACCACCTCCACCACTAACACCAACAACGCTTGCATCATCTCCATCACCACCACCACCACCACCACCACCACCACCACCACCACCACCACCACCACCACCACCTGATGCAGATGAATTCTATGAGGTTGTCTCTCATCTCCAAGATGAAAAGTTAAATTCAGACATATACGATGGATAAGAATTTGCCTCTTCACCTCTTCATTAATAAGATACAATATCTATGTCTTAATAAGTCTTGTTTATTAAAGATTTTAAGAAAAGGACCTTACTATTCTCATAAAGCACAGACAAAAAACAAGGCTTTGTGTCTTTTCTGAAGAAAAAGATTCTTCATCAGCCATCTTAATTACTCACAATCGTTCTCTTCTTTTGACATATTTTTTTTAACATGTAATATTTTGTTTGTAAGATTTAACCAAGATTTCCTAAGAGTTTATTCAACCTGCTTCAAATAGTTGTTTCTCTTTTACTTATTATTGGCCTCCTTTCTCTCTTTCACTGCCACATTCCTCCCTCGGGGCATCCCTGCAGCACACACGCTAAACCCTAAGACCTTGTTTCCAACTACCTCAGATCTAATACAATAAACATCTTTGTAAAACTAAGTCCAATAAATGGGAAAATGCTTCATCACTTTGCATTTTTGTCTTTTCTAAGTTTATTTTTCTTTTCTCCAAATAATCATTGAACACTTACTCTGGTACAGGTGTCGTTTGAGGCACTAGACATTCTAAGATGCTATGGTATGATTTGACCGCACTCATGGTGTTTACTGTGCAGTAGCGAAATATGCCAAGGCTCAGTCTCTACAGCACAGCCTCTCCTGTGTTCCCTGGGAGCTTCTCGGAGCGTCACATCCACAGAGCATGGCAACCTCTTTACTTTTTCCTTAATAGCAACATCCGATGACTATATCACATTTTAATTATCTTGTTCACCCAGGGTGGCCTTGATCTCCATGGGTGTTATTGGCCCTAGGATGGCAATTTCAGGGGCGTCACCATGGAAAATCTTGTCAGGGAACTTACAGGACTAACATATGGCTCTATTGAGGCATCTTTTCAGAACTTTAGGTCCTCAATTCAAGGGACCCTCAGTAACAGGACAGCTGATTCAAGGGCAAGATGATTTCTAGACATAGAAATTTCCTGAGAATCAGAGCTCAAGAGAGCAATAATGCCTGTGTGATCACCAAATACAAACTACTCATTTTAGAGTAAAGATATGGAAAGGAACCCATATTAGAATCACCCATGCCCATTAGCAATGAAGTTGAGGCATGAATCTGGGTATTCTAATACTTAATCCAATATGGTTGACAATGTTAAGAGATTTTGTGATTAAAATTAAACACACAAACACAAAACTATTGCACTTTTAAAAGAAAGGGTGGGAGGGCAAGAGAGAATGTTCAGCCGTTATTTGTCTGAGTAACCTGGGACAGAACATAATATCAATGGAGAAAACCAATTCCATCACCCTTAAATACTGTCTCTGGCTTTCTAAAAATTGTTTCCTGGTGCCAATTAAAAACATTAAAACAAAAATCTGTTTTTCCCCATATCACCTAAAGGAGAATTGAGACCATACAGTAGTAGAGAGAGAAGCAGAATAGTTTTCAGTGGTGATTTTACTTAGTTTCTTAAGACCTTGGGCAGGTTGATTCTCATTAGTTCTGTGCTTAGGTAATTCAGGACAGCTCAACAGTTTTTACGGTCAACAGCCAGGCTCTCCTATTTCTTTGGTTAATGAGGTGAATCCCCTTAGAGCACTTGGGATAAAAACTTTTCTCTGACCATCTGCTTGTAACTTTGACACCAAATTACAAGTACCGTTATTCCAGAATAAACTAAGGGTTAAACTAAAGTTCTCCACTCTTACCTAAGTATTTAAAAACAAAGGATCTCTTACCCTTTGAGACAGCATGGAGGGACCTGGAGAGTATTATGCTAAGCAAAATAAGCCAGTCAGAGAAAGACAGGTATCACATGATCTCACTCATATATGGAATCTAATGAACAAAATTAAACTGATGAACAAAACAGATTAAGAGTCACAGAAGCATGGAACAGACTGTCAAATCTCAGAGAGAAGGTGGGGAAGGATAGGAGTTAAGGAGGAAAGGGGGAATGGGAAATTAAGGGGGTGGGAGATCAACCAAAGAACTTGAATGCGTGTATGCATAATCCATGGACACGGTTAATAGTGTGGTGAAGGCATGGGGCAGGGGACAGGGGTGGGCTAGAAGGGGTCAATGGGGAAAGGAAGGAGACATGTGTAATACCTTCAACAATGAAGATCTAAAAAAATAAAAAGATAGAATAAAAACAAATTATCCCAGCATGGCTTTTTGGCTGAATAATTCACATAATTGCTTCAACTCTTCACATCATGATTGTGAAATATTGCCTTGTAATTCTTATATTAACGTGTCTTATTTCTGAAATAACATTCAAATAATTCTTAAAGTGCAAAGTAGACTGTGGCATTAGTAGGTTAAGTTAAAATGCAATTAAAGAGAGTAATAATTCTCATTCTGTCAGGAAGAGTGTAATAGAGACGGTACCATATGAGAGAATTAATTTGGGAAGAAATTAAAGGAAAAAAAAGACTCCTAACGTTTCTAGCAATCCTACTGCCTTAGTCTTTACCACCTTGCTAAACATTGCTTTAGCTTTCCGCTTTAATAGTGGCAAACTCTGAGGCCTGACATGAAATAGGCTATTTCATCTGGGATGGTTTAAGCTGGCCTAAGGAGTGACAGGAGAATATAGCAAGCAGTCAGTGCTAATGACAGCACACCATTTTTACAGACTAAAGGTCGAGCGATGAATTTCAATTATAGAGTGTCAGGATGCCCAAATGCAGGTACCTGATAACAAGTCAGGAGCTCACAGTTTCTGTAAGACTTCTGTAGAATTTCAATAAAGCTCTTAGCCCTTAGCACAGCCTTTTTTATACTTTTTTTCTTTGCCAGAAGCTAAGAGATGTAATCTTTCCTGAGCAACTCCATCTACAGCCCCCTTCAGCCATCATGTTGCAATAGCTAAATGAAGCATGCTTTTCTAACATATGGGCTTCCCCTGTGGCTCATCTTCCAACATGTTTGGGAGTGACATAGAGAGTGGGCATAGATTCTCATCTGCCACGTTTAAATGGAGTTTTCCAAAATGTATTATTAGCTCAGCCATAGGGAAGGCTCCCTGATGGCCTGATAAGGCCATTTCCTGCCAAATATTTGAACAGGTTGCAGGGAGGGGGAAAGTAATGGTAAGGGACCACACTACTCAGTTGAAATTGAACAAGATTTATGCTCAAAAAATAGTAAATATCACTGATTCTATTAAGTTCACTCTTTCTATATTGCTCAGGGGATATGGTTAGGAAAGGCAAAATGAGAGCAATCAATGTATTTCATCTTTTTATGTTGAAATAAATGATAAATGGGTTGAGTTTACCATCCATTTCACTTAATATTTTTTATTATAACATGCCCAAAAGACAACTTTTGATTTCCCTCTCCGAACTTGCTGTACCTGCAGTTTTTTAACTTGGTTGTAGGCAGCTCCTTGCAGATGCTAATGCCAATAGAATCTAATTCCTCCTTGACTCACCCTTTTTGCTCACATACTCCATAGACTTCCCATTAGGAAATCCTGTTGTCTCTGGCTTCAAAGAGTACCCAGAACCAAATAATTTTTCACTCCCCTCACTGCCACCACTGGGGTACCAAACACCAGGTTTACATATATATTTTAAGGCCACTAAAAATTGTGGCCTTCCCAAGAAAAATTGGGAGAGAGATGCATGCATGTATTTCTACAGTAGCTACTATACAGGCCTCTCTGCTCCTACTTTTGCCCTCTCCTAACCCTGCATCTCTTTTCAATACAGCAAACCAATGATCCTGAGAACATTATCCTTTGAACAAAAGATCATCAAATGATTCTTTGAACATATATTATATATACGTGGAGAGAGAGAGAGAGAGAGAGAGAGAGAGAGAGAGAAAGAGAGAGAGAGAGAACACTGTGGAACACACAGTTCCCTCTAGTATCTTGAACTTATTAATTATATTTATTTTCAAATTACAATATATAAATTATGTGTATTCAAGCATTTGATCTTGTGTTTTTAAGTGCCTTCTGATTTCTATGGAATGCCTTATATTTTGAATTAGTAAGTATAGAGACTCTCTGGAGTGTTAGCTACTCCAAAGAACCCAAGTTTTTTTCTGGCCTGCAGATGGGATGCCCCCAGTGTATCTTGACAGCTTGTCCTTGGTTGCTCTTGGCTGTATTCAGGCTGTTATATTTCAGTTTTCCTCTTACTGGGAGGGTTGGTTGTGCCTGCCATGTTCCTTCCACCTTTGCAGGCTTGAACTCCAGCCTTCATCTTCTTAGCAACACCTGATTGTGGAACTTTCTGCCCAGTTCTTCGTGTCCAAGCTGCTGTTTAATTCCAGGTTTCTTGGTCTTGCCTTGTGCTGTAGCACCTTTGGGTTTGGCCAGTTCTTCAAGAAAACAGGATACAGAGAAATTTTTGGCTCGCTTCTTTCCAGTTCTCTCCTCTCGAGGCTTCTGTCCTTTAATACCAGTTCCTTTGGCAACACGAGGCCCTACTCTCTGCTCAGTAAGGAAGAAGAGCTCTCTCCTGGGGTTCCATTCCTCCCTTGCTGGGAGTTGGCAGAAAACTTCAGGGAAAAGATGGGCAGATGTTTGGCTCATGTTCCTGTATTTGTCTTTTCTCAATGATTTTAGCCCTGCAAATTCTGCCTGCAGTGCCTTTTTGTAATGTGTTCAGGTAGATTTGTTCTAAAATTAAATTGTGTACAGTATAGCTAATCCCACTGGTAGGGTTAGTCTAATTCAAGTTACTTCTCATGGCCAGCCCTGGATGTCCACTTTGTCCTGATTTTAATTATTTTAGACTATTTCATTGGTATTAATAATTTTAGCCTATTTCATTGGTACTAACTTTAGCTTATTTCACTGACTTTTACTATTTATGCCCCACTGTTCTTCTCCCACCCCAATTTTGATATTAGAGATCAACTCTGTTTTATAGACTCATGCTATTTTTATTGGTTTATACCTTCCCACCATATTAACTCTAAGTCCAGATCTTTCCATTGCATTGAAAATGCATATCATAAAAAAATTGATGATTTATGGTAAATTAAAGGGTACTGACAATAAAAACATAAGCTTTTCTCCAAATTAATTTTTAAAAAAACCCACTGTTTTCAGTATACCTCAGCTACTGATCTTTCCTCCTAATTTGAGGACATGCCAGAAAGAAAATGGCAAGTGTTAGAGAGCTACAATACAGGCCAGAGAGGTTTAAAATATCCACAGGCATGAATCCTCTGAACTAATGTCTCCCAACTACCTCTATGAATGAACATATTTCCTGTTAAACTTATCTCAACAATGTAAGTATGTTTTCAGATAGGCAAGTTATGACATAACAAAACAAAGCTAAGACTAATCTCTTCATTTTAATTTGTCCTTGCTTTTTTAAAAAATGTACTTTTATTAATTTCAGAGAGGAAGTGAGAGGGATTGTGAGCGAGAAACATCAATGATGAGAAAAGTCATTGATTGGCTGCCTCTTACCCACTCCCTACTGGAGATCAAGCCTGCAACCCAGGCATGTGCCCTTTCTGGGAATCGAACCATGACCTCCTGGTTCATAGGTAACACCAGCCAGGCTGTCCTTGCTTTTGAAAAGTACCTTCTTATGGAATTCTGTCTGGTACCTCATCTTTTCAATGTTATCTCTGCATATTTAATATCTAACCCCTACTGGAAGTCCAATAGCAAATAACAAGGAATCTCCGATTACATAATCAGTTTGCCTAGTTTCATCAGAATATCAATGTTTTGAATCTCACATATCTTCAGGGCCCCAGGTTCTTAAAAGCAAATTACATACATATTTACCAGTAATTTCAGAAGCTATATATCTGCCATGTTTCCTATATTACTTTGGCTTCTAAAAACTCCAAGTTCTATTCTGTGTTCAAGTGAAATATCTAGTCTCAGTCTAAATTTCTGCTATAAACATTTCTTCTTCCTTCTTCCTGTCATTACATAACTCTTTCTCTTTGACATGTATTCAGAATTTGCATGGATAATGAGTTTTAATGAGAATTAATCCATGATAGCTTTTGTGAGCTGAAGTATATGTAACAATAAATAAGTACAAAAATGAACAATTTAACACCAAATTCCATACCACTTAACAATTTTGTTATGGGACTTTTTACTCTATTTTGTGGATGGTCAAGTACAAATAGTACCCATGATATGCAGCTCTGACCTTGTGCAGGAATGGAATAATCACCTGGGAACATTGTACCAAAAGTCATTATTAACCAGTAGCTCTTGCCTTTCTCCCTGTTTCTGCCTGACTTGGTTATTCATATTTTCCTTTGCAATTTGTCTTGCTTTATGTCCCTGGAAACTCGTGTTTTATTCTTTCATTTCCATAATTACAATCTAGCTTGCACATTCCCCCAAATGCACGCTTGCTCGTAAATTGTGTGTGCATATCTGTTTTGAAACTTTCAGTGTTTTCAATCTTAAATAATTTCAAAGGGACCATAGGTAACTCTATTTTTTTGCTACTTTGTTCATTTTAAGTGTTCTCAGGTAAAGTGGTCTTTAGGCTTAAACATTTTCAATAAATAATCCTAGGCTTATAGAACATTTGGGTGTTTGTTTTAATGTCACATAACTCAAATTTGTGAGTTTAGGTAGGCATATATATCCTTTAAAGAACCACAGTAAGGTTGGATAAAAAGTTTTACTCTAAATGATCTGGTATTTCTCTTGAAAATTTGACAAATAAATTGACAATACAATTGGCATGGCTGTTATTGCTTCTATCTTGGATTTGAAAATTTGATTGTTGTCCATGGTATGGTAAAAATATTGTGTAATGTTTCCCCAGATGTTCTAAACATATTGCTATGCATATAAGCCAATATATAAGCCCCCTTATTATTGGGGAATTTGTGTGAACATGTTTATCTGAGAAAGGCTGGGGTTTAAGTGGAAGAATCCTGCTATAAAAAAGTGGAAGATATGCTGGAAATTTTAATATTTCATTCAAATGAAGATTTTCTGGTTTGTGGTGATTGATTGAAAATTAGAGTGTCTTAACTATAACTCTCTGACTAAACTCCTATAATTAAAATTAAGGAAATTATTCCACCATGTTTTAGTCAGAATATACCACTGTGGATCATTTCAAGAGGAACTACATTGCTTTTTTTTTTTTCAACCCTCACTGAGGATATTTTTCCATTGAAATTTTAGAGAGAGTGGAAAGGAGTGGGAGAGACATAGAGAGAAAAACATCAATGTCAGACACATTGGTTGCCTCCTGCACATGCTCTGGCCAGAACAGGGAACTGAGCCTGCAACCAAGAGACACGCCCTTGACCTGGAATTGAACCTGGGGCCCTTCAGTCACCTGGCTGATGCTCTATTAACTGAACCAAACTAGCTAGAGCTAATACATCTTCTCTCTCTCTCTCTCTCTTTTTTTTTCATTTCTGGACCTAGAACCAGGCAACCTGACTTCAAATCCCTACTACTACTACTACTACTACTACTACTACTACTACTACTACTACACACACACACACACACACACACACACACACACACACATACACACACACACACACACTCGCACACACTTTCTTTGGCATTATGGAATGTTACTAAATAATAAGTGATAAACATTATATTAAAATGATAAAGTTTACATTTACCATATTAAATTATAAAGAAATTTTGTATGAAATTGCATGGTTAACATGTATCTACATGTGCATTTTTAGTACTATACTATTGTCTTCTCCTTCCTGGACCAGATGACTTGAAACAGGGGAGGGAAGTGGCCTCATGACCCCTGAAAAGTGTCAAGACCCTGGCTCTCCAGGAATCCCCCTCTGATGCTACCCCTGTAGAGAGAAATGGGTGCTCCATTACTGGAGGTGGGTGTGGCAGTCTAGGCTCCCAACATAGGCTCCACTGACATGATGTGGGTGGCGGCATCTTTACTGCCAAACAGGGATGAAAATATTGGCAATATTCTCAGCCTTCTCTGCCCTCATCCTGGCATCAGGGTCCAGGGACCTCTCTGTCTGGTGAGAGTGGAAGCTTTCCACTTTGCTGGTGGGGTGAAGGCAGAACCCAGGTATGTGACTGTAGTGAGCAAGTACCTAATATTTTTCTGTCTTGCTAGGTTGTCCCTTTCCTGGTCCATGGGTGAGAAGAAACAGACTTTCTTTTTCTTTGTTTGTTCTGTGCATTGGCATTTCCAGGTTACCAGAGTCTTCAGCTCCATATTTGGCATGTATGATGCAAAATGAAACCCGGGGATCTCACCACCATGTCATTGCTTAAGTCCTAAAATCCCTAATCTGTGTGCCTTCTTCTTTCCACTTTTTAATGTTTATTTTACATATAGTATATTGGGTTTGAATTAGACTTAATGGGAGAAATAGGAAAAAATACATCTCCATCTTCCTAGAATGAGAAGATCAAGTGTTTTGTTTTTACATCCGAATACCCAGACACTGAGCTATCTCACAGGCCCACCCTGTCCTTTAACACTCCTTTGATTACTCTTGCCTTGAAAAGTTTAATCGTTGGCAGCCACTCTTAGTGGAAGAGGAAGTTGTTTTATATTGGTCTTGGCCTACCTATAAGCAATGCTGTGGCTGGAACAGCCCCGTGGTTCTTATTATGACTGCAAGTTGCCCTTCAATAATAACCATCAGAGTCCAGCTGGTGTAGCTCAATGGTTGAGCATTGACCCATGAATCAGGCGGTCACATTTTGATTCTGGGTCAGGGCACATGGCCAGATTTCAGGCTAGATCCCTCATAGGGGGCTTGAAGGAGGCAGGAGATCAATGATTCCCTCACATCACTGATGTTTCTATCTCTCCCTGTCCCTTCCTCTCTCTGAAATCAATAAAAAATATTAAAAAAATAAAACTTTTGAGAAAAATAAAGGTTTATAATTCACAAGACCTGAGATTATGTAGCAGCCCTAGGGCCACAATAAAGGTGTGTGTGTGTGTGTGTGTGAGAGAGAGAGAGAGAGAGAGAGAGAGAGAGAGAGAGAGAGAGAGAGGAGAGAGAGAGAAAGAGAGAGAGAGAGAGAGAGAGAGAGAGAGAGAGAGAGAGAGAGAAATGTGTGTGGTGATGTTTTCTTGAGGTCAAGTGTAAGGGTCTAGGGATTCCTGGACTCACTCTTCATTGGTCAATTTAAAACATAAGGGTGGATATTTAAAGCTCAGGGAGAAAAGAAACACCAAGGAGTCCAAATGGTCAGTCCCTGAAATCAACCAGGGCCTCGAAAAAGAGGAGCATCAGTGGGGAGGCAGTCTGGCTCTGGCTCTAATCCAGTCTTTTGAGATGTGCCCTTTGAAGTGGCTGCCTCTGAACCTGGGAGCCTCAGCAATCAAAGCATAAGTCAGGCGCCGGCATCACAGTAAAAAACACAAAGGAAACTCTCAGGGCTCACACTTCAGAAGTATTTCTTAAGTAATTTACAAAATTGCAATATTTTACAACACAGGCTAGAAAGAGGTGGTCACTGCATGCTGGTCCGTCTGTGAGTTTCTGTTTGTTTGTGAAAGGTACTGCAGAGTCCAGACACATCCAGATGTATTTACTCATGTTTTGGCTATTACGATGGTAAACCTGATTCAATTTATTACTTTCTCAACGACAAAAGTTTTGGATTTTCTGAAACATTTTTTGTTTAGGATAATGCTGAGTAGTGGCAAGACTGCTAAATTTTTATCACATCCAGAGGCATATTTTATGCTGAGATTTAAAGACATCTTAATAAAGTTACCCTACTGACTTCCAAAATCAGCCAGCTAAGGCATTTAAATGGGACATATCAGCTATTACATTTGAGCCTGGTTACTCAAACCAACACAATTCAGTAACTTCACAATTTCCTTTTCATTATCAGTCATCTTTTAATTCCTGGGAGAGATGATTAAATGGCATGGGCTGTTGGTTAAAATATAGATGATGAGAGTGAATGAGAGACCAAACAGTCTCCTGAGTAACATTATCAAAATATTATATAGTTTAAAAGAAACATTGGGAATTTTTTGTGTGTTTTCTATTTGGCAATAGGTTATTTTACAGACTTAAAACTATTTCTGGGGACTATCAGGTTGACCTTGAGTCTTGCTAGAAGATCCTGAAAATTCCTCTTCAACCTTCTCAAAATGATACTTGAAAAAATTCTGAGAAAAAATAAAAAGCCCCAAATCTCTAGCCCTTAACAAAATATACAAAAATTGAGAGTAACAGATTCCTAAGTCTGAGATGATTTTCTACTCAATATAAAGACAATGCAGATTAAGAGGAAAAAAATCCTTCTCTCTATATTTTGTCAGATTCTTTAATACCCAAGCAACATTAGAAGAGAAATAAAGGGACTCTTGTGAGACCAGAGGTTGCTAATTGCCTGAAGAATGTGCAGTCCTCACAAATAAACATTACAGAGTGAGATGGATGTGGAAAATCTTTAAATATTTGCCTTTTTGGTTCTCTAGCAATTTGCACTCTGTATGTTCAGAGTGTCAGACAAAAAGTGGTTCAGTAGTTTCCTCCTCAGTGAGCAGAAAAAGAGGAACCTGTGCCCTGTGTCTATTGGTAAAAATCATTCATCTAAGCACAGCTCTTCTCACTCAACAGGAATCAACAAAAAGGCACAATCCAACAAGCAAAGCAATGAAGGACAAGGGAAGGACACTCAGGAGGTGAACATACTTCTGTGATGATTCACTGGGAACCAAAGGCTTGTGTCAGACACTTCCTTTTAGGAGAATACATACAATGAGAAATTCATGAAATGACCATACAACATCATAAAGAAACACAAGAGAGCATAGCCCTCTAGATTGGAACAAAGAAGAGTTAATGATGAGTAAGCCACTTTTTGCTCACCTTCCACTGAAATACTCATGTGATACACCTGAGCAAACATTACACTAGCATTGGAACTAATTTTCTCCTCACCAAATTACTCCACGCAGCACTAAAGAGACAAGAATGGTCCCAGGGAGAGAAATCAAGTTCTAATGTCAAGGGAGGAAACCAGGGCCCAAATTGTAGAATTTTCTCTTTTCCCATGGCAAGCCTATTTTGGACACCTATCCCTGTTGCTTTCTGAAATGTGAAGGGACAAAGTTAGAAGCAGTCTGAGACAGGGATTCCCAGCAAATGGAATTCTCTGTGAGTTGTAGTTCTTTTGAGCACTGTCCAGGAAAGAAAAATATTTCAGGTAAGACTCACACTGTCCCTTGTACACAGTCAAAGAATCCTACAAAGCTGACAAAAGATGCTTCCTTGACCCAGGAAAACTGTATTTTAAACATGACATCTAGATACCCAGACAGTGGACCAGGTACTGTGCCCACCAAGATGGAGAAAGCTTGTAACAGAGATCTAGTGTGACCTGGGAAAAAGCCAGGCCACTCCATTATTCTGCTTACAGGCTTCAATTGGACGGGACAGGCATTCACTTGATTAAAGATGAGTAACAAGGAGTGGGAACCACGAAAATGTGGGAGAGCACGAGACTTACGATGAGCCTCAGCGATAGAAATGAAAGCAGTCTTTGCATTCCCAAATGGCACACTTTCGAAGAAAATTTACTATGCAAACAGGAATAAATTGTGGAAAGTAAATTATTGTCATAGAGCATGAAGAGAGTATTTACTACTGAAATACTGCTCTTTACTGGAGACTGTTGGAGCACAAGTGCCTTGACTCTATCTGGAAGGAGCACTGAAACCAATGAAATGTAAGCTACCTCCAAATAATTTACTTTCAGTGGAAGTCCACATTAAGCCAATTCACAAGCAAACCATTTTATTCAGATTTGGCCACACGAAATGAGACCTATGGGATAGAAAAATTCACATAATAATATTCATTCAACACATATGTATTGATTATTTTACTCCAAGTCAGAGAGTGGTAGACACTGGTGAATCAACAATAAGCAGCACACAGTGCCCGGGAGAGGCAGAGTGGCAGAGCTCTGAAACCCCGGTGGCAGAACTCTGAGCTTACATCCTGCCCTGGCCATTTGCTCTGCCATTGTGACTCAGGAGAAGTTATTTAACATATTTGTTAAGTAACTCAGTTACTCGTTATTCATTAAAGTATATGTTAAATAATTTAATCATAAGGGTAATTTACAGTAGTTAATGTATATTATTTACATACCTAGCTCTGTATATAGCTATGTTTTTGTCCATCTATGATTATCATATTACATTATACATGATAATTAGCCACATAATCATTTGTAAAATAGACATTTTTCTATATTAATTATCCATATGTATGTGCATAGATGTATATATATCTAATGAAAGAGAGAGAGAGGGTGAAGGAGAGATGCTAAAACAAACAATTGTTTGAGATATCTTCACAGCGTGTGTGCTTTTATATACTATAAGCATAATGCATGAGTGATAAATGGGGAATCTAGGAGTTTTAAGGGAGAAGTAATTGAGTCAAACATATCTACAGCACAAATGGCGGGGCTTGGACAAATTGTGAATTGATCATTTCCCAATAAAAGAGCCTTTACATTTTCCGGTAACAATCTGAGATATGGATTTTGTCCACTTTTTTCCCACACTGAAATATATTTTCAGTCCAGTGGTAGATTTTTAAATACAATAAAGCAATTTCTTTTTTTCCCTTATCATTTCATGTTCCCAACCAACTTGCAATAGTGGTTTATCCCTTTCCTTACTGTTTAGTCAGTGCTGGACCTTCCAGATTCTAATGCTGCTATAGGTGTGCTCTTGGCTTTGAGGGATCACTGGTCAGCAAGAAATGTCCACTTCTGTTTGCAGCAGCTGGGACAAACATCATGATAAATGTGAGAAGCTGAAGGGGCATGCTCAGATGACAAAGAAAATGAATTGGAAGGGGTTGCTTTAGGATCTACTAGTCTCCATTCATTTCCCAAGCTGACAAAACGTTATTTGAATCATCATTTTTCTTCCCTCCATCCATTCTCCCTTACTTGCTCTTGCTCTTGCTTGAATTCATCAGGCATCTGCACATCCCTGCCAAGTAGCCAGAGCTGTATTAGATATGGTGGGTGATGGTAAGCACACCATCTATAATGGATAGGGTGGATGCAAGATTAAGAATCAACTTCTCTGTAACTATGTACTAAATCCAGTAACAGAGTGGCTTTCACCTTCTTACCTTGAGAATCTGTTAACTTCTGCCAACATCACATATCCTAAGTTTCTCTTTGAGGAACTTAGAATTCATCCTGTGAAATTTCTATATTTTGCCTAATTACCATCATGACTCTTTATTATTCTAAAGTATAGAGGTTGTAAGGTCGGCATGGCTCAGTGGTTGAGTGTCCAGCTATGAATCAGAAGGTCAGGGTTCGATTCCCAGTTAGGGCACATGCCTGGCTTTTCAGTTCAATACCCAGCAAGGGGCATGCAAGAGGCAGCCAATCAATGATTCTCTCTCTCATCAATAGTGTCTCTCTGTCTCTTTCTCTCGCTTCCTCTCTAAAATCAATAAAAACATATTTTTAGAAAAACAGAGGTTGTTTTTCTGTGACTATCAAGTAAAGAACTTGAAGTTTTATAACAAAATAGAGCTCCATTCCTCCTGGATCTTAATGTCCCAGCTCATGTTTTCACTATTCGCTAGTGAGCAAGGTTGCTAATGGACTGTAATACATTAAGTCAATATGTAGTCAGGACATAAGGAGTAAACAAAGACATAGAACACGAAGAATCAGGATTACTTATGTCTATGTGTGCCCTTGGCAGGTCAGAAATGTTCCTTAGATCCCTGTTTCTATGAAGTAAGGGTAACCAAATGTCTTTCATGGATATCAAGAAAAGCTTGTAAAAGCATAATTCCACAGCACATCCCTGCTGTAACATGACCATTATTATTGAATATATGTTTTAAAAATTATGTTAAATAAATGGATGAAATACTTAAAAAATATAAAATAGTATACATCTAATAGATTATTATTACTTATTTAAAGCTTGCATATTTAGTTCAAAATAACTGGAAAATGGCTTCTCATTCCTTCCATTTCAGCTTTGTAAAACAGATATCAAATCAGTTCAAGGGTAAGAAATCTATTAGGCAGTGAGGATTGAAATTCTGGGATCTGATATTCATGCATGGAGGTTTCCACACCAGCCAGGGGCATGGCACCTTCATGCATCAAAATAATGGAACAATGCTGACAATAATGAAGATGAATGGGATGATTTTAGGCACTGATAGACTTGTATTTTCAACCATGAAAATGCAGGTGGTCCAAAGTGTAAGCTAAAGCTGCCTGGAAACTGTTCAATAATTACACATCTAAGTATATACCAAACAACTGTATATTCTTATTCAGGTATATTAAATGTTTTTAAATGTTTTCCAAATACACTGTAGGTATTGCTATCATTTGTGTAGTATCAATAATTAATGAAGCATGAAAAATGTTGATGTTCACTTTTCATTTCTGATTTGCTTTTTTGGACTCTGTGAAACCTGAATCTGTCCATGAGCACCCTGCATTAACCAATGGATTATCTTCATCAAATACTTGAGCCTTAGATAACATAATATTTATCAATTCCTAGCTGGCTAGGGTACGATATAATATTAGCCTGGACAATTTAAAGGTAACTGTTAGACCAACATAATGTAGGTAGGGAGACTCCAAATGTCCTTTATTCTTTTCCTAGTTGTGCAGGCTTCTAAATAATTAATTAAAAATTAAGTATATTATATATTTACTTAATCAAGGTAATATAAACTCAATGTCTCAATGTCTAAAATGTCAAAGTCATAAAAAATGAGAAAAAAAAATCACAAGGCAAAAATCATCTCTATCACACCACTCCCCATAATGCCGGTAAATGCTTCTAGTTTTCTTTTCCTTTCTTTTAAAATATATTTTATTGATTTTTTACAGAGAGGAAGGGAGAGGGATAGAGAGTTAGAAACATCGATGAGAGAGAAACATCGATCTGCTGCCTCCTGCACACCTTCTACTGGGGATGTGCCCACAACCAAGGTACATACCCTTGACCGAAATCAAAACTACAACCTTTCAGTCCGCAGGCCAACGCTCAATCCACTGAGACAAACCGGTTATGGCACTTCTAGTTTTCTTTTCCCTTAACATAGGTGTGTGTGTGTGTGTGTGTGTGTGTGTGTGTGTGTGTGTGTGTGTGTGTGTGTTGGTGGGGGTGGAGGGGCGGTGTGAGGGAGAGGCTAAAGAATGGGGGATGGGTCATATTTCAAAAATCTTTTTAACAAATTGTTTATTTACTTAAGTACATAATTTGCACATTTCAATGTCATTATATTGTTCTGATAATATTTCAATGTTACCATGCTATACTTTGTGTCTATATCTACAGTTTTACAATATTTAAGTTATTTGTACATTTTCACTAATATACATAATTGTGGTGAACATTCCCATGATTCTAACTGTGTAAGTTAAGTGAGCAGTTTTGCATGATTTCCAACAGATGTAATTGGAAGTTAAATAAAGATGGTAACCACAATACACCACTTTTTTTTTATTTTTCTTAAGACACTCTAAACATCTCTCAGCTCTGTTTACTTCTCTCCATGAGCAAACTCTTTCCTCAATTTGTCGAAGATGCCATCTTTTAGTGCCTCACCCACCCTCCTGACCTCCAATCTGGCTTTCTTGCATTCATTTTCTCAAACCTAGAACAAATGTAAAAAACAAACAAAATGTGGCTAGGTCACCCCTTTGTTAACGTGCTGCCTTTAAAATACTTTTAGGATAAAGGTTCACCTCCACCTTATATCCCACACTCTGAGATCTGATCCTGCTCAATACTTCACCTTGTCCCCAGGTCTTCATAACTAATTGAGCTCTGCTTCATTTCCCCTTGCTATCCAACCTGTTTGTCTACTTAATTCTTACTTGTCTTTTAGGAGCCACTTCAAAATTCTTTCAGAATAAGTCTTACCTGATCCTTAGTGAAGATCAAGTCCCTAATATATTAATATTCATAGTTGACTATTTCCACTTGTCAAACTCATCCTATGCAACTTTGTGTGACTGTTTTGGTGTGTATAATTATTTGATTCCAACTATTTTCTCAATGACAATATAAACTATGATATTAAGCATCTCATTGATTTGAAAGCATCAATTTTGGCATCAATAGTGCAAAATATGTTACGCTATTAATGAATGGGACTATTTTATTTCAACACTGCTTCCTACTGATAGACTACACAGGTAGGTAGGTAGATTTCCCCTAGGTCCATAAAAATTGCATTTGCATTAAAAGTTATCAATCCATTGGCATTGTGATCATTTCAATAAAGGATAGAAGGGATATAAGATTGTTAGATTTAATATGTTGAAATAAAAGGCTAAGTGACATTAAATTAGCCAGGCATTTGATTCCAGTGAGCAAAGCACTGAACTTGGACCTAAAGGTTGTAGTTGTAGACCTGCCATTGATGGGTAGTGTGATTTGGGGCCTGCCGCATTTGGTGTAGAATATCTGCTCTGGGCAGGGAGAAGGAGAGGAAAGTAGCATTTATTGAGAACCTCCTATGTGTGACAAATTTTCCAAACTGCTCTACATTTGTTAGATAATTTTATTTAAAATTAAGCTTGTAACTCCCTGAACAGTAACATTCTCATTCCTTCACAGGTAAGAATCTGTAACCCAGTGAGGTTAACCACCATTTCCAAACTATATGGAGCATAAGTGATAAACATTGAAATTATGTGTGTTTGCCCTCAAAGCAGATGCTCCTTTTATCCATAACTGTGGCCCTCGTTGGAAGTAGTAGCGTATCTCTCATGAGGTTGATTATATATGTGACCACCACAGTGCTTGGCTCTCAGAAGATAACTGGTCCACATTTGATGAGTAAAAATAAATGTATATATAGCCCTTGCTAGTATGGCTCAGTTAAAGTGTTGTCCAATACAGTGAAGAGTAGCAGGATTGATTTCTGGTCAGGGCACATACCCAGGTTTCAGGTTCCATCTTTGGTCGGGACACATATAGGAGGCACTAGATCAATGTTTCTCTGGCATCAGTGGTTCTCTCTCTCTCTCCCTTCCTCTCTCTAAGAAAAAAAAATCAATGGAAAACACATCCTTGGGTGAGGATGAATGAATGAATGAATATGTAGTCCATGGAATAATTTGTAGTTAATAAACACCAATTGCCACACCACAGTCACCTCACACCCAGGCTTTCCTCATCACAGAGAGCTTCTGCAAAGATAGATCAGTTTCTTCTCCCATAATACTCATAAAAACTAATTTACATCTTTCTATAAGAACACTTGGCTGGAAAGTCTGAATCGCTGAATACATATAGGGTAATTTAGGGAAAAAAACACACACAACCCTGCATATCTAAGACAGTGTTTCTCACAGCTAGTAATTAAGATCTACTAGCTGCTGAGAGGCAGTAACCTTGAAATACATTTTTTTTTTGGCTCTCTGTTTCCACAAAAGCAACATTTTATGATTGTTCATAAAAACATGCATGAGCTTAGGAGTTCCAGTTATTAAATGAATAAATAATGTGGCAAGCACACAGAAAAATAACAATTTGAATAATAAACAAGAGTTGTTTGGGCATTTCAGTGATTTATTTGTTATGATAACTGCTTAAATTAGATATTGGGATATTCATAATCATTGTGTAAACTCTAGTTGAGTATTTTAGCTCTGTGCGCTTAATATACTATATGTTTTCAATGTAAGCCAATTTGTCCAATAAAATGATGAAGAAAATCTACCAGTTCAATGAAGTGACTTTAGAAAGACCGGAATTTACAGACATTAGAGCACTAAGCAATCATTTCATGTGGTTTCCTGCCTACATTTTGAGCAGCAAACACATAAACCTAACAATTCTGATGCTTCAGAACACTTCAAACATTTTTAAATCAAACTGAAGGTTTCTTCATACTCCCCAGGCACAAAAGTCAGAACAATCCAAAAGTTTAAATTGCGTCTCTCATGTGCATTCTAAAGCGAAATTAACCTAACTCTGAAGTCAACCCAAGTGGTTCTGAGTTTATTAATATGTTGAGGTTGAGCTGTATTTAAATCCAAAAATTTTATTTTGTCAGTATAAAAGCATTTTAGTTTTTTGTTTGTTTGCTTTTGCACTTGTTTAAATTCCAGTTTGCATTTGAGCAAACGAAGTTTAGTTTTGGCTTCTGAAATCAGGCCTCCTTTTGTGAGCATTTTAGGCAATTTTAGGAAAGACATAATTTTGTATTGGAAAGACAGTTTACATATACAGAGGACTTTTTCCATGAGTATGACTTACCACATAAATAACATGGAAAGAGCCTGGGCAAGAAACCTCAAATAAAATTGAAAGGAATGAAAAACTGAAAACTCAAGCATGACTCGAATGAATTAAGTTTATTAATTTTCCTACACATAATTACATGGTATGCATTAGCTTAAGAAGCAAATGAATGACCACTTGCAATTATTCACAGGATCACTTTAACTTAAGGTTTGGATTTAGGAAAGTAGGAGGAAGTTTGGGCAGGAGGGCAATGGAATAACACATCTCTGGTCCTCAAGGAGAGCTCTGATTTTAGAGCTAATGAGTGAGATGCACCCAGTGAAATCTGTAGCCATCTTCTTCAATATAATTCAATTCAACATATGCTCATGAGCATCATCTGTGTCCTTGGGATAAATCCTTTTAGTAAGGCAGTTTCTCTTTCCTGAGGATGTTTATAAACTAATGGAAGCCTCCTCTATGGCTGAAAATCCAATTGCCACACACATTCCACTCAGCCCACTATTCTAGTCACTGTATGCCAAGTTACTTCTAGCAGATAAAACCAGGTAAGCCACAAGTGCAATGTTAAACACAGTTTCAAGGCACTCAAAACAGATGTATTTCCCAAATACTCTGTGTGACTGTGTCTTGAATTGTAGTTTTATGTAATGGTGAGTGATCATTTGAAAGAAAATGCCTACATATGCAAATGCTCAGTATAAGTGTGCAAACAACATGTAAAACATTTCAAGTTCACAGCAAGTCAAAGAAATGGATTGTGGATTATGAAAATATGTGAACAATCAGCCCGTCAAACTTCAGAGGGCAGGGAGAGGAGGGTGGGGATAAGAGGGAGAGATCAACCAAAGGACTTACATGTATGCATATAAGCCTAACCCAGTAGTTGGTAAACTCATCAGTCAACAGAGCCAAATATCAACAGTACAACCATTGAATTTCTTTTGAGAGCCACATTTAAGTTAAGTTAAACTTAAACTTCTTCTAATGCCACTTCCTCAAAATAGACTCGCCCAGGCCATGGTATTTTGTGGAAGAGCCACATTCAAGGGGCCAAAGAGCCACATGTGGCTTGCAAGGGACCCAGGAAACCACAAACAAGAGAGAGGCATGAACTAATTGAATCATGGAGTTCATGTGACCTTCTTTCAGAAGATAATTTTCCTCTCTCTTGTCCCTTTCCCTTCACCCTACTCAAGCAGGAAGGTTATGGGAACTTTGGACAGATGGTGTACACAAACCTCATTTCACTCTGAGGATCTGCATAGATCACCCATTGAATAGCAGTCCTGTTTGCACAGAATCTTCAGTAGCACAGAGAACATAATGGCTGAGCACAGGAGAGCAGTCATAAGGGCCGTATTCTTGTTGAAACTACTCCTCTCTAAGACTGAACTCTGAGCAGAGCTGACAAAGGGAATGTAATTATGTATGTACTTAGTATGCTTCAACTCAGACTCCTGGAAGCATTCCATCTATTGTTAAATATAAAAGTAGTAACATCAGGCAGAGAAACAGAATGGGGTTCAGAAAAAAAAATAAATGCAAGAAGTATCCACAGAGAACAGACAGACAAAAAATACAGCATGAGGAAGTTACCTGAGAGCAAGTGCTCTAGTGTATTCATTGATCCAATCCACAACCCCTAGCACATAGCCTGGCAAAGATTTTTAAATACTGGCTGACTCACTTTCAACATACTGCCAAGCAAAGGAATGCATCCGTATTATTACAGTTAAAAATATAGATAGGTAACACTCAAAACCCCTTCTCTGTGGCCCTATCTTGGTTTAGTTGTAACTTGAATAAACATTTGTTCATTAGCTTACTGTGCGGTAAGGTAAACATAGTTTACATTGCAGGGTGAAATAACTTCTTATCAAATTGTGTGGGCTTTTTGGTCATCATTAAACATTAAATTAAAAGTATTTCATTCATTGAACAGATATTGAGAGGCAAACAGTGTACCAGGGATTTCTAGAAACCAAGGGTTAAAAACTGAATAAGAACACACAAACTATTCTCTTGAAGAGACTAAAATCTATTATTATTATTATTATTATTATATTTTTAGGGAAGGAACTTCACTAGGGTGTTCCTAAAAGCTTTTGAGAATTATTCTTTTGATACCTGCAGTGGGAAAAGGAAAGATTATCCTTCTTCACATAATGATGTCTTAAAATTATGTAAATGACTCTTGCTCAGGCACACCACCACTAACTTTTGTGAACATTTAAAATTACTCATTCATCCCGGCCAGTGTGGCTCAGTGGTTGAACCTTGACCCATGAACCAGGAGGTCACAGTTAGGTTCTCCATCAGGGCATGTGCCTGGATGGGCTGCAGGCTAAATCCCCAATAGGGGGCATGCAGGTAGAGGCTGATGGATGATTCTCTCTCATCATTGATATTTCTATCTCTTTCTCCCTCTCCCTGAAATCAATAAAAACATATTTTTTTTAAAAAAAATTACTCATTCAGAGCCAAGGTTGGTGAATTGGGTTTGTTGTCAAGCAGGGTCTCAACCAGCATGAATACAAAACAGTGAGACAGAATCTCCCGTGCCTCCTAAACTGTCTGTGGGAGTAATAACCAGCGACAAGGCCCTCCTATATTGAGTCATAGCTGCATTCCTGAAATATGTGTAAACTTCACCAAGGGAATTGCTCTGAATGATTCTACTCTTTGCATGCGCAGATCCTGCCATAAATATCAGAACTATTTGTGTCTTTGTGTCCTATATGTGAAAGAGTGTTTTTCTTCTTTCTCCTATATTGATCGCCAAAGGAACTTAAAATGTATTGTGTGTGCCAAAAAACAGTAAGGAGAGATACTTTCAAGTGTGCTTTGTCCTTTTTATATTCATAAAAACACCATTTGAGTAACTTAGTTTTGTGTCTTGTATATTGTCAGGCCATAGCCGGGGCCCCGCACGAGCTCTGGTGCTCTGAGTATCTCTGAGTGGCTGTGAGTCCATGTATTCTTCCAATTTCTCCTATCTGACTACACCAGGGCTGGTTCTTCTGGAACCCTGCCCACTGCACTAACTGTTGGGAACTGAGTCCAAGTTCCTCCTTTATCCTCTGCTCACTAGTAACAAGTGGACCTCCTAGGACACCAGGTCTTAAACAGAGAAGTCATGAGAGGTTGTGGGTATATAAGAATGAGTCTTTGTTGCTGAAGCCAGTGGTCATATAGCCATCAGACAAGAACAGTCCTCACAGCAAAGTCCATACAGGCAGGCAGCCGGACACCGGCTGGTGAACATACCAGTATATCTTTCCCATGCAGCATCAGTCTCTGTACCCACAGCTATTATCTGAGCAGCCACACGCTGCCTCCTAGACTCACTGCCTCACGTCACAGTGGTGTCTGAACTCTCCGGCTCAGCAGCTTCTCCTCTCTCTCCTCCAGCAGATTTCTTCACACACTTCATCCTAGCAGACTTCTTCTCACTCCATTTTGGCCAACTAAACTGGTCAGTAACCTACTTTTATACCATTTAGGCAAACAAGGCTTCAGGCCAATAGTTACATCAATCATATTGGCTACTGAACGGCACAGTGTACCATGTGTCCTTGAGCCAATTGATGTTTCTCTCTCACATGGATGTTTCTCTCTCTCTCTCTCTCTCTCTCTCCCTCCTCTCTCTAAAAGTCAATAAAAACATATCTTGGGTGAGGGTAATAAAGACAAAGAAGGCATTTAATGCATCTCAAACGTTAACAGTTGTCTTCATTCTTAATTATGATATGTTGAAACATTTCTATTATAGCTAAAATAAAGCAGATTATTCATGATAACCCCTGTGGTTTAGTACTATTTTAAAACTACTAGACAATAAAATTAGGAAAGAGAATAGATTAGAGTGGTACATTTTGAAAAACAGCAGACAGGTTTAGAATCATTATGAAATTTTATATACATACATATATATATAATATCTATAATAACAAAAGCATAATATGCTAATTAGACTGGACGTCCTTTCACACGTCCTTCCAGACAACCTTCAACCTTCTGGATGAAGCCGGGGCTGTGAGGGAAGCCCAAGTCCCAGGTGCCTGCCCCCGGAAGGAAGCCTGGGTTCCGGGTGCCAGAGGGAAGCCGGTATCGGCAGCAGGGGGAAGAAAGGCCTACTCTTGCACAAATTTCACGCATTGGGCCTTTAGTAGTTATATATGTATATATAACTGTATTATATATAATTATATAGATATATAGGTAGGTAGGTAGGTAGATAGATAGAGTCAGGAAAGATCATAAATTCAAATTTTGCACTTCCTCCTGCACCAAAGACATCATAGCAATTCTGTGGGAAATAGATGGGAGAAGCATGGAGAGAAGGGGCTCTGAAACCACAATGGCCTTTTGCACAGAGCAGACTTGAACAGAAAGGGGGAGCCCAGCTAGAGTCCTGTCCTGGGGGCTCCTGGTTAAGGACTGTTATGGCAAAGATTGCTGGCTCCTGCCTGTCACACACTGGGGACTAATGTGACCTGCACATGGCCGGTTTGGAGACAGACTTATGGCTGGAGACCAGAGGCTGGAATGGCTCAGCTGACCCTGAACAGATGCTGACACAGTCTGAGATTTGCTGCTGCTCTGGCTCATGTGAAAAGAACGAGAGGATGGATGAAGCACAGGCGGCTTCCCTGCCAGGAGCTGAGTCAACCCACAACAGGCAGACTATGACACCCCATTGCCTAAGAGGGGTGGGAACTCTAGGACTGTGACCTACATAGTAGGACTGCCATATGGGGCTAGGGGCGGGATAGGGGAGGCCTAGACAAACCTCTAGGAGATGAGAGGGCAGGGGAGGGGGGTTGAGTCTCAGTCAAAACAAGCCTGCCCAAAGAAGAAAAAAAAATCAAAGCATACCAATGTAAAGAGTCATAAATATTAAATCAGCAGACAAATCCCTCAAATAATTCAAAGTAATAGAACAATATAATATAATTTAAAATCAATGAAATGCAAGATCTTCAGAGAAATGAAGGGAGAGGCATAACACATAGATTCAAAAAACAGAGCTAGGAATTACAAAGGAGCAAGAGTAGGAGGATATGAAGCAGATCCCTGGGAAAGCCTATAAGTGGTAAAGAGAATAATGGAAATACAAGACAGAAATAGTCAACACAGCAGACAATGAGGATGGAGCTAATGAACTGAAAAGAAAGTAGAAGTCATCCAGGAAGCAGGTCTGAAAGAAATTAGGGGCTCATGGAAGAGAGATTGAGAGGTTCCTAAAGAATCCTATTGTTCTAGAAGAGAAGAAATTAGAAGATGCGATATTTGAAAAGTTGCTTATTGTTTTCAGAAATGAGGAAACATACAGGATTGAAGGGAAACTACACTTTGAGTAGAAGGAAGTAGGTACCATGTGGTGTGCATCAAAAAGTATAGCAATAACGCTGTAGGTACACAGGTAAAGTTAACATGTGAAGACATCAAACAATGATGCTTCAATTAGGGAATTTCCTCGAAGATGAAGAAGAGGAGAAAGAGCAAATAACGTAGATCATTTTGAAAGATTTTAAAAAAGGCTTTCAATAAAGTTTAACATCATTCATATTAAATCTTGGCGAACTAGGAAGAGATGTGCATTTCTTTCACATATTAAAATATAAAAACCTACAACAAAATTCATAAGAATAGGTAGAACCTTAGGAATATATTCATAAGAACATTTTTTTTCATTGAGCTTTACATGGGAGACCCACAAAAAGCCATGACATAATAAAGCAAATTAAAAGGAAGAAGATAAGAGAAAGAGATGAGAAAAATCCATTATTTGTAGATGCTATCATTTCTAAGTAGAAATCAAGATAATCTGTATAAAAATATCGGTACAAAATAATTTAGTCATTGTATATAATATTAATTAAAATATTTGCATTACTATAGACTACCAGCTAACCAATTAGAAAATATTTTTTTTCTTTGGTAACACAGAATTTTGAAAAAATTGGTAAGTATAAAATTGGGAAAGATTTTACTAAGAAATTTACAAAATAAGATTTAAAATCATTAAACTAACTAAATGGATAACAGCAAGTTCATTAATGGGAGAATTCATTTTTGTAATGAAAATTCTCCCCCAACTGAATCTAATAGTTGGACGTAATTGAAAAATCTTAACAGGGTTTTTCCTGAAGATGACAGGTTATAATTAAAGTATACACAGAACAGCAGAGGCCTAATCATGCTGTTATAATTTTTTTAAAATCCTTAGTCGGAGCATATGTTTATTGATTTTAGAAAGAGAGAAGGGAGGGTGGTAGAGGAAGAGGGAGAGAAAGAGAAAGAAGAGAGAAACATCAATCAGTTGCCTCTTGTATGCAACTGAGCTGAGGGTTGAACCTGAACCTGAAACCTAGATGTGCCTTGACCAGGAATGGAACCCACAACCTCTTGGTATATAGGACTATGCTCCAACCAGCTCAGCCACCTCACCAGGACTTGATATAAATTTTCAAGAATAATGGGTGTTGTGTGTTGTGGGTTCTTGCCCAATACTATGCCAAAATTTATTATGAAGGCATAGTATTTTTGTGCAAAGATTAGAAAAATAGCACAAAGGTAGAATTCTGAAGTCTAGTGCAGCAGAGTCTAGAGAAGGACCACAGATGTATGAGAAATCAATATCTAACATGTTGGTATTACAAGTCTGTGTGGAAAGATGGATTATTTTGTAAATGGCACAGTGAAAAAGTGACTATCCATAAGGAATAAAAAAATAACATAAGATCTTATCCCATCATCAACCAAAGCCATTTCATTGTCAGTTCAATACCTACCTTTAAATATCAAGTCCTTAAAAAATCATTATACATATATCCCAGATTACCAAATGGTACAAAATAAATTTCTTACACACATTAACCATACACTCATACAAAATGGTACAAAAGAAATTTCTTACATACATTCACATACACACACTCATACAAAACACCAAACAATATGTAAATAAATATAGTAAATTAAACTTCATTAAATTAAAATAAAGTCTTCCATTGAAGGAAAGACCCCATGATCAAAGTAAAAAGATAAGTCACTCACTGAACAAGAATATTTACAATGCATGGAATGGAAAAACAAATAATTAGTATTGTACTGCCAAAGTAATATGACCAGTCTTTTATAATCAGTAGGTTAATTACAACAGAGTGGTGGAATATAATCATTGGGGTAAATATGGTTAAATACTGTTTGGTAAGTAAAATCAACTACCCATAATAAACATGAATGGGCAAATACAATTACCCATAACAGTATTGAGTTTAGGACCTATAAAATAATAAACTACTCTTCTCTCTCTCTCTCTCTCTCTCTCTCTCTCTCTCTCTCTCTCTCTCTCTCTCTCTCTGTATATGTATATACAGAGAGGGGAGGAGGAAAGGGGAGGGGGAAGGGGGAAGGGGGAGGGGGGAAGGGAGGGAGGAGAAGAAGGGGATGAAAAAGAAACCAGCCAAGACAATGTTTTATAAGATCCATTATATACGTAAATCTGAGATGAAGGAAAGACCTAATGCAAGGTGCCTAATGACTGTGTTCTTTTCAATGGCAGTGTACCTTTAACTATATTTATAGTTAAAGGTACACTATATGACACATTGTTAGAGGCTATCGTGTATTTTAAATTCTCAAGCAGTCATGTCAGCAGCCCAACATTTCTCTTTCCCTTTTGAAGTCTTTGGTCTAAGATCCCACATTAATTTTAATTAAGGATGAATTTACTTTATTTAGGACTAATGATTATTTAACTTCCACTGTATAAAGAGGTGATCCATGAAAGATGAAAATAATAGCATATGCCAGTTTTACTAATGATCAGGGAAATGCTTATTAAAGCTACAATGAGATGCAATGTATACATATCAGGTTGAGATATTCAGAAACTATCAACTACATATTTTTATTTGATTGTTTACAATGTCTGAAAGAATGATGGGAAATGTTTGCATTTAATAAAGCTCTGTTGATATGCTGGTGCCCATATATTCTCTACACTTTCTATATGTGTATATATTACAGCAGTATATTTTAAGTGGTTTACATATGCTTAATTTCTCATGATGATTTGAATATAAATAATATTTATAATATGTCCATGAAATACCGTTAACATAAAATGCAAGTTGCTAAATATATATGCTATAATTATATTTATGCATGCATATACAAACAAGCATACATTTAAGAGAGGGCAATGAGAGTCAGAGGCAGGTAGATAAGATGTGTACAGAGACAAACAGAAGGACATACAGAAGGGAAATACTGGAGAGTGACAGATACAGACAGACTAACATAGAAAAATGAATGAAAACTTCTTAAAATACAATAAAAATCTTAGAAGAAGCCATAGGCAGCAAAACAGCAGACATTTGCCATAGCAATATCCTATCTAATAAAGAGGGAATATGCTAATTGACCATCACTCCATCACAAAGATGGCTGCACCCACAGCTGAGGCCAAGTTCCCATAAGGAGCCTTAATGAGCAATCAGCAGGGACCTGAGGCTACACCCTCCCCCGCCCCCTTGGGGCTTGACAGGGGACCTCAAGGTGCACTTCCCATCCTGGTGCTGGGCTAGGGGACCTCAGGCTGCTCCTTCCACCCCAGGGACCTCAGGCCACGGCCCCCACCCAGCAGGGCTTGACAGGGACCTCAAGGTGCGCTTCCTGTCCTGGTGCTGGGCTAGGGGACCTCCCCCTGCTCCAGCGCCAGGCCAGGGGACCTCAGGCCGCACCCCGCACCAGGTGGGACTTGACAGGGGAATTCAGGCTGCACCTCCCACCCAGCAGGGCTTGATGGGGACCTCAAGGTGCACTTCCTGTCCTGGTGCTGGGCTAGGGGACCTCAGGCTGCTCCCCCCACCCCAGTTCCAGCCCAGGGGACCTCAGGCCATGCCCCCCACCCAGCAGGGCTTGACAGGGGACCTCAGGACATGCCCCCCACCTGGGGGGCTTGGCAGGGGACCTCAAGGCACACCCCTCACCCTGGTCTGGGCTGGGGGACCTCAGGCCACGCCCCCATCCTGGCACCAGGCCAGGGGACATGAGGCTACGCCCCCTACCCAGCGGGGCTTAACAAGGGTGGGACTGGCCTGGTCTGGATCTAGCCCAATGTGTGTGGTGGGAAGGTCTGGGTCTTAGGTGATTTTGAGGCTCATGTGGGTGGGCGAGGACTTGACTCTGGGTCCCATAGTGTACCCCAGACTCTGACAGGAGGAAGGTTTTCATATACATTTTACTAATTTTCTTTCATCTCTGACACTTCTATTATAGAGAAAGGGCAAATAGCAATATTGAATTATTTCCTCTAATTAATCCCCTTTTAATGTGCACAAATTTCATGCACTGGGCCACTAGTCTTTAATGATACAGCTCCTAGGGCAATGGAAACTAAGGAAAAAATAAACAAATGGGACTACATCAAAATAAAAAGCTCTGCACAGCAAAAGAAACCATCAACAAAACAACAAGAAAGCCCACTACATGGGAGAACATATTTGCCAATGTTATCCCTGATAAGGGTTTAATCTCCAACATTTACAGGGAATTAATACAACTTAATAAAAGGAAGATAAACAACCCAATCAAAAAATGGTCACAGGACCTAAATAGACACTTTTTTGAAAGAGGATATTCAGAATGCCAAGAGACATATGAAAACATGCTCAAAGTCACTAAATATCCGAGAGATGCAAATCAAAACAACAAGTACCTCCTCACACCTGTCAGAATGGCAATCATCAACAAATCAACAAATGACAAGTTCTGTAGAGGATGCAGAGAAAAAGGAACCCTCTTTTACTGCTGGTGGGAATGCAGACAGGTGCAGCCACTGTGGAAAACAGTATGACATTTCCTCAAAAAAATAAAAATGGAACTGCCATTTGACCTAGTAATCCCATTCTAGGAATATAGACCAAGAAACTAGAAACACCTATCAAAAAGGATATATGCACCCCTATGTTCACAGCAGCACAATTTACAGTTGCTGAGATTTGGAAACAGTCTAAATGCCCATCAGCAGATGAGTGGATTAGAAAACTGTGGTACATCTACACAATGGAATACTACACTGCTATAAAAAGAAGGAATTCTTACCATTTGCAACAGCATGGATGGAACTGAAGAGCATTATGCTAAGTGAAATAAGCCAGTCAGTGAAAGAAAAATACCACGTGATCTCACTTATTTATGGGTAATAAAGAACATTATAACCTAATGAACAAAAATAGATACAGAGGCAGAGAAGCTTCAGTAGACTGTCAAACTACAGCACGAAGGCTGGGGAGAGTTTGGGGGTATGTAGGTAAGAGATCCACTGAAGGTTTTATATGCATGCATATAAGCATAAAAAATGGACTCAAGACACTGGCAGATAAGGGCATGTGTGGAGGAGGGGGTGGTAGGGAGGCTGGGGAAGGTCAATGGGGACAAAAAGAGACATATGTACTACTATTTGTAATACTTTATTTTTTAAAAAAATTTTTATTGATTAAGGTATCACATATTTGTCCTCATACCCCCATTCCCATCCCAAACCCCTCCCCATGCATGCCTCCACCCCCCTGTTGTCCTTGACCACTGGTTAGGCTTATATGCATGCATACAAGTCCTTTGGTTAATCTCTAGCCCCCACCACCACCCTCCCCTACCTTCCCTCTGAGGTTTGACAGTCTGATAGATGCTTCCCTGTCTCCGGGTCTGTTTTTGTTCATCAGTTTATATTGTCCATTATTTTCCCCAGATGAGTGAGATCATGTGATACTAGAAATACACTTATAAGAACCGAAAATGAGACAAGCAATAATGGTTATGCTGAGAGGCAAATGAATCAGTCTGTAGTGAGTTTCTTTCTGGGCCAACAGTTCTTTTGAGTCCCAATTTCAATGTCAAACAGTTCCTTATGTGTACATGTCAGCAATGCTATTTCAGGTCTGGATGGTGGACAAATGGTGGTAATGCAGGTCCGACCCACTCTGGTTTGGTCCTGGGCAACCTGCGGTGATGCACAGCTGTTGACTGCTAGTATGGCAGGGTATTGTCAGCATCTTCCATCTCTGGACTGTTTCTCTTTTGTCTTCATGGCTGGAGCAGTCCTGTCAATTCCTCTCTGTTGAAGGAATCCACATGGTCTTGGAGTTGTTTTCTGAAAATATACAAACATATTCTCGACCAAAAGTTAATAAAAGAATCTTTTCTATAAATTTGACTTGGGATCCTTTTTTATTTTTTGCCCAAATGATTTTCCTTTGGCTTGTTTTGACACCATGTGTGTTTTTCATGGGTGTCTTGCTGTTAGCATTACAAATGAAAGTTAATTTTCTAAAGTAAAAATGTTCTAGATGTAATTTACTTGCAGGATACTTTTCCTTACATGATATTCTTCTACTATCCCCCCTTTTTTTGATTTAAATATTAGGAGGCTTTTGGAAATTTTATAATGTAGTCTTGATAGCTTTTAAATTTTATTTTTTGCACTAAAATATGACTGCTTTAGGTTCATTACATGCTATGCAATTTTACCATGAGATGAACTACCAATAAAAATTTTAGTTAACACTTTAGGAACAGCTTTTTGTCCAGTACCATTAATTTTTCTACAATATTCGCTTATTTCAATTAGCCAATTTAGTCTGAGAACGTGACTACTATTTTACTGTCAAATTTAATACTCTAACAACAATCTTATTTTACCCTGTAAATATTAGTGGAAAGGATTATTTGCCTTCTTGAGTAGACCCTGAGCATTCCTGGTGTTAGGCTGGATTTAGATATCAAAAACCCACTTCTCCACACCATGGGTACAAGACAACTCAAACAAGTCTTGTTGCAGTGAGAGGGCAGCTGCTGTTGGCGAAGTCTCTGTCTGTTACCTGGGTCCCAATTTGAGCTGGGCATGGGAAGTGAAGCAGCCATGGGGGCAGGAGACCTCCCTCAGAAGGGGTGAGGGTTCAGGCCCCTGCAAAGTTGGGGGGGGGGTTGAGGGTCTGTGCCCCACCTCTGTTGACCCCCAAGTTCTCCCCTGATGGACCCTCTGCGACTGTGCCTGTCTTAGGCTGTTCCTTCCCTGAGGAATCTTACCCATCTCTGGCTAACCAGCCATCCTCCGGGGCCAAGCAGGGTGATGTGAGGTTCAGTTCTGTCTCCTTGGTAGCCTATGCCCCCGTGGCCTCCATGCCCAGCACCTGCCTTGGGATCCCCTTGCCTGCTGGTGGGGCCCTGGAACTGATCATATATCTTGGGGAACCCAGGTTTCTTCTCCAGGGAGGGCCCAGCTCACCCCTATGGGCAAGAGACAGATCCATGGTACCAGCCACCAGGAGGCTTCAACCTCAGCATGAACAGAAAGCTCAGGCAACAGCTGTGGACAACTGGATTGTGAGAAGAGGGTCCCTCTTGGCCAAAAGGGCAAGAGGAGCCAATATAGAATGCTCAGGTGCCTTCCCAGGGGTGCCTACACAGTGGAAGGGATTAAATCCTTTCATGTCCTTTTTAAATTGCTGCCAGACATTCAAAGAATTAGTTTGTAAGTTTGTTTGGGATAATTGTACATTATGCTGTTGTAATTCTAAAATATCAAGAGATGTGTTACCTTTGTCTCCAAGCACCAAAGAGATAATTTTTTATTGATTCCCAAGGGTTCGAGGTACTATTATAGGTAATGGGGGTAATACAAATCTGGGAAAAATTATAATGGCATTGTAGAATAATATCATGTAAGGATATCCTTTGCTCCAGGCCATGGCAATTCCATTTCAAACAGGTTGTCAATTTCTTTTTGCATAGACAAGGTCTTAGTTACATTTTCTGCACCTCTCCCAGGAGCAAGTAGTTATAGACCCTTCCTTTGGTGTCTACGCAAGCCAGAAACCTCTCTTTAATTTTACACACAAAGGAGCAGTGCTTTGGTTTTGTGTCATACAAAAGGGAAGCTGGGTGGCGACTCCTGGGTAATTATACTTCCTTGCCCCACCCATGTTCCTCCTGGATGACCATGGTGTTTGGTATTATTGGTGAGTACATGAGGCAGGGGATCAGCCCACGTAAGGGCTCTTACCCATGAAGGCTCAGGAACATAAATCCAAAATACTTCCCCATTTGCCTCAGGTAATATTACCGTACAGCTGATGACTGCTATGTACTTCTTGGACTTGAATAGCTTTTCTCTTGCCAATATCAACATCAGGGAAGTTTTCTGTCATTATTTCTTCAAACAGGTTTTCTATTCCTTGCTTCCCTTCATCTCCTTCTGGTATCCCTATTAAGCGAATGTTGTTTTGTTTTGTGTTGTCCCAAAGCTCCCTTAGGCTCTCCTCTTGCTTTTTAAGTCTTCTTTCCAGTTGCTGCTGTGTTTGTGTGTTTTTTCCTACCTTGTCTTCTAGTTCGCTGATGCGGTCCTCAGCCTCTTCTAGTTTACTGTTTAAGCCTTCCATTGTGTTCTTTATTGCAGCTATGTGATTCTTCATCTCCTCTTGGTTTCTTTTCATGTTGGTGACATTCTCATTTAGCGCTTTATAGTTCTCATTGAGTTGTGTGCATTTGTCATTGAGTTGTGTGTATTTAAACATCCTTATAACTATTACTCTGAATTCTTTCTCTGATAAGCTGCTAGCCTCGAATTCATTTAACTCCCTTTCTGGTAGTTCCTCTTTTTTCTTTCCTTTGGATTGCTTTTTTTTTCTTCCCGTGTTTTCCTGTAATGTTTTAATTGTAGATCCAATTGCTTTGCTACCCAGGTTCTTTTGGGGATGGGGCTACTGGTGTAATCTCTCAGTTCTCCTGGGCTTGTTAATCTAGTGTAGCTCTCTACTTGAGCTATTTGGGTTCTCTTGATATATTTGAAGTCAGCCGCCATGGAGGAGTGGCCCAATTTTTGCTATCTTAATTGAAATCACGCGTGCCCAGCAGGGACTCACAGTGGCACCCAGGAACCGTCTGTTGGGGTGATGGGGCTCAGGGGGCCTGCTCTCTGGAAAGGTGTGACTGTGGTGCCCAGAGTTCTGCAGTTGTGGGGTGGGCAGACCCAGCTTTTGCTGTTGCACCTGTGGTGGATAGGCACTTTCTCCCAGTGGTGGCTCACAGGAGCACCCGTGGTAGGATTGCCAGGGAGCCACACTGAAGGACTCTGAAGGGCCCTGGCAGTGTAGCCGTGCAATTGAGGCACCTGTGGCCGGTATCCAGGATGAGTGAATTCATAACTTCTACTGCTGGGGGGGAGAGTGTGCCCCCGCTTGTTCAAGATCGCACCCAGGGAGAGCTCACAGTGGCTCCCACTAGGGCCCTGTGGGTAGATGGGCTCAGGGTGCCTGCCTGTTGGAACTTCGCCTCTGTGGAGGTGCGCTTGCCAGACACAGAGTTCTGATGTACTCTGAGGGGTCCTGGCACCGCGGTTGAGCCACTGGGGTGAATGTGGGCAGTTATCCAGGAAGAGGGATTTCAGAATTTCTACTGCGGGGCTGCGTGCCCTTGTCTGTGCAGAATCACACCCTTGGGAGCTCCAAGCGCCTCCCAAGCACTGCCTAAGGAGTGGAGTGCCCTGGCTGCCTGTGGGGCTGGATATGCGTGAATCTGGAGTTCTGCCGCTGGGGAGGAGGAGGTTGCACTCACTGCTGCCCAGTGGTGCACCTTTAGAGGTGGAGGTCCCAGGGTCCATGGGTCTGCATCTGGGGTAGCAGGATTTTGGCTGGAGTGGCTGCTGGGTTGCAGGGCTGTTCCAAGGCCTGTCTGGTTGGGTGTTGATGCGTTCCTAAAAAAGGCCATTCTCCCCTTCAAGATGATGTGGGTTCCATGTTGGAGTCCTGCCATCCAGGGAGTGCCCGGAGTGGTGCTAAGTCTCTCCTTGTCAAGGAGAGCCTGTCTGCCAGCCCCTGCTGCTCCTGCGAGATTTAACTTTCCCTCACTCACTTCCTCTCCCTCACCTCCATCCTGCCATCCACCATCTTTCCCTCCCTCCTATTTGTAATACTTTAAACAATAAAATAAAATTTAAAAAAATAAGAAAAAGAAAAATAATACATTCATTTATATACAGTGCTTTCCCTGGTTCCCTGGAAGATTCAGCTCCATTCATTTCTACTTTCTTTTATTTTTTATGGATTTCAGAGAGGGAGGGAGAGGGAGAGAGAGATAGAAGCATCAATGATGAGGGAGAATCATTGATCAGCTGCCTTCTGCATGCCCCCAACTGGGGATTGAGCCTCAACACTGGCATATGCAACGACTGGGAATCGAACCATGACCTTCTAGTTTATAGGTCAACATTCAACCACTGAACCATTTTTTTTTCTTTTGAATAACTTCATACTAAATGTACTTTGTTTTAGAACAGCATTAAAGTTTTTATAAAAAATAAATCAAAAAATAGTGGTTCTGCTCATGTTGATGGTACTTCTTAGGAAATATCCTGATATCTCTGAACATTTGCCACCCCACAGTCAGAAAAGCAATAATGTTAAAACACTATTAGATTTTATAATAAAAGTAATAATAGATTTATTGACACCAGTACCTCTCTCTAGAATATATTAAGAAATTCCTCAATTCTTCCTACCCTTTAATAAATAAAATGATTATCTTTTTCACTTCATACAGTTTTATCTTCATAAGCCAAAAAAAAATGACTTTATGTTTTGGATATGTAATGATGATAAACTGTGAAAAATATTTGGACTATTCAACAATACTAATTAGATATGCATGCTAATCCGTCACTTATTTATTTAGCTGTTATCTGTTCCCAGTAACCGTGAAGCCTGAGATGGCCAGAGCGTACTGCTACAAACATAACTTATGCACCTTTTCTTGTGTTTTTCACTAAGTATAGAACATGTGTCATAAACAAACCTCAAGATTCAGCTACTTTATCAGAACTGGAAGTTTCAGGTTGCAGATGGTGGGAACAACTGTACTTAACTTTAGTTTCAAATTATTATGGAATCTAACAATAATTTCCAGCAATAGAAAAGCATCTCAACAATCTCACATCATATTAACTTCTGTGTACCACCCCCACCAGAATTTCATTATCTGTAGCATTCCTTTACCCAAAGCATTTGACCAACTTCCCTGAACTACAAGATTATATATTTTAAGGACTACGCTAGCAGCAAACATACACTGTATGACCTCCGCCCCCCCACCCCCCAGGAAATGGGCTTTCTGGCTCACCATAAATGTGAAAGTAGAGCTACATTCCAGGAACACCTGGATACTGGCTTGCTATTTCTCCTAAAATATATTACTTAACTGATGCCGAATGTGGTTTGATAACTAAGAGGCAGTTTAAACATGTCCTATAGATTCGTGTATAACTGCTTCCTGGATGATGATGGGAGTCTGAATGAGAAAGAACAATGACCTGACAAGAAACTGAACATCAGTTACAAGGACATGCTGTTACCAGGGTCAGTTGGATCTCTGTGGTTGATCAAGTGGAATCAAGGAAAAAAACAGTAAGTATGCTGGATGTGCTCCTAGTCTAGGAAATCCCACACTTGCCCTAAAATTCTGAATTTATTTAGAAATACAGTAACAATCCAATCTTACAGTGGATATGTGTGCATGTGTTGAAGGGAAGGTCTCTACCCACCATTCTGAAGTCCTCCTTATAACAAAGTCAACTGAAAAAGCAGACACTGACATTTCCAAAGGTATATCATTTACAAGTGTATAAAGCATGATACTCCCAGAAATCAGAGACTTATACAAGGACACAGAACTAATGATAATTTAGATACACAACTCCCAAAGAGACCATGAAAAACAGATAAAAATCTGCATCAAGATTGATGAATAATTTAAAGAATACTCATAGGAATTTTTAAAAGTAGCTTTGCTATAGTCTTAAGATAATTTTGGGCAGATTTTGTTATATATGAGGATGCCTGGGAGAAAGATTGGTGAGAAGTCAGCAGGGTCACACAAAAATGTGAACATAATTCTCTCCCAAAACATGTTTAAAGGAAATTAGATAATGTAATTACAGTGTATACACATTTTATTTTAATGACATGAATTCATTTACAAAGAAGTTTACACATTTAACATGCCATGATTTGTGTCCTATTAAAAAGTATATTAAACTAAAGTAAAATACTCTAGGAATCATTTTGGCAATGGAAGAATATTTCAGACATAGCAAATTGCAAGCACAAATCACCCCATTTAAAATAGTGTTAAGTATATGAAATTGTAAATTAAATTAAGAATGAATCTTGGCATTTCTGATCATTATGCTCCAAAGGATAAAGTTACAGTTTGATGAAGATTTAATTTTTAAGGGAAACTTTGGAAACAACCAAAAGATTAATCATACTCACTTCTATCAGTACTTCATAGATTGGACTCTCCTCATAGTAAAAACTTTTTGATGCAAACTCAGCAGAAATTAGACAATGTTGGCTGTTAGATTTTAAATACTGGTTTTTAATACCCAGGTTACATACATTTTTTCCCCTTGTCTCAGGTTTGCTGGGGACAAACCCTGCCACACTAACAGGGTTTATGGGGAGGCAGGCAGTTCAAGGAGCCAGAGCCACATCTCCAACCTGAAGGGCACTAAGACAGCCAGCTTTCAGCCAGGACCCAGGACTGTCCTAGATTTTGATTAGTGCCTTTGGCAACTCCTTCTAACCTCCATGGTAAACAAGGACATGGAAAGGCAGGTCCCTCCTGGAAAAGGCTTGGGATGGCTACCAGACTTTAAATTAAGGGGCTACCCAGACTCTGACATCAGGCTTATGCTTCCCTATTGCTTACTGGTTCTGGAACATCTCATCCAGTTGCATGTTGTTTAATATTTATATCCTGTTGACTCTCAAATTAAAATCTTTATGCTCCACTTCTCCCCTAAGTTCTTTACTCATGTATCCAACTGCCTACTCACCTCTCTGCTAGGAATCTGTATTTATGAGTATGTTTCTGCTTTATTTGGTTATGTTGTTCTTTAGACTCCACATGTAAGTTAAATCATATGGTATTTGTCTTTCTCTGACTGACTTATTTCACTTAGCATAATACCCTCTTGGTCCACCCATGCTGTCACAAGGGTAAGATGTTCTTTTTGTGGCTGAGTAATATTCCATTGTATTCCACCACTTTTTCCCCCTTTGTCTACTGATGGCCTGTGGGTTACTTCCATAGCTATTGTAAATAAAGCTGCAATGAGCACAGGGTTGCATATATTCTTTGAAATAAGTATATTTGGTTTCTTCAGATATATACCAAGAAGTGGAATCACTGGGTCATAAGTCAGTTTCATGTGTAATGTTTGGAGGTAACTCCATATTGTTTTCCCTAGTGGCTGCACCAATCTGCATTCCACAAGCACTTGTTTATTCGCTTATTGATGATAGCCATTCTGAGAGGTGTGAGGTGATATCTCATTGTGGCTTTAATTTGAATGTCTCTAATGACTAGTGACTTTGTGCATCTTTTCATATGTCTATTGGCCATTTTATATCCTCTTTTGTACAATGTCATACATCTAACCTCTTTAGCAAACCCTTGTCCATCCACACTCTTGGCTCTATTTTCAGAATACACTATCTGGAAAGACTGAGAATTTCCCAAACCTTTAAGTTCTGCTTCCCCTTCGTTAACCAATTTTCCATTCCATCCATTTCTCCTCTTATATTGTGCTATAATCAGCATGGACAAACCAGGCTACACTTTCAACACTGTGCCTAAAAATATCCTCAGAAAAATTATCTAAGATCATTACTTGCATGTTTTACATCCTACAAAATATTAGAACACAAATTGGCTAAGTTCTCTGCCACTTTACAACAAGGATCATCTTTCTTCCAGTTTCCAATAAAATATTGCTCATTTCTATATTAGATCTTTCCAGAAGCACCTTAACATTTAGTTTACAATATCTGTGTTCTCTAAGATGACAGATTTCCCTACCTCTTCTCTTTCTGAGCACTCATCAGAATTCCCTTTAATGCCCATACTTCTGCCATCAGTCTCTTTAATATAAACCTTTTCCATCAAACACCTCAAATTGTCCCCCACCAATTATCCAATCCAAAAACCATTCCCATATTTTTAGTTATATTTTACAGTGGCACCCTACTTCCCAGTACCAAAATCTGTATTTGTTTTCTAGGGATGCTATAACAAATGTATAATATCATAGTTCTGGAAATTAGAAGTCTAAAATCAAGGTATCAGCAGTGTGGGTTCCTCCAGAGGGCCGGATGAGGGACAGATCCATTCCAGGCATCTCTACTTTGCTCATAGATGGCTGCTTTCATGTTCACATGGCATTCTCTCTATATGTGTTTCTGTGTCCAGCTTTACCCTCTTTATAAGGACACTAGTCACCCTGGATTAGGACTCACCCTAATTGCCCTCATTTCAACTTGATTATCTCTATAAAGACCCTATCTTCAAACACAGTCACAGTCTGAAGTTCTAGGGTTTAAAACTTCAACATACAAAATTTTTGGAGGGGACACAATTCAACCAATAAATATGTAGAACAGAAGAAACGTTGGTAGCATTGAAGCTTCTAACGCTGACCCTTCTGGCCTCAACTGTTACATTTGATAATCTCAAAATGAATACATGTTATCAAGATGCAAATCTAAACATAAATTAATAAATTCCTTCACATTTATCTCTAATGATGGACACACCCTTATTTCAAACACAGTATAATAGGACAATCTTACAACATTTTATCAATGAGAAGCATCACTTGTATCAAAAATTTCTCGTAGACTATGCATACATGGCTGCAAGTGAGCAACAGCATTAAATTCATCTTGCAGGTCCTTCTAACCCTTCCAGTGCCTTTGGGTAAAGGGGTACTCACATCCCACACATCCCACAGTGTGTGGAAACCAGGCCTCATCACATGCTGTTCAGTGTGCACATTTTTGGAATTATGGAATGTGCCTTTAGCCTTGTAAAGTATTCCCCACCCCTGTCAGTGGTGATGAGCAGTGTTATTTCACATACAAGCCTATGATCATAATTTGCTTCAGGTGGATTGCAACATGAGCACATCTATAGACTTGATTCTAAGGCAATTTCTCCATATTTATTTTTAAGAGGAGCCTTTTCCTTTTCTTGATTTCCATTTTAGTTCTGCTTTAAAATTCAGGTTAGGTACAGACTCTGCATAACTGCTGGAGTTGACTCAATCAAAAACTGAAACACATGGTCTCACTAATGCGGGAACAAAGGGGGAGAATATTTGAATTCAGAGCTATACCAAGCAATTCTCAGAATGTCATTGCCATAGGATGCACCATCAAAGTGGAGATTAGATATAGCTTTAAAAGCATTGAAGTCAAACAGAATGCAACGATATTAGCTAATTTTGTCATCACCAGAGGACACTTGAGATGTGACTTTCTGGCACTCTTGTCAGTGACAAGATGTTGATTATATCTGTCAGAACCACTCAAGGCAATACTGAATAAAATGTTATCTCTGAGGGGAAATAACATTTTCTTTAACGAAAAAACTGCCATGGTTCAAATAGTAGCATGAGGAATTCTGATTAGCACTCAATTTGATGCCTCTTTTTCTTTGACCATTAAGAACTGATGATAAATTTATTTTTGTTAAATTTTTTCAAATTCCTTATAAACCTAACCTAAAGCCAATATGTTCATAGTACTCTATTAGGGCGAGGGGTATAAAGGTTACTATTGCTGGTTGCATTTAATAAAAAAGAATGATATACAAATAGTCTGTCATTTTAAATAAAAGTAAAATAATGTTTTCTTCATGTGAGACTATTATAATTCAGAATTGGCATCATCACAGGTTTCAAGATAGTAACCTCTCAAGTATTTAAATAAACATTCTAACTTTAGATAGTTGACTGAAAGTCATAATTGAAATTGAAGAGTAGTATTAGCTAATGACAAAGTTATGGCACAGATAGACTGTCAGCCATTAAACTTTTGCATTGTAAAATATCAAAACCATAAAGGCTTACCTGACAAGTATTCATTCAGAAGCATGTTTTCAGGATTGTGAACTTTTTGCAGAGAAGTATGTTAATCATGTTTCTTTATAGAATTTAAAATAGTTCAACAGCACTTTGAAACAAATGTCTTACAAAAGAAATCTGTTGCTACCATGTCTAAATTATTTCTATTTTTTAGAAAGTTAAAGTATCCTGAATAGTCTTTTTCTTCTGGGGAACTATGGCAATTAAGGACATCTTTCTAGATATCCTTTATATGTAAAATAGGTAAAGTAATGGAACATACTTCTTTGGGTAGGTATGAGGCCTAAATTAATTAATACAGATGAAGTAGTTAGCCTAGAATACAGTAAGTGCTTAATAAAAATTACCTGCTGTTTCATCACTGTAATGTTATCCAATAACTAACATTTTGTCTTCTAAAATTAATTTTGTTCAAAGTTTCAGGCAATAAGATTTATTTAGTGACACATATTTGAACCCCTGCCTCATCAGACCTGTTTGTGTGTGCGTGTGTGTGTGTGTGCGTGTGTGTGTTGAAATGTAGTTGGAAAGAAGTTGTTTCATTAAAGAAAAGGGCTGTTGAGGTTCCACATAAACTAACAGGGTGGAGTCAGAATAGTGGCTTTTACTTCTATAACATTTAATAGGTTTGGTCAAAATGAATTGAAGAGAAACAAAGGCAGATTTTAAGACAGACTCAAGAAACAAACAGTAAATAAAGAATGGGTCAGCATTGGGGATTCAAAGAAATGGAAATATTTAAAAACTTAAGGGCAATGGAGATAATATAAAGTAAAAATAAATCAAAAACCTTCACTCCCCCCAAAAAATAAATGCTGAGATGTCGCTTTGCAGCAGAAAGTTAATTAGGAAGTTTCGTCTGAAAGTACATCTATGGAGAGTGAAGAGTAGGACTGGAAAGAGGGAGCCCTTGAGCTGTAATGCAGTTGCAACAGAGGTTTCAGCCTCTCACAGCTAGTTGTCCTTCAAAGTTGGCCCACCTCAAGGCCAGCAGGAAGGGTTTTATTTTTATTCTTTTTATTCCATTCCTTCAGTGGTCATTGGATGCAGCCCAACTGTTGTAAGACAGTTCTCTGCAACTGAAGGCGATTTCAGGGGAGGTGCCAATACAGCAGCTGGGAGAATGGATCCCTAAGACTTGAAGGGGAGGGCTGGTGGATGCAACAGCATCCACTACCCAATTAAACCAAACTCCGAAGCTTGATTTGATTGCCCTGTAGCTTTGGGTAGAGAAGGAGATTGCAGCACAAAGTCAGGAAGAGAGCTGAGAGAGCAGATGCAGTCATCCTCAAAATACCTTTTGCAGCTTTAAGAAAGTACAAGTTGAGCAGATAATCTAGAAAGAGCCAGTGTTCAGAAACTCCCCTTTTGATTACAGACTTACAGTAATATCAGCATTATGAGTGGAATTTTTCAATGAAGAGGTATTAATTACACTACTTTGAATTAGATTTCTTGTCTGCACAGCTGTTTCCAATTACATGATTATAGCTTACAAAGCTAACAATGGAAATCATGTTGTTGTTTTTTCACCAGGCATGGGAGAAAGTGGCACACTATATGACAATATAAAAAAGGGCTCCTTTTCTGCAAGAGCCTGCAAAGCAGAGGGGGACTGCAGACTCGAGTCACAGAGGGAATTCATGTAGAAATGTGCCCTCTGGCATGCTGCTTATTCTAATAATGGAGGTTGTCTCAAAGCTCCTTTCATCAAGCAAATCTTTCAGTGAACAACAGGTCAGCATCAGAAGCATTCCATTAAGAAAGTGTTAACATAAACATGTGTTTCTTCATTTTATTGGCTTGCAAGTCAGGTGTCCCCAAGTCACTAATGATGCTATGTAAAGAGGTCAACAGGGCTCCCTCACCCTTGCTTTCAATAATTCTTCTGATATCTTGTGGACTCAGAGCCAAGGGGAATGACTCTTATGGCCATGAAGCCAGAGGGTTCAAGGGTTTAGCCCCCAGGTTCTGTGCTCAGACAGACTTGGGTTTGAATCCCAGTTTCTCCACTTAGTCACTCTGACTTTTAACAATTAGATGACATAAGATATTTTAGACAAATTACTTCTCAGAGATGCTATGTTATTCTATTAACTAATAAATTAATTATAACTTACTAGTGGCTCAGTGCACGAAATTCATGCAATTGGGGGGGCGGATCCCTCAGCCCAACCTGTGCCCTCACACAGTCCGGGAACCCTCAGGGGATGTCCGACTGACTGCTTAGGCCCGCTCCCCCGGGGACATCCTTAGCATTGCGCTCGCCAGCCATGAGCCTAGCTTCTGGCTGAGCAGCACTCCCCCTGTGGGAGTGCACTGACCACCAGCAGGTAGCTCCTGTGTTGAGCGTCTGCCCCCTGGTGGTCAGTGCATGTCATAGCGACCAGTCGTTCCACTGTTTGGTTGATTTGCATATTAGCATTCTATTATATAGGATTGAATACCTCCTATGTGATAGAACAGTTCTATTTATATGCATTAATTAACTCATCTCATTAACTTCATACATGGGTACTATTGTTATCCTTATTTTAAAAAATAAGTCTGTTTTTTTAATAAGGGAGGGAGAGGGAAAAAGAGAGATAGAAACATCAATGATGAGAATAATCTATTAGCTGCCTCCTGCACTCTCCCTACTGGGGATCAAGCTCGCATCCCTGGCATATGTCCTGACTGAGAATCAAACTGTGACCTCCTGATTCATATATTGATGCTCAGCCACTGAGCCAGGCTGGCTGACCTGTTATCCTTATTTTATAGATGAAGACTTTAGGCTGAGGTTATGTAAATTGCCTGAGGTGACTCTGTTAATAGGTAGTGGTGATAAATAGAGTAAGTGGCAAACAGTAAGTGTTAGGTGCTGTGGTCTCTCTAAATTTGAACTCTACATTTCAGATTTCTCATCTACAAATTTGGAAAATATTACACACTTGAGTGCTAATTTAAAAAATAAACGAAATAGTTGTTTATAAGGTGTTTGGCCAAGTGTCTATCTACACTAATAAAAGAGAAACATGCAAATTGGCCATCCCTCCACTATGCCCACCAGCCAATCAGGAGTGAGTATGCAAATTAACCCAACAAAGATAGTGGTTAACTTGCATACGCAGGCACAGAGCGCAGACTGACAACAGCATAGAAAGAAACCAAGCGCTGCAGAAGGGAGCGAAGCGGTGGAGAAGGGAGCGAGGCAGCGAAGAAGGGAGGGAGCAAGGCAACAGAAATGGGAGGGAGCGGGCTTTGCACCCTTGTCTGCTTCGCTCCAGCTGCAGGAAGCCCTATTCTTGTAGGAATCTTCCTGCAATGGGCCTCTAGTAGTAATATATTAGTTAAGGTTGTCCAGAGAAACAGAACCATAGATGCACCTGTATCTGAAGAAAGAGGTTTATTGTAAGGAACTGGATCCTGTGGTTATGGAGGCTGACAGGTCCCCAGATCTGCAGTCAGCAAGTTGGAGATTCAGGAGAGTTGATGGTGTACAGTTTCAATCTGAGTCCAAAGGACTGAGAACCAGGACTGCCAATGGCATAAGATCCAGTTTGAAGACCAGCAGACTTGAGACCCAAGAAGAGCAAATGTCTTAGGTTGAGTTCAAAGGTAGGAAAAGCCCATCATCCAAGCTCAAAGGAAGGCAGGCAGGAGGTTTTCCCTCTTACTCATGTAGAGGTGTCAGTCTTTTTGTTCTCACCAGGCATTCAACTGATTGGATGAGGCCCATCCATATTAAAGAATGCAATCTACTTTACTCAGAGCACTGATTCAAATGCTAACCTCATCTAAAAACAGCCTCATAATCACACCCAGAATTATGTCTGACTAAATATGTGGGCATCAGATGCCGAGTTACATGGACACACATTAAATCATCACAATTAAGTTTCCTATATATGTTTTAATGATTTTTATTATTAACATTATCATTTATTGATAGTATTACTATTAGTTGACAAACATTTTGTTGGGCATTCTCATACCTATTATCTTTTGCTTGTATCACTCCTTCAGATTTAGTATTTCAATTATTAAATTGTAAAAAGCACTGTCCTAGCATCATAAAACCTTTAGCATAAAATGGGGAAAAAAATTGAAATACCCTATCATTTAACCCTGTGTCCCTCTGTTATATTGTACACAGTAGGAGCCATAGAAGTTCTTTGTTGAACATACTTTGCAAAAATCTAGGGCAGAACTGTGGGGCCTTATTCTGGGAAATGGAGTAGTCTCACTGTTTGCAGAGAAAAGCCTGTAGTTATTTTAGCAAATGCTATTTGCTTTCATTTTTCTTGCCTCTATCCTCTACAAAATCCATTGGTTAAGATTTATTCTTCAAATAGTCAGAGGTCACTATATAAAAATGACCTCTGAGCACAAGAATAGCAACATAGTTAAAAGACCATGCTTTGGATAGTCAGCGTTAATGTAGACTGGAGAAGTCATTTGGCAATTTCTTCCCCTTGCCCTACGTAGTTGATGAATGACCATTTCCTTTATTTTTGCATTCAGAAGTTTTGTGGGCCATGGAGAGTGCAAGATCAGAGTTATTTGTGCCGGATATCAAGAGAAGTATTAATGCAGCCACACTTAAATAAATGTAGTAAAAGACCTGAACAAAGCATTTCCAAATACCCAAAATTCTACCTTTCAGAGAAAATTTGATAGTGTTTGCAAATAAATAAGAGACAAAACTCTACTTGTGGTTTTAAAGTAAGGTCAAAGCTCCTAGCGTTGCAAATGATTTTAGAAATTGGTAGTAATTCAAAATGCCATTAAATTAAATTGAAGAGTATCTAGAGCTCTAATTTGGAAAAATTTCTAGATATTTTCAAAGACTATTGGAAGCAACGAGATCACCACCAATGTGGTGAAAACTAATAAAGTTTGATATATCCCAGCCTTCTGACAGAAAATCAGAATAGGCAGTGAGAAAAGGGAATATCCTCAGCTCTAAGTCTGAGTGTCAACATTTCTTTTCATGATATTCTAGAATTCTAAAACAATTATTTTATGAAGCCCTCTTCCATCATTAGACACATTTCTTTTCTACTTCTCTTCCCACCCTTATCTCAATCCCCTGCCTTCTGCGTCTTGAAATCTCGCTGAACTCTGTGTACATTATCCCTTTCTCTTTTTCCATAATAGCATCTTTACTAATGAACTATGTCCAGTGAATTTTGGAGATGAAGGTAGACTAAAAGGAGAAGAGGAAAAAGAAGGAAGAAAGAAGAATATGGAAGAGTAATGAGAGAAGATTTAACATTTATGAAACACTTACTATGTGCCAGACACTCTACTAAGTTCTTCACCAGCTTTTATCACTATATCCTCACATCAGCACTATGTGAGAGGCAGTTATTCTCATTTTATAGAGAAGGAAACTGAGGCACAGGATGAGACACATCCACAAAATCAACTTGTGCCCATTCACCTGCTTCCCAAGTACACACACTTTATGAAACCACAGAACTCCCATCAATAAACACTCAGGTCATTACATGTGTATATAGCTCTTGAGTGGAACCCTTGGATCCCTTTAGACTGGTGGTTATCAACCTTTCTAATGCCGCGACCCTTTAATACAGTTCCTCATGTTGTAGTGACCCCCAACCACAAAATTATTTTCGTTGCTACTTCATAACTGTAATTTTGCTACTGTTATGAATCATAATGTAAATATCTGTGTTTTCCGATGGTCTTAGGCTCTACAGCAACAGTTCTCAACCTGTGGTGGGCGACCCACAGGTTGAGAACCACTAACAGGGTCACCTAAGACCATCGGAAAACACAGATATTTATATTACAGTTCATAACAGTAGCAAAATTACAGTTATGAAGTAGCAACAAAAATAAGTTTATGGTTGGGGAGTCCCCACAACATGAGGAACTGTATTAAAGGGTCGTGGCATTAGAAAGGTTGAGAACCACTGCTTTAGACTGTAAAACCAGAACTCAAATTTGGGGATAATCTCCTAAGTGTGTGTCTGGAAATTCTGGAATAAATGGAAGTGTATCTCCTTTCCCTATCAATATGTTTTCCCCACCCTATGCTAGTACTATCCTTGGGGACTACTCTTCTTAGCAGCAGTGCAGTGACAATGAAAGGGAAGGAACTTAGTGTCCCAGGGGCATATCACATCACTGTCCTAGGCCAGAGCACATGAAGCCTCTTCCACACCATAGCTTTCTCCTTTTGAGGCAATCTCCTGATGGCTTTATTCAACATTTTGTGTTTCCTCCAAACTTCCAGGTGTTTCTCTTTGCCTTAGTCCATGTCACTTCCAGCCGTTGAGAGGAAAGCCACTGCTAATGCATTGGGTGCCCTCTCCAAGAGCTGCATTGATTTTAGGTCCTGCATTACAATGCCTTTGTCAGATGTGTGGGACCAAGGCTCACTCATTCATCTAGCACAGGTGCTATTTCTGGTGTGTTTGAATTTTGCCCTCAGCTCCTCTGAGACCAGCAGAAGCCAGTGTTATGCACATAGCGGGTGTGGTAAATATGACATAGTCACTGAAGGACTGTAAAAATCTCTGTTATTTTCTATAGCTCTTTAGCAAGGCAGCAATTATTAAGATATGCCTTTTCAGGTTCCTCAAATGTGCCCACCTCTCTCTCCCTTGCATTTATGCCTCTGACACATGGATGCACTTTCAGTTTCCTTCTGAGTTGACTTGGCCTGACCTAATATTTGAAATTCGGCTCAGGACCTCACCTTTTGTATGAAACAGGACTAGGTCCACATGTGTCTATTACAATTCTGTTCTCATTGGGTTGTGATAGCTCGTTTACTCACATGTGTTTAGTGTCTTTAATTAGCCTGTTACCTATTCAAAGGCAGGGACAATGGGCCCTCCAGCCATAGTATCTTGTGTTGTAGCTGGAACCAAGTCTTGTTTCAATATGTTTCTGTTGAGTGAATAAATAAGAATTCTGAAGCTTTCACTAAGGTCAGGATTAACTATCAATTCAATCACCTGGAATGTAACAGTTTGGATAAGGTGTTCAGGACATCAAGTTGCAAATCATTCCCTCAAGTGCTCAGTTGTGGTAAAGAATATAAGTTTACTTATCTCTTGAAGGCTGACATATTCACTAATGTTTCTTCTACAATTGGTGGTTTGCTCCAAATAGAGAGAAAAGCTAAAGGGTTCTTCTCCTCCTCCCTCCACCAGTCCTCCTGCCCCTTGCCTCCTCTTCCTTCTTCTTTTACAAAGGATACTGTGACGAGGTGGATAAGACAGGGATTTGACATTGAAGTTTTGAGAGCCATTCTGACTTTTGCTCTGTCTTACAGACTGTCATATAAACGCTGATGTTGTTTATTTCCTCATCCCTAAAATAGAATAGCAATGCCTTCTTTTTAAAGGGTTTTTCTTATAATCAAAATATACTATTATTCACATTTATCTTCCCTGGAAATAGTTAAACAACCTCTACCTTCTACTGTGTAGAAAACCTCCAATATCTCTATATGACATCTATGTGTGTGTATGTATGTATGTATCTATATCACAGTTCCCAAATAACTCCAAATTCCAGTTATTATATCCCTACTATACTTTTATTACTAGAGGCCCAATGCATGAAATTTGTGCAAGGGGCTTGGCCCTTGCAGCCCCAGCTTCATCTGGAAGGTCGTCCAGATGGTCATTCTGCTGTTTGGTCTAATTAGCATATTAGCTCTTTATTATATAGGATTTCCCCTGGGGGTATGTTTTCCTTTTACCAAATTATGAGCTACTCTGAGGAAATGCAAGAATTACTTCTACAACTTTGAAGTAAGTTTAATTGATTTACTAATTTAAGTACAATAGAGGGCATTTTAGTAGTACAGGATGATAGTATTGGAAAATTATGCTTTTCAAATATATCTAGCTCTCCTAATTATCAGCAGAGCTTAATAAAAAAAATAAAATGACCCCCACTCCCGATTTCTTGTCCTTCTTGCAGACCAGGGGTGGGGAATGTCCGGCCCAAGGGCCATATAAGGCCCTCGAAATCATTTAGTGTGGCCCTGCCAAGGCATTAGGAGTAAGTTAATTAAATGTTTGACCAAATATAGCAAGCTAATTTTTAAGTTGATAATTTTGTATGGCTGGTGAATGATGTTATAAATATCCAAATGGCCCTTGGCAGAAAAAAGGTTCCCTACCCCCATTGTAGACCCACAGGGGATCTGTATGAACTATCTCCCCTGCTGGTTGCTCACTTAACAACTGTGCTTTGTACCATAGAGTTCTTCACATGGGCTATAGCTAATTGGACTAGGGAAGGTCCTTCATTCTGTGGAGCCAATTTACAGGCCTCTCAGTGATTTTACCTCTTGGAAACATGGTCCTGTTTGTTAGGGATCTGGTCAGAAATATCCTAATTCCACCACTTATTAGATATGCAAACTTCATCAAGTCACTCAACCACTTTGAGCCTCCTTCTGAGAATGGACAGAATTCAAAATGTGCCATGTCTGTCTGTTTGTAAAATAAAGACAACAACAGCACTTTAGTCACATGCTTAGAAAGTACCTAGATGATGTGTATCATCTGATGTGTATAAAGGGGCTTAGCATAGTTCCTGGCATCTACAACTGCTCAATAGGAGTTCATCATGTGGTGCTGTTGTTATTTGATTTCACCTAGCACGTGGTTGTATGCTTTCTTCCACTTTCTGGAACATGCATTTATAAGTCACCGGACCCATGTGTCCTCACACATTCACTTGGCAAGAGTCCCCTGAACATAAGAAAATGAGCATTGTGTGTAAGAAGAAGCCAACAGGCTTTTCCTGACCAGAGAACATATTTTTATGCTCTATTATTCCACAGTATAAAATAATTCTTCCTTTCTGTATAAAGTGAGGAATGCCTCTCCTTACGGGAATGATGATGGTATTTGAAATATCAGAGACCACAAGTGTTGCCCTGTGGCTAGTGCCCATATCAGTCATTTATAAACTGGGGCTTTACTGATTGGCTTAATAACTCTGTGCTAATCACCGGCCCTCCATCCCAGTACACAGAGGCCTCCTGATTAGGGCATTATTGACCTGGAAGAGGATGCTTTTATCCTTCAGCTCAGGCCGCTGCCAGGGTTCAGCATGCTAACTCCAATAATCGCTACATTTATTAAAAACAAACATTAGTCTCATTAAAATTAATGACCGTTATGCTTACCCACAGAAGGGAGACTCACTCACTCTGCAGTGGCAAGGGGCAGTGTTAGATCATTTGTATCGAATGTATTAAGACATAAGCACTTAGTTTCCCATTTACACAAGTAATACAATTATCAGATGCTAATTAGAAATCCTTTTACTGTCATTCATGGAGCTTTTCTTCTTTGACCCATTTCATCCTTTCACTGTATCTACCTACTAATAAAAATTCCACCACTTAGAAAATAATGGTAAACTCCAAAGTATGTAAAATATTTCAGAGTCCTAGAGCCCCAGAAGTTTGATACTGTGCAACCGTGGGCTGGAGTTTCCTTTTTCACTGGATGAAATACTGGGATGCCCAGCCTTATTGTGGAATTAAAATGGGACTCAGTGAATGATGGGGCTGATGCAATTAAGTATTTTACTTAAGAATCTACAAGCTGAGAAGCCATACGCTGGGAAAATAAGGCACATGCTTGTCTGACTTTTCTACTCTTCATATCAACTGAATTACAGGCAGACCAAAGTCTTAACAAAACGACCGAACGCCACAAGAGGCCTGTGCAAGATCAAAAACACTGTCACATGTGTCAAAAAGCAAAATGGGTTCTCTGGTGTCAAAGAAAAGGTCCTAACTAGCATTAAAAAATGTTGAGAAAAATGCCTAAACTTAGCCTAAAATGAGAGTGTGACTGTTTAATTTAGGGTTAGTGCCAGTTTACAGACCATCTATTATTGACAAAGGTCATAGGGAAGGGCTCTCAAGACTGAATATACAAAGGGGCATAGAGTGGAAACAATGCACAGTTAGGAGAGAGCCTGAAGCTTTAGTTGTATTTTGACCATCATCGCATGCATTTCCTCTCAATGGGGTGCCCATTCCTAACCGACTAGGAACCTATCTCATGAACACCATAGGTTTCATGTCAGGAATCCTGAGATAAAGGGTAAAGGCAAAGCCAACAGCATTTGTTCATTCAATATAAATTGAAGGTTCTGAAAACTGTTTATTAATGTTCCTAAAACTAGGCAGAAAAGATTCAAAATATTTTACATCTCATGGGGCTAACTATAAGCTGGTTTAAAATCATGGGCATAAGCCTTTTTATGCATTAAAGAATTAAAAGTATGAATCAATAAAAAAATCACCTTTTTGTTGCTTGGAGACAAAGTTAACACATCTCTTGATATTTTAGAATTACAACAGCATAATGTACAATTATCCCAAAAAAACTTACAAACTAATGCTTTGAATGTCTGGCAGCAATTTAAAAAGGACATGAAAGGATTTAATCCCTTCCACTGTGTAGAGGGTCCCCAGAAAGGCACCTGAGCATTCTATATTGGCCCCTCTTGCCCTTTTGGCCAAGAGGGACCCTCTTCTTACAATCCAATTGCCCACAGCTGTTGCCTGAGCTTTCTGTTCATGCTGAGGTTGAAGCCTCCTGGTGGCTGGTACCATGGATCTGTCTCTTGCCCATAGGGGTGAGCTGGGCCCTCCCTGGAGAAGAAACCTGGGTTCCCCAAGATACGTGATCAGTGCCGGGGCCCCAACAGCAGGCGAGGGGATCCCAAGGTAGGTGCTGGGCATGGAGGCCACGGGGGCATAGGCTACCAAGGAAACAGAACTGAATCTCACATCACCCTGCTTGGCCCCGGAGGATGGCTGGTTAGCCAGAGATGGGTAAGATTCCTCAGGGAAGGAACAGCCTAAGACAGGCACAGTTGCAGAGGGTCCATCAGGGGAGAACTTGGGGGTCAACAGAGGTGGGGCACAGACCCTCAACCCCCCCAACTTTGCAGGGGCCTGAACCCTCACCCCTTCTGAGGGAGGTCTCCTGCCCCATGGCTGCTTCACTTCCCATGCCCAGCTCAAATCGGGACCCAGGTAACAGAGACTTCGCCAACAGCAGCTGCCCTCTCACTGCAACAAGACTTGTTTGAGTTGTCTTGTACCCATGGTGTAGGGAAGTGTGTTTTTGATATCTAAATCTAGCCTAGCACCAGGAATGCTCAGGGTCTACTCAAGAAGGCAAATAATCCTTTCCACTAATATTTACAGGGTAAAATAAGATTGTTGTTAGAGTATTAAATTTGACAGTAAATAGTAGTCAAGTTCTCAGACTAATTTAAATTGGCTAATTGAAATAAGCGAATATTGTAGAAAAATTAATGGTACTGGACAAAAAGCTGTTCCTAAAGTGTTAACTAAAATTTTTATTGGTAGTTCATCTCATGGTAAAATTGCGTAGCATGTAATGAACCTAAAGCAGTCATATTTTAGTGCAAAAAATTAAAATTTAAAAGCTATCAAGACTACATTATAAAATTTCCAAAAGCCTCCTAATATTTAAATCAAAAAAGGGGGGATAGTAGAAGAATATATGTAAGGAAAAATATCCTGCTAGTAAATTACATCTAGAACATTTTTAGTTTAGAAAATTAACTTTCATTTGTAATGCCAACAGCAAGACATCCATGAAAAACTCACATGGTGTCAAAACAAGCCAAAAGAAAATCATTTGGGCAAAAAATGAAAAAGGATCCCAAGTCAAATTTATAGAAAAGATTCCTTTATTAACTTTTGGTCAAGAATATGTTTGTATATTTTCAGAAAACAACTCCAAGACCATGTGGATTCCTTCAACAGAGAGGAATTGACAGGACTGCTCCAGCCACGAAGACAGAAGAGATACAGTCCAGAGATGGAAGACGCTGATGATGCCTTGCCACACTGGCAGTCAGCAGCTGTGCATCACTGCAGTTTGCCCAGGACCAAGCCAGAGAGGGTCGGACCTGCATTACCACCATTTGTCCACCATCCAGACCTGAAATATCATTGCTGACATGTACACATAAGGAACTGTTTGACATTGAAATTGGGACTCAAAAGAACTGTTGGCTCAGAAACTCACTACAGACTGATTCATTTGCCTCTCAGCATAACCATTATTGCTTGTCTCATTTTTGGTTCTTATAAGTGTATTTCTAGTATCACATGATCTCACTCATCTGGGGGAAATAATGAACAACATAAACTGATGAACAAAAACAGACCCGGAGACAGGGAAGCATCTATCAGACTGTCAAACCTCAGAGGGAAGGTAGGGGAGGGTAGTGGTGGGGGCGAGAGATTAACCAAAGGGCTTGTATGCATGCATATAAGCCTAACCAGTGGTCATGGACAACAGGAGGGTGGAGGCATGCGTGGGGAGGGGTTTGGGATGGGAATGGGGGATGAGGACAAATATGTGATACCTTAATCAATAGAGAAATTAATTAATAAAAAATAAATAAAACTGTGAACAATGAACAAAGCATTTTAATATACGTTTTCTCTTTACATTTCAAAATATTTATCTTCCTCTCAGATATATGGTTTAGGTTGAGTTCATTTTTGACAATGCAGCTCCTAAATATATTAAGAAAAGGACAGAAAACAAAACTTGTATTTTTCATTCTGTGCCTGTGGCTTGTGCTATAAACTAGGATTATAGGGTCAGTAAACGTGCCTCAGGTATTCAAGAAGACTACAGCTTGTTGGAAATGACCGGATCCATTTATATCTCTGGGCCTTTGGGTAACTTCTACTTACATTGAAAGGGCTGACATTCTCTTTTTACCCAGAATATTCAATGAATAATCAAAGGGTGTAGAACAGTGGTTCTCAACCTTTTTATTGCCGTGGATCTTTAATTTAAAGGTCCACAACATGAGGAACTGTATTAAAGGTCCACGGCATTAAAAAGGTTGAGAACCACTGGTGTAGAATCTTTAGTTTACAAATGAAATATATAGATATTCTAGGTTTAGGGTGAGCAAGGCTGTTGTGAAAAGTCATTTTATATTTCTGTTACAAATGAACCAATTTTGCCTTTCTAATCCTTCCCATCAGTGTAGAATTGCAACTTGTGGTTAGTTCATATAATATTCACTAGAGGCCCAGTGCACGGATTTTGTGGGGATGTTCCCTCAGCCCAGCCTGCACCCTCTCCAATCTGGAACGCCTTGGGGGGTGTCTGACTGCCACAGATATTGGGCCTAAACCAGCAGTCGAACATCCCTCTCACAATCCAGGACTGATGGTTCCCAACTGCTTGCCTGCATGCCAGCCTGATAACCCCCTAACCATTCCCCTATCAGCCTGATTGACATCTAACTGCTCCCCTGCTGGCCTGATTGCCCCCAACTGCCCTCCCCTGCCAGCCCAGTCGCCCCCAACTGCCCTCCCCTGCCAGCCCAGTCACCCCCAACTACCCTCCCTCTCCTGCAGGCCCGGTCGCCCCCAACTGCCTTCCCCTGCTGGCCATCTTGTGGTGGCCATCTTTGACCACATGGGGGCGGCCATCTTGTGTGAGGGTGTGAGGATCAATTAGCATATTACCTCTTTATTATATATGATTACCATTTTCACTATTTAGAGAGTACTGTCTACATAAAGGATAAGTGTACTTGCAACTTTAATGTATCATCTTTAATTTTAACCCCAATGCACTCTTATTATATAAACACTGGAGGCCCAATGCACGAAATTGTGCTTAGGTGGGGTCTGGCCAGCCCAACACAATCGGGGTGGGGAAATGGTTGGGGGCAGGGCCAGCTGGCAGTTAGCTGGCCGGCCCCACCCCCTGGCCAAACTCCTGGTCGAACTCCCAGTTGAACTGGTAGAGGGGATGGTTTGCATATTAGCCATTTATTATACAGGATTATAAATGAAAAAAAAATTAGGGCTTATGGAATTTGAGTAACTTGTTTAAGGCCATGTAGATATCAAGTGACCAGGATAGGATTCTAATACAGAGGTCTTAATATCCTATATAATAAAGAGGTGATATGCAAATTAACCCTCACACCTCACAAGATGGCTGCCTACGACCAGGCTGGCAGGGGGATTAGTGATGGATGACCAAACGACTGAACAAGCAGGCTGCATGGGGCAAAAAGGCTGGTGGGGGGGCCGTGAGGGGTGACCAGGCCAGCAGGGAGTGTACTTTGGGGCAACCAGGCTGGTAGGGGGGGGCCATTGGGGGAGATTAGGCTGGTGGGGGGGCAGGCAGTGAGGGGAGACAAGGCTGGCGGGGGCGGGCAATTGGGGGCGACCAGGCCAGCAAGGGGGGCAGTAAGGAGCATGATAATCATCCAACTGCCTAAGAGACTATTCCCACGACACACACACTCAAAATAAGGTTATGTGATATGATAGAGATCCTAACTACTGCTACAGTGGCAATCATATTCCAATATTAAATGTATCAAATCAATATGCTGCATACCTTCAATTTACACAATGTTATATGTCAAATATATTTCAATTAAACACACACACACACACACACACACACACACACACACACACACAGACAAAACAGCAAACCAAAAACCCAGAGAGCTGATCCTAAGGCAGTTGCTCTGACCCTCAGTAGCACTGCAGCAGGACCCTTGTTAAAAATCTGTCCCATCTCTCATCACAGTCATCATTCTAGGAGCCACACTGGTGCTCTTAGACATGTGGGCTCCACAACTTCCAACAGAGCACAGACATGGGTGACTCTGGGAGCATTTCTCAAGACTCTGCCCCAACTTGGTTGAAAGGGGCTCTTCTTAGAGCTTGCTGCTATCACTTTGTAACTGTATCTGGTAGTTTTATATTTACTTGTTGTCCCCACTAGATTTTGACCTCCTAAAAGAACTGTTTAAATTTTTCTTATTGTTCTATCCCTAGACCCCAGAATAGTATGTGACTATGACAGATAGAAGCATATGTGTTGAATAAACCAATAAAGGGCCATGTGAGCAAATGAATGCAACATCGTTCATTCTGCCTTGCTAACTCTAATTAAACCATAACATTTTACTGGGTCCTGAGATGTTATAGCAAGGAATGAGTGAGCTAACTAGGAAAATATTCTAGTTAAGTTTTATTGCCCTTTATGATGTTCCAATTTAATGAAGGGGAAAAAATGAAAGAACACAAAATCTAATGAGCATGGTAACATTTGCTGCTCCATCTTTATGTGTTTTGTGGGGAATGATAGAGAGCAGCATTTCTCATACCAGGGCCCACAGCCAGCAGCAACTCTATCCCTGGAAAAGTATTAGATTGAGAAATATGGGCTTGGAAATATAAAATTTGAAGATCATTGGCATAACCATTTCTAGCTACTATGGTACTAGTTGGAGGAACTAACCATAGCAATCTTCTATTGGCCTTTTTCTCATTTGTTTTATTTTCTATGGAGAGTGAGGGTGAGAAGGTGATCTGAGAGGACTCTCTTGGACTCATATATGTGGACAACTACAGTAGCATGAAGTAACCATGTTGGTAGAATGCTCCTGGACATTCCCACCTGTGTATGCAGTAGGCACTCAATAAACACTGTTGACTGATTTGACAGAAGGACTGACCATATAAATCATACCAAGGAGTTTATTTTCTGCTAATGGGTTAAAATAATACCCTGCCAAGAAGACAGGAAACACAGCATATGTGCCCTCAGAATTGAATGATGGGCTGTCAGAATGCAACTTCTCTCTCCTCCCACAACCATGTAATCCTCTCTAGTTGCTTGGGGAAATTCATTTGCAATTATCTATTGGTTATTGCCGGGTGAGTAAAACTAATGTACCTCTTGTTTTTCTTTATTGCTGTGTTGTTGTTTTCCAAATAAACAAACAAGAAAACAACCCCAAAGCACAGAAGGCAGCATCTGGCCGATGTTCTTTGTAGATGGATCACGTTGCTTTTGCTTTTGTGTTTGTGGCCAGCTCTATTGTGCAAGGCTGGGATGACTGCTGGGAGCTTGGGCTTTTTATCTACACAAAGGAGTGCTTTTATTTCCTTGTCTTCCTCAAGGAGAAGGTGGTGCAGTCACTTTCAGAAAGGTGAAGTCCAGAGGAGGGGAGAGGGAGAGAACAATTTGAACAAAATTTCTATCTGACAAGGGCTCTCTTTTCTTCGGATTCTTTGTGGGCCCTAACAAAACTATCACACCTGGCCAGTAATGCAAACCACTTCAGGCTTTATGAAAATCACATGTAGATATGTGGTGACTTAGTGCCAGCAAGAGCTGCCCCTGAAAGAAAGCCAATTTTCAGGGAATTTTCAACTGCAGCTCACGGCTGATAGAAGCATTAACTCATTGGTGTGAAGACATTCTGGTTTAGTCCATTTCTAATTTAAAAGTGGGGGGAAAAAAGAGGGAAGCAAATTATATCTACACACACACACTCACACACACACACACACAAACACTCACATCAAATATCCAAATACTTCATTTTTCACTGTCATAAATGAGCATAGCCAGGAGTGCACTGGATTCATCTGAATCTAAGACTCAATTCTCAAACTTGAATTCACCAGGAGGGCCAATTAAAGCACAGGTTTTTGGACTCCACCCCTAAATTTCCTGATTCAATGGGTTTGGGGTGCGGCCGGATGATTTGCATATCTAACAAGTTCTCCTGTGATGCTACTGCTAAACCTCTGATCTAGTGCATTCCAGCCACAGCATCAGGCTCCACCTGTTGAACAGAGGTGAAATGAGACCATTCAACGTGGCTACTCAACTTCTGAGCAGATGTGACTTATGGTTGAGAGCATATGACTCTTTCATATTTAGGCTCTCATGTACTGCAGCTTCTGTTTGTAAGTGAGTGTTCCAGACCAGAATGTAAAATCACTCCACCATGGTGATGCTAGCAATTCTGGCTCTTGTTGAAAGGTGTGCAAACTCTGTAAACTCTTATTAGGAGAGTGTTTCTCTATTTCCCCTAAACAAGCAAATGGCCTGTAAAAGTCATGTGAGTGAAAGCTACCAACAGTCAATCTTAACTTGCTTATATAGAGGAACTCAATACAAATTGTATCTATTTGCAGAAAAATTAATTTTTAGATCTCTCTCGAAAGCAAGCCAGATGTACTTTATTATGTTTGGCTTTTATTCAACATGCTATTGTGAGAATTCCAAGTTTTTCCTCTGACATCCAACTGTCGCTCCAGACTGTCCTTTGTTATATACTAACACATCATGCACAGGAAATACGGATTTTCATTGACTGTTTTATGCATCATTTTTCACTGGCACATGCTTATCCTATATAATAAAAGGCTCAATCCCTCAATGGGGATTTCGATTAGGAGTTCAACCAGGACTTCAACCAGGGGGTAGGGCCAGCCAGCCAACCACCCATGTCCCCTCCCCCCAGCCAGCCCCACCTCCAATCTGCCCCCACACCCCAATCAGGGGTGGGGCTGGCTGGACCCCACCCATGCATGAATTCATGCACCGGGCCTCTAGTTTGTCTTATAATATAACCACTGTCTGGCAGTGGTTTCCAAAGGCTCTATTGCCATGAGGAAGGAAGTTCCTATCTAACATTAAAAAATGCAGCCATTCAAAACACACTATTCCTAGTCTCCAAAAGATGAGCATTTTCTTTTGTTTTGTGTGGTGTTGTTTTTATTTTATTTTTTTTGTAAAAATACATGTAAAAGCCATATATCCTACTAATCAATTATAAAGCCAAGAGTTTCTTCTGAAGGAAATTGTTTCTGAATTTTTGAGAACTTATAAGCATCCCTTTCCATGAATTAATTTCCTGTTCTCTTAGAGAAAACAAACATATAGCTTGCCACCAAACACTGATATATTAGAGTAAGGATTCATACCATTTTATTTTATTGAATATGTATTGCTATTTCTGTCATAGAAAAGAGAGAATGAGAGAAGAATATTATTTCTATACAGATATATTTATGTCTGCTTTATTTACCACTGTAGACCAAGGTCTTATAAAAAGCCTGAAAAATAGTAGACTATTAAAAATACCCATTGGAAAAAAAAAGAATGAATAAATTAATAGTTTTAGAATTTAAGATAATTCTCTTCAGAGATGAGATTTTTTCCAAAAGATATTTTATATTTTATACAAAATATAAAACACTAAGATATATTATAGTGTTTTTCTCATGGTACTCTTGGTCGCGATATCTAATGCTTTCCTTCTGTGTGCTAAAGACTGTCCTTTACTGAGGATATAGCAGTGAGCTAGAGCACTGGGTCCTGAACTTCACAGAGCTTCTAGTGTAGTGAGAGAGGCAGACATAAATCCAAGAGTCACTGAACATACTTACTACATGGACATGAGTGTTCATATGGAGGGGTGGGTGGCAGGTGTAGATTTAGTCAGTATGGCCTGAGGAGGCTTCCCTGAGGAAATGCTCTGAACTGCCATCTGAAGGAAGGGTACAAGTTAAGTAAGCCATGAAGAGGGCAGCAGTAATCAAGGCAAATAAAATCACACCTGCAAAGGTCTAGTGGCAGATCCAGCAAGATCCTTTAAGAGCCAATGCAACTTGCCTTCTGAATTTGACATAAAGTCAACTATATTATGATACCCATTGTAAATAGAGTGGGGCTTGGGCATCTTATGCTTATTAATTGCATAAATCATACAACATGAGGAATTTTCCTATTGCCCTTGCAAAGGAAGAAGTCATAGGTTGAGTCAAATGAGAAGGTGACTCATGGCTGCACCACTCTAGCTATTTCATGAGTGAGTTGCGGCTAAGCTAGGGGAGTGCATAAATATAGAGTATTTGGGAGTTAAATCCTTAAGCTTACACTTCTGCCTAGGAAACACTCCCATGCAATCTCATGCAAAAACCCTTCCAGAGGCAATCTGATTTATCTTTCAGCTAAGGAGCTGGTGTGGAAGCAATTGCTGATGAGAGCACATTGCTGACAGTCCACATGGTGCTTACAATGGTCAGCATGCACACCTCCGAACCACTGCTATTGACCTAATCAAAGCCTTGGGTACCACTGGGAGACTATGCTCCCACTTCTACTCCATAAATTTAGCAGACAAAGAAGTTTATTACTACCCTGAGACAAGCTGATGATGGAATGACTGGTTGAGTTAGTGCCTTAGCTCGTTCGATCTATTTCCAATCACTGTTGGAGGAACCAAGACTGTAATGTGTCCATTTTTATTCAGTTCATGTTACTGAGATGATATAATAAGGCTCCTAGAAGACAGTGTGTTGGGCTTTTAGCAAAATCTCAAAGGGCTGGTGAGATTGGTCCAGGAGATGGGGTGATGTAGCTGGAACATTAACTCAAGATTCTTTTGGAAAGATGCAAACCAATCAAGAGGCTTTGAGAACCCAACCCGTGGTTAGGTCATGGCTAAATTTTAGATCCCATTATTGCAGGGATTTTTTAAGTGCAATTTTAGCATAGCACTAAGTTGTCAAGCACCTAGTGATAGCTGCCTTAATTCAAGCCAAAGTGTATTGTATGTAGAAAAGAAAAACTGGGATAGTTTTTGTGAATTTGTATTATCAGATCTGATTATACAGCTTAAATCCCCAGTTTCATTTTAGCTCATTAACCTTTGCCTTAAAAAAAAGAAGGGAACAATTGGGACACTAATGTACAGAACAGTGGTTAAGACTGCATTTTCTCATAGCCCAGGTGTGCCTAAATTAAACTGGGCCACTTGCTGACTGGGAAGTTTAATACTACCCTAAACCCTATTTTCTGTATGTATAAACGTAATCACACCGGATACCTCAAAGCATGGTCATGAGAACCAAATAAAACATTGCACATAAAGTGTTTAGCACAATTCCTAGCACAGTTCTAGTGCCAATCATCCTCATTAAGAAGAACTATGATTGATTCAGTTGATCTCATGAGCTACGTAAACCATCAATTCTCTACTATGGTGCCACAATACACTAGAGTTTGACACAAAAAAAGAAGAGGTCAGAGTCACCAATGCATTGGGAATGCCTGGCTTACCCACGCCACAGAATGTAAACCACCTGAGCATTCCACTGTACAGATCTACCAGCATAAGACCATGTGCTGAGTGCTACACGTTGTGTAAGCGAAGTGTCAAAGGGTCTTAAGGCAATGGCCACTTCCAGTTTTGTTCTGAATATTGACTGGTCTGACAGTAAAGAATATGCGTTGCGCCAAACAATAGCTATTTTTAGTTTTAGAGTCAAATGCTCTGGCCCTTTTGCATTCGAGAAAAAATGAAACCTGATATAAGAGAGTAATATGGATTGGTTGCTTTCTGTATGTGCCCTGACCAGTGATCGATCCCTAGGTATGTGTCCTGACCAGGGATTGAAACCACAACCTTTTGGTGAATGGGATATGGGACGACGTTCCAACCACCTGAGCCCCTTAGCCAGGGCCCCTGGGGGTATTTCTACTCTCAATACATTTTGATAATGTATTTGTGGAAACTGCTTGGCCCAGTAAATGGTAAATTAGATCGAATGCCACAAATAAACAAATGAATAGGAAATTAAGTTATGAATCCCTATATAGTCCCTGAGAAAAATAAAACAACTAAAAACAATCACTCCCCAACTTTCACTTCTTTAGCCCTTTCAAGTGGCTCAGAAATGCTGGCATCAGTGAGATCTATCCAAACCCCCACAAAGGAATACTCCATACACTGATAACCAGAAGCAGGAAATACCAGGCAGGGAATCAGAAGTTAGGGGTTTTGCACAGAGAAGTATAAGGCTGTACCATATGAAGAAAAATATGTGATTGATGAAGCCAGTTTTCTGTTTAATGTGTTTGCTCATCTTTTGAAAGCTCAAACATTGCTCAATGTATATTCATTTGACTCAAACTTTTGAATGCTTGCCAGATGCCAAACTTCTGTTGGAACCAGGGCAAACAGCGATGACTAAGGCAGGGCCTTTCCTCACCTGTACTCACTGCCTTGAGGGGAAGGACACTTCACCAAGTGGCTTCCAGTGTAAAGTGACCATGACCATGAGAGGGGGGTCTTTCCAATGTCCTGGCATCACAGAGAAGAGAAGGGTGAGGTTCCTTATTTCTAGTTTCTTTGGGTTGTTCTTTTTTCTTCACAACTTTTTAGTAGTATTAAAGTTAATAATTTACCACTTATGCCAGGTCCAGGTGGCTCAGTGGTTGAACCAGGAGGTCAAGGTTCCATTCCCAGTTAGGACACATGCCCAGATTGTGGGCTCAATCTCCAGTGGGGGGCAGCTTATTGATGATTCTCTCTTATCATTGATGTTTCCATCTCTCTCCCCCTCTCTGAAATCAATAAAAAATACATCTTAAAAAATCTATTGCTTACTACTTAGCTGCTTTTAAGTTAAATCAAATTTCACAAACATCATTTGGGTCACAGATACTTTTTCAGGCCATAAGTTAATTTAAGTTTGAGAGTAACCTATAGGTCAAAGGACAACACTCAGACACTTTCTTGGGTTGAAATGTATAGAAATCCAAAATTGTCTACCTGGGATATACCCCCGTTTCTGCAAGAATGCCAGTAAAGCTGCCATGCACACAAAGCAAAAACATACCAGCGATGGGATTTCTGGAGACAAGGCAGGCTTCCATAGCATACCCAGCTCACGCTGATGGAGCTGGTGGGAACTGCCTTAAATTAAGGATTCAATGTGGTGTCCCTGCCAATAGAGAGGTCCAGGTCCATTTCTGAGGGCCCGGGGAGCCGGCCTGGCCGTTAAGGGAATGAGAAAATGAATGTTCCCTTTAGTTGGTGCACCAGTTTGCAGGTGCAGGGGTCAGTGGAGATGGAAGAGACTAAAACAAGGCCACAGTGCAGGCGAGTTTCTCCGCTATTTCACCAGTGACCTCATTTGACTCTCCTCCCCGCTGCTGACACATCCTTTCCTTTAAAATTACACGTAGTGCTAAACAAATGGGTCTCTTCAGAATCACCTAGCAGAACTAATCAGCACACCGGCCTGGTTTCCAAATGAAGAGCCCATTCCGCAGCAGAGGAGAGCTATTGCTTTCTCATGCCCCTGGCCGAGGGATGGGTCACAGCAACTCAGAGGGAATTGGTGCTCTGTTCTTCACTCAGGGAAGGAAATTGTACCCCTGTCACACTGAAAGCTCATGCTTCCCCCTGAACACTCATTTCCTTCCAGACTTCCCACGCCAGGTAGAAACTGCTTTCAGCTCCGTGCATCTAAGAAGTGAATGTGGCCCTAGCAGGTTTGACTCAGTGCATAGAGCATTGGCCTGTGCACTGAAGGGTCGTGGGTTCAATTCCCTGTAGGCTGGATTCCCAGTAGGGGACATGCAGGAGGCAGCCAATTTATGATTCATCATTGATGTTTCTATCTCTTTCTCTCTTCATTTCTGAAATCAATAAAAATATATTTAAAAAAAAATAAGGTAATGTGTCCTCTCCTATCACCTGGGGAAGCCTTTTCCTCCAGGGCAAATTGTTGGGTGGTGAGAAGCCTGTGAGCTAGATGCACACATTTTAATACACTGAGTGGCCAGATTTTTATGATCTCTGAACGCATAATAATCTGGCCCCTCAGTGTATATCCTATATAATAAAAGGCTAATATTCACATTGTCCCCTCAACCAGGAGCTCAACCAGCAGCAGGCTGGTCAACTGCGCGTGTCCCCTCCCACTGGCCATGCGGGCCAGACCCCACCCATGCACGAATTCATGCACCGGGCCTCTAATATATATATATATATATATATATATATATATATATATATATATATATATAGTGAGTGGCCAGATTATTATGTATTCAGAGATCATAATAATCTGGCCACTCAGTGTAAACCTTGATCACTGTGCCTCATGCTAGTCAATGGCAGGAGGGAGCCACTCTGCTCTCCACCCCCAGTAATTAGGGCTCATAAGCTCCTGGTGATGGTTTAGGCATGGGATGGAAAAGGGAGAGGCAGTGGAGCAAACAGTTTTCACTTTGGTTTGCAAACATTGAATTCTGCCCTATTAAAAGTAGATTTCTAAACCAGAGCTCCCTGTTTAATGCCCATGTGAGAGGCTCTGATTGTTTTTTTTTAACCTGTTCTCAATCCCTGTAACTGCACATACAATAATATCAAACCTGATTAGATCCCCCCACAGTCATTTAGTGGGTCCCAGTGCACCCAGTGACTTGAAGCTGTGATCTCATTTTACACCCACAACTATCCTGAGGGCTTGGAGATGTCAGCTCCATTTTACAGATGATGCAACTGAGGCTCAGAAGGGTCTTCAGTTGCTGAAAGTCAAAACACAGTACCCAGGAACAAGGACTGGAATCAGATTTTCTGGCTTCAGTCCCATTGGGCAGAACAGCAGCCATTTTTAGTTTTAGAGTCAATGCACTGGGATTTTTGTATCCTAGAGATAGTGTACCTACCTCCATCCTAGAGATTTGGGGATAGGAAGTCTCAAAGGAAACTCTGTCCTGTGCATGAGCAACAGGAAGACAGTATAATACCAGCCTAGGGCCACATCTCCCAGGCCCCCTGAGAGCTAGGGGAGGGACAGAGTGGTAATAGGACCTTCCTCTCTTACTGTTGCTGGCTAATACTGTTGAAAACCGTCTTCATTCATAAAGAGATGCTGGCATGATTGCTTTCACGTTTGTAACAAGTGCCTAAATACATTTTTTCTCCAAGTGACTTACTACAGTAAAGTTTTCAACTACATTGTGGGCATGAAACCAGATTAATGTCTAATACTATTCATCTGTGAGAATCACAGGCCAGTCTCTGATTAGATTTTTATGAAACACTTTCCACATCCGACTCTGCCCAGGCTCCTGAGTACCTAGTTGTGCAAGAATAAGTACGATTTCACCTGGGCATGGAGCGCTAAGCTAATTGCTCAAACTCCTTTAAATAGTCACAGAAGAAAAGACAGTTCAACCCTGCGAAGGACAGGGCTGCCGTTACGCCTTCAAAAACAGTAACAAATTAAAAATGAGACACCGTTAAAAAGCCAAGCTCTCTATCTTTAGCACAACCTATACAAAGAAAAGTCGTGTCCATTAAAGATTATCTTTGCATTCATCCAATCAAGGATTTGTAAACTTTATGGGGACAAAAAAACACAACTAAGCTCAGAATTATGTTGTTAATATTTGGCAGCAAACATTTGTCTACTAAAATTTAAGCCCTGTAGGGATGGTCAAAATCCTGGACAGGCCAGCAAATTGTCTACACATAATCACCTACATTTCCTGAAAGGTACATTCAGAAAAGTGAGGATTCCTGGCATAGAAGGACCACAGGAATGAACAATGAAGTCAAGTCTATCCATTTTCTGGAACCTATAATGTTGTAGGCATCTGATTCAGGCAGTAGGGATAACTTCAAGTTCTGATTCTGCCCACTATACGGGCTGTGTAAGAGTACACTGGATAAACAACAACTTACAAATGTCACTATGCTTTGCGAATGAATAATGGGGTATGCAAGAATATGCTCAATGGGTTCTTATTTTTTCATTCTATTCTATTACTTACAGCAGTATGTAGTTATTTATCTGGTGGTAAAAATGAAGATTAATCAGCAGCTCGACTAAATTTCTCTGAAGACTTTTCCCAAGACATATCTCAGTGCGGAAGGGAGAAAAGTTCTCTTTTTTTTCTATTTTATATCTTTTCACTTTTTTAACATCTTCATTGAAGCTGTCAGAAAGGTTCTCAAATATGAGCGATGAGTTTTATAGAGAAAAAAGTAAGTTTCACCAAGGATTTTGTCTCATCGTGTTTATATAAGTTACTTTATGATTCTACAAGTTGCTACCACTTAAGTGAAAGCAAAGAGAGTTTGGGTGTGATTGTGCCTTTATAAGAAAAAATCAATATACATGTTCCTGGTAGAAATTTCAGAAATATGGAAAGGAAAAAGATGAAACAAATTACCAATAATTTCACAAATATTTGAAAACCACTGATACTGTTGTAATTCCTTTTCAAGGATTGTGTAAAAACTTCATATATTTATATTTATTATTAGGCATACTGAGTTTTTAATTTTTCATCTTTGTGTCTCAGTCTCAATAAATATAATGGTTAATACAGAACAGGTTACACATAAATTATTTATGAGGACTATTTCAAGTGATTTCTGATCTTTTGTTAATGCATTAACTATAATAAATATTCTTTTGCTTTGGGTAAATATTCACTTTATTTTGGGTAAATTCCCAGAAGAGAATTACTAAGTAAACTGGCCTTCATTTTTCAAGTTCTAAATGCACAAACAAAATGAATTTTCAAATTGAATATGTCTCTCATTAGTGGAAACCCTCTTTTCCCACTTTTCCTCACTCCTTCCTTCCCTCTCTTTTTTTCCACCTTCCATCAGAATAAACGAGGGTCATGGTTTCCCCAGGAGGGTCACGGTTTCCTCATGAAAGGACCATGCTATCCCTGTGGGAAGGCAGGTACGCATCCTGGACTATAATGCTGTCACCAGTTGCTAAGTGTCTGATAGGATTATTGCCATGGTGACTGCTAAGTGCATCATAGAAACATCACCATGGTGCCATGAAGCATGCTGCAATCTGGAAATGCCTTGAAATCCCACAGCAAGACCACTTCTGGTTTCAGCATGAATTCCACTTATGAATTCTAACAGTGTCATGGTGCTTTCTTGTCATGACTCTTCCATTTATCAGGGGCACCGCGTATCGAAATATAAGAGTTAAATTTGTTGCATGGCCCATAAAAGGTTCTGTGTTCAGGACTTTGTGTGCATTGCTTCACACAATGGATGCAATAGTGTTATGAGGAAAATACCAGTATTTTGTTCTCATTTAAAAGATGGAAAAATAAAAAATCAGAAATTTTAGTAATTGCCCTGGGTCATGCTTCTATTTTAGGATGCTCACAGGTTCATGGGTTAGGAAAGGAGACAGGGTATGATAGCAACAACTTGTCCCAATATCGTAATGATTGAGGCCTCCACTGGGGTGGCTTGAAATGTCAAGATGTACAGAACAGTTTCATTGGGTCAGATGTTTAGGGCCTTTGTTCTGGCTGGCTGTTGAGTTCTTCATTTCTTCCTACATACCAGATCGGACATGTCCAACATTGCTTTCTCATTTACATGTGTGATGTCTAAGCAAGGGTGGCCATCACTGCCAGGAACGTCCAGGATCTCTCACTGCTCTCCCTTTCTGGTCAGACTTCCTATATGCAACTGGCTAATCCCGGAGTGAAAATTCCAACAGACTTATGAGGTAGCCTCAGAGGTTACATAGTCTTATTTTGCCATATTCTATTGGTCAAGAGGGAGTCACAGGCCCAGTCCAGAAAAAATAGGACAGGAGTTCTAGACCCCCACTTTTTAACTAGAAACATATCAAGTAATTTGTGACACAGTTGACTGTTTCTCAGTAGGGAGAATTTTCCCAAACGCCAACATTCCTTATAGAATGATCACTCATAAAGTGGAATTCTGTAGAAAACAGGAGGGGTTGGGATAGACTCTTATCATCCCAACTCTATTGTCTATGTTACATTTCCCAAGAGGGAGAAATGTTAGGTGATTACTTTCAACTTCTCTAACTGCCTCAGTTCTCTCTCAATTTCTCTCAATTTCACCCTCCGGGTGGCCGGCAGGTGGTGAGAGCAATGGGTGGAGGCCACTCTCTCGATGGAGGCTGCTTGGACTGTGAATTCAAGGAAAAACTTCCACATATCTTCAGGTATAAGCCAGAACTTATATTTTAATGTATATGTGGCCTTGTGTCTCTTTTTGAATTGTCTTGGAGTCTAGAACTCAGAGTGATATGAGCAATTGGCCTAGTGCTAACCTCAATCTCTCTTGAGGTGAAAATACTAAAATTGAATGCATTGGGTTTATATTAAAATTTTTTCTATGTTACAAATATATAAAAAAACCACATATAATCTTTCATAAATAATACTACTATCTTTTTAAATTACAGTTTGTTTTACTTGTTCATTTTCATACTATGCCATTCAAAATTTCCAGAATGGTGTTACAAAATAATACTGGTACTGACTTGATTTTTTATTCTTGTTCTAAATATCAATATTGTTTTACTGATAAGGAGTATATATAATTTTACATAAAAAAGAACCTATATGAGAAATACATTCCCCAATTTAGATAGCCATGGGCCATTTTTCTTCTTATTACATTTACCATATAACTAGATGGTTATTTAGGGGCACATTTAGACATTTTAAAGTACTAGATGCCCAGTGCACGAAATATGTGCACTGGTAGTGTCCCTAGGCCTGGCCGGCGATCAGGGCCGATCTGAGCCTTCTGGCTGTGGCTGGGACCTTCCTTCCAGTTGCTAGCTGGGGCCTCCCTTCCCTGGCTGCCTGCTGCTGGCTGGGGCCTTCCTTCATCTCGGGCCTCTCCCTAGTGGTCAGCACACATCATAGCGAGCGATCGAACTCCAGGTCTCCCGGTCAAATTCCTGAGGGGACACTTTCCATATTAGCCTTTTATAAATATAGATTCTTGGCTGGGGGAGTGGCAAACTCCACTTGATGAGGGTGAAATCATTCTTTCTACAAATGAGAAGAGTTTTCACCTATTTTCGTTATAGTAACATATTGGATGAATGGGATTGTGATAGTTTCTTTGTGTTTCCAATCTTTGTCAGCTTTTGACAAAGTCATCAGTATGCTAGCTTCCTAAAATTAATCTGATAGCATTCTGCTGAAAATAACTGCTTTGATTAGATTCTTTAAAAATATTAAATTAAATTAAACATATCAACACAGGTCTTAGCACTTTGAAATCACTATTAAACTTGAGATTTATACATTAGCTGGGAATCAGGAAGTCAGTAAGTAATGTACACATAATTGGGCACATTCACAAATGGTAAGAGGCTAAGACACTTTTGAATCTGTGCCTGTCATAGAGAATAGGAAATGGGAAGATTAGAGGGACAAATAAAATGTGCCCACTTAAAAAATATAGTATACCTAAGAGAATACAACTTTTTATTACAATAGTTTCTGATGTGTGGCTATCATTGGACACCTTATTGTGAAGCCTTAATTTGAAAATTCCTTCCAGGAGGAAGTTACTGCAGATAAGCAAGACAGACAAGGTATGTGTTTATGAATGTGCCACTCACTTTACAGTTACAGGATGCTTTATAAATCATTAGCATTGATATTTACTAAAGCATGTAGTTCATATTGGGCAATAGGACCAATTTAGACCTCTCTTAGATATAGAAAAGAAAAATCCCTTTATGCCCTGAAAGCAACCCCAGGAGATGACATTTATAAGCTAATAGAGTCATTCATTTTTGTATTTATATTTTAACTGAAAGAAATGCTTTAACTACTAAGGAAGACCCCCAGAGAGTGTGTAGGAGCTAAAAGAACAGAACAGTTTATTCTCTTATCTACAAGCCATGAAACAAAACAACCAAGGCATGACCCAGCCATCACTATTCAAAGGCAGGGGACGAGAGTTGCAGAGTGAGAAGCAATTTAGAAGGAATGACTCTGAGTCTGAGATGCATTAGAAAATCCTCAGCAAAGCTTCCAAGGCTAGTTCAGAAATTAACAAATGTTCATTCAGAGCAAGGGTAAGATGCTTTGCTAGGCACTGATGGCAGCTACAGATGGAAAGGTAACTCCAGAGTTAAAAGCTAAGGCAATACTGTTTCAGCTCTATACTGCAGTGGGATATGGCACACACACAAATAAATATCCATGCTTCTTAAATGTTAACAAGCAACTTAAGTGTAAACTAGAGGCCTGGTGCACAAATTCGTCCTTGGGTGGGGCCCCTCCGGGTGGCCGGCAGGGATTGGGCCCCAGCTTGTGCCCCCACCTGGCATCCCTGCCTGGCACGTGACCTAGGCCTGGCGTCACCCCTTCACCTGCTCCACCATTCTGCCTGCAGGGTGATCTATCGGGGCCGGGCCCACTGCCCAGCTCCCTCAGTGCCTCGGAGCTGGGCAGCAGCCCCACCCACTGTGATAGACCCTTGGGTCACACAGACCTGGTTTTAGATTCTGACCCTTCCTCTGTTGTAGAGTAGCTGGGTGATTGGGTGGTTATGATAAATATATTGAAAAATATATGTGTACACACATATACACATGCTAGTACATATATAACATACACATATACAGAGAATGTATAAACTGCTTAGAATTGTGTTTAGAAATCATCAAGTACTCAATAATTGGTAGTTGTTATTATTTTAGCAACTTTTTTTAAAAGAGAAAAACGTATGCATTTGGTCAACTGGGAATATTTCACTTATAATGTTATATAAACGTTAGATTTTGTTCTTTAAATCTTAAATTTTATTTTCATGAAAAACTACTGTTATGAGAGAAATTTTAAAATCTCTTCTAGGACATGACTTTTGTTTTCCTATATCTACAACATTACATTCCTTTGGTTCTTTCAAGAAGTTTGGTCAACAAGAACACACAAATAAGTTCAGCACTTAATATATATGCAGATCTAGATATTTGTTTATATAGGAAACATTTTATTATCACTTCGTTTGCTCCTGCCTGGTTCCCAAGGAGACAAGGACTGGTCTCTTACAAAAATAATATATAGCTTGCAGTCTGTTCAAATCACATTAGTAATGGTCTTAAACCATGGTGGCAGTGGTGCCAGATAATAGCACCAGTGCCATCACTCAGAATACCTGAAGAAGAGGCAGCTATTTCAATCCCTGTTTTGAGATACTTAGTATATTCCTCATACTTTATTGAGGACTTAGGATACTCTACCGAGCCCAGGAAAATTAAAGTCATAAATGAGTAGATACTTGAAATACTCTACAAAATATTATCCCTTACTTCTAGGGGTTAACTAAGGGGCAGGGGGATGAATGGAATAGTGTAGAATTTTATGACAGCTACATGAAGATAACTGCACACACTAAATACATAGTACGTACGCTTTCATCATGGACGCATATTTATATTTAACAGAAACCACGTTGAATTGATCTCCATATTGACATGTATCCTACAAAAAAATGCCTTCTGAGCCTGTAATCATCTTGGCTTATTCTTTGAAATATGCAGGATAATAAATGTCTCAGAAATTGTATCTCCATACTACAGATTTGGTTAATTGGAATCCCTTCATGTTCTTGATGTTTTAATGTTTATATTGGTGTCAGTGACAGCTGGGGTGCAAGGTGGGCTGGCAAGAAGAAATTTAAAAAACGTTTCCATTAGCATAGAGGAATGAGAAGCCTTATTGAATGTTCTCACTTCACTTAAAAACCCCTTTAACACATCTTTTGAAATACATACCAACATTCAACTCTCATTTTGCCTCTGCAATGGTTTTATATCATGATAAACCCTACGTTACATTACTGTGATTTTGCTTTAAATGACTGATTTTCTTTAAAGTAAATTTTGAAACAATAATATAGTATTTTATATTTACTCACATTTTTACATGCTGAGATTTAATAAGAGACATGTAGATGAAAATTTGAAAAACTTTGTATATATATTAGAAGAAAGTTGAACATTTGACTGACACAGGCATTAAATGGTATAAAGCTGTAAGTGTCTAATATTTGAGATAGAGAAAAAATAAGTTTGACTTAAGATAAATTTAATTATACCCCTGCTCTCAAAAATTTTACATTACATGAGTTCTATGTGTGTGGATGTACCAAAAAATAATATTCTCCAAAAAATGTAGGGAAAGCAAAATATTCGAAAAGAAGGTTTCCAAGGTTACAAATAAAGGAAAAGCATGGAACTGATTTTAAACTCTGATAATATTTTACAAAGCTAAACTATATGTAAGGAATGGTGTGAGAAGAAGAAAAAAATGTGATGATGTTAAGTATGATGATGAATTTAGGATTATAAAAATAATGATTAACCATTAAGAACTTCGGGTATGTCATTTTGTGTATTAAGTCATTAACATGTATCATGCCATTTCATTCTTTCAGCAGCCCCATAAGGTAGGTGGGCTTATCAAAATCACCTAAGTATAAAAGTTTGGAAAAGAATAGATATTTACCCCAGGTGCAGTTAATAGAGCTGGATCAAAACCCATCTATTTCCAAAGCCTGCTTGGCTGAGAATAAGCTGTTCTTAATTGGAATTAAGTACATACCAGAAAGCCAAATCTATACAGAAAGTATTAATTTTGAAAAATAAAAAAATGGACACTAATTTATATAAAACATTTAAAGAAAAGCACCAGTGATAATAAAATGAAGATATGTAAATGAGCTTCAAACTTATTGAGAGGTAAACAGCAACCAAGCAGGACATATAACAAAACATAGTTAATGAAGAAAAGTAAGACAGTCAAAGATAAAACATAGCATGAGCAATGAAAACTGAAATGATAGTGGTATATTAATTATAACGTGTTTAAAGTGTTTAAGTGAATATAAATTAGTTAAAATCTTCTCCTAAAATCCAAGACTCTGAGATTTGGTAAAATTATTTAATTCAAAGTTGCTGGGGGCAGAGTACAGGAGCGGCCTGAAATAGGTTTATGGAGGGAAAAGGAGGACCTCTGTAATACTTTCAACAATAAAGATTAAAAACAATAAAATAAAAATGTAGAGGACATTAAGAAGTTACAAGAAAATTTTTAGGCAATTACAGTAAGAGAAAAATTCTTCAAAAGTAGTTTTGCAAAAAAATAAAAAAAATAAAAAGTCAAAGAATAGCCCTAGCTGATTTGGCTCTGTGGACAGAGCTTCTGTCTGCAGACTGGAGGGTCCTGGGTTTGATTCCAGTCAAGGGCACATGCCTGGTTTGCGGGCTAGATCCCCCGACCCTGGTTTGGGCATGTGTGGGAAACAACCAATCAATGTGTCTCTCTCACATCAATGTTTTCTCTTTCTCTCACCTCTGTTCCTCTCACTCTCTTTAAAAATTAATGGAAAAATATCCTCAGGTAAGGATTAACAAAAAATAAAAAAATATTGAAGGATAATAAAACAAAAACATTATTTTGTTAAACTTATAAAAACCCAATTTATAAATGTAACATTTATAAAGTTTCACTTGACATTACTAAATAGGATGCAAGTAGATTTTAAAATTAAAACTTGATTAAATAATAAGTTAAGTTGATAGAAATACATTTCTTAGGGAATCTAATGTTTCCATATAGTTTTGACAGATGAATAAATTCTAAGAGTGATACAATTATAAATATATAAATAAATAGACTCAAATACAATTTTATCCTATAGATATAGTTTTATATATAATTTTTCCCAAATGTGCTTTTGATATTTAATCATAGAGCTTTCAGATTCAGAGTTTTTACATTGGGAACTAACTATTTTCAGTAAAAGTAAAAAGAAGATATAGCAGACATATGCAGTAATGTAGGAAGAAGCTATTTCCACCCTAAATGCCCACGACTCTTGCTTACTGCAGCGGCTCCTACTCCTCCTTCTCTCCTGCTCTGCTCTCACTCCTCTGCGCCGGAGACAGCTGCCCTCTCTGCGCCATGGAAGGCGAGATGGCTGCACTCCTCACCCACCATGGCTTTGGCCTGTGCAAAGCTGGCTTTGCTGGGGATGATGCCCTGGGTCATGATCCCTCACACTCTCAAATGCCCCTGACACCAGGGCATCAGGGGTTGGTCATGGGGCAGAAGGACAGCTATAAGGCCCAGAGCAAAGAGCATCCTGACCCTGAAATACCTCATGGAGCACAGCATCATCGCCAACGGGGATAAAATAGAGAGGATCTGGCACCACACCCCTATAACAAGGTGCACGTGTCCCCCAAGAAGTATGCGGTGCTGCTGATCGAGCCCCTCCTGAATCCCAAGGCCACCCATGAAAAGATGACTCAGATTATGTTCGAGACCTTCAACATCTGGGCCATGTACGCAGCCAGCCAGGCCGTGCTGTTCCTGTGAGCCTCTGGCCACACAACTGGTATTGTTATGGACTCTGGGGATGCGGTCACCCACATTGTGTCCATCTATGAGGGCTACACCCTGCCCCACACCAACCTGTGTCTGGACCTGGCTAGCCGGAACCTGACCCACTACTTCAGGAAGATACCCAGGAGTGTGGCTGCAGCTTCACCACCACCGTGAGCAGGAAATCATGTGTGACATCAAGGAGAAGCTCTGCTATGTTGCCCTGGACTTCCAGCAGGCCATGGCCACCACCAGAGTGCAAGTGTGGATCTGGATTGGTGGCTCCATCCTGGCCTTGTTGTCCACCTTCAGCAGGTGTGTATCAGCAAGCAGGAGCGGGACCAGACAGGCCCCTCCATCCTCCTCCACAAATGCCTCTAAATGTGCTGCCGGCAGACCAGTAGCTGTGTGAGCTGATCACTTCTGTACCATGTGCTGGGCTGGTGAAACTGGGCTAAACCTTCAACAGTAAATTATCCTGGAAGCTTGCTTCAATCTCAGCATTGGATGGTAGACCTGGCTGCTGACTGTGACCTTGTATTCACGTTAACTGTTCCTTTGGTACATGTTTAATGCCCTGTACACCTTTGATTTAAACCCTGTACAAGGAGTCAGTCACTTGGTGGCTGAAACGAGAACATGTTTCTGCATGAGAAATCCAGTGGCTTGATGAGAATTGGCGAGACTGCGCAATCTCAATGTGTGCAGGGTATTAACGTGTGGGAGCTGGCTATTCCGGGATTTCTCCAGGTGTTGGCGCAAGCCTTGAACCACTTGTCGTTTCTGTCCTGCTGTCTGATGGGATTGGGGCCAGTCAGAGAAAGGCAAATACTATATGATCTCACTTATATGTAGAACTGAATAAATAAAATTAACTGACAATGAAACAGAACCAGAGGCATGGATACACGTAATAGACTGACAGCTGTTGGAGGGGAGGGGGATTGGGGGACTGGATAAAAGAAGGTGAAGGTAAGGGAGGTGAGGATAGGTGGAGATGGGCAACATGGGATCAACGGGGATAGAAAGAGACTTTGCTTGGGGTGATTGGCACCCGACAGGGTGCAGATGATGTTTTGCTGAGTTGTACAATTGAAACCTGTATGGTTTTTGTGATCCAATATCACACCAGGGCACCCAATATAAACAAACCAACAAAACAAATGTCCAAGAACCAGCCAATGAGATTGCTTCCAAGGTCTGGTCTCCAGAGGCCAAGCTGGTCCCGCACAGTCTACCTGGAGGTGGATCAGAGGCTGAGAGAAGCAGCCAGGCTGAGGTCATCCTGGATATTTAGGCTTTTGTGATGACAGGTAAGTGGACATGGGTGTAAGGACAGGGCTCTGAGTGTAGCCTGGAGCTCCTGGTCCTCCTGTGGTACTCAAGGTAGGGCCAGTGTTGATGTTTGCTCATATGCCACCTCAGGAGCCTAGACATTTACAATCAAGGGGGAAGGAGCCTTTGCCGAATGCTGTGCTTGGGACATAGGATCCCTGCAATGCATGTGCCCTGGCAGAGGGAATAAATGGTAGGGGACACACGCTCTGATGCACAGGTGTCATATGGAGCTGAAAAGAGAGCCGGGGAAAAAAGGAAAGAGGGTGGAGGGGAAGGGACTTTATACACCAGAGCTTGGTATATGTTGTTTTAGCAGATTCTCAGACCAACCTCAGGAGGCAGGTTTTTATTTGACTCTGTGGTACAGATGAAGAAACGGAGGCTCAGAGAGGTTAGATAACATGCCCAAGGTCACACCGCTAGAAAGGAAGGGAGCCAAGATCGAATGCGGTTCTTTCTGATCTTACAACTTCTCCCAGGGGCTGTGACCTACTTCCTTGGGCAGCAGCAGAAAGACAAGTCCTTGAGCAGGGTCTCTCTTGTTCCCGGAGGTGGGAAAGATGAGGGTTTTCACATGGCTTCCTCTCTCTTCCCCAGGGCTCTCTCTGGTGGACTTTGAGACTCAGACACACAGGTCTTCCATGGCTCCTTACCACATCCGCAAATACCAGGAGAACGACCGCACCTGGGTCCTGGGCTTGCTTTTCCAGGGCATGGCTGAGCATGCTCCCCGCACCTTCTGCCACCTCCTTAAGCTGCCGAGAACACTTGCGCTCTTGCTTGGGGGGCCCCTTGCCCTGTTTCTGGTCGCTGGTTCCTGGCTCCTGGTTCTCGTGGCCAGCCTCACCCTGCTCGTCGCTGTGAGGTTCCTTGCCCAATACCCCTGGAGCCAGTTTGTGGCCCACAGTTTGTACACAGACATGTGTGACATCAGCAAATCCTACCTCAGTGAGCCGGGCTCCTGCTTCTGGGTGGCTGAATGTGAGGGGCAGGTGGTGGGCATGGTGGGAGCTCTGCCCGCTGAGGAGCCCACCCTGAGGAAGGAGCAGTTGCAGATGCTCCACTTAAACGTGGCCTCCGAGCACCGGCGCCGGGGGATAGCGAAGGCCCTGGTCAGGACTGTACTCCAGTTTGCAGCACACCAGGGCTACAGAGAAGTTGTCCTCACCACTAGCATGCTGCAGTACGCCGCCCTGGCCCTCTACCAGCACCTCGGCTTCCAGATCACCCGCCAGTACTTCTTCAGCAAGAGCTGGGCGCTGATCGCTGTCCCTCAGTTTCAATTAACCTACTCAAGCAGTGGTTCTCAACCTCTCTAATGCCGCGACCCGATGGTCTTAGGCTCTACACTGTTGCAACCCACAGGTTGAGAACCGCTAGCAGGGTCATCTAAGACCATCAGAAAACACAGATATTTACATTACAATTCATAACAGTAGCAAAATGACAGTTATGAAGTAGCAACGAAAATAATTTTATGGTTGGGGGTCACTACGACATGGGGAACTGTATTAAAGGGTCGCAGCATTAGAGAGGTTGAGAACCACTGGCTGCCCTCTGCTCAGGGCTGTCGGGCACCAGAGCAGTAACAAGGGAACACTGAGATCTCACTATGACAGCACAGTAACAGAGTTTGTTTGTTAGCATGGAAACCCCATGGGGCTATGGCTCTGCCCCTTTCAGTCTTTTTATGTTGTCACTATTGCATTTATTTAGTGATACAAGAGTGTTGCATAAAATCAATTACTTAGCTAGTGAAAAACAACAACTATTACATTGATTAAATTGTGAATTGTTTATGTTTATGGTAGGGAAAAACACACAGGTCATTCTGAACAGAAGAAAACTGTCAAATCGCTCATATTTTTCATTATTCATATAGGAACATGTCCTGCATCTTTTAAAATAGTGAGACATCTGCTTAAATTTTTAAACATAATCTAATATGGGATAATTGAGGATAAAATTATAATGAAGGCAATCTAAAAGTAGCTGAGGTTATAAATACCATCAGCCCCTGATATAAATGGATTGCCTGTTCAATTTTGTCCTTGACAGAAAAGCAAAGGAAGCTTATTGTTTTCATTGCTTGACTGAGGGAGATGTTGGAATGGAGTTGCTCTTTTGTTCTATACAAGAGAATAGAAATTAATATCCCTCTTATGCTCTCTAGGTATTATAAGAAGTTGTAGACTGCTCGATAAGCAAACGTATGCTTCTAAATTTAATTATTGATTAATAATCTAAAAAATCTAGGGTGAGAATCTTTTAAAATGTTCAGATTTATAACTTTAAGAGAATTAAAAAAACACACCTCAGATGCAATTTGCACTCAACTTCAATCCTAATCACTAACTGATTTAATAATGTTATTACCATGATTTTGACAAGTTTTATACAAGGTTATATACCAGATCAAACTCTGAGGAGCCAAGGTAAAGCTAACTTATTCAGGGAAATGTTGTGATGTATCTAATCCCCTTCCTCCACAGGCAGAAATCGTTTTGCCGATTATAAATTATCTATGTTTAACACCTGAAATCTCTAGCATTTTAAAACGGCATATACCACCACCCTGTTGTCATTAAGAGAGATTGTATGTCTTTGTCACTTGTGTGATCTATGCTGTTCATAATGTTGATGAGAGAGTATCTTCCTCCCGCAAATGTTTTCCAGGGTTTACCAGGTACTATCCACTACCTGATTATGCATTCCATCAGTCTCTTGGGTGTAAAAGTGCAGGGAAGAAACCCACATGTAACTGCTCAGACAAAGCAAGGAGGCTCATGTACTGAGTAGCATGAGGGGCAGAGAGGTGCCTGGAGGAGAGGTATTAGATATGCAGGTAGTGATGGGTCCTGATTTAACAGGTCTTGTTGACATAAAGTTGGTTTGTAATAGCTGGACTGCAAGGTTCTCTCTCAAATTTGTAATCTTACCACAGATTCATATCCTTTGCATTGTTCTTTGGTCACAGACTTCCTTTCTAACATGAACTAGCTGTTTTACAAAGTAGGCACCCTCTGTGTGGGTAACCTCAAGTATGTATATCTGCACACACCTATTTTCAGAATCAGAAAACACAGGGCCTTCTGATTATGATGGGTTCAAGTCATCCTGTATCAATATCTCTATTCATTGAGAGGGTTGTTGTTTTTTTTGCAGTCTGCTTTTATTCCCCTCCATTTCTCAGCTATTACTCTCACTGCCTCCGTAAACATTTATTTGGCTTTCCATGTATGTTACAATTTTGAATTAAAATCTAGACTAATGAAAATCCCATATTGTGCATTTCATTGTTCTGATGAACTTTAGCCAATGTTGTGAAGGGCATGTTTCACGTACATTTAAGTGCTTGAATGTGTAGCTCATAATGTATAGTAAGAAAAAAAATGTACACTCATATAATACCACCTCTACAGGTACAGGAGGGAAGGATGCTATGGAAACTGGTAGACATTTAAATGGTGATGGCTGTTATAGCAGCTCACATTATTTCAGAGGTTATTTTGTGTCAGATTCTGTGGTGAGCACTTACAAAATAGCCCTTTAAGGTTACTGATCTTTTTAATCATCCTTTTACAAAATGAGGACAAGAAGGCAGAGACCAAGTACACTTTCTAAGGCACTAAAAAATTCAAGCTTGCAATGGTCTTGGCTCTGTTTGGCTCTGAGGCCTGATGTTCTAATTACCCTTCCACCCCGGCAAGTCTTGCCCAATATTTCCTTATGATGTAAAATGGATGAGGAAAGAGAAGTCCAAATATAATAGAAGTCTTTGACAAGGCACCTAGGCTGCCCGCTCATATACATCTTGGTGACTTGCCATAACCAAATTGAAGATGTGAGCCTACCATATACTTCCTCTCCAGAAAGAAAAGCAAACCTTCTCCCAGTCATTTGTTTTGGCTGCTGTCCCTTTCTTTCCTTTCCTGTTCACCAACCCCTCTTCCATGCCACATCCTCTTATTATTTGCTTATACATTCCACCCTCACATGCCTGGACGGGTCGTTTTGTTGCTGGGAAGGCCGGATTCACACTATCCAGTAGAGACCCTGCAGAACTTCTCAAATAGGTGCCCTCACTAACCTGTAAGGTGTCCCCTTTTGTCCTCTAGATAATGTCAAAAAATAAGCAGGACTGACGGCTGGATTCAGGGAACATAAAAATAGCACCAGTCTCTATTCCCTTCCTTTCATTTTGAGGGGGAAAAAAGGGTCTGAAATCCTTATTCTGAAACATTTAAAATAGACCTACATCCACAGCACGAATCCAGCTTGGCTTCCTATGTGAATAAATGAAAGGTATGCCACAGGTCTTACGAGAAGAAAACCTGTCACTGCCGCAATCAATCTTTGAATCTATGGAGCAAATGACCTCTTTAAGCAAAGCTTCAGATTCCCCAACGTGAAGTGCTCCCTTGGGAGAGCAGTCGTCACAGTCCCCGTCGTGACAAACTGACGTCCCCACAGATCTTCCCAGGTGGGAGGATGACAAGTGGTTTAATTACTGAATAGGCTCTCCTTCCCTAAGGTGTTTTTGGGAGATTGTACGAAACAAGTCTCTTCACATTTATTCCTGAAAGTGTCAGCGCTGTACATCTTTTCATTATTTTCACACATAAGTCGAGAGATGGTTCCTTTTCCAAATGTATGTATTTGGGTAAGATCCTGGCAGTTTTGTCTTTCTTTCTTTTAAAAAACAACAACAACACAACTCTGTTCTAGTTTCCTTTGGGGGGAAACACATGTCAATCATTTTAGAGCCAGGTTCACCTGCGTGTGAGCAGAAAGTGTGGTTATTCTTCCGAATTAAATACCTGTTTTCCTCCAGTACTTCCTGGTGCTCTAGGCCCGTGGTCAGCAAACTGTGGCTTGCGAGCCACATGCGGCTCTTTGGCCCTTTGAGTGTGGCTCTTCCACAAAATACCAGGGCCTGGGCGAGTCTATTTTGAAGAAGTGGTGTTAGAAGAAGTTTAAAAAATGTGGCTCTCAAAAGAAATTTCAATCGTTGTACTGTTGATATTTGGCTCTGTTGACTAATGAGTTTGCCGACCACTGCAGTAGGCAACTCTTTGGTCTCTCTTTTTCCCTCCCCTCCTCTGTGGGCTTTCTCTCTCACTCCTTCCCTCTTTCATTCTTTTCTTTCTTTCTCCATTCAACAAATTTATTATATGTATATGCTAATCCCAAAGCTGGAGAGTTTATTAGATATACTAATCATAGCCCATGTCAAAGGCAGATTCTGCCTAGCCAACTTGGCTCAGGGGTGGAGCATTGATAGACCTACGAACCAGGAGGTCACAGTTCAATTCCCTGTCAGGGCACATGCCTGGGTTGTGGTCTGGATCCCCAGTAGGGGGAGGCAGACGATCAATGATTCTCTCTCACCATTGATGTTTGCATCTTCCCTCTTCCTTCCTCTCTGAAATCAGTTCAAATATATTTTAAAATAAAATAAAAGGCAGATTCCATGCATTTTATGTTATCTTATATTTAACTTACACAACAACTGCATGTGATCAGTACTATTTATTCCCATGTAAAGATAAGGAAATAGAAACTTTTAGACATTTAATAAGTTGTCTGTGTTCACATAGCCTAGAAGAAACAGAATGAGGGCATGAACCCAGGAGGTTTGATTACAGAACCTGGAGCCATAGACACCATACTATTTGGCTAGTACCAATAGATGCTCCTTGATTTTCAATAGGGTTACATCCCAGTAAATACTGCATGTCAAAAATGTATGTATATAATACACCTAACCTACCAAACATCATTGCTTAGCCTAGCCTTGCCTCCCTCGATGTGCTCATAACTCTTCCATTAATTGGCCTGCCACTGGGCAAACTCATTTCATGCAAAGGCTATCCTATCTAATAAAAGAGTAATATGCAAATGGACCATACCTCCGCCACATCCACAAGCCACACCCACCAGCCAATCAGGAGGGAATATGCAAATAAACCCAACCAAGATGGCTGCAGCCACAGAGAGCAGGAGGGAGGCGTGGGTTTTCCAGGCAATGGAGGAAGCCAAGCTTTCCACCTGCCCTTGCCGGCCCAGGCCTCCACTCAATGCTACAAAGTTTCAACTATAGAAGATAAATAAATCCCAGATCCCAGGGCCTCTGCTTGGGTCGCCAGGGGGGTGTGGCCAGCCTGCAAACCACCACAGACCCCTCTCCCAGGCCGCCCCACACCCCAAGGGAACCCCCACCCTGATCCAGGACACCCTTCAGGGCAAACCAGCTGGCCCCCCACCCATGCACCAGGCCTCTATCCTATCTAATAAAAGAGTAATATGCAGATTTACCATCACTCTGACACACAAGATGCCTGCCCCCATGTGGTCAAAGATGGCTGCCCCATGTGGACACAAGATGGTGACCACAAGATGGCCAGAAGGGGAGGACAGTTGGGAGGGACCAGTTCTGCAAGGGAGGGCAGTTGTGGGTGATCAGGTCAGCAGGGGAGGGCAGTTGGGGGCAGTCAAGCCTGCTGGGGAGGGCAGTTAGGGGTGACCAGGCCGGCAAACGAGGGAAGTTGGGGGTGACTGAGTCTGCAGGGAAGGGCAGTTGTGGAGAACCCAGGCCTGCAGGGGAGGGCAGTTAGGGGTGACCAAGCCTGCAAGGGAAGGCAGTTAGGGGCAAACAGGCTGGCAGGGGAGCAGTTAGGCATCAATCAGGTTAGCAGGGAGTGGTTAGGGGGTGATCAGGCTGGCAGGCAGAAGTGGTTAGGGGCAATCAGGAAGGCAGGCAGCCGAGCTGTTGGGAGCCAGCAGTCCTGGATTGTGAGAGGGATGTCCCACTGCCTATTTAGGCCCGATCCCATTTGAGCAGTCGGACATCCCTCAAGGGGTCCCAGATTGGAGAGGGTGCAGGCTGGGCTGAGGGACACCCTCCACCCCCAGTGCACGAATTTTTGTGCACCGGGCCTCTAGTATTATAATAAAGTACTGAAAAACTCATGTAATTTATTGAAAACAGTATCCAAAAAATGTTGGCAACACAGCACCCTGTGGAGTGCCAGTTGTTTACCCTCATGATCACTGGATGCCTGGGAGCTGTGTTCACTGTCACTGCCCAGCAGCCAGAGCGTCTCCTACCACATAAATTAGTGGGAAAAGATCAACAGTCAATATATGAAGGAGGATTTCTACTGGACACGTGCCACTTCTGCACCATCATAAAGTTGGAAAATTTTAAGTTGAACCATTGTAAGTTGGATACTATCTGTATGTATTAATATCTAAGGAAAAAGAAAAAAAAACTGGCTTGTTACTTTGAGAATTCTCTTCAATAACTCTCATGACTGGATTTATCAGGATACTAGCTAAATCTGAATTTCAGATAACTGTAAGTGTCCCCAATATTGCATAGGACATATTTATATTAAAATTGTTTTCAACATTTATATGAAATTCAAGTTTAACAGTGTGTCCTATTTTATTTTATTTTTTGGTAAAATCTAACAGTTCTACTCATGATAGTTGGGAGAGGTGGTTATTATTTTTATGTTGCATATATTTTATGTTATTTGTTATTTGTATTACATACATTACATCTAAAGAGTGAGGCTCAGCATTCCCATGGCCTCATACCTAGCCAGTGATAGAGCAAAATTCTTATCTATGACTGCAACACACTGTGCCATTGTAATAAATCCAGCTTTGCAGAGACATAATTTAATAGTTCCACCCACAGACACAGACTGGCATTTCATATACAAAACTGATGATGTTACACGGGTGAGATGGTTGTGAAAATGATCACTGCCATTTTCCAAAACATCTCCAAAGGGCTATCAAAGAACTTTAGCGATTCCCCATCTCATAGGGCAGTGAGAGAAAATACTTTACAGGTACTGGAGTTTATTATTCAAAATACTGAAATAAGAAAAAAAAAATCCAGTGTGTGCTTTGTAGAGGTTGGGATGTGTAGTGTCAGGAAGGAAATAAACACATAGTTCCTGCCTTCTTTCCCTCCTTCCCAGTCCCTTAAAATCAAACTCAATGAGAGGAACCACTCCCTATACTGCAGTCTGTTCACTAACTCTATGAGAATCGCCTGAATTATGTAATCACTTATATTTTTTCAATAAAACCCTATTCCTTTTTCACACTCCTTTCCATCAATATATTCACAAATCCAGAAAATAAACATAAAGGCTTTTTAAACATTATTTGCCCTATTATTAGGACTGGAAAATATGGTTCTTAAGGAAGTTCAATATCCAGGTCCTTGGAAAATAATGCCATCTTTTTTGGAAGTAGACTACAAGACTAAGATTTAGGTTTTTTTTGGTGCTACTAATGTCACCTCTGGTAAGAAGAGATCAGGACATGGGATGGCTACACTTGAAGTAATCTGAGTCAACTAAAATGTCTTTAGACTGTATATCACTAAGCTTACTTTCTAGTGGGGAAAAAAGACAATTGCCAAATAATTGTAGACATTAACAAGAAGTTTCTGATAGCGGTGAGTACTTTGAAGAAATACAGCTGACAGATTAGCAATTCTCTTTTTGGACCTCCAAATTATAGAATAGGAACAGTATATAAGAGTCCCTTAAGAACAGAATAAATGAATTAATAGAAGAATGAATGATGTTAGAGAGTTTTGAGTGCCATGGGCCATGGAACACCTTCGGCCTTTAAGTAGGCAAGGCAAAGGCAGCAGAGAATAGGTGATACTCTTTAGACCAGCACCATCCAGTAGAATTTATGTGGCAATGGAAATGGTCTATATCTGTGCCTTCCAGTATAGTAACCACTAGCCATGTGTGGCTGTTGAGTATTTCAATTTGAGAAAAAGCTTTCATTTATTTAAAATTAAGTTATGTAAAATGTAATATAAAATAGCTGCATATAAATAATGGCTGCCTTATTGGACAGAATAGCTTTAGACTCCAGAAAGTTTTCCAACTCACCCTACACTCCACACCTCAAACCCCCCCCCCAAAAAAAAAGAAAATAGCCTTCTTCTTTTATAAAACCCCATTCCCTAATTCCCCATAATTCATATAACTTATTCTTCCATTCTTAAGTGGTCCTTAGTGCATGATCCTCATCCTAAGGCCTTTCCTGATCATGGGAATTTTGAGAAGCTTTAATGATATAGCTCAGGGTACTCCACAGTATCCATCCCCACCCAACACCATCTGAATTCTCCTCTATGCTGTAGTTGCCTTCATTTGTCTTTCTCTCTAAACCAAAATTATTTGAGTAGAGTGACTGAACATTGCTACTGTCCAACAAGTGTCTACTATGTAGGATGAAGTAGTTGCTCAGTATATGCTAAAAGGGCAACTAAATGAAAGAAGAGGGTGAGCAGCACATCAGCCCACTGTGAGTCCCATCTATGTCTTCTTCCTCATGATCGGCACCTGGGATTCTGCCTAATCCATAAGACATCCTACTCATTGACTCCACTTTCTTCAAGACTACCCAGCTCGTGCTCCATAACTCTGTCCTTTTTATAATGAAGAGCTCTATGTTTCCTTAGAAAGGAGACCTTTCCTGTGAAGACATCTATTTGTTTAAACAATGTCATCCCAAACCTAATACATCCCAGACGTTATTCTCTATGCTAAGAATTTGTACTTAATGAGATAGATGAGATTGTAGCTCATACTAAGCTTACTTTCTAGTGGGGAAGAAAGACAATTGCGAAATAATTGTAGACATTAACAAGAAGTTCTGATAATGGTGAGCACTTTGAAGAAACAAAATTGGACTAGGTGAGAAGTAAGGGGGAGAAAATATCACCAAGTATGTAGAGGGCTCTAAGAACATTGCAACTGTGGGAAACAAATGGGATTCTCATCGGTTATGTGTCGAAGCCCAGGTGGTTCTCACCAGTAAAGCCTCTGCTCTTGTATTATTTTTGTTAATTGACTTCAGAGAGAAAGGGAGAGGGACAGAGAGATAAAATCAATGAGAGAGAATCATCGATCGGCTGCCTCCTGCATGCCTCCTACCAGGGATCAAGTCCACAACCCAAGCATGTGCCCTGACCAGGAATTGAACTGTGACCTCCTGGTTCACAGGTCCATGCTCACATAGGCCAACTGTATTATCTTTTTAAGCCTTCCTGTATCTCCCACAAATATTACATGATCCAGATTCCTTCTGATGCCATTTGTGTTCCCAGGTCCTTTCGGCATTTTGCTCACAATGACTTTTAAAAATTCTTTGTGATTCTTGTTATAATACAGTGTCCTTGATTTCTCATACCCTTGGAGCCACCAGTCTCTGAATAAGAAGGCTTTGTGGGTGTGTGTTTTTCCAGGCTTAGGTTGCTTGATTTTGACTTGCCAACTGACGCCAGTAAAAGTGAGGAGTATCTGATCCTTCATAAGCATCCTATACAGCCCTCAAATCAGGGGGAACCACTGCACTGAGAACCCTCCTCCCTTGGAGTTTGCTGCCAAGGGCCCACAAATCTTATTGCAAGCAGATTTAGTTCTCTCAGTCTTTTCCAGTCCACCCTATTATTTCAACCTTTTATTTTTTTTTCCTCAACAGCTGCAGTTAGTCTTATGACTATGTTTCTTTCATTAAAAGCCTATACTTAAACAAAACCTAAGGGTTTTTTTGTGTGTGTGTTTCTTTTCGGTAATTAGTATGTTGCATACAATTTGGAGGAATGCTGTGGTTAAGGCATGTGTCTTTTATAAAGAAAATGTTTAATTGTAAACTGCTTATTTTGCTACTTTCTTTTAAAAACTTAAAAAAATAATTTTCACAGCACAGCAGGTCAAAAAGAGGAGTTCTCCTCAAGGAAATGAATGTATGGGAAAAGGAGGGAGGTATATACACACTATTCTGCCATTGAATTCCTTCATTAAGTCTAAAAGAATTTTAGGATTGGTTTTGTCCTCATTTGTCTTGTTTCCTCATGAAAGCAGTCTTTATTCGGCTTGGAGAAGCTGGGAATTTCTATTTCTAAAAGCTGTTTGAAAAGGATTGGTAGCCTCTTCTGAGTGTTTTGTATGCACCTCTTTCTCTGATAGTTAAGGTGTTGTAAGGGTAGTTGTAAGGAAAATCCCTCTGTTACACCCAGAAACCATCCTTCAGGTATTGTAAAGAGGCTCTGTCATTAATTATTGGTGAGCTGAACAAGCATCAGAAAAAGGCAAAGCAACAGAGTAGCTAAGAGCTTGGACTCTGGATCTGGGCTGCCTCAGTTAAAGTCCTATCTCTGCGCTTATCATAGGGTCTTAGGCAAGTCATATAACCTTGCTGGGTCTCCTTTCCCCATCTCTTAAATGGGAATTTTCAAAATAGAATCGTGGGAAAAAGAAACCTCATAAACTTATTATGGGGCCAAATTAATTAAACTTAGAAAATACTTAGAACAGTGCCTGACACATGCTAAGTGCCAAGTGAGGGATATTTTATTGCCACTCAAACATATAATTAGCAATGCTTCAGGTTCAGTAGGTATAGGGTACACAAAAGGCAGACAATAATGTTGCACAGAGCCAATTTTTTTTTCATATAACTCGGAGATGAAGCCCAACACCATCTTCCAAGATGAAGCCCAATGCCGTCTTCCATGACTTTGGTATCACTGGGGGGCTCTGAAATTTTCTGAGGGTCAATTAGGAAGCCAGGGAGCAAGATAGATTGGACAATGATGCTCCATGGACACAAACATCTCACTCATCCCCTCTTCTCATCCCCAGTCCACAGCAGATATTATTAATGGAGCAGGCACTCTCTCTGCAGAGCCAAGATCTAATTTTAACTTTCCAACCCAGACTGTCATGTTGGCAAAACCTGTCTGTAGAACCTGACCTAGATTATTTCTAAGGTTCCTTCCAGCTGCAAAAGTCTATGAGTGTAAGATGATAATTAGGGCTTGAAAACACAGTTCCAGTTGATCTCAAAGGAAAATTCTATCCCAGGGACTGAGTCTGATCACCTAGTAGACTTGACCAGTGCTGTCTGATCCAAATCCATGAGGCTCGAATTCCAAGTCATTTTAGCAGTAGGAGTGTGCTTCTCCCCTTGCTCTGCCATCTGCAATTTTTTCTGCCTCAGGATTATGAACAATATGTATTTAACATCTAGAATAATTCTACTGATGGAGGCTTCTGGCCTTCTGAAGTATGACATTATACCTTCCTATAAGTCTATTAAAGCATTCTTTCTTGTAAGGGATTCAAGTAACTTCTATTGCTCCTTCATCTGCCTGCCAGATTAATATCAACTGAGACTGAATTTCCTGGGATTACACCTAGTTGTAGCCAGGTATGCTTTTCTGCTCTCATTTTTTGTCAACAAATTAACCATCCACAGACCCTAAAACATTCACCCAATGGCACAGATCTTTAAATCCTCTGCCATTTCAGTTGCCCTACTCTGAGTTCCATCTAATTTGTTGATTGGTGTCCTTTAAAGCTTTCATCTCAGAGTCTCTCTTTCCTATACTCAGTAAGTATCTTCTATTAGATTTGGCCTTAGACTTACATAGATTGATTTGGGGAAATAATACTGTGTCATTCACCCGGTTTCTTAAAGGAACAATTTAAACTGGTCTCAAAGAATTTTTTGAAATGTTGGTATGTCTATAAAAAACATCAATCCAGCCCAGCCACAGTGGCTTAGTAGTGGAGTGTCGAATTATGAACCATAAGGTCACGGTTCTATTTCTGGTTAGGGAACATGCCCTGGTTGCAGGCTCCATCCCCCAGTAGAGGTCATGCAGGAGACAGCCAATATTTGATTCTTTCCCATCATTAATGTTTCTATCTCTCCCTCCCTCTCCCTGCATTTCTGAAATCAATAAAAATATATTTGAAAAAAAGAAACATGAGTCCAATCTAGCAGAAGTGCTGTGGGGTGGGGAGATGGGTATTGGTCTTGAACAAGACATAAGCACCTATTCCTTCTCAAGGGGCCTTTTTGGATTCTTTGCTCGCCTGTAGTGAAACACTATGATGGGTCATGATGGGGATCCAGGCCCATCTACAACCCATTCCTTTCTTCTGTTGGGAACTGGCAACAGAACAAGGGTTATTCATAAGCGGAGAGAACAGTGCTGCGAACCAGTAAGTTAATATTGGTATTACTACCAGTACTCCACTCCTTCTACTGGCACCACTGAAGAGTCCTTTCCAAATGCAAGACTACATTAAAGGTTTTACATTGATATTTATCATAAATCATGTGAGATCAATGTCATCATTCACCTCTACCACAAAACAAAACAAAAACCCAAATCTAGAAGGAAAATAAGTTTGGAATTTAACCCACAGTTATTTGGCAGAGTAAATATTTGGGGCAATTTGTATTTTTTCTGGAAAGGAGACAATATTAAAAGTCAAGGTTTTACAATAGTGGCAGGTAGTGCAAGTATGTATGGATGTTTGGTCTGACTTTACTGTCTGAGCTCTGCAGAGCTTCTAGCCATGCCAGTGTAATTCCTTCTACACTGCTAGACTGCTAAAAACTGCAACAAGAGAGGAGATATCAAGACCATCTAAGGGCCTTAATGCTCAGGTCCCTGGGAGACTCATGGTGCTTAACTAAGACAGTGGGTCCAGTTAGATTTAGGTGTTATTAAACTTTCAGAGCACATATGGAAAAAAAATGCCTGAATCCTTAGAGGGAAGCTGAGCTGCTTTGCTTACTCTTTGTTCCTTTTGACGATTAAGTTGTCTCTGTCTTCCCATTTCACTGTAAGAGATAATTCCCCTCTCTCTGTTACCATAAAAAGATCTGTGCATGTGCTGTTTAGAACAGTCTTCAAAGTTTGTGCCTAATCATAGTCCCGCACGTTCATATATGCTTTCTGTGTAAGTACACTAACTTTGTGAGAATCCAGGCTTATTCCAGGAATAGAAGAACATTCTATGTGAAAAGATACATTTCCATGTAAATATATTTTCCAATTGTAAAATATTACAATTTTAACCAGTTTTAAAATAGTTGCACTGTCAAAAAGATTGTCAACATGGTTGAACCTGGAACATTTAAGTGGTGTCAGTAAGGAAACCTGCCTCTATCTAGCTATCTATGTACCTGTCTATCTATCCATCTATCTATCTATCTATCTATCTATCTATCTATCTATCTATCTATCTATCTATCTATCCATCCATCCATCCATCCATCTATTTATCTCTAAAGAAGTATCAGTTTGTGTGGTGTTTGCAGTGCCTTCTAAAAACAATCTTATCTTTCCAGATACATAAGTAGGGATATCGAATGTGTTGATGGTTTCAGCAATAAACACGAACTCTTTCACTGTAACATGAAAAGTCAGTTTTCCAACAATAGAAGCCCACAGACCATTAAGATATGAGAGACAATTTCCAAGAAGTATGGCAAGGTTACTCAGCTTACTGGATTCTCTGAATCAGAAGGGCATTTCCAGTGACCTTCAGTAGAGTGACCTCAATGATTAGGAAGAAATCAGCATCGTTAACTGATGTGGATGATGATGTCAGGATGGCTTGGTGTTATTGATGAAAGAAATGAGAGAGAAGGCACTACAGGGAAACCACTACTACATCATACCAATAAAAGAACCTCTTCGTTATAACTGCCAAGTCCCCGCATGAGTTTCTCATTCAGAGATGAGCCCATACATTGATTTTTTCCCCACTCAGCTTTCTCATTAACTTCACCAATAAAACAAAGCCTAGCTTTAATGGTGATTTCATTGACCCAGTCTTGTTTTGTCACCATTAACTGGCATGTCTGGAGGCCCTGAAAAAAAACAAAAAACTGAGCTAGACATTTTGTATGACTGGCAAGTTAAATAGAAAAGTCTCTGACATCCAGAAAAACATGTGTGGAATCACTGGGGTTTACTGAACTGAACTCATGTTCAAAGCTCAGCTCTGCCACCACTTATTGGGCCAAGACAAACTCTCTGGGCCTCCACTTACTCACTTGTCAAATGAGCAAAATTATATGGATCTAGCATGGCCGTGAAGATTTAGGGACAACATCACTGTAACATGTCTTGTTCCATGTCCTGCATACACATTATGGATTCTCAGTAGATGCTCACTCCCCCACTTCCTTTTTTTTTCATTTATTGTTTATTTTATTTTTATTTTTCCCATCACCACTTGTCCCCTCTATGTCCACTTCCTTCTTTTAAAAAAGTGTTCAATTTATAATAATTTGAGAGAGATCATCCATCATCAAAAAAATTGAAAATAAAACAAAATTCAATGGATGCAAAACATTGGGGGGTGAGGGCATGCATGGGAGTGGGGTGTGGGGGGGGCAATGGTAAGATATGTACACACATAATACCTTAATAAAAAATGGAAAAAAATAAAATAAGCACATTTGTGTATCACTGAAAAATAAAAAATAATAAATAATTAAAAAAAGAAAACAAAACAAAATGCTGAAAAACTTTGCTTTTAGTTATTAACCCTATAAAATAATGTAAATGTGGAAAGAGAAATGAAAGGAAAACTTGAGGATTACTCTTATGTGTCAGAACCATCAACTTTGGAAACCTTGAAGTTATATCTAGAAGTATTCCATTTTAAATTTATATCTGAAACCCAATTAATCAAATTATTGACTTAAAGTACAAGCTTATAATACCCTCTATGAGAATTGAATTGAATGGTGTGTGTGTGTGTGTGTGTGCGTGTGTGTGTTTAATACCAAGAATCAATTATATCCTAAGGGAGTCTGAGATTCAAGAGGGGCAGATAACTTCTGAGCCAATCATTAGTACATATGTAAATGGACTTACTTTTATGTGCTCTGTTGGACCAAAGAGATTTTGTGATGCTGACACAAGTAGTGACCCTAAGTTTATTTTGTTCTTCTTTTTCTTTAGTAATTTTAAGGACTTTGCTTGTTCTGTATATGATTGTTGTCATCTTGGCAAACAGAAAGTAGGGAATGTTTGAATTGATATTTGGCTCAAATGTTAATTGAGAACATAAAAAGATGAAACTCTCAAACCTTTTCTCTAATAACTCTCTAATAGCAATTAGTATTGTCCCAAGAGTGGTTGTGTGTGTGCACATATGTAGTGCAATTATTATTTATATTCATATCCTTTGACATGTAAGCAATCTGGAAATCAGAACATAAGTATTTGGCCAAGGTTACAGAGCCAAAAAATCTCATAATATTTCCATGTAGTCTCCTGCTTTTGCTTTTTCAAAATGGATAAGCTGCTAGGGGACATTCATTTTTAGCTCAACTTATTCTATGACCATTATCTGTAAGAGACTTGATTTCATCAATCATCTATTTATTCATAAGTAATTGTAATTGTTTAAAATATAATGCAGTGTTTCCAATTTGATTAGCACCAACAAGATTACAGCACAGGAATAAATTATATATGTTTGAATTTATTTAGGTATCAATTGTCTGGTCAAAGAAGCAGATATAACCAAAGCCCTTCAGCCTTCAAACCATTGGCCTTCTCTTCAATTTCCTAACACACTGGACACCAAACCTGGCTTTTTAATACCATTTTTATGCAAACATTAATCAGAAGATAATGTAACATTACCCCATTGTTTGAGATCCTATGATGTGAGCCTAGTATTCAAAACTTTACTTCAACTATCTTTACTGATGACACTATAAGGGAGAAATTGCAATCTCTCTATACATGCCAGATGAAGATATTTAAAGGCTCACAGAAATTAATAACCTTACCAAAGAATGATGTGTCAATGGATAAAAAGGTTTTAAACTCAGATCTCTCAACTTTGAAACACAAGTATTGTCTTTACTGCATCCTGTCATATAGCATATATGTCTCCCATTGGTGGTCACCATGCTACATTTCCAAATCTAAATTTTCTTTTTTGCTTTTTAACTGGCCATCATCTGAGTGGCCTGGACATTATCTGTCCCTTTTATTGCCCTTCAGCAGTTCATACAATTAATAACCCACAAATAACCTAGAGGACATTACTGTTTGTTAGAAGCACACCTCGTCACCTCTAAAAAATTGGTCTTAATAAATTAAAATCAACACATCTCAATTTAGGTCAGATTTGTGTGCACCTGTTTTGTCCTAAAAACAAGTGACTATGGTCTCTCTCTCTTTTGCTCCTAAAGGAAAATTTAAATCTTGCAAATGTTCAAAATTTATCAGAATATGTGTCATGTCTGACAAAATCTTACCGTTAAACCTAAGGTATATTTGATTTCATTACCATTCAGGTTATCAGACAATTCCACAGAGATGAGAAAAATATACAAAGCAAAAGCCACAAGCAGTTTTTAATACTGATTCTGAGCTAAATCTGAGTATGGGATGCTATTGCTTTTTGATAGTTGAACTAGCAGTATAGTTGAATCTCTATCTAAATAGAAATTTAATAGTGCTTATTTCATGCTCATAGAGTCAGATTTTTGGTCCAATTTGTTTGTAATGAGTAAGAGTAACTGATATGCTAATCACTGTTAGTTAATTAAAAGTAGAGTTTCCATTTAGTTACAAAATGCATTAAAGTACAGAGCGTATCATATGCCAGATGACCTGATTCACATATTTGAACTCCTAAAATGAGGAGGAAGAGGGAGGAAGTGTATTTGATATGTTGCCAGGACCGCTGCTAAGTTCCTTCTGGAAATAGATTTGGTCTGATGATCAGGAGGCCTGGGTTCTATTCTGGGTTCTACTGCTGTTTTTTTCTGATGCTTGAGTTTGTCTCTTAAATCCTCAAAGACTCAATTTTTAAGAGCAAAGGATGAAATAGGATTAAAGCATGCCTGGCTCACTGTCTTGAGATTCTATGACCAAGATTCAAAAGCAGTTCAGGGGTTTGACTGTCTATTCAGCCACTTTCTAGCTCTGTAATCTTGGGGGAAATATGCAATCTCTCTGATCTTCATGAAGTAGTTGGGATGATATGAGGAAAAGAGTGGTACTCACATGCCATTGGTGCTCAATTACAGGTTACGATGATGATGAAGAGGAAAAAGATGATGATAATATGATGATGGTCAGGAATCATAGGAAGAGGAGCAACAGGATGAGCTGGAGAAGAAATAAAGGATATACAAAATATTACATATTTTACTGATAGTATAAAATTATTTAAGACTCCTGAAAATATAAATACTTTTTTTAAGAAAAGAAAGAGCCCAGTTGGCATGGGTCAGTGGTTGAGCACTGACCTATGAACCAGGAGGTCACAGTTTAATTCCTGGTCAGGGCACATGACAGGTTGCAGGCTAGAACCCGTGTGGGGCATGCAGGAGGCAGCCAATCAATGATTCTCTGTCATCATTGATGTTTCTATCTCTCTCTCCCTCTCCCTTCCTGTCTGAAATCAATAAAAATATATTAGAAAAAAAGAAAAGAATTTAAATCCATAAATATAGGTAACATAATCTAGTGCAGCTTTTCCCAAAACATTATACACAGAGGTTTTGTTAGCCAGTGTTAATCAAACACTTGTTAACTGAGTATTTCACCACATTTTAGAAAAGATCAATTAAACAAAATGTTCTACAGTGAGGCCTCCCAGAACTTTCAGCACATTAGTGTATACAGTGATTCCTCGTGACTATTTCCTAGAAATTTAATTTCAATCTTTTCGGAAGGGTGTATGGAAGTAGAGGTTTGGAGGTTATATAGGCCTATAGCTCTATAGCATGAACTTTAGTAAACATAACAATGATGAAAATAAGTGAAGGCCTGGGTCCTAGAATCCTGATCAGAATCTCACTTGTCACTCAACTATGTCACTTAGTCAAACTAAGCCTTCCTTGAAAGATTGTTTTGAGGACTGGGCTCAATACAGGTAATGATACATGCATGTGACAGGGACTCAATAAGTTAATGGAAATGGTATGATAGATTGCAGGTGCACAGGCAAAATATCACCTTCCTCTTGTTGAAGCACAAAATTGATGAAATTGTGCCATCTTTACCCATTCTCCACTTGACATCCATTTCTTATGAAATATCGAAGCCTGGTTCCCATATGGGGGATACTGTGGGATCAATTTATTGTTGATTGCTTCCTTCTCGAAACAGAATTAGAGGAAAATGGGACAGGCAGCTAAGAGGAGTGTGATGCCCCAAAAGAAGAAATCTGAACCAAGATTGAAGGGGTGTTCAGAATACACATTTTGAAGTTAGGTGTGTATTAGAAGTTAACTAATTCTTTCTGGAGGATGGATATCATTTGCAGTAAAGATTCTTCCAACTATAGCTGGACGTGTCATGAAACAAACCAATGAGTGTAGGCCTCTTCCTGCAGGGGGCATGATTCAAACCACAACCATTTTCACAGATAATCCATTTATAAATCCTGGTAATAAGATGGCCATCATGACAGCAGCTCAGTGACATTTTCCCACAAGCTCAGCTGTATCCAGGCAACCAAAAAATCTTAACTCAGATGGAAAGAAAGGCAGGCTGGGGGTCCAGGAGTCGGGGAGTAAGATCCCACTGTCTGTTCTCTTTTCCCATGAGAGAAGGTGGTGGGCTGATGGTGAAAGGAGCCTCACGTGACCCTGGTTCCTCCAGTTTGCTTTATTTGCATGTCAGATTCAATGGACATCAGTTAGATATTTCTCAACTCTTTCCTAATTCTAGCAACTGATAAATGGGGAATGCTGAGGTCCATTATATCCACATTCACTTCTGATCCATAACTTGCTGTGAGAGACTTAATGGCTCAGCAGGAACTGGAGAGAGGGGAAATCTGGCAGAAATCCAGGTATCCTCTCCTCAGCTGTGTGCATGTGTACTTGCAAATCAACAGTGGCTGTGATGTTACTGAGAAGAGGTTCTAAGAAGCAACTTTGCCCTGGCTGGTTTTGCTCAGTGGATAGAGCGTCAGCCTGCGGACTGAAGGGTCCTGGGTTCAATTCCGGTCAAGGGTACATGCCTGGGTTGCGGGCTCAGTCCCCAGTAGGGGGCGTACAGGAGGCAGCCAATCAATTGATTCTCTCTCAATTGATGAATTCTCTCTCATCATTGATGTTTCTATCTCTCTATTCCTCTCCCTTCCTCTCTAAAATCAATAAAAATATATTAAAAAAAAGAAAAAAAAAACTTTAAGAAGCAACCTTATGGCAACTATTAGGTGCTAAGTTAGAAAAGTATGACCTTTCCCCCAGAGAAAAAACAAGCATGTTAACTCCTTTGGGATTGTTTGATGTAATTCTTCCTGGTAAACTTCTGACAACTGAGCTGTGGTGACTCAGCAGAGGCTTAAAACTTTTAAATAAAAATAGTTATCAAAGCCTTTTTTTTCTTTCTTAAAAGCATTGCAGCAGAATACATTTGTATACATTCTATTAAGTGGCCTGCTTTGTATCAGGGATTGTTAAGCATAAATTTCAAAACATTTATGTCTCCGTGTGTGTACATATGCACATATGGTAAATACGATTCATTGTCACCATCTGCCAATGGAGAATACTCGTCCTCATCCAGCTAAATAGGATGAAGGTGAAAGTATGAAGGGCAAAGTGCTACGTGCAGGGAAACTGTAATATCAGTACTACTGCTATGAAAGATGCTGCCTATTGATCTCTTTATCCTCTCCCACTTTTACAACTTTATTGAGAAATAATTGAAAACTATAATTGTATACATTTAAAGTGTAGAAGGTGATGATTTGACATACATAATCATTGTGGAATGATTGCTAAGATCAAAATAATTAACACCTTCATCACCTGCCATAGTTAACTTACTTTTCTGTTAGGTGAGAATGTTTAGGGCTCACAATTGCATGTAAATTCCAAGTATGCCTTCACCAATAATAGCTGGATTTATCATTCTTGGTAGGAAGCTGGTCCTCAGGCTGTCAACAGCTGCCTTCCCTTAGTCCCGGGAGAACTTCAAGTGCTTGGAGGCAGCCTTCTACCAATAAGCAGTAAATACAGGCAGTTACCTTGCTACCTGGGGTAATTCCAAATTTTCCAGGGAGCCAGTCTACCTGCACACCTAAGTGCAATTCATGCTTAGAGCTCACCTGTAGGACTGAGCCAGTGTTTCCCTCCCTGGGACTTTGTTTGATACCACACTCTTGTTTGGACTCTTTCTTTCCCACTCCCTATACTCCTACTATGTTTTCCTGAAAATCCTTCCAGATTAAATTACATTTCCATGAATCCTCAGAAACCCAGTGTAGTACACGTGGAAAAGAGATGGAAGTAGTTAGGACCTGCATGGGGATTGGACTCAAGGGAGGCTCCTGAGTATGTATCATATTTAGTGTGTAAGAATGATCGATTAGCCAGAAATACAGTCCAGGCAAAAGTATCCCACAGGAGATGACTAGATGGCTAAAGACCACGAGCTCCATAGAAATAACTACATTGATTAAAATATGAATAATTCACAATTATAATAACATCCAGGATTGATTGAGGCTTTGTGTTAGGTGCTATGCTGAGACCTTTAATGCATTTTCCCCATAATTCAGGGCATACAGCAATAAGGAAGGAGAAGCTATTATTTTTCCTATTTTACAGAGGTGCAAATGGAGGCTTAAGAATGTTTTGTACTTTACCTAAGAACACATGGTTGTGGACTTCGATTTGTGTCTATACTTATCTGACTCCCGAGATTATAAACTTTAACACTATCTTGTAGGATTCCCTTAGCAGTCTAAAGTTATTCCTGAAGGGGAAAAAAATCAAGGTCAGATTAGGGACCATGGCTGATATGATCAAACTGACATGATAACTAGTTGCAGCAAATGCCACACTTCAATGCATATCTCAGCGTTCCCTGAATGTCTTCAAGGACCTGGGCACAGCAGAAAGGATTAATGTCCAATGTTGTAGAAGATGGCTTTTGTTTTCCCCCCTCTCTCAAAAAATCTACCCTTCCCAGCTCCCACCACCACTCACACATCCACCCTCCTCCCCACTACCCTCCGTCCCTTCTAAACCTCAGCAACCTTAAGTGGCATCCTCAAGGTCACATAGCCAATAAAGACAGGTTTGTCATCTAACCTGTATCTTCTGAATCCCAGCCCAGGAAGGTTTCTTTCCAACAATATCATACTAATTCACCGTCTCATACCCAAATCCTGGGAAAAGTCAGAACTGGTCGAGTATTTAGACCGCTCTCCAAACTTAAGTTTCCAGCGGAGAGGCCAAAACCAATCCTCTGTAAACCTCAGCTTTCTGAAGGAATGCTGAGATTCAGCTGCTTTCATCGTCTGCCTGCCAACCCGCTGTCCTTCGGATTCAGCCTTTTTTTGAAATGCTAATTTACAGTGCTTCAAGTAGATCTTCACCAAAACATTATTAATAAGTACTTTTCAAGCTCAAGTGTAATAGGCCCCATAGAAGACACAAACTTGTTTATCCCACGTTTAAATGTGTCTAAGTGAACTAATCACTTCTCCAGAGTTCTGCCAGGTTTGTGGCTCTGTGCACAAGCTGGAGATTGGGCATCTGAAGGAAGGAGGCTGTATACCCACGGACACTTATCTCTCGGTGCATCTCAGACAGGCAGGCACAAGCATCAATCATTTACTGGAACTAAGGTCATAAATATAGTTTTTGTCCCTGGTAGATCTCTGACCATACCAAAGGGGTGAGGAGTAATTGGTGCACAATGTGGAAATCCAAGGCATTGGTTTTTCCTCCATTTGTATGGAATCATGGACACAACCCTGGTTTCTACTCAGCCATCTCACTTCCCTGGCATGCGAGCCATTTCACATAGTTCCCACAGGAATTTGCTAAAGGTTACCCCTTGATTACAACCAATTATCTTTCTCCAGTGTGCTGATCATTTGTCTTTTTTTCTCTCAGATCTGCTTCTTCCTCTTCACTTGTTCTCCATTAATCTCGGCAAATTGCATTCACTAAGCCAACTTCTGGTTCTGTTTAGGCAATGGGATGCCCTGGCAGAAAAAGGGAGGGTCAGAGAGAGGAAGAGGCCAGCCTGTTTTTCTCCTCTCTTTGGTGTGGGAGGCATTGCTGAGGATGGGGATTTATTTTCCATCAGTGCATATCCTCTCAAGCAGGGAGCCTGAACTGCAGAGATTGCAAGCTCCCATTCGGTGGAACCATATCCTGGGCACTAGAACCGAACATTTGTCCCTTTTGCTCCTGGGGATGGTAGCAACTTCTAGTTATTGCTACTATCCCAATTGACTCATTATCCCACTTGTGGCCTTTCCGTTTTTCTAATACCTTTGTATCTAGTACCCCAATCAAATTCCACTATTGAACAACCTGCTGTGGGCTCATTCCCTGATTGGTAAAACTGGTTTTAGCTACTTACCCTTTTATCAGAGTGAGTAAGTGTAGTTCTTCTTAACCTCGGTGTCTCTATCAAATGAACATAGCAAGGTGTCCATCCCCCCAAATGCACCCTATTCTTATCTTCAGAATACTTGTGATTCACTTCCTTCTATACACATTGACAAGGACCTTCCTTCCCTTGTGCACATAAGTGTGACTTGATGAAGAATTTCCAAAACTTATCAACAAGGCTTCATTGACCAGATAAGAATCCTCAAGAATGAAGAGTTGAAGCCTTGAGCAGACAAGAGAAATGGCACTAAGGACCAGCCCTAAGAGTCCAAACGTGTATCCATGAGGGCACCTCAGGCACAAACCCAGACTCTGCCCTTCATTTACACACAGTTCCTGTGAATGCATAGTAGGGACCTGAGTTCACAGGAAGAACAGTGGGAATACTGACAGCCACTGGTATGAAGTGGTAATACTGATATTTTTAATTGTTAAATACTGACTTACTTTATATATATATATATATATATATATATATATATATATATATTTTTTAATTGCAGTTGACTGATACTATTACATTAGAAGAAAACACAACTGGCCATATATGTGAATCACAGGCCAGTACCAGGAAGGACAAAGGAAACTAGTAGATATGTAATGCTAGGAATCACGTTAGGGATTAAATATGCATTATTTCAATACTGGGATACTAACAAAACTATTGGTATGTACTATTCTCACCATTTTACAGTTAAGAAAACAAGGTCCTTACAGCTAAATGGTTATGTTGGTGTCACATGTCAATGACAAGGGAAAGTGCAGAGGTGTAAAGCATGGTGGGCCTCACTCAAAATCCATGGCCTTGCCAAGGCTCCAGGCTGGGAAATGTTTGTCTATCATTGCACACCTCAGATTCTTTTATTTTCAAAGACACAATTGATTCTTTTAAATATTCACATTTTAAGAAAATGGTTCGGCATGTAATATATTGTAGAAAAATTGTCACTTACCACAAAGAAAAATGAAAAGTTTTTCCCAGTGAGTGCTGCTCCCTGGTTAGGCATCCACCTATGAATAAGGAGCTCACAGTTGGATTCCTGGTCAGGGCACATACCTCAGTTGCGAGCTCAATCCCCAGTGTGGGACTTGCAGGAGGCAGCCAATTAATGATTCTCTCTCATCACTGATGTTTCTAACTCTCTCTTCCTCTCCCTTCCTCTCTGAAATCAATATCCTATTCCTATCTCATAAAATAGTAATATGCAAATTGACTGTACCTCTGCTACACCCACCAGCCACACCCACCAGCCATTCAGGAGCAAGTATGCAAATTAACCCAACCAAGATGGCTGCAGCCACAGAGAGAACAGGAGGCTTGGGTTTCCCCGGCAATGGAGGAAGCCAAGCTTCCTGCACACTGTGGCTGGCCCAGGCCTCCGCTCAAGGCTACAAAGTTTTAATTATAGAAGATAAATAAATCCCAGATACCAGGGCCTCTGCTTGGGTCACCCAGGGGCATGGCCGGCCTGCAAACCACCACAGGCCCCTCGCCTAGGCTGCCCCACACCCCAAGGGAACCCCCACCCTGATCCAGGACACCCTTCAGGACAAACCAGCTGGCCCCCACCCATGCACCAGACCTCTATCCTATCTAATAAAAGAGTAATGTGCAAATTGACCATCACTCCAACAAACAAGATTGATGCCCCCATGTGGTCAAAGATGGCTGCCCCCATGTGGACACAAGATAGCCACCACAAGATGGCCAGCAGGGGAGGGCAGTTGGGAGGGACCAGGTCTGCAGAGGAGGGCAGTTAGGGGGGGCCCAGCCTGCAGGGGAGGGCAGTTAAGGGTAACCAGGCCTGAAGGGGAGGGCAGTTAAGGGCAATCAGGCTGGCAGGGGAGCAGTTAGGGATCAATCAGGCTGGCAGGGGTGTGGTTAGGGGGTGATCAGGCTGGCAGGCAGAAGCGGTTAGGGGCAATCAGGAAGGCAGGCAGGTGAGCAGTTGGGAGCAAGCAGTTCTGTATTGTGAGAGGGATGAGGGTGCAGGCTGGGCTGAGGGACACCACCCCCCCACCCCCCGTGCATGAATTTCATGCTCTGGGCCTCCAGTAAAAAATAATAATAATAAATATATATAATATATATTTTTTTTAATGAAAAGTTTTGAGAACTGACAGAGGGCAGAAGAGGGAGATGTGAGCAGCTCAGAAGCAGGAAGTGCTATGGAACCTGACTGCAGTCTCCATTGCAATCCCATCTCTGTTAGTTCTTGGTGACCACTTCTAAACAAGTGATTAAGCCCTGGCTTTCCTCTCTCTCCCTCTCCAGAAATATCCACATTGTCTAGGATAGCTGGACACAGAGCAGCTTCAGACATACAAATCTGTTCCTCGGCTGGTAACTGAAATGTATTCAGACCAGCAAACCAAAACCAAAGTTACAGAAAGAGTATTATTTGATGCTCTTAACAAGAAACCTTTATGCAACTGATCTCATCAGTCAGAATAATACGGTGCTATTTTTACTTCATCTTGGCTCTCCACAGACAACTATAAAAGGCTTAGGATCAGTGCCTATTGTCAATAAATGGCCTCTCACGCTGTGTCAGGGCTCACTGCTGTGTCCATGAGACCTCAGAAAGGCACTGACATGGCTGTTCCAAACAACTCTGCATTCATTTCTCCCGCTATTGAGATAACATTGAGAGCACCACAGATTAATGTCCTGCTTTCCTCCTCCTCTGTATCCTCCAATACCAAGTGAGAGTCTCCACCCCCATTGGGAAGTGTAGTGTTTACTTGTTTACTTATTATATATATATTTAATTTCAGAGAGGAAGGGAGAGTGAGAGATAGAAACATCAATGAGGACAGATGATCATTGATTGGCTGCCTCCCGCATTCCCCCTACTGGAGATAGAGCCCACAACCTGGGCATGTGCCTGATCAAGCATCAAACCATGACCTCCTGGTTCATAGGTTTCCACTCAACCACTGAGCCACACCAGCTGGGCTTAATTCAACATTTGTTGAATATTTATTCCATTCTAATTGTAATGTTAGTTACTATGAGAATAAAAGGAACAAGTTATAGACACATCTTTCATAAGTTTTAAAAAAGAGAGGGAAAATACATTTAAGTCAAAATTCTGAAAATTACCTGACTCCTGATTCCACACTGATCAATTACTAAGATGTTCCATTTCTACATAACATCATCTTAATCTACTCTTTTATTCTCATGCCTTCTGGTCCACATTATAACCAGTTTTCACCTGGACTACTGCCATCATTCTTATGATCTTTTATTGTTTAGCTTTGTTAAATTTTTCAAGTGAATTATACAATTCATAATGAAAGTACACCAGAAGAATTTATACAGCTCAATGAATTATCACAATGAGAAAGTGCATGTGCAGCCCTTCTGCCCCAATCAGGAAATGGAAAATCACCAGCACTCAGAAGCTACCTCTACAACTACTTCCCTTCTCATTCCCCAAGACAGTCGGTATCTTGAGTTCAAATCCTATACATCTGGTTTCAAAGTTTATATAAATGGAATCATACAGTATGTTTTCTTTTATGTCTGGCTTCTTTTATTCAATACTTTATTGGTCTAATTCCTCCACATTGTATGTAGTGGTAATTTGTTTATTCTCATTGCTGCAAAATATTTCATTATATGATTATACCATAATTAATTATCACTCTACCCTTGATGAGCATTTGGAGTTAGTACAAATAATGTTGCTATAAATTTCTTGCACATCTCTTTTGCATATATGCATGCATTTCTGCTGGGTAATACATCCAGGGGTGGGATTAATGTCTGACCTGGTGACATGTACCTCCAGTTGGAGTGTCAGGGGCAATCAGGGTCTGGTATTTACACTCCCATTAGCAGGTTAGGAGTGATTTTAACACCCAATTTGCTCCATTTGCTCCACAAGACAATCTCTTTTATTTACTTGCTGAAATGCAAATGTGATCATGTGACCCCACCCCCTTTAATTTATTTTAATTGCTGCTTTTTGCCTTTAGGATAATGTTCAAAATTCACTGGTACTTAAAAGGCCACAGAATCTGGTCTCACCTACATCTGCACACTAATCTTACATGTACCTCTCTGCCTCTGGTGTCTCCACTCTAACCACACTATGCCTCTTCCAGTTTTACCTGCTCACTGTATTCTCACCCACCTCTCAGCTCAAACTCATCCCTGCTGGGAGGTTTATGCAGACCTACCTGTCTCATGTTGTCTCCTGGCTCCTCCTCCTCTCCTGACATTCCCTGTCAGTACCCCTAACTAGCATAAACTTCCCTCATGGTACAACTTAGTGGCCAAATGACATCAGTTCCTCCTTTATTTACCTGTCTACTCTCTTTCTTCCTCACTAGAATTTAAGCACCAAAAGAAGTGAGAATTTCACAATTTGTTCATTTCTGTTTCCAGTATCTAACAGTACTCACCATCACTTTGGTGCTCAAACATGTTTGCAGAGTGAGTGGACACATGAATGAAGAAACCTTGGCATATTTGCACATTTCCCCCTCCCCTCAAACTGGTTCCCTCTTCTTTCTTTAACTGGAAACTTGTACTCATCTGTAAGATCCCAGCTCAAATATCGTTTCCATAGGGACACTTTCTTTGACTCGACAAGCTAAGTTAGTAAACCCTTATGGATGTTATGATAGCCATTCCTGAGCTTCCACTTTATAACACTTGGTATACTCTTAAAAGATTAATTAATATTTGTAACTTTTTTGCTATGATCTTTATCCATTGTTATGTTGTAAATTCTAAAAAGGGCCTGGATATTGGCTTTTTTTCACCACCATTATCTCTTATGCCCACCCCAGTACTGCACTTGCATAGTGAGCTTCCTAATTCACAAAGGCAAATATTCAAATTCAAAATATACAGTCCAAAAAAAATTGTCCAGCTTGTCTTATACAGCTGCAAATCTAGTTTGATGCATACATAAAGTAGGGGCAGACTGGAGACATACTCACTCATAAAGGAAATAGAACATACTCTCAGCTTTACATATAAGACAGACATGGATATGCACAGATGCTGCAGGAGAGAGAGCAACCGTGTACAGCAGCATGGCGAGAAAAGCAGACAGTGTGTGTGGGCAATTGTGAGAAGGCAAGTCTAAGCACTAGTGCTTTGTTGTTCTGCTTTGTTTAGTTCTTGTAATTAAATGTATTTTCCTTAACAACCATCCTTTATTACCATCTTCTCCCAGAGCACCAACTTATAAATACCAAGGAATGTTCAAGAATGGGCAATCGGAATAGTGGGAAATGGCTCAGATTAAACACAAACAATGGGCATGCGCACACACAAACACAGGCACAATTTATTTTTACACCTCAAGTTACTTTGTATGAGAGAATAAACCATAATATTAGCTATTATTTGTTTTGCATTTACATGTCATTAGTTGTCCTACAATTATCTATCTATCTATCTATCTATCTATCTATCTATCTATCTATCTACTTACCTACCTATCTATCTCTATTTGGGGGTAGTGAACATGGCCTAAGTCAACACCTCTTCAATGAATGATGTCTTAACCTGGAAAAATCATATCTTTTCCTGATGTCAAAATCATCTTTATCGTCACTACATTTTACTGAGATTCTAGAATATGTCAGCCCCAAGTAGACCATTAGCACTCAGAGACAGGAAGCAAGTACTGGGGAAACTTATGAGATGATTCTACCAGATAATCAGGGTGATAATGATGAGTAAGAAGAGAAGGAGGTAGAGGAGGAGGAGCTTCATGACAGATTTGCAAAAGTAGAGAGCAAATGATTATGGCAGAGGGAGAAAGAAGCTCTCCAAGAAATCTCCTACACATTGACATTCCTCCTCAATCAACCTGGGTCAATCAGACTTTCCTTCTGGAAAATTTGGAATTATGACTGAGGACGCTTCACTGAACTTGCCTCTACTTGCCTAATAGAGGCGACCTAACATAGCAAAAATATGATGCACACATGAAGCAAAAGAGAAAAGCAATTTGTATATAAGAGAACATGGTAGAAATTTAGAGATAAGCAGAAGAGAGAAGAAATATTTAGGATTACCTGATTCTTACTGGCTTTTTCAGTTCTCTCCTGGAGCATCCCTGCTACCCTTGTCTTCCTGAAGAAACCCCTACAGGAAATTCCATATGGCTTCTCCATGAATTATGACATTTTTATTAGGAGGCTATAGCTCAATTCTATCTTTGAAAGTTCTCTATGATCTTCATGGATAATGGTAGAAAAGCTGTCAAAATTCATAGTTAAATACATGTACCAGTGAGAGAGAGAGAGAGAGAGAGAGAGAGAGAGAGAGAGAGAGAGAGAGAGAGAGAGAGGAGGAGGAGCAGGAGGAGGAGGAAGAGGAGGAGGGGGAGGAGAAGGAAGGGAAGGGGAGGGGGAAGAGAAAATTAGGAGAGTGCTACTAACTAGGCTAAGTCTCATGGAATAAGGAAGAGAGTTTAGGAACTGAGTCCAACCTTGGCTCCCAAATGTCAGTTCAGATGATCCAAATCTGAGTCCCTGGATCCTACCTATGAGGTTACAACTTAATCTTGGAGCTCTAGGGATTCACAAAGGGAATAGGAGTGTGTTGAAAGAATCTAATATCTTCCTGCCATTGCCATGTCAGCACTGTCTCAGGGACCACGCCAGTTGGAGCCAGCAGGGAGAGCTGGAGTAAAGCCCAAAGCCAAGACCTATGGAAGCCAGAGAAAGGTACACTGAGGTAGACCCACATTTCTGGCTGGGTTAAGTCATTCTCTATTCCAAAATTAGAGTCAGGCCTTTACCAATTTAATAAGGTTTTTTCTTTTGTTCTCTCTCTCTCTCTCTCTCTCTCTCTCTCTCTCTCTCTCTCTCTCTCTCTCTCTCTCTCTCCCCCCCCCCCACCCCCTTTCACTGAAACAAAGATCAAGAGCCAAAGAAGCATCAAACAAGCCCATAGCAAACAACCCAAATAAATTAGCTCTGCTTTTTGGAGAATGGCATCTTCTGTTATCTGTCAGAAAAAAAACAGTGCTCAAGACGGGCACACAAATTGGCCTGTGGAAGCTCAGCACCCTCCCTGGAGCTCACCTTTATTTCCGAATGTTTAGTCTAGCATTGGTGACATGCTGTGTCTTGAGAGGAAAACTAGGTTTCCTTCTCAGCTGAACATGAGAAAGAGGTACTGTTCATATTATAAACTCCTTTCAAGATGGGACTAAAAACATGTAATCCTTTTTCTTCATGTCTAGCACAAGCCACAAAAAAACATTTTATGGAATTCACACAAAGCGTGTTTTAGAACCCAATGGTATTTTATAGAATTAATGTCCACTATGTGAAAAGAACTGTACCTCCTATTATAAAAAGCCAGATATTCATACACAATTTAGCAAAGCAACTCTTTTCTTCTTGTCCTTCTCTTAGATATATTTAAAAATATGTATTTTAACAAATAGCAGATCCACTTCTAACCTAATTGGCAGAAAGCTGAGTATTTGTGTTTAGGTGTATTTTGCACAAAATTGGTGCTCGCTCTCTCTCTGTCTCATGCTATCTGAAGTCTGAGAAAGAATAAAATCTAGTAAATTTGTGCCTAATCAAAGCGTAGATTCTACTGGGATGGGTTCAACTTTGAGCTATGCAAAAGATGGCTAAAAACATTGATTTAGAAAACTGACCATGTTCAAACCCACTAATATTATGCCTTTGCCACTAACCAGGTATGAAATGTCGGGCAAGATACTAACTGCACTATACTCCAGTTTTCTGATATATTTTAGGTGTGAATATATGCAACTACTTAGAATACATTCTCCCACTGTTTTATTTTATAAATGGGGGGGGGGGGGCGGGTTGTAGGAGATCAACCAAAGGACTTGTATGCATCCATCAGTAGCATAACCAATGGGCATGGAGACTTTGGCGGTGGGGCTTGCCCTGGGGGTGTGGGAGTGGCCGGGGATGGGTGGATGGGGGAAAAAGGAGACCTGTGTAATACTTTAAGCAATATTTTACATTGTCAGAGCTATTATAGGCTAAAGGAAAAAAGAAAACTACACCTATATCTTTTGATCTTTCTTCCACCTTTCACAAGTTAAAAAGAAAATGTTGCCCCAGCTGATGTGATTCAGGGATTAGAGCATCGGCCAATGCACCAAAAGGCTGTGGGTTCTATTCCCAGTCAAGGGCACATACCTGGGTTGCAGGTTTGATCCCTGGCCCCAGTCAGATCCCTGATAGGAAGAAACCAATGGATGTGTCTCTGTCACATGGATGTTTCTCTCTCTCTCTCCCCCTCCCTCCCTTCCACACTCTCTAAAAATCAATGCCAAAAATATCCTCGGGTGAGGATTAAAATAAACACACACACACATACACACACATACACACACACACACACACACACACACACACACACACACACATCTAGTTCTGTACAACAAATTTCAAATTTCACTGGATACATAACCCATGCAGTGAGACCACTAAACTAGATACTGAAGTTATGAAATTAAAAGTTTTTAAAAATCCAGCCTTTATGGAAAAGAAAAGTCATGTGCACCACTAGTGCAACGGGCGTTTGGAGGAGCCTGGGCAGGGACCACTTTCAATGCCTTGGCAGGGTCCTGGCTAAGATGACGAGCCCTGAATCAGCATTTCCCAAAATGAGGCATCCACACCACTGCTGATACCTGGGATGAGTGACAGGGTGCAAAAGAGGTTAAAAATAACACCCTTAGCTAACAAGTTTCCCTTTCAGTGCTATTTCTGTCCTCCAGGTTACACAAGGTAGAAGGTTTCAGTTTGGTGGTGGCTGTTCACACCTCTCAAAAACTTTGCTAATCCCCTCAGCAGACAGAGCTGACCTCCACGCAATGGTTTCCAACTAGAATTAAATGCCTCCCACCCCTTTTTAAACTTGTAATTCTTTTAAGGTTATCTTCTTTCTGTCCTGAACTAGTTTTCCATTTATGATTAACCCCTAAGGTTTCTTTTTACATAAAAGTATTTAAGTTTGTGACTTTAGATTAATATATTAGGTAAATCATAGTTTACATGCTATACTGGTACAGAAAAATATAAATGTGATAGTGGAAAAATTAGGTGTTCATTGGACAGCAGAGATTAAAAAGCAGATGAGAGTAGAATAAGCAAGAGTCGCATGGTAAGGACATACCTAGCAAGGGGTTGGTATACAGAAATCTCAAGAACCTTTCTTCAGTCATCAAATAATGAATGATCTCCTCAAAGGAAGCACCTCGGTATTTTTCGACTCTGCATTTCTAGTATCAGATGCAACGTAGGACATACAGCAGATTCTCAATGAATATTCTGGAGGTGAATCAGTGAATGAATGGATAGAAGGATGAATCCAAAAAGACAGTCTCCCATTCATACAGCTAGACATCCTCACGTGTGTACTTCCTTAATCTTCCCCCTGGAGTTACTATGACTACAAACATGTGAGCTGCCAACTTTCTGCCTGAGACTCTAAACAAGATTCCAGGTGAGAAAGTGTCCTTGGCGGAGACCCAGCAGAGCCAGCAGCAGTTCACAGGAGGAAATCAGCAGAGACTTAAGTGAAAATCAGATTCATCCCAGCTGAACTAATCTGTGACTAGAACAACAACAAAAAATCATTGCAAGTCACCATGGCTGAGCAAGGATAGGAAGGACTGAGATGAGTCAATTGAATGGCTGAGAGTTGCACAGAGGCATGTCCAGAACGATAATACCTATTAATGGAGCATTGCCTCTATAAAGCCATAGAACAAGACTCCCTTTTGAGTCAGGGGCAGAGCACTAGACCTATCCAAAGGATATCTTAGGAGAGAGGGATCCTTGTGGACTGCCACAGCGTTTCCTCATTTTGGTCCTCTCTTGCAGGAAAATCTGACACTGAGTGGATCTGTATCCTTTTTTGCCTTAATCAATCTCAGGGGCTTTGCTGGCCTGCATGGTACAATAATACATAGTACAGTGGTAGAAAATAATGAATAAAATGAGGTAATGTGCAGAGAAAGGTGAAAAGGGGGAGTTACGAGGCTGGCTTAGACTGGGATGTCAGGGAATGCTGCCTGAAAAGTAATGTTTGGGCAGTTGTGTGAATAGCTAACAAGATGCCTTTCTGGAGAAGATCTAGAAACAGAATATTTCAGGAAGACAAGCAAGGAATCCAGTTCCCAAGACAGAAATTAGCTTTTTTGTTGTTTGTTTTCATTATTTTCTAGAATTAATAAGAATGCCAGTGTGCCAGGAATGAATAAATGAAAGAAGGAAAAAAAATTGGGAAAGATAAACATGAGCCCCATCACCTAGGAACTGCAGGCTAGGTAGGCACTGCTATGTTATAAAATGTATATAATCTGATGGGAAGCCTTTGATATTTAAAAGGGCACTGGCTGGTGTATGGAGAAAATATAGATGTGGCATAGAGAGAAGATTAAAAGAGAGACAAACTGAAGGAAAATAACCTACTTTAGGTGTAAAATGATTTGAAGTAGTAATGCGTCAAAGTTGATTTCCAACTTTCTAGTATGAGTGATTTTAATATGCTGCCATTATTAATTGAAAAGGAGAGAGCAACAAAGGAACAGGTTTAGGACTTGGGAATAGAGAATAAAGGGTTTGCTCTTGGTAATGCTAGTGTTCAGGTATTTATACATATAATATCTAATTGGATATTTCAAAATCCACATTTGAATGAATAAACCTGGAGTATAGCAAAGGTAAAATTGGAGTCATTGGCATTGAGTTGGTAGGTGAGGTCAAAGAAGTTATAGATCTAAGCTGTTAATGACAATGAAGAAGATTCCTTGTAGTGATTTAAAAAAAAATAATAGCCTATCTTGAAGGACAAATGTACATCACCTCTCACAGTCCCCAGGCACAAAACCATTTTGTGAGGTAGATCATAGGTTATCACTAGCTGTCTGTCACTAGCTGGCTCTTCGCTCTTGTCTACCATTTAATCAAATTCCCATTTGTCTAAAGCCTTTCAAATGACTTTGGATATCTGATGTTGCTTATGGATGCTTAAATTGCTAAATGTCAATGGATTTACTCTGCTTTCAAACATTCTTCAACACTCATTCAAAATCTAGTACAACAAAATACCCCAAATCTTCAAAATATCAAAATTGTTTATTAAAATTAGCTTTAAAATACCACATGCTCTTAATTTACTGTGCCACATTATCAAAATTAATTATTAACATTTATTCAAAAAACACACACAAAACTATGAGGAAGGATGATTTTGATGTAGGACTAGAGAAGACTCCCTTTACATAGTATCCTTTTCCATAAAATGTAGGAGAGTTGGTTTCATCCGGTTGGGGAAGATGCTAATTAGTAGAATATCCTTCTTACTCCATATTTCTGCTGGGAAACATTGTAAATAATCACTCACCATGTTCCCCATAGTAGTGGTGCTTCTAGGATCACACTTTGAGAGCACTACCTTATTCTCACAGGAAGGTCAAGAGACTGAACATTTTCTTATGATTTGTTTGCATGTAATAAGATATTAAGACCTTTTTCCCTAAGGACAGGGCCCGGGACCTTGCCAAATGTACAGAACGATGTGGAAACCTGTCCAGATCTCCCTTTAAGACAAAGGAATGTGTTCCTCAGTCACTGGTGCTGCTACCAGCTGCCAGCTCTCAGCTGTCAGCATCTTGGAGGAATGCCTGAGAGGAAGACAGCTGTCTTGTCAAGATCCCATCCTCTTCCCAGGGGGTAGCCTGCATCAAATGGCTTTTAATGCAGGAGCATGAAAGCTACCTCTCCACAACTTAGGACAATATCAGGCAGAACACACCAGTGAGAGATCCTACAGATCTCCATCTTAGGATCTGCTTCTGGAAATCCAAATGAAGACAGAAGTGAACTGATATGCAGACTTCGCTCATATTTGTTGAAAACAGCTCACTGTCTCAAATATAAGCATTAGAAAAAGGAGTGTGAATTCTAACTTTGTCCTATAGAAAGCTGAGCATTTCAGACATAGGACTGAATTTTACTGCCAATATGCCATGGCGAATCTATTCATGAGAAGGACAAAGGAATATCAGATATGCATGTGGATGTGAATTGGGTGAGGGCAATGTGTCAATACGGGCACACTGAGGATTTGGTGCTACTTCATGTCAAGTTTGTATTGGTTTCCTTCCAGCCACTTCATACCTAGATGGACCTGTTAGATTTAAGAGCATGGGGCCAGGCAGACAAGAGTCCCTGCTGTATATATTTACACAATGTCCTTGATCTATAAGATTGTCAGAATAGAGGGAGGTAGATAACTGGCTCTGAGAGCAGGTTAATATCAGGAATATAGATGCCTTCTTTGAAAGAGTTCATGTCCATAGCTACCCTTGGATTCTGAGGCTTGAAATCCCACTCTTTGAAATTTAAGACAGGAAGGAGGGATAAAAGTCTGAAGCTATTAGAAGTTAATGAGAACATGAAGCGCGCGTGTTCTTAGACACAGTAGGGAATATCCCAATAAAACCTGTGTTTCCTGATCAACACAGAGAGAGCTCCAATTCCCAGGGGACACCCAAATGTTCCTGTTCTGAAAAGGTTCCATCCACAACTTGCCTGTTCCTCTAGACCAGTGGTCGGCAAACTGTGGCTCGCAAGCCACATGCGGCTCTTTGGCCCCTTGAGTGTGGCTCTTCCACAAAATACCATGGCCTGGGAGAGTCTACTTTGAAGAAGTGGCATTAGAAGAAGTTTAAGTTTAAAAAAATTGGCTCTCAAAAGAAATTTCAGTCGTTGTACTGTTGATTTTGGCTCTGTTGACTAATGAGTTTGGGGACCACTGCTCCAGACCATCTTACTATGAGGAGGAACAGACACAATTCATCTACTTCAATTTCTCGTGTTTCTGTCCCATAAAAAAAAAGTAACAAAAGCTAAATAACTTCAATAGATGGGAGGACTCCAGCAGGTTCACAATTCAGGCTCACTGACTTGAACAAAAGGATGAATTGGAAAATACATATCTATATTTTACAGGGACATTAACCATGTTTTGCCATATAATTATATTAGTTTCTAAGTATAACTACTGAATTCAAAACAAATAATTGTTTCTTTGTGATAAAGAATGTATGCCCCCTTTTTTCCCACACGTTCACACTTCACATTACTTGGAGATTTAGTAAAGATTTAAGCAGTTACATAGTCACTAGAGGTCACCCTTACAATTTTGAATCTTATGAATGTGTGTAGGTTATTTAATTCAAATGTTAACTCATGACATGTAAAGGTTTTAATGATGATCCCTGCATTTAGCTAAATAAACTACCTAAGTGCTAGGTTTACCTTTTTGGTTATTGAATGTATCATCAGTGGTTTCCTGGCATGTGTTTAAGAGAAGCTGGAAAGTAAGTGAAAACCTGATATCAAAGCACACAATAAGTGTACAACAAAATACCATTTCATCGCTTGTGTTCTCACTCGAAAAACTGACCTAACATCTGCTATAACTGTTGTTACAAGTCATTAGAAAGGTAATGCATGGACAACCTCGTTCTCATAAACGTGAGTGATGGTCCCCTGGATCCACAGCTAAGTCATCCATGGAAATGCAGGCACAGCACTTGGCTCCTCACACCAAGTGTCAGTAGGGTTCTCAGTCATAAACAGGAAAGGAAACAACAGACATTTGCAAATGACAGGGGAACAACAAAAAGAAACAGAGCCCTCTTTAACTGATCTGTGACCATCTCTGTTCTCACACCCACTCCTAAACATTCCAGGGAATTAGTACGTGGAGATCAATCCTGGCTGTTTAGACAGGTGCCAGCTCAGGTCTGTCATTTGATTTCACATCTACTGGGAGGCAAGAGTTTAAGGAGTTAGGAAAAGACTGGAAGGGCAGGAGGCTGGGCAAGATAAGTTACCCTTCACCTGGCATCTGTAGTCAGATGACTAGGAGCCTGGGGCATATTCTCAGTGGGCATATGCAACCTCAGTAGGTGAAGAAAGAATGAAAAAAATAAGTTTGAGGATGGAGGAAAACTGATAATAATGACTGTAGGCTGTAGAGCCAGACTGCAAGGTTGGAATCTCATTTCTGCTACTGAAAAAGAGCAGACCTTGAGAAAGTGAGAAGCATCCATTTTCCCAAATTATAGTGGTAACATGATAAGGACAAAATTTGACTTTCTATATGTATACACAGAGATAGGGAGATACGTATGCATGCATTCACACACAGATACACATACATGTGCATATATAGACATATAGGCGCACACACACACACACACACACACACACCCCTCCTCGTCTAAGTGCTTGGCCAAAAAGTGATGTTTAAAAAGTCCTCCTCCAGTATTATGTTAGCTGAGGAAAGCATATCCCCTTAATCAAAACCCAGGAAATATGGACCTAATATACAATTGGGTGGGGGGGTGAGATAGGATTTTGAAATTGAATCTGAAAACCCAGGCTATTTAGTCACCATAATAATATGGCTAAAACTGATTTCCACTCCTTCGGTCTCTTTGAAAGGCATCATAAACAATTTATTGATCTTTTCTGAAGAAGAAATAAGGGAAAAAATATGTCCATTGACCATGAGGACAGACCATCCAATTTCATTTACACACTTGAGCAGTGGGCCTGCCAGACTCTCTCAGTGGGCTCAGCTGTACTAAATATAAAAAACAAAATGAAGCCCAGACAGTGTGGCTCAGTGATTGAGTGTCAGCCTAGGAACCAGGAGGTCATTGGTTAGATTCCCAGTCAGGATGAATCCTCAGTAGAGGGCATGTAGGAGGCAGCCTATCAATGATTCTCTCTCATCATTGATGTTTCTATCTCTCTCTCCCTCTCTCCCTTCCTCTCTAAATATATATATATATATATATATATATATATATATATATAAAATAAAATTATAAAAAATGAAAAACAGAGACACCCACAAGTTAGAGGCCTCTGAACTCAAGGAAAGGGGAAAGCTAAAGTGCAATATTCAGGAAGGCCACACTAGAGATGGTCATTACAGGTTCCAAGGCTGGGCTCTTCTGACCTCATATGAGGGCTAAGGTTGTATCTGGCCATGTGTGTCCCCCAGCCTCAGCCTGGAGAACACAGAAAGCTGTAATGAAAACCACAAAACACAGGCAGGGACATGCAAGGATATCTGCTTATTCTACCTCTAAGGCATTTGCTTAAGAAGTGAGAAAAAAACACTATTGCTGTCAATATTTATGATCCAGAGCCAAACAACCTATCTGGAGAGCTTATCATTTATGTGTCTTTCTATGGCCTCAAGGACCTGGCACACAGGGTGCTGCTGTTTGGAAATGGCTATCCTAGCACTTCTGTGGCCATGGTGCTCTGTGGACTAACCTCTCTAAGACAACATTCCTATGATCTAAAATGGGACAACAACACCTACTTTTCACAAGTTTGGTAAAGATGGCAAATGAAACAAAATGAGAATGCAGTTCAAGAAGTTTAGCACAGTGCCTGATAAGTGCCTAATAAATAGTAACTGCTATAATTATTATCACCATCATCAATATTATAAAGAAAAAAGAAAAAAAAAGGAAGAAAGAAAATGTCCCTACTGTTTTAGTTTATTCTTGAGATTGACTTTTCTACTCTGTTTGCAATTCTAAGAACTGCCATTGACAGAAGAAGGGGCTACCAAGACTTTTCTTATTTTCTTTTGTACTATTTAACAGTTTTTACACACACACACAAGAGTTGTGAACCTGTTTTTTGGTCAACAAGGGTAATCTAAACATGGTACCTACTTCCCCATGTTTCAAGGAAGCTATTATCTCTAGAGGCAGAGGGAGGGAAAGGGGACCTCTAAAATTCCTTAGAAAGAAGAGGACCTAACTTCCCAGCCACTTGGATTTTCTCAAAGGATACTCACCCTGCATGAGAATAGCTCCACTGAGTGGATGAAGTATGTCTAAAGTTGCTACCAAAAAGGGAAATGTCTTCCCATAAAACAATAGCAAAGACAAAAATAGACTAATTTCGTCTGTCTTAATTTTTACTCTTGAATTGATGCAGAGGTGACCTCATAAACAAACTGAGTTGAATATTCATCATTTGGAGAGCATTGGAAAGGACCTGCACTCTCCCCAAATACCTACTCCCTCTGTCATTCCTAATTTGTCCTTGCACAGCGATATATGTCTTCACGTGTCTCCACACATGTCCTATAAACCTTGGTTAAATACAGAGTGTTCAAATAGAATACAAGTATTAAATATTTTTGTTGAAAACATCTTAGTAGAGACTCTCATCATAGTATCTAGGGGAACCCTCACCCCTCAAAGAGATAGAGAATTCAAGAAGAGGGGAGGAAGGTTTTGAAAGGAAATGTGAGCCCCAACAACTGACTTTTCTCAACTCATTAATCAATCTGATTATTCATCTATGTTTTTCACTCATAGATTATTTTAAAGGACCCAGTATTTGCCATGACACATGCTAGATATAGATGCTGGGAATACACCAGGGATAAGACTTAGTCTCTGAAGTCAAGGAATTCCCATTTAAGAGAAGGAGAGACACTTTTAGTAGAGCAGTTGTTTTTATAACTTTATGATGGATGATTTAAGAGATGCCCACAGTAAGGATAGCAGAAAATTCCAGGGATAATCCTCTCATTGTGATTGGAAAGGTATAGAACAGGTGGCATTTCAGATGAATCTTGAAGGATGAATAGTTCACCAGAGGGACCATTTTGCACTGGGCAGAGGCTGATTGGAGTTTTATTAAACAGTTACATTATCTGAACAGTAAAATGTACCTTCATTGATTTTCACATTACAGTGTTTGTCCTTTTACTATTATGATACATGGTGAAAGAAATAAGAATAATACAATCCTACATGTGGAAGGCATAATAATGTTAAAGCTAAAATATAATCACCAACATTATATAGGAATTACTGTGTGTTGCACTGCCTCAAATGTTCTACATACATCTTCTCATTTCATCTGGACTAAGACAATATAAAAAAGCAATAGCAGTCCCATTTTACAGATGAGAGAAGTAAGAATCAGGCAAGAGAAGCAAATTTCCCAAATGTCTGTCAGATTGAATCTCAAAATCATGGCTGATTTTCTGATTCTGGAATCTATGCTCCTAGTGATTCTGATATACTTTCACTTTTCCATATTATCTAGTGATTACTATTGAGAGGATGGACCACTGAACCAGCACTATCAAAATCACCCAAAAACATATCCTATTTAATAAAAGAGTAATATGCAAATTGACCATCATTCCAACACAAAAGATGGCCGCCCCCATGTGGTCAAAGATGGCTGTCCCCATGTGGACACAAGATGGTCACCACAAGATGGCCAGCAGGGGAGGGCAGTTGGGAGGGGCCAGGCCTGCCAGGGAGGGCAGCTGGGGGTGATCAAGCCTGCAGGGGAGGGCAGTTAGAGGTGACCAGGCCAGCAGAGGAGGGAAGTTGGGGGCGACTGGGCCTGCAGGGAAGGGCAGTTGGGAGGGACCCAGACCTGCAGGGGAGAGCAGTTAGGGGTGACCAGGCCTGCAGGGAAAGGCAGTTAGGAGTGACTAGGCCTGCAGGGAAGGGCGGTTAGGGGTGACCAGGCCTGCAGGGGAGGGCAGTTAGGGGCAAACAGGCTGGCAGGGGAGCAGTTAGGCATCAATCAGGCTGGCAGGGGAGTGGTTAGGGGGTGACCATGCTGGCAGGCAGAAGAAGTTAGGGGCAATCAGGAAGGCAGGCAGGCGAGAAGTTGGGAGCCAGCAGTCCTGGATTGTGAGAGGGATGCCCGACTGCCCGTTTAGGCCCGATCCTCGAGGGGTCCCAGATTAGAGAGGGTGCAGGCTGGGCTGAGGGACACACACGCCTGTGCATGAATTTCATGCACTGGGCCTCTATTTAGAAATAAAGATTCTGGGACCCATCCCAGATTTCCTGAGTAAGAAGTTGCATTTAACCAAGAGCTCAGGTGAGTCAATATGCCATTGGAAAACACTGGCTTAGTCCAATCCTTTCCACGATAAATCCCACAAATGTTATTTTCTGTCTCATTCAGAGAGGGTCTGGAAACTATTTCATCTGGCAGTTTCACTTGCTTCTTTGTTAATGAGATCTGTCTCCCTGTTATGCAGTAACAGTGTGCCCTCCCTGTAATGAATGTCACTCCCTCTGAAAAAAAAAAATGGGACATATCTCCCCTTACTCTTTCATGTGTCAATTTGTCACATATGTGGGTCCAAATATGAATATATGAAAACTCTTTTATTCTTCACTTTCACCTAATTACTTCACCTTGTTTAATGATTACATTACCAATGTCATTTCTGTCTGCCCCTTAACTTTTGGTCTCTCACATATGGGCCAGTTGTAGCTCAAGATTGTCCCTATTAAAATCAAATCCTATGAAATGGACCAACTAATGCAGATAAGTTCTTTCTGAGGGAGAACACAGTTCAACAGTCACCCTCTGTGCTCTAAACATGCTGGTGCTGTTATCAACTGAATGACACCAAACATTTGCAGCATCTCATTAAGCCAGTGGTCAGCTCAAAGGCCAGAGGCTGTCCTCAGACACCAACACAGGTATGTCTCAGATACTCAGCATCCCATGCTCAGTATTTATGGCCAGCTTTTTGGACGCAGGCCCCACATATACACCTTTGAATCTGGCCAAAGTATATATTAGAAATCCTATATCTGAAATTCCCTTTCCTCCTTAAAGGACTCCAGCAATTTTCTTCTCTAGGACTTCCAGATATTTTGAACATTTACTGTGTAATCAGAAACCATCATTTTGGATTGTTTAGGCAATACTCATTTTTAAAAAGGGGAGGAAAGTATCCTTTATTTATCTTTAAAATAAAAATTTAAAAAGTCAAATGAGCATCTATGCCCTGGGGAAGCAGAGATGAGTAAGAGTCCCTGCTTTATAGGCAGACACAGACTCCAGAAAGAAAGACAGGGAAGTAAAAGTATAATCACAACAGAAAGCCTGAGTACAGTTCTATGGGACACGGAGAGGGATAAATGATTAATTGCTTCAGGGAGAAGAAGAGAACTTCACAGGGAAATGATTTGAGCTGCTGTATAAGGATGAAGGTGCTTGTCAAAAAGAACAAAAATGTCAGGCCAGGTAGAAGACCAGGGTGGGAGTAGTCAGTGTGAAGAGAACCTGTGATAGTGTGTCTGTAGGACACTCAATAGTTGAGTAAGGTGGATTCAGGAGAAGGGAGGGGAGAAGCAAGAGATAATGTCTCCAAATTCTGTTTTTGAAAGGCCTTGTATAATGTACCACAAGGTAAGAGTTTAATCCTTTGAGTGCTGAGGAGTCCTGCAAGATTCTTCGTGACTAGAAGTTAAATTCAGCTGGTAAGTTGGACAACAGGTTTGAAGGGGAGAGAAACTGAAGATCAAAAGACATCTAGGAAGTGGTGCCACAGTCTGGATTCGAGTCACTGAAAGTTCTGTTTAACCAACATCTCCTCTTGTATCTCCCAGATACAACAGGCCAAGACGCTTTAACAATAATAGAAGCGGGGACCAGCACAGCTGTTTGACTCCTAAACAAAACGAGTGCTTAAAGCCCTTAGAAATTGTAAGTGAATTAATTTCCATTCCCTAATGGAACAATGTGAGGGGAACAATCCTCAAGCACATTTTCTACTGAGCATTTTACTGGATGAATGAACCAGAAATCTGGAGTACATATTGTTAATGGCATGTATAAATATCCTACCAATTCAGAAGAAATCTGTACAGTAAATCCAAGGAATGAGGGAGATGGCTTCGGAATAAACTAAATGAAGGAAAAGTCAGGTGGCATCCAAAAGGAAATAAAAACATGTAAACCTCTGTGTATTCTAACCAAGAAATCACTTAAGCAGCAGGGAGTGGATGGTAGAAACCGTACAGCCTTTTACAGAATGCTTATGTGCTCCAAATCGCTTCCCCTTTTTCAAAGTGTGTTCCCACCCAGTGTCTCATTTAATCCACAGGACACTTCTAACGCGTTCTGTCACTTTTTATGTTTAACTGGATAAGAACAATGTACATTCTATGAGTTGAATAGCTGATTTAATTTTCAAGTCCCCTTGACTGAAACAGAAACTTCTCTTACAGTGAGCTAAAGAGGTTGCCATAATTTTTAGGTTAAGATGGCTAAATACTGGCAATGTTGGATGGTTCAACCTAATAGATTCCAAGTATAATGCACTCAATTTCTCAATAAGCAACATGAAATTTTATACTGGCTCCATGGTTGGAAAAGCAAATTAATTCAAAATGTCAAGTGAAATGTCAAGGAGAATGGTTCTGTGTCTTAGTTCAGCTGGGCACCAATCTGACCCATGTTTGTCTCAGAAATGGATATTAAACGAAAGGAAGAGCTATGTGAAGTTCACCCCTTCTCTCATTTTTCTCAGAATCACCATAAATACTCATTTTATTTTTATATTGCTTCTCTGAAGTATTCTAAATAAGAATGTATGGAAGGCATATATTTTGCATATGTATTATTATACACTCAAACACACATACACAACGGTTATTTCTGTTCTTGTTCAAAATATCCTTTTTATGAAAATGTAGCATTTCAGGAGCTATATTTTACCTCTGGGTTTCTGGAAAGGAAAGTGAGAGAAAGATGTCCAGCCGTGCAATTGTAAAGATGAGTCTGTGCCCTGTGAGTCATGATAGGAGGTAGGAAAAAAATGATACCAGGTCCCTAGCCAGGAGGATGCAATCAAGAACTCTTTCAATCATGTCCTTCTGGTCACAAGGTGATGGCACTGATTTTTAAGGACATGTACTTTGTTCTTTGCTTCTAATTGAGAAAATGTGTCTACAGTGAGTATAAAGCATTCTCATTTTCAGAACTTCCGTCTCAGCCTTTGAGGAAGGTTATTCCACTGTTGACCTCTCAGGTTTGTTTCATCAGCATGCTTTCTAGTGGCTGATTATGGTGAACAAAGCGATCCACAAGGGCAACTAGTCTTTGCAAAAGACTTAAATATATCTAGCCAGGTTCCCACTGGTGGGTATTTGCACTTACATCCCCAACCCATGATCAGTCAGAAGCAATTGCCATACCTTCCCATTTTGGACACCTCCAAACACCCAGAGGTACTTTTTTTTTTTTTTAATGTGGAACTAAAATATATCTAGATTAACTAACAGACCTTTTAGTGCACAGAAATCACAAACATTCTTCTCCCTCTTTTACATGGCACCATATGCCCAACATCAGCCTTACATCCTCGGCCTAAAACCTGCCTCTGTTCTTTCATCTATTCCTCATAGGATAGGATGTGGGATTCTCTGGACAATGTGATCACTTCTGTCTGACATCCCCAGAAAACTTTTAAATGTGGTACTCAAACACACCTTCTTCCCCACCTAAAATGAAAACCAAGCCACGTCACTCTCCTGCTTAAAAACCTGAAGTGTTTATACGTCACTTTCAGGATGAAAGGAAGCTCTTGACTCTGTCACAAAAATGCCCATGATGAGCTCTCAGCCAGTCTCTCTGCCTCATTCAGGTCGTGCCCTATTATTGCAGCCCTGCAGACAAACTTGGTTTCCTTTCCTCTCCAGGCCTCTGCACAGGCTGCGCAAGCTCCTACATTTTCATGTGGACAAGCCTGTAAGACTCAACTAAAGATTTTCTTCTCAAACCAGCCTTGACTATGGGTGAGTTAGGGACTGTCCAGCTTGATCCAGTAGAGCTGTGCCTCTCTCCACATTAGGCATTTATCCACAGACATGCATTGGGAAACTTCTTTACCTGTCTCCCTCCCCAGTGTGCATGGCTGGACCATGATACTGTCCCTTCATCTCATGTTCCTATCTTCTGTATCCTTCCTGATAAAGTAGAAGCTTAAGTTAAATGAACAACTTAAATGAGCACAATCAAAACAGCTGAGGACTGACACAGACTTCAATGGACTAAAGACTGTGTAACCACATACATCTTGACATGGTTCTCCTGTTAACTGACAATCACAATTTACTACCCCAGCTCATCTATCAGGTGGGACATGGGAAGTCTCTAAGGAATTGCTCAAGTCACCCAAAAAAAGGTCACCTTTATTAGCAGTTTCTGCTCAGAGAGAGGATATGGCTCAGCTCAATGACTAGAGACTTAAGCCAATCTCCACCTTTGAGCTCACTCACACTCCTGGTCCTTCCTCCTATGAAAAAATATGGGAAATCATGCCTATCACTAAAAAAATAAAGCTACATTAAATTAATTTTCTTTTTCTTTTTACCTGAATGTGTCAGGTTGATCCTAATAACCAAGATTTTAAACAGTTCGGAATATATTTCTTGAAAATCTACACAACATTTTCTAGTCCCACCCCACTCCCTACATAATAACTCGTTGGAATTCCTAACAACTTCCTAAACTGGTGCATTCCTAACTCCAAATCAACTGGTGGTGGAGTGTGTTAAAAAATGTCAGATACCACCCAGCCAGAATAGCTCAGTTTGAGCATCAAGCTATTAACCAGGCAGTCATGGTTTGATTCCAAGTCAGGGAACATGCCCAGGTTGTGGGCTCAATCCCCAGTGTAGAGTGTGCAGGAGGAAGCTGATCCAATGATTCTCTCTCCTCATTGATGTTTCCATCTCTCTCCCTCTCCCTTCCTCTCTGAAATCAGTAACATTTTTTTTAAATATAAGATAACCATATTTTAATTGATTTTGAGTGAGGGTTGGGCATGGATAATTCTTAAAGCTCATAGATAATTCTAGCACTGAGAAGTTACAACTTTGGTCTCAGCTCAAATATGTCTTTTGCTAGTATCATAAAGAGTAATGTTTTTAATGTAGCAGTATATGCATGTAATCTTGGCTTTTATTAAACTGTTTGCTTAAATGGGATTGATACTTATGTCTGTAGATTGGTACTAGCTCTGCACTTCATTTAAAGTCACCAGACAGTAATAATTACCAGATAGTAATAATGAATAATAATAGGTAGTAGAACCAATATTTATGGAGGTTCTTCTCTAAGCACTTTATAAGTAATAATCCACTTTGTTCTTGAAACAAAACTTATGACTTTACCTGCTATTATTATCTTCTGTTTATATTTTACAGATGAGGAAACAGAGGCTCAGATAAGTTGAGAAATTTGCCTAAGATCACAGAGTCAGTAACAGACTGTGTTCTGTGGAAACCAGTGATTCAGATTGAACTATTCAAAATGATGTGATAAGCATTCACCACAGTGGGAGATGTAAGGGAGGGAGGGTTTAATATATGGACTCTGGCACTGATTCAAGCTGACTCTACTACTTACTGGCTGTGGGGCCTTATATAAAACATTGAAACTCTTTGACCTTCAGTGCCCTTCTGTTTACATAGAGATTTAATAGTTTCAACTTCACAGTAAGTATACAAGTCCCAGAATAGCTAAATAAGTTAGCAATAGAAACTCACATAATCAAGTGGCAGAAGAAGTAAAACCTCGGTAACATGATTTATAGATTCATTTCCAATTTAGCATCCGGAAGCCAGATTTGAAAGACCTTAAATACTTAGGGATGGAACTGACATTTTCTCATCATGTGAGCTGTGATCCAGGACACAGAACACACAGGCTCTCTGTAGGGGCTCCACCCAGGTGTTTAAGACAGCAAATGAGTTAACTGAAAACTCAGTAGGGAATCCTCATTTGTTAGTACATTTTTCTGAAAGGACATGGAGTCTGAGAGTGACCCATCAATCTTCAGATTCTGTCATGAGGATCTGTAGGTGAGGAGGCCAAGAATTCCCCCAGGGTCAGACAGGTGTTTCTGCCTGCTCCACACTGCATGCTACTATGTGAGCAGATGAGGCATCACCAAAACTGCAAGGAAACCCTCTCTGAGCTTTCTAACTGACGTGCTTTCTGCATAGTAAGTCCTTGGTCTTCATTATGGCCTGGAACTTAAGGAGCCACACACAGCATAAGGAGGCTTATAAAAGGAGGTTCTAGGGTTTCTAGGGTTTATCTGTAACCCCATATAGAGCTCTGTTCACCTGCAGGGCAGCATCAGCTTTGAAACTGCAGTTTGTGGGCAAACAGTGATTTAATATGCAGGCAAAACCCAATGATCTCATTTTATTAAGTACACTAGAGGCCCAGTGCACAAAATTCGTGTACCGAGGGTGTGTGTTCCTCAGCCCAACCTGCACCCTCTCCAATCTGGGACCCCTCAAGGGATGTCTGACTGCCTGTTTAGGCCTGATTCAGGTAGGATGATCCCTCTCACAATCCAGGACTGCTGGCTCCCAACTGCTTGCCTGATTGCCCCAACTGCCTCTGCCTGCCAGCCTGATCACCCCTAACTACCCTCCCCTGAAGGCCTGGTCACCCCTAACTGCTCTCCCCTGCAGGCCTGGGTCCCCCCCAACTGCCCTTCCCTGCAGGCCCGGTCGCCCCCAACTTCCCTCCTCTACTGGCCTGGTCACCCCTAACTGCCTTCCCCTGCAGGCTTGATCGCCCCCAACTGTCCTCCCTTGTAGTCCTGGTCCCTCCCAACTGCCCTCCCCTGCTGGCCTGATCACCCACAACTGCCCTCCCTTGAAAGCCTGGTCCCTCCCAACTGCTCTCCCCTGCTGGGCATCTTGTCGCAGCCATCTTGTGTCCACATGGGGGCAGCCATCTTTGACCACATGGGGGTGGCCATCTTGTGTGTCAGAGTAATGTTCAATTTGCATATTACTCTTTTATTAGATAGGATGGCATTTCCCATTAGTCTGACGGAGATAACTTGACAATATGCATATGCATAGAACTTGGTCTTATTAAAAACAAACTGAAATTCTGTTTATTATAGAAAGAAGTGTTGCTTTTCATTGAGGCAATCTGTCATTGGTTTTTCTAATGATGTTTTCTATACATGCAATTCAAGATCTAAATTTTAGCCCTAACTGGTTTGGCTCAGTGGATAGAGCGTCAGCCTGCGGACTCAAGGGTCCCAGGTTCGATTCCGGTCAAGGGCATGTACCTGGGTTGCGGGCACATACCCAGTAGGGGGCGTGCAGGAGGCAGCTGATCGATGTTTCGCTCTCATCGACGTTTCTGACTCTCTCTCTCTCTCTCTCTTCCTCTGTAAAAAATCACTAAAATATATTTAATATATATTTTACAGAGAAGAAGGGAGAGGGAGAGAGAGTCAGAAACATCGATGAGAGAGAAACATCGATCAGCTGCCTCCTGCACGCCCCCTACTGGGTATGTGCCCGCAACCCAGGTACATGCCCTTGACCGGAATCGAACCTGGGACCCTTCAGTCTCCAGGCCGACGCTCTATCCACTGAGCCAAACCGGTTTTGGCAATAAAATGTATTTTAAAAAATCTAAATTTTAAAATAATATTCACCTTACAAAGATTTCACATATCCATCCATAGCTGATACAATTGATTCTTGGACATATTATCAGTACTGTCGCATAGGCTGCTTCCATTGTCACAAGAATTCCATAAAATAGCATCTTAATCTCCATTTTCAGATAAATTAACCAAGTAGGATAGGGAGAGTAAGGTGCCTAAGGTTACACAGCTAAATTTTTCTGTTAACCATTAGATTAACATTGGCTTTGACATATTTGCCTTGCTGTCAATATGAAATATGAACTATCTCTTTAACATTTGTTTCCTGGATAGACATTGTCAATAAAATGGCCATGGTTTTCTTAGGCTGTCTGAAGTGTTAAACATTCTGGTGATATTCAGAAGTGACTTAGGTAAGCATTTCATTGGGAAGGAGCAACATTTTTAGAATTGATTGAGGAAATGATGAAGCCAGAATTCTTATACCTCTGTTTAGGTCCTAGTGGGAATATGTTATTGCCATGAGAACCTGGCTTAAACCCAGTCTTCTTTCTATATTAAACAAAGGTAATAATTCCTGTCTTCATATCCCCAAAGGTATGGTGGAGACTAGTTGAAATATTTACTGTTTTTTTGTTTTGAGATGTGGTCTGTGAGGTTCTGAAATTTCAGGAGGGAAATGGGGGTGGTCAGTGCCCTGCCCACAATGGTCTTGCTCCAGACAGCGGAGCTACTCTCCTATTTTACATTGTGGTGTTTGAAGGCTTGAAAAAAGGCACTTCCTAAAAAGAATACAAGTATTAAAACAATTGAGATGATGCATGCAAAAGCACACTTTATGGTGACGATAAGGGATTTTTATTACTTCTCAAGTATTATCATAAGAAAACAAGTCATATTTTTATTCATAGGGAAGCAGGAAAGTGACAGAAAAATACTTGCTTTGAGATAAGATAGACCAGTGCAGCTTGACTTCCATTAGTCAGGATGCAGCAGATAAATAGAATGATTAGGATGGAGATATCTAGATCTAGATTTTTTTTTTTTTTTATTGTAAAGAGTTGGCTCCCATTACTATGGAGGTTGAGAAGTCTCAAGCTCCCTGGAGACTCAGAGAGTCAGAAGTGTAGTTCTAGTTCCAGTCAGAAAGCAGGAAAGAACCAGTGTCCCAGCTCAAAGCAGTCAGGCAGGGGGGATTTTTCTTTCTTGTAGGATGTTCAGCTTTACTGCTCTATGCGGGCCCTACACTGTGTAGATAAGGCTCCCCCATGTAAGGGAACACTACCCACTTTACTCAGTCTATTAAATGTTACACTTATGTGGGATGGGTGAAGAGAAAAGGTTCTGTTCTGAAAGAGAAATGAAGCAGGTTTTCAGGAGAAGCATAGGAAACATATGGGGAGAGACTTCAGCTGTCCTTCCAGTTTATAATTCCAACCTCTTCTGGAAATTCTTAGTTTACCTGAAAAAAGGCATGGATCCTTAGAATAAATTTACACTTTCTGGGGTTAGTATAGTAGGTATAAAAATGACTCTCAAAGTTTTCAGTGCCTCAATCCCTGAAATCTCTGAATATGGGATTTTGTAGTTGTGATTAAGGGTTAGGATCTTGAGACAGGGAGATTATGAGGCAATTGCCCTCATCTATCTGGGTTGGTCAAATCTGATGACATTAATTATTTAAAAAACACACCTTTTAGAACCTTTAACACCAAAATTTGGTTATAAAGAGCTGCAATTGCAAATAATGAAGAAAATGAGGCCTGGTAGAGTAGCTCAGTTGGTTAGAGTGTCATCCTGATACAGCAAGGTTATGGGTTTGATCCTCTGTCCAGGCACATATAAGAACCAACCAATGAATGCAATGGACACAAAACTAAGTGGAACCCAACACGAAGTCTCTCTCTCTATCAGGAAAAATAAATTTAAAAAAATGAAGGAGAAGATGAAATGTTAGGACTCCACCTGCCAGTGTAGGCTTTAAAGACAGAGGAAAGGGACCATGAGCAAAGAAACTTGGACAGCCTCTGGAATCTGTAAAAGGTAAATAACAAGTCTCCTAATGCCTCTCAAAAAACTATAGCCCTGGTGACACCTTGATTTTGGCCCAGTGAGACCAGTGTCCAATTTCATAAAATATTAAATTAGGATGGTTCAAACCACTATAGTAGTGGTGATTTGTTACAGCAGCAACAAAAAACTAATACAGTAGGCTTATATTTATTTCTGCTCTGTGAAAAAGGAGTCAACAGAACAAGTAATTAGTTTAGGCTCCCATAGCCAAAGTATCCTCTCTGTTACTGCAGTGAAAGATGGCCTTCTAGTCAGGAATATAGTTCTTAGAGTGAAGAGAATACCTGCTTTCAAGAGGAATCCATATTATCACTGCGCAGCGATGATAGTGAGGCAGGCGGGTTTCCTAAAAGGGTTCACCAGCTATGTACTACGTGAACCCCAGAACTTGGGACTCTGTTGAGCCATTTATTTTATGATGGTGCTATGTTATATGGCACAGTGGACTTCAGTTATGAATATATGGGGGGGGGGGGGTCTACTGCATAGGTCCTTATAAATAGTGAGTTTTATCTGGATGGTGGCTGAGAAGAAACCAGAGAAAGACCAAGTTCGAGATGGACATGACACCTTGTTCTCGGTTGAAGGTAGAAGAGGCCACAGGAAAAGGAATGTGGGTGGTTGCTAACAGCAGTAAGAGGCTGAAGCCCAGTGTGGCAGACCTCTTGACTTTAACTGAGGCTTTCATTCAAACAATTCAGCTGAGACCCCTGGACTTCTGACTTAGTAAGTACCAGATAATAATACATGTATGTTGCTTTGATCCAGAATGTTTGCTGTAATTTGTGATGTAGATGCAGGAAACTAATAAAGATAACTTAAAAGTTCTTCCTTAAAAACTAGTATTTACCCATGCATTCCAGTTTTGCTTCTGGTTCTTACTTATTAATTGTAGAAGTCATTAAGAGTTTATAAATATGCAATTTCCTCTTCTGAGCACATGGTTTGATGGCATTTCCCTACACACTCTGAAATCCGGTGTGGTTGGTGGCTTATCCTGGACATTTCGATGTGTATCGAAGTGATTTACATCATTATCGAGCAGAGCTTGATAAGACACATCTGCTCTTTGTCCTGCTCAAAGAAGGACAAGTGGAGATGGGGTGTCCATGATTCTGGGTCCTTGAGTGGCTATGACAAGTAGACATTCCCCACATCCCTCCACTGGCTCATAATGGATGTAAAACATGGGCAAATATACTTTTAAAATGTTTATCTGCTGAGATTTTTGAGAACTGTTGTTACTCATCAAAATTTAACCTTTCCTTGTTGAAACAGCACATATGTGACCTCGGGCAAGTCCCTTAATTCTGATCATCTACTCCTTTGCTTCTTCCTCCTCCGCTTCCCCTCCTTTTTCTTCACTATAATCATCATGATTGTTTATTTTATAAAAAATAAATATAAACAATAATACTACTAGAAGCTACTATTGTTTAGCAGTGACTATGTCTTCAGTAAAGGGCAAATATGCTATATTAACCTCACATAGTAGTATTCATTATGGGTTCTAAAGCCAGTTTGCCCTAGCAAAAAACTTTGATATTTTGATTAGAATTCTCTTTCTCTTTTCCTCATTTTTCTGTTATAGAGATAACAGCCCTTGTTTTATAAAGTTGTGTGAGTTACAAATATATATTAATACATGTGAAATGCTTAGAACACTAGCTAACAAATAATAATCCTCCAGTAAAAACAGTCACGATTAATATGGTTTAATATAATTTAGACAATCCTATAAGGTAAGTATTAGTATCTTTATTCTGCAGATATAGACATTGAAATTAAAAAAGATTAATGTTTTGCCCAAATTTACACTAGTTGGTCTGATTTCAAAGTCCATGCTCACAAAAATTTTCTCATGGGTTCTACATGCCTCTACTTTCAACAACTGATGAATCCCTTCCTTCTCTCATACTTTCACCAAGCCTTGTCTTTGTGTCAGGATGAAATACCCTAAGTTATTTCACTAATTTATTATCTGACATATCCTCAGAACAACTGTCTCCTTAGTTTGTCAGTTCTTAATAAAGCCTGTGTTGTCTGCAAATGTAATGATTAAGTATAACTAGATGGGCTCTGGACTATGTGTTTTATTAACAATATAGGAGAGTTTAAAACTACTGCTTTGGTATTTTTTCTCCAGAAATGGGGCATATATACAAGCTTGTTAGAATAATTAAAAAGGTGTGATAAAGGCATTGGGAGCCCTGAGGTCCAACCTCACTCTGTCACTCACTGGGTGTGTAACTGTGAATAAGCCAATTTACTTCTCCATTTGCTCACTCACCAAAAGAGGATATTCAATTAGTGGAATATATCTTAAATCCTCTGAGACAAAAATAAGTCATATGCTTATGGGAAGCCTCATGTTAGCTCCTGTGTGAAGGCGGCTCATGAGAACCTAACAGGGGAAGATGCTCAATGTTTTGCTGTGTTGAAATCAATTGCACCAGAAGGAAGAGGACATGTAAACAAGGGCCTACCCTGCTTACTTTCCTAACAAAATATCCCAAAGTGGGAGAATTCAGAGGCTTGAGCCCTGTTGGCAATCAATAAAACATGAATGCATCTTTCCAAATGCATTTTCCTCATCCCCTTCAGGTTCCCTGTAATGAGGAGATAATGAGCTATAGATATAGCCAGAGGTGCCTGGGAGCTGCTTCTAACATCCACTTTTTTAGAAGAACTTTTGCAGCTGAAAGGCAAAACATTTTCAGGGGACATTCTGCCAGCTGTGTCATATCCTAAGCTTAATGTCATGCTATTTTCTCAAGAACATGAAGGTACCTGCAAGGATCCCTCTAATGGACACTACTCAGTTATTATTGGAAAAAAATTGTCTTTGTTTCATTGATTATTTTTTAATCAGATCATGAGAAAATGTTTTTACTAGAGAAGCACATAACTCAGCTTTCAAAAGTAAAGCCCCCTGAAGTCACTATTTGATCTCAGGTATATTCCTGACATTATTTATTGTCTTGCCTCTTTCACTGGCTTTTGGGACACAGTTTTCCTTCCCCTCTCCTTAGTATTTCCAACAACCACAGTATCTTTGGCATCTTATATATTTAGACTGTGGATGATGAAGGTCCACAACTCCCTGCTTATTTTAAAACAAACCTATAAATCTAGGATGGTAAAAATCTTTCATCTCTTTTCTTAACACTAATCAACTATGACTGCCTCAGGGGAAAACAGTTACAAAAAAAATTCCAAAGCAGTCATGGTATACTGTGTTCACGGATATGAAGAATTAACATTATTATAATGTCCACACTACCCAAAGCAATCTATAGATTTAATGCAGTTCCTATGAAGATATCAGTAGCACATTTCACAAAACTAAAATATTCCAAAAATTTATATGAAAACAAAACAAAATAAAAAAAACCCAAATAGCAACAGAAATCTTGAGAAAGAAGAACAAAGTTGGAGGAGTCAAGCTACCTGATATAAAACTATAATACAAAGCTATAGTAATCAAAATTGCATGGTACTGGCATAAAAACAGACATATAGATCAATGGAACAGAATAGAGTGCCCAGAAATAAATGCGTGCCTTACTGATCAATTACTATTAGACAAAGGAGGCAAGAACATATAATGGGATAAAGCAGTGTTAAGAATACAATAAATGGTGTTAAGAAAAGTGGACAAATACATGCAAAAAATAATAGAGCGCCTTCTTCCACCATACACAAGAATAAACTCAAAATTGATTAAAGACTGAAATGTTAGACTAAAAACCATAAAAATCCTAGAAGAAAACAGGCAGCCAAATCTCAGACATTTATCATGGCAATATTTTTTTCTGATATATCTCCTCAGGCAAGGAAAACAAATGAAAAAATAAACAATGGGAATACATCAAACTAAAAAGCTTTGCACAGCAAAGGAAACATCAACAAAATGAAAAGACAACACATTGAAGGGGAGAACATATTTGCCAATGACAGATCTGATCATGGGTTAATATCAAAAATATAAAGAACAACTCAACAGCAAAAAAACACACCAACAATCCAATTTAAAAAAATGGGCAAATGACCTGAATAGATGCTTGTATAAAGAGGACATTCAGATGGCCAATAGATATATGAAAAAGGTGCACTAATCATCAGAGAAATGCAAATTTAAACCACAATGCAATATCACCTCACACCTGTTAAAATGGCCATCATTAATAAATGAACAAACAAGTGTTGGCGAGGATGTGGAGAAAAGGGAACCCTCGTGCACTGTTGGTGGGAACACAGATTGGTGTAGCCACTGTGGAAAGCAAAATGGAGTTACCTCAAAAAAAAAAAAAGTGAACTATCTTATGACCTCGCTATTCCACTTCTAGGAAAATATCTGAAGAAAACTGAAACACAAACTCAAAAGAAGATATGCACCCCTACGTTCGTTGCAGTTTTATTTACGATAACTAAGATTTGGAACCAGACCAGGTACTCATCAGTAGACAAGTGGGGAAAAAAAAGTGGTGGTACATTTACACAATGGCATATTATTAGTGAGTGAAAAAGAAGGAAATCTTACCCTTTGGTACACCATGGATGGACCTGGAGAACATTATGCTCATGGAAACAAGCCAGTCAGAGAAAGACAAATAACACACAATTTCACTTATCTGTGGAATCCAATGAACAAAATAAACAGACAAAGTAGAACCACACTCATAGATACAGAGAACAGACTGACAGCTGTCACAGGGGAGGAGTGTTAGGAAGCTGGGTAATAAAGATGAAGGGATTAATTAAGCAAAATATAACAAAACAAAACAAACATGAAAATGACTGATAGACACAGCGGAGTCAGTGGAGGTAAAAAGAGGTAAAGTTGGGATAAATGGTGATGGAAGGAGACTTGATTTAGAGTGGTGAACACACAATACAATATATAGGTGATGTGTTATAGAATGGTATACGAGAAACCTATTTAATTTTATTAAATGTCATCCCAATACATTCAATAAAAATTTTTTAGAGATGCCAAAATATCGACAGATATCAGGTGGAAATGAGATTGTGTTTTGTAAGGAATAATTTCCATTGTTCTGAGAGGAAGACCTGTTGTGTTCAATATTTGTTATTTCTGTTATTGAAAGAATTTTCCTGAGTATAATAGGGAAATAATTGGATGGGGTGACCGGTGTGGGAGATCAAAATACCTATGGGGAAGAAACAAAAGTTGACAATATGTTAAATAACATATATGTTTGGGTCTCCTGCAGAGGCAGATGGACCCTCAATCAAAATTTAGTTTTGAGGTCAAGATTGATTCTCCCTCTCTCTCTCTCTCAGTCTCTCTCTCTCTCTTTCGTGTACACACACACACACACACACACACACACACACACACATCAAAAAGGTATAAAAGGTTTATAATTACATAATTGAGATTTCTGGGAAGATTAGAGCAGGGTTTCCAAACAGGTCCGAAGTGACCTGAGATAAGAGGACACTGTTTTGGTTTCCACTGTTGTAGGGGATGAGGCTGGATTGAAGAGTTCCAGAGGGCGGGGACTTGCATGGTTTGAATTTTACACAAACATCAAAAAAATTGAGTCAGATTCCTCATTACAACATTTCTACTTCATAGAATGTTTGTAACCTATTTTTAGAGAGAAGGGAAGGGAGAGGGATAGAGAGAGAAACATCGATGATGAGAGACTGAAGCATCATCAATTGGCTGCCTCCTGCATGCCCTCTATAGGAGATCAAGACCACAACCTGGGCATGTGCCTTGACCCGAAATCAAACTAGCGACCTCTTGGTGACTCGGTAGATGCTTAACCACTCAGCACACCAGCCCAGCTGTAATTTTAAGTCGAGATAAAAAGAACCCAGTTTCAGAGGCCATATAGCACGAGTTCAAATCTTGGCTTAACTGTTTGTAAGCTTGTGACCTGATGCAAGGTGCTTAACTGATTCAAAGCTGACTCTGTCCCTTTGTAACTGGGGGCAGCACTAGGACCTGTCCAGGAGGACAGATGATTAGTGGGGCTATTGCAAATGAGGTTTCAGAACTGCCATGTACACCGTAAGTGCAACACTAGCATTGAGTCACCATTGTACTTTGTACTACAGGTCTGCTACAGCCCCTAGTCCCATTACTATTTCACCTGATTTTGCTCAACAGAAAAAGATGCCAGATCTACCCCTCTTCTGTGTCTTTGTCTTTATTTTTTTAATTGTTGCTGTTGAAAATATTACATTGTCCCTCTTATCCCCTCATTGACCTCTTCTAGCCTGCATCTGTCCCCCACCCAAGGCATTTGACACCCTACTGTCTGTGTCCCTGGGTTATGCATATATGCATACAAGTTCATTGGTTGATCCCTTCCCACGCACCCATCCTCCCCTGCCTTCCCTCTGAGGTTTGACAGTCTGTTCCATGCTTCTATGTCTCTGGATCAGTTCATTTTGTTCATTAGATTCCACATATGAGTGAGATCATGTGATACTTATCTTTCTCTGACTGGCTTCTGAAGGCCAAGAGGCATATGAAAAAATGCTCAAAGTCACTCAAATGTGTATTTGTCTTTAAACCTGCAGTTCAGGTTATTCAAAGGGGCTGGGTGTTCTTTCCTCTTGGCTATGTGGACCCCAGCATTTTCCCTTTTGGGGGACCCTGACCTGCCGACACCCGTCTTCTTAGGGAGTATCTCTTCACAGGGAGTGGGTCCACCTGCTGTGCACATGTGCTGTGGTTGCCCACTAGGTTTCACTATTTAGATTTGAACAAAACAAGCTCTGTTTTCGCACAGAAAACACATGGACTCAAATTTCATGATATTTTAGCAGATGGAAGAACTTGGTTTTCCAACTGCACACCCTAGAAGAAATTTGCCCAAACACAAGTACTTTCATAGCCAGATTCAACACTCAAATCTTGGTTCAGATTTATTTTTAATCATTTAACCTCTCCTGTTTTATTTATTTTTAAAAATATGTTTAAAAATATCTTCACCCAAGGGTATGTTTATTGATTTGAGAGAGGAAGGGGGGGGGGGGGAGGAGAGAGAGAGAGAGAGAGAGAGAGAGATCAGTTGCCTCCCATACATTTCCCAACTGGAGATGGAACCTGCAACCTAAGTATGTTTCCTGACCTGGAATCCAACAAGAAACCTCTTTGGTGTAGGGACGATGCTCTAACCAAATGAGCCATCCAGCCAGGGATCACTAGTTTTATTTTTAATTATATGAAATCGCTCCTTTTTCCCCAAACATGTTGTCAAAGTCACAGAATAAGAACTTAATTAAGGAAGCTTTCTCCTACTTTGAGTTTCCTAAAGCATTTTATCTATACCTCTTCTAAGACAAGGATCCATTCTCTGGTGTGTTATGTGTTTGCTGCATGGCTGATAATTCAAGCTTTCTAAATGATTAGTATCATCACTTGGTTATCTTTTAAACAAAGCTTTTAGTCCTTGGAGTTTCGGATTCATTGGGTTTTGGGTTGGGGCTTGGGAAACAGTATTTTAACAAGCTCTCAAAGATATTCCTAAAACATTGGTGTATTTTGCCTATAGATTTTAATTTATATGTGAGTTGTGTCTTCACTAAAATAGGCAAGGTAGTTTGTGCACAGTGGAAAAACTAATGTTGACTTAGTGAATTCTTAGGCTCAATGGGATTTTCTGGAATCTACACTAATAAAAGAGAAACATGCAAATCAACCATTACTCCACTACACCCACAAGCCATGCCCACCAGCCAGTCAGGAGCGAGTATGCTAATTAATCCAACCAAGATGGCGGCGGCTGGCCACAGAGCTGGAGCTGAGCAGGAGGCTTGGGTTGCCCCCATCAATGGAGGAAGCCAAGCTTCCTGCCTGCCCTGGCCAGCCCTGGCCTCTGCTCAAGGCTACAAAGTTTCAATTATAGAAGATAAATAAATACTAGATACTTGCTTCCAGCTGGCCCTGGCCTCCACTCAAGGAGGCAATGGGAAAAAAAAAAAAAAAGAAAGAAAAAAGGAGGGGATGGGACCTTGGGTCGCCCGGGGTGGGTGTGTGTAATCAGGCCAGAATAGGACAGAAGGGGCTGTTGGGGGTAAGCAGACCAGCAGGGGTGCCAGTTGGGGGTGAGGAGGCCATCAGTGGTGGTCAGTTGGAGGTATCAGGACAGTGGGGGGGGGGGGCGCGTATGGAGTAAGCAGGCCAGCAGGGGGGCAGCTGGGGATGAGCAGACCAGTGGGGAGGGAAGGAGAGGGAGAGCAGGCTAGCAGGGGGAGCAGTTGGGGGTGATCAGGCTGGCGGGGGGGCACTTGGGGGCAAGCAGGCCGGCGGCAGGGGGCAGTTGGGGGTGAGCAGACCAGCAGGCAGAGTATTTAGGGGCAATCAGGCAGGCAGGCAGACAGGTGAGCGGTTAGGAGCCAGCAGTCCCGGATTGCAAGAGGGATGTCCAACTGCCGGTTCAGGCCCGATCCCTGTAAACCAGCAGTAGGACATCCTTCGAGGGGTCCCAGATTGGAGAGGGTGCAGGCCGGGCTGCGGAACACCCCCTCCCCTGTGCACGAATTTTGTGCTCTGGGCCACTAGTAAAATAATAATAACCACAATGATAGGTATGATTCAGTACATACCTGCTGTGTATTCTACTCTTTTTTAATTTGTATTGAATTTATTGTATTTCCTTCTTCAGGCACAACACTAAATCTAAGTAATGCACTAATTGGAATGTGGACCTCCAGCTTACACATGAAAGTGAGGCTTTAGTTGGGCGTTGTAAGTGCTTCAGTATGCACAGTTAAAAAGTCACCAAATCCATCTTTATATCCAGGTGTGTCTGACAGCCAAGCTCCGTGATTTGGGAGGTGGGTTGGGCATATTTATCCACCCACTGCTGCTTGTCCTCCTTAACTTTCTCCTTGAATGAGCTACAAGGTCCTTAACTTCTCACTGGCATAAATGTCTCTGATGCTCCCAGTTTAAAAATTGCAATACACACATAAATAATTCAAGCAAACAACTTGATATAGCAGAGTGCATTAGAGCTAAAATAACCCGCCCCTTTTCCAGTAGTTTAGAAAACCATCATCGTTTTCTAGAAATACTCTCTGGGCTTCGTGTGGTGCGTGGTACATTGAATTTGTTAGCATTTTGCCAGCTCTGCCATTCAAAAGAAAAAAAAAATTCACTCTGGAATTGCTGCAAAATCAGCGTAAATGCAGATTTAATTGGCTTTGCCTCACAAATAACCTCCTTCATGCCAGTTTTATTGCAATGGTTAGAGAAGAGCCTATCTTTTTCATCGATATACTGGTTGTTCCTGTTCACAACATTCCTAGTCAAAGCCTAAGAGGTAATTTACTTACAGGCTAAGGCCTGGCTGGGTTGTCTTTAAACCGAATTGTTTCATCTGCCAAAGGCTCATCTTGATAAAGAGATGGATGGAAAGATTGATAGAGCAATCTGCTTTTATCTCAGAACAACTCCTTCTCTCCCTTTGATCGCTCCCTCCAGTTACACTGCCATCTCTGCAGACCTCAAACACCCTACGGCCTTTCCCACCTCTGGCCTTCACTCCCACTATTGCCCATTTCAGGAGACCCCCTGTCCCCTCCTGTTCATGTGGGTGACTTCCTCTTACCCTTTATATCTCCCTAAATGTCACCTGCCTAAATGTCACCTATGTAAGAAGAGCATTCTTGGGTTTCTATCTGGGATGCCCTACTCCATCCTTTTAAACCTCTTCTCATTTGTTTCCTTTGCTATAAGCCGAGGTAGTAGATAAAACAGGACACTGGCCAGATTCAGCTGGCAGGTATAGTCTGCTGACCCCCCTGCTTCATAATCCTGATTAGAATGTACAGTTGGAACATTCATTTTGTTTTATACTGGATTATCACCAGGATGCTCATTAGAATAAAGGATTCATGAGGACAGGAGTCATAGTTAACTTGTAAGATAATTTATTGAAAGAATGAATTAATTCAAAGTTTAGCTTGGTTTAAATATGTTGCCTTCATAATTCTCTATATCCTGCCAACTATGACCTAAATCCTTATTATACACTCCCACACATTCCTGACCACATGGCATCTTTAGTTTCAACACTCATCACCCCCTTTACTATCCTAGGACAAGAGCTGTAGATTAGTCATCCATTCGCTCTTTCATTTAGTATTCCAGGCACAATAAATAATAAGCTGGGTACTGTGCTAGACACCAGGCCACTCCCTCATGGAGTATGAAATCTGGTGTTGTTTCAAAGTGGGTTTTCACTTTGAATACTGTGTTTTGCATACTGCGTGACTTTAACATGATTTCCCTTATCTTTAAGTCCCTGGTGTTGGATGCTTCCCAATTTAATTGAGTAACCACACTGATGTTCTCTCAGCTCATCCCTCCCTTCTCCATGTCACTTCCTCCTTTAGGACACTCCTTTTATGCCTTCCCCTCAACATCTATCTCTTTGGGTCATAGTGGCTTCTCTAGTGGCCTCTTTCCCTCGACATTGATGTTCAGTGAACCAAAAGGGCTAGTCTGACATTCTTCTTTGTATTGCCAAGACCAAGCACAATACTTAGGTTACAGTAAGTACCAAACATGTGTTTGATGGATGAATTGGTTCTGACATCTTACTGAGAGATTTACGTAGTGCTAAGAATTTGTAAACTGACTTCAGAAGAATTTGATTATAGTACTAGAAAAAAATTCTGTTTAGAGCCATGGTTGGCAAACTGCGGCTCGCGAGCCACATGCGGCTCTTTGGCCCCTTGAGTGTGGCTCTTCCAAAAAATACCACAGCCTGGGCGAGTCTATTTTGAAGAAGTGGCATTAGAAGAAGTTTAAGTTTAAAAAATTTGGCTCTCAAAAGAAATTTCAATCGTACTGTTGATATATGGCTCTGTTGACTAATGAGTTTGCCGACCACTGGTTTAGAGCAGTATCAAATATACTTTTCTAAGAGTCAAATATTTGTGAGTTAAAATCCCAATATATTGATCCATTGAGCATGTTATCCTTTAGTCATATAAATAGGTAAAATGAAATGGTATTTGAAATCCAATATTTTGACTGAAGTAAAAAGTGAAGACTTGACCACATGGAAAGTTGATTACTAGTAAGGGTAAAATTATACAGTGATGCCTTCTGAGGGATTTGTCAATCTGACCAGGTGCCTTGTTCTATGCTACACAAATGGGTGCTGTTGTTTTTATTTTAAACACACTACATTTATAGAACTACCTGCATAAGATCAAATTTTTCAGGAAGATTTTTAATTTGCCTGTTTGAAGATTTTAGTTCTAAATATGCACAAGTATGTCAAAATGATCCTTTAGAAAGCCAAATAGCAATGTTTATATATAATGACTTCCAAATATTTGTATTGCAAAGGTGCCACTTTTATACAAAACTAGAGGCCTGGTGCGCAAATTCATACACAGGTGGGGTCCCTCCGTCTGGTCAACGATCTGGGCCAATGAGGGCCATCTCACCCAGTCCTGATCAGGCTGATTAGAGCCAGTGGATGGGGAGGGACCACAGGAGGGCTCGAGGGCATGTCAGGCCCCATCTCCCCAGTCCAGATCTTCCAGACCCCAGCAGCAAGCTAACCTACCAGTTGTAGTGTCTGCCCCCTGGTGGTCAGTGTGCATCACAGCAACTGCTCTAGTGGTGGATTTGGTCATCTCAGCTTACCATATGAAAGACTTTTGCAAGTGAAATTGTAGGATTTCAGGGAAAGCATCGGTTGGTTTTTAAAGTGATAGAGGGGTTTCAAATGCTAGGGAAGCCTTCTGAAATGCAAAGCTGCCATGCATACTCACAGAATTGCCATGTATACTCACACAATTGTCATGTGCACTCACTGAATTGTCATGTACACTCACAGAACTGTCATAAACACACACTGAACTGTAGAAAATAATTCCAAAAGTACAAATGCTGTTAAGCAAGTGGCAGGGTTGAAATTCTGCTAACTTTCCTTTATCTATTTTCACTTTTCCCAGAACATATGTTTCACAATAGTTTTATTAGCAAGTGGAGAAGTGGCACTGTCCAAAATCTGTGGTGTGATTACCGTTGTTGAATGGCAGGTTTTGTTACTCATGTTTATTTTATGCCTTCCCAAACCATCTGCTTTCTTGGTCGATGTCTTATTCAGATAATGAGAAACAGTGACAGTTGAGATACATAACGCCACTACAGTTTCAATGGCTCCTGACACTTGGGGCTTAGGGTTTCTATTTTTCTGAGTGTCCTAGGTAAAACTGAATAATATGTTCACTGTTTAGGACACAAGACTTAGAAATAATTCATTCATTCATTTGACTCAAACTTATTGAGTGTTTACTCTGTGCTGGGTACTGGACAAGCATACCTGTGGTAACTGAGATGTGTAACACATTATCTCTATCCACAACAGTCTAGTCAGTGTATAAGGAATGTAGTGTGATAAGGAATGCAGTGTGATAAGGAATAAGGTAGAGTTAGGAGAACAGTGTGATGGCATCTGGAAGGTGAAAATATTCATTCTGAGAATGCACTGGAGTCTTGAAGCATTTAATTGCAAGCATAAGAATAAAAATAGCTGTCAGAGCCTGGCCGGTGTGGCTCAGTGGGCTCGATCCCCAGCGTGGGGCATGCAGGAGACAGCTGATCAATGATTCTCTCTTATCATTGATGTTTCTATCTCTCTCCCTCTCCCTTCCTCTCTGATACCACTAAAAATATATTTTTAAAAAATAGCTTTCAGAGTGCTGCAGACCAAATCACCTACAGTGATCACTGTTGTCACCCTGGAGCTCTCTCAGCTCACCTTGCCCTCCTCCATGGAATTTCATCCTTAGGATATTCATTCATGTCTTCACCGCAGCACCTATCTCGTTGGGCCAGAGTCTCATTTTCCTCTATCCATACACACTCTCTTCATTTTTGCTTTCTCTGAACCTAACATGCATTTGCCTCTCCCATGTTAAGAACAACAAAACGCACAAGTCTTTTCATTTAAGCCAGTATCCTCGTTGCTTCGACCTCACCTTTTCCTTTTGTTCACTACTAGCTTCTTGAAAGCATGCTTGAAAACTTGATGTCTCTGCTTCCTTTCATGCCAATCATCTCCATATGGCTTGTGTCTTTCAATACCCTCCCAGAACCCCCGTGTCTATTCCTCAGTGCAGACACTTCTCCCCTTGAGCTCTTTGAATTCCTAGTTGGGCACAGGACTAATGTGGGATGTGAGGGCCACACAATGCTGTAGAAAGGGCACTTGGAGTGTCATGCCCATCTGGACTGGACAGCATTATCTAGAGGGATCTGGACATGTGATGACAATATTTTCAGTCCTGCCTTTCGTGTGCAATCCATTTTTGACCACAAAAGCCCTCCTTGGAAAAAGTGGGAGATTTTGAGCTACTTAGCTTCTATTATCCCCACTCACTTCCTGTGTCTTGTATTTGTCATATCATGCATTATCCTGGAGCACACGCTATCCTTTTTCACTTGAACTGTAACAGTACTTGTAACTCTCATAAAGAGAGCCCAACATAGAACCAGGACACTGAAAATAACCTATACTAATTACAAACTATGGCTATGGATGAAAACGCCAAAGAGAAAATAATGAACTCATTCCTTTCTATAAAACATAAAATACCATTTATTTTGTTTGGCTTTCAAAAAAACTGGGAACAAATAAGAGGAAAGTGACCATTGTGTATGCCCTCGTGACCAGAACACTTGGTTTCATTTCTCACCACAGTTTTGAATTTCTATTCTCAATGATACTTCCCCCAGTCCTATTTTCTTACTCTCGTTTTGTTTTACATTATTTTATTGCATGCCTTTTTGTTATAACTCACCTTAAGTCTTTGGGGGAATGTAAGACAATACAAATTAATGCATGATAACTAACTATGACAGATTGACCGTTTTATTCTTTTAGATTAGAAAGGGACAGTGACTTCCTGCAGCATCCTCTGGGTAAGCATTTATATGAGGAGTATCCTGGGGTGGGTGTGGTGCTCATATCATAAGAAGTGTAAGAACACAGAATGAAAATAGTCGTGAGGTTGGAGTATTCGTGGCCATATTTTTAACAGAGCAGCTCTGATGGAAAAGCTAAGCATAATGGGAAGAAAATCAATAGCTTTTCATGCCATAATTTGTTCTCATTTATTTCCCTGCTAGGCTGTAAGAGCATGCCTATTTTTAGTTTGTTAAGTCACACTGAGGGACCTTCAACCACAACCCCTAAGAGGGCAGTATTGTGGCAACACCTTAGGTATGCTGCCCTTCCATGAACTCCAGTGGTCCCTAGTCATGGTAAGAAAATCAGCAACCTAATTCCAGAGGGCCATGTAATGCAACCTTTACTGGGCTTCATTAGGCAGAACTTAGCTAGAAATGGGAGGCCTATTTCATTCTCTGTTTCATGCTAATCATTGAGAAGGTGTGGAGATGGGCTGCAAAAGTCCATATCCAACTGAAGTCCTAAATTAAAACCATGCATAGTTGCTTGGCACAGTAATTAATCTGAAATCATTATTTATCCTTAGCTGCCTGCATATGCATTCAACTAGTCAGGAACTCAGATAAAGGAGCGATATTAGCACCATAAATTATTCCTCACAAATTCCACTGGCTGAACCTGCGCTTTTCATTTTAATAGGGTCACTGGTGATGGAAATATTTCCATAGGAAGTGGCCCCACAGACTGAATCAGAGGTCTCATGAGGAACAAGCACAGTGATTTTGCACTTGTGAACAGAAAAGAAAAGATGAAAGCTCTTCTCAACATTAGAAGATCAACATAAAGAGAAGGAGGTGTTTCAGGGATGTGTTGCTTGTGATGCAGAAACGAGAAACAATTACAGAATTATGAAAAAGCAGATTTCAGATCAATGAACAAGGATGACCTCTATGCAATGCGATAGGCAGCCATTGAAATCGCCATCCGTGATGGGTGATCTCAAACCAGGAATGTCAGAGAGTAATTCCCACCTCCATACTGTAATTGCAGGCATCAGTGAAACTGGGCCAGGGGTCAGCCCTGCTCCTGATGCCTAGAACATTCTACCCTTGATTGTCTTCGAGGTTAGAATTATTTAATAACCCAAAAGGTCAAATATCACTTCTATCAAAAGGACGTCTTTGTTTCTTCAGACATTGAAGGAGCGATGCTGTCCTTTGTTTGGATAGTACTGCCAATTGCTGGGTTTTAATTGGCTCCATAATGTAAACTGAAACTAATGTTCAGCCCAATGCTGGTGGCTCTCATTAAGGAATTATCCAAAGCCACAGTTTGGCAGAACATTCCCCTTATTCACTGAACAGAGTGGTAACAGAAAGAAAGGCTGGCTCTCACCCACCTTACAGTAACTACTTGTATTTTTACAATATATTCTAGACATTGTGATGCATTGGGTACTGTTCTATGCATTTAAGTTGGAGACAATAGTGTCTGATCCTTTTCCTTAGGGACTTAATATACTTGAGGGAGGATCCTATGGACAAACACAAAATTTCTGCAGAAAATTGTTAAGTGCCAAAATTGTAAGTGCAGAATAGGCAATGCCTCTGCCTCCTTGTATCTCAGTTATCCCTTCTGAAAATTGAGGATTCCTTTAAGAATCCTTCCCAGGCCTGAAGTGTGATGAGTACTTCTTCATCAGCTACCTGGGGCTACCCCTTGCCCTCTCCTGGAAAGGTGGGCTTCTTAAGACATCAAGAGAAATCCCACTGCTGCCTCCAGGCACGTGTAGAATGCCAACTCTCCCCTGGCATCACCAGCGAACTGTGTGTGCACAACGGTAAACATCTCACCCCAACAGTTGACTTATGGCTGCCTTTTAAACAATTGCGACAGATGGCTGCCACTTCAACAGAATGTATAATTAGTATTGCAACCTAGCACTTCATTCTTATTTGTTCCTTTTCCACGGGGAGAAGCGGCGCCTTATGCCGCTGGGTCTAATCTGTGAGTTTAATCAGAAGCAGTGCCATAAAAGTTCTAGGAAGAGATGAGTTGTGGGAGGATTCCTAATCGCAGCCCTTTGGGGACATTAAAAAAAACCAGGAGGGGGTGGAGAGAGAAGTTTCAGTGCTTTTTAAGAGCTCATGTGTCGTGCTTGCTTCAGCAGCACATGTACTAAGATTGGAGCAGCACAGAGAAAATGAGCCTGGCCCCTGTGCAAGGATGCCATGAAAATCCGTTAAAAAGTGTTCCACACTTTTTGTCCATTGCAGCAGTATTTACAGTAGCTGAGATCTAGAAACAGCCCAAGTGTCCATCGGTAAGATGAGTGGATAAAAAAGCTGTGGTTCATTAACACAGAGGAATACTACACAGCTATAAAAAAGAAGGAAATCTTACCTTTTGTGACAATATGGATGGGCCTGAAGATTATTATGCTAAATAAAATAAGCCAACTAGAGAAAGACAGATACCATATGATCACACATATATGTGCAACCTAATGAACAAAATAAACTGGTGAAAAATAGAAACAGATACATCAATACATGGAACAGACCGACAGCTATCAGAGGGGACGGGGGGTTATGGGAGAATGGAGGAAAGAAGGTGAAGAGATTAAGCAAAAGAATATATATATGTGTGTGTGTGTGTATATATATATATACACTTATATATCTATATGTATGTGTGTATATATATACCTCGCATAGAGCTTGACATGTAGCAGACACTCAAAGAACATCAGTTTTTTCATATAGATGAATTTAGGTAAAACTAAACCGACATCACTTCCTACTTGTTTGTCACTGTTTATGTGAATCAAGTTACCACCTTGCAACAATCCACTCAACCAATAACCTTTCCCAAACCCACATTTCAGGAAGGGATCCTCCATCAGTATTTCCCTGACCCCTTTATGGCATCTCCTCTTCAAACTTTGCTTCTTCATGCTCTTAACCATGGCAGTTCCTATCCTGGCATACATTCCTGAAAGTCAAGAATCAACCATTTTTATTTCCCATGTGAACCTATTCCAGATCCCACTCCCTTCTCTGAATCAAGAAATCTTACATCTAATATGCCCCTCCCTCCAAAGTTTAAATTTATAGAATAAATTACTATTTATAGAATAGAGCTGCTGTCACCTTCATAGGGATTTTGATATTTAACCATCTCAAGCTTGTCAGAGAACTATGCTGTTTTCAGAGAACAGAACAAAAGTTATGAGTGTGGAAGGCACAGAGTTGTAAAAACATGAAACTTGGTATATAAGAAGGAAATAATTCTATTTCCCTCAAATAATCCTAATGACCTTTGATCAGAGATAATGTGCATTTATTCTAGAAAGATTACAAACCATCAAAGGTCACACTCAGAGTTCGTAATTCAATAAACTATATACAACTCAAGAAGGTAATGACCCACTCCTTTGAGGATTTTAAAGTCTGGGGAAGGGGCAACAAAGTACAATCTAGAATCATTTACAAAACCCAAATAAAATTAATTAGGTGGTATAAAATATAAAGAAAGCTAATTGGAATCATCTTAAGAATGCAATCATCAAAGAGAAGAAATGTATACTTACTGAGTTTGATGCTAATTTATTTACATACTTCTCATGCAAGAAATGCAGTAACATGTGCAATGTTCTTAGCATAGAGGGTGGCATTGCAGTTATAGCCTAGTAAAGGCTGACTAGTATTATCTCATTAAATTTCAGAAGCATCCGTGTTTTACAGATGAAGAAAAAATGGGGTTCTAGCTATCTTGGCAGCCAGGCAAACTCTACCAAAAAGAAAATGTAGTAAAAATCAAGATTCCAAGGGAACTTCCAGACATTAAATCTCACCCATTTTTCTGCTATGCTACATGACTTGCCAGTGATGCCGAGAGGACCTTTCTTTCAGAGAATGTTCCATTACTCATTCGACCCCTGTACTGGCAGATGCAAACACGATTCCATTACAGGTAGAGGATACTCAACATCTGCTTCCAAGTCATACTCAAGCCCAGTATGAGACTTTTAGTGCACTTCAAATTTATCCACCCACTCAGCAATTATCTAATGAGCAGTCTACAATGTGTCAGGAACTATTCTAGGCACTGGAAGTACTTGGGGAAGAAAACAGATTTGCTCTCTAAGACAAATATATGGAGTGAGCTGGAATCTCTATCTTTAGTCAACATTTTTGACTCACGTTAATAATTCCATTGCTGGTTTATCATATTCATCTTTATTCAGTATATCTTTGTGCTCTTCTTTATTGGGTACAGACTCTGTATCAGACTCAATATGTACTGAAGTACAATCCTATATAATAAAAGGGTAATATGCAAATTGACTGAACGGCGGAACAACCGGTTACTATGATGTGCACTGACCACCAGGGGGCAGATGCTCAACTCAGGAGCTGCCCCGTGGTGGTCGGTGTACTCCCACAGGGGGAGTGCAGTTCAGCCAGAAGCTGGGCTGACGGCTGGCAAGCACAGCAGTGGTGGCTGGAGCCTCTCCCGCCTCCGTGGCAGCACTAAGGATGTAAGGATGTTCGTCACTTGGACATCCCCCAAGGGCTCCCAGACTGCCAAAGCACGCAGGCATGGCTGAGGGGACCCTCTTTTCCAGTGCATGAATGCCATGCACTGGGCCTCTAGTGATAAATAAAACAAAATATTTGCCTTTGTTTATTCAATATATTAATAATGGAAAATGATAAAATGTATAAGACATAAAGGCAACATCCTAGGACATCAGTATGTTTGCCTACTTTCTAGATTAATTAAATAACCTCCTACACACATATTTATGATGTATAAATCATTCTATACACTGTTTTCTGTTTTATTTTGAAGTGGCTTTAAATATGCATATATGTGGGTGAACAAAGCTTACATTTGGATGTGACCTGCCTATCTTCTAGCTAGATCAAAGGGACCTGCAGCCCCCGGAGGCTTCCTCCTGCTCATCCCAGTCAGCACCCTCTCTAGAGGCAGCCACCACTCTGATGCCTCTCCATATACTGATTTTGCCTGTTCTTGCACTTTATAAAATTTCCATTATGCAGGATGTAGTCTTTCTTGACTGGCTTCTTCCACACAACATAAATATTTTATTCTGCATAAAAATTCAAGCTTACAAAATCAGGTTTAATCACCTTTCTTTAACTCCCAATATTCTCACTGCACAGTTGTGGAAACTGAGGCCCACATCAATGTCTGACTTTACATAGTCGGTGAGTAGCAAAGCCAGACATAGCTCTTTAAAAAACAAAAGCAAAAAGCAAACAACAAACCATGACAATGATCTCTTTGGAAAAAGAATTCCCTGTATCCACATAATATAAAGCTTGCTTGTCTTCTCGGAGTCCACTCTGAGGATTTTTGCCACTGTGTTTCAGAGTTTCTCAACATTTTTCAAGTTTATGTCTGAAATAGAGTAGCATGCAAAAGTTTTCTGTACTAGGGAAAAATCGTTCTTTGAATATTGTGTTACATTTTCCATTATCGGAACATCAGAGAGAAACATCTGGCCGACAAATTCCCAGGGTGTAGAAATGGAGAAATACTGGAAATGCATGCAATTCCATGGACAAGTAACAAAGGATTCTTAAAGCATGGATACCAACACATCTCATCAGAAAAAAGAAAGAACATTTTTGTCCCAAGATTAAAAAAAAAAAAAAAAAGACAAATACAAATGTCCTCAAAGGTTCTAGATGTTTTAAATTGTATTCCAAGTTGGAAAAAAAAAAGTCTTCCAATTCTTTTGGACACTTTCTTTAGGCAAGAAAGATTATATTTATTTACAGCCACATCTTTAATCATCCTGGCCTGGATTGCTTTGATTTACATAAATAAAATAACCAAGACCCAAGACCAAGGAAAGAGAAGTGACATATTCTTCCAAGGTCACCCAGTCAGTGATCAGCACCAAAAGAACTCAACTTTGTATTTTCTGACACTATCATTCTCCCATCCCTTCCCTCACACAATAACCTGGGGTGCTATATTGAATGACTGCAAATTTTGAATGACATAGAGTCAATAGTTAAAGGAACACGAAAGGAAAATAAAGTACTCTTCAAAAACATACAGGGACTATAACTACCCAGAGACCTCTTCTGCAATACAGATATCAGCTTCTTGCTTGTTGGGGATAGCTAAACATTACACCACCACTGGGGAAATCGTTTCTTGCAGGTGGAGGACAAATGATTCACCTCCAAGCAGGCCCTTCTCTGTATCTTTTTGACCTGATACTATCATTGTTCCACTTAGCTTTGAGCACCTGGAAGTTCAATATGGGGGACTTTAGACAACACTAAACGGATATCCATTTCTTCTTTTATAGCTCTGTTTTTTGGTGCTTGGGGCAAACTTCATGATCACACAGCAGATGTGAATAAAGGTTGGATGAACGAATGGCTGCATTCCCAGCTTGTAAGTGGAAAATCACTTCTACTTGTGGACATGGGACACCAGGAAGTTATTTTTTGAATCCTAAACCCTTAATCCAGAAAATCCCTTGTTAATAAGTGTGTGTGTGTGAATTGCTCATATTTAATTCAAAATACAATTTTCAGGGGCCTATGGTAGGCCAGTTTTGCTCCAGGTTCTAAGAATAAAGTAGGTGAAGACCACTTCTCTACTCAAGCAGGTAAATTTGCAAAAGAGATGCATAGCTGGCTCTCTCATAGTGGGACCTTTCTCATCCCCTGCCTCTGGGCAAGTTTTCCTTGCCTCTCTTATTCTCCGAAGCTCCAAGGGCCCTTCCTTTGCCTCTGTAACTTGTTTCCTGAAGCCATTTCTTGGACCCCTCACTTCTATGTCTGTGACTTTCTAAATAAACTTTCTCTTAAAGTTTGATGGGACAAAAAAAAAAAAAAGAAAAGGAAAGATGCACAAGGAACTTAGTGCAGAACACTAAGAAGGGCTTTGAGACCTGTGTTTATATGTGAGCCTGCAGGATGAATATAAACTGTGCAGACAGAGGCGGGTACAGAGAGGTAGGCAGTGGACTACTTGAGGGACTTTCTCAGATCAATGGATCTGCAAGTGTGAAGGGCACCTGGCACATGAACAGGTCTGGAAGAAGAAAATGCTTTTATGCATGTGGAGTGCCTCTGTTTGGAATGAGATGAAGATGGAGATAAAAATCTGAGCGTACAAAGAAGATAATCTCTGGGAGATAGCAGAGAAAAGTGATAAATTTTGAGAGGAAGCAAATACCAAATCATGCTTGGCTTTGTAAGCTTAACAGCTTATACTTACCAAGAGTTTTGAAGGTTATTGAATGGGTTTAAGGAGTGGGATGTTATATTCAGTTGGCTTTTAAGAATGATTCCTCTGTTGTGTGGGTAAAAAAGGCTGGATGGGTAACATTGAAAGAAGAAGATGCATTTCTTCATTTAAGATGTTAACACAATTAGAAACAGCCAGTTTGTTGGAAATAGGTCTTGTCCCATTTGGTTTTCTGGGGTAGGCAGAATTTGAGATGGCACCAAATACAGAACCTGGCACGAAGTATACATACAAATTACCTTGCTTTCTCCCCAATCATTTTAGAAATAGTATGTACATGAAATCAGGAAATCATATAGCACATAAATTACTTTTAAACCTTTTAAAATTAGCAATTTTCATTTGGAGCATAAAGCCCTTAAAATCTGCCTAACTTGTTACGTTGACTTGTAGTTTGTTCCTTTTTGTTGATGAGTAGTATTCCCTTACATGGATGTACCATATCCTGCTTGGCCAGACTTCTTAGAACTTGTATCCAATTTTACCATTATTACCATCATCTAATGCTTATACTTCTCCCAGAAAATACGTTAAATACCCTGAACCTCGGATCCTTCTCCTAAGTACCCCTAATTAAATTCTTCTCTACAAACCATGTTTCTTAGCCACAGTGTGTAACTGTGCCAAGGCAGAATGACTGCATACCTATGGTGTCTTCCAGTGTTAGCCAACTGGGCTCCAGTAATAGCTGCTTCTCAGTAGGAAGGGCACAGTGTTTCTAGCATCTTGGCAAGAGTTGGAACTGTATAGGTTCACAGTAAGTAATTTTGGTAAACGTTCCTAATTTACTCTATTCCATTTGCTCACATTAATCTTTTACTTTGGTTTTTGGTGTTTTTTTGCAACACACTTTTAGATGCTTCAATTTTTTTTTCTTTTTCTAAACCATGAATAACACAGTGAGTCTGAAGGTTTGCTCTTTGGGGAGAATATTTTTAAAGGAAAATCATATAGCTGTTGCAAGAACTGAGTTTAACAAATCAATATACACTTACAGCTCACTGATGACTTGGGGTGAGGAGGAGATGGTTGTGGCATATGAGGGAAAGGCATTGACAGCATTCTCTTACTCTAAGTGGTGGGGTTGGCATTTTTTCAGTCCAATAACGATTCAAACACACAATAGGAATCCCCAGGATGCTAAATAAAGGAGCACTCTGTTTCTTTCTTTTTTCCCTCCCATCCTGAGATTAGGGCAAAGAATAATAATAATAAAAAAGTAATGTAAGTCTGACTGGGTGAAAGCAAAGTGCTTTCACTATTAGGAGTGAAAAGAAAGAGACATCACAGGGCTTTTGTGTGGGTTCTGGAAGGAACGCCTGCTTCCAGAAAATGCAAGCTTAACCTTCTCAAAGTTTCATTTTCCTGAATTATCAAGACTCAATCTTGTTCTTTTGTTAGGGAATACAGCTCCCATAGAACGAAATGCCCTTCTGAGCTGACCCTGGGGCTGAGTGTGGAGGCAGCAAGGAGGTGGGTAGAGAGGGAGCCGGTGTATTTCATGTTTCTGATAATCAGTTTCTTTCAGGTGCTTCTTCAGGGACTGGCTGATCCCTCCACAATGCTTCTGCTCCTGATCAGGGAAAAGAAATGCGATCTCACAGAGTCCTTGTAGCTTGCCTTCAAGGAAATGATTATCTTGTACCGAAACCAAAATGAATTCTAGGGCATGGCTGAAAAGTAAGCCTTCTTAGCCTGTTTTCAGTGTCCCTGATCCCCAGCTGCAACTGGAAATTGTTGAGCAGTCTTTCTAGCGGTTTCTTTCTCTTTTTACTATTTCAGCGTCCCTTATAGGAATCATTTTTCATTGCAGTAAAAAAAGTGAGGGAAAGGTAGCCCGGTGCCAGGGAATATAATAATATTTGGTCTCTGCTGAGTCCTCTGATTCATACCATTCGTTGGGGGCATTTCTAGGTTGGATTTCTGGCTGCAAAGGGTTTTTTTTTAAACAGGAGAAACTGAAAATAGCCCTCATGCTGATGGTCAGAATTTAACTAGGAATAGAAGTGTGTGCTTCATCCAAGAATGTAAGGGGGATTTTTAGAAGGATCTTGCCCAATGGGGCTCTCCAATTTTTAAGTTTGAGGTCAAGATTAAAAGAATAGCTGTTTTATATTCTCTTAATGCCTGTGAAATCGTTTCTATCCCATGAAAGGAAAGGACAAAATCAAGGGGTTTTCCAATTCTTGGTGTATATTGTGAGTGGAAATTTGACCTAGGAGAACAATTAGGTTCTGATGACAGACAGGCCTGCTGCATTTTCTTACTTTATTATGAGTCAACTTTTGATTTTTGGGGAAGCCCCATTACCATCTGGTAAGGAACACTGTAATGCTCCTTTTTTTTCAAGACTACTTATGATAATGTAACGTATGTGGAATATCCAGTCCAGTGCTTAGCACATGGGATAAAATGGTAAATTTTAAATTGAAAAATGTTACTTATCAGAAAAAAAATTAGATTTAGTACAGGTCTGAAAACCCGTCTATTTAGGCCCTGGACAGTGTGGCTCAATTGGTTGGGCATTATTTCATGCACCAAAAGGTTGCCAGTTTTATTCCTGTTCAGGGCACATGCCCTGGTTGGTTGCAGGCTCTATTCCCAGTAAGGGGGGTGCAGGAGAAAGTCAATCAATGACTCTCTGTCATCATTGTTGTGTTTCTTTCTCTCTCTTCTCTCTGTCAAAATCAATAAAGACATACATACACACACACACACACACACACACACACACACACACACATGCAGTCTATTCAAGCCCCTCTATTTACAAATAGGAAATTAAAACCTAGAGGCATGAATTTACTAACAGAGAAGGCTAATATTAGAGATCTTCTGACTTGGTTGGAATAAGTAGAATATTTTTTACTTAGATTGATAACCTCTGTGTGACACTGTTATAGTACATAGATACTCAGTAGGTATAATAAATAGATTTGGAGTAAATTTGGCATATATCTAGTAATGCAAAACCATAAACCAGGTGAAAGATGATGACTACTCAAGTGAAAATACATCCAAACCAAAGTCTGAATTCAACATGAGGCTACAAACATAAATTCACTTTTTTTTATTATTATACTTAGCCTACGTCTGATTTTGTTACCCAATAAATGTTATGCTGGTACTGTTATATAACATCCTGAATTCAGCTGTTGTTCCAGCAGATGACATTAAAACTTCTTTAACCACCCTTAAGATAAAATAACAAATGAGTTTTACTTCCTTTGGATTTCTGGCAGTGATTGAAAACTTATTTAACACATGTCTAGAAAGACAAGTTTCAGAAGAGAACAGAAAAATCATTATTCAACTGATTAAGTGTATTCCTAAAACTACCTGAGAATGATTGGACTGACAGTTCCCACTGGATGAGGGAGAGTTATAGACCACTGCCCGTGACCTCCACAGGGAGAGATAGGAGGGAAAGAGATGGGTATGAACATGCACAGAGGGTGAAGGGGATACAAATGTTCATTCATGTCTCATATTAAAGATATGGTTTAAGCTTTGAACATAGTTCAATGACATGATCTATGAACAACCTCCTGAATCTTCCCCAAATTGTATTGCTGAAACAAAATAGCATTTCAGCCTTGCAGAAAGCTTTTACAACTTGAGACCAATGGCTAGGAGATTCTCTCTCTCTCTCTCTCTCTCTCTCTCTCTTTCTCTCTCTCTCTCTCTCTCTCTTTTCTACTTTTTAATCAATTTTTAAGTTACAGTATAATATTGTTAACTATATGCCACACATGTTGTACAGTAAATCGCTAGGACATTTTCATATTGCATGACTGAAAAATCTGCGGCCATTGAACAGCAGCTCCCTATGTCCCCCTCCTCCAAGCCCTGATGGCTACCATTCTACTTTGTACTTCCAAGAATTTGACAACTTGAGATACTTAGGTAGGTGGAACCATGCAGAATCCAAAAGAACTGAAATCAGAGTCTCCAGGATATATTGGCACTCCCATATTCTTGACAGCATGAACATATTGCAGCCAAGAGATGGAAACAAGCTAAATGCCCATTAATAGAATAATAAGTAAAAATATGTGGTATATACTACCATGCATATTAATTCAGCCTTCAAAACAAGGATATTCCATCATGTTACAACATATATGAACCTTGAAGAAATTGTGACAAGTGAAAGAAGCCAGTCACATAAGAAAAAAATACTGCAGGAGACATCTTTTACATGGTCTGTTTTGGAGCCATAATATATTTTTCCTTATTAAAGTAAGACTATTTAAAAAGATGGACCAGCCTGCCTGGTGTGGCTCAGTGGGTGAGAGTCTAACTATGAACCCGGAGGTTACAGTTCGATTCCTGGTCAGGGCACATGCTGGGTTGTGGGCTCGATCCCCAATGTGGGGTGTGCAGGAGGCAGCTGATCAATGATACTCTCTCATCATTGATGTTTCTATTGTTTCTATCTCTCTCTCCCTGTCTTCCTCTCTGAAATCAATACAATATATATATTTTTAAAAAGATGGGCCAGTGCTACACTTATTTGGACAGCCAAACCCAAGGACTGCATGAAATTAACTAAAATATAATTTTATTTAGAGTAATTACCTGTTTCCTATAAAGGGTTTGAGATTAATTCTATAGAAAATAAAAATGTTACCAGGAAGAAAGATGTTCTATTAGTTTTATATAATCTAAGCAGGAACTTTTGCTCTTGAGACTGATTTTTTTATTAATAAAAAAAGGAGAATATTGTGCATCTCTAAAAGGGATCTTGATAGTTCTAAATGTTTCTAAAAGTGAAGCTGGCATGAAGTGAAGGCATTTTCTAACTGATCTGAAGTCAGAAAAACTGATTTCGAATTTTGACTATGTCACTAAATAGTTCTGTAGTCTGGTTTCATAGCCTTGGTTTCTGTATCTATAAAATAATACTGATACCATCTGCCTTCCAGGTTTTTTATGTAAATAACATGGTGCTATGTATATGAATGCACTTTTCACTTCCTAAACATATGAGCATTTTACAATGATTCTATTATTCGTGTTAGTCAACATAATGTATTCATCCCAAGGGCCTAGATAGAATACATTTTTAGCAGGATCTCTACCAAGATCATGGGAATACTGGTTCCTTTCACCACTGGCTTAGAGGAACTCTAAAGTTGGGAGGATCCTGTAATCCGAGAATTAAATGGGAGGATCTGGAATTTTATATTTAAAAATTCTGTGACACTCAATAAGGGTGAAACAAAAGGCGATTCTTGATTTGAGACACTTGATGAGAATAAGAAACATCCTAAATTTCTGTGATGGAAGATATTTCTAGATGAGTATTTATGTTGAAAAGCTATTCCTATCCAGATACTCCAAGACAATACTGATTTCAAGAATTGGTCAAGAAAGACAGATGACTGTTTCTCAAACACCAGGGATGTGCTGTTTTTGCCATGCTGACTTACATATATATTGATTTCTCTAATCTTCCTGATAAGTCTATCTGCTGTGTATGCCTATTTCCATTTTATATATAGAGGGGACTGAGATGCAAAAAGACCTAACATGTCCAGAGTTTCAAAAAAGAGATAAAATCTGAAGGATAGATCTGTCTGTCTGTCTGGATGGCTGTGTATCCATCCATCCACCCATCCATTCATCCATCCATCCATCCATCCATCCATCCATCCATCCATCCACGTATCTCTGTATGTATGTCTGTATCTGTCTATTATTGTATGTTTATTATAAGTCAAGAAAATAAATTACAAATCTTGTTTTCATATTGGTAAATTTTGGTCAAATAACAGAATGGGTCCACCAAAAGTGAAAGCAGACTCCAGAATCACACCTATTGTACAGAATAAAGAAAAAAAGAAGGATGAAGGAAATAAATATGAAATAATTTGTGGTTCTAAGAATGGCTATTATTTCTATGAATGATATGTAAATAGTAACAACAATAAGCCAAGATTGTGTTAACCCCACTGAAGGAATGGAGAAAATGGGGGAAAGTAGAGTTGAGTGTATCTTTGAGTTACATTTTAACATTTCCTTCATACTTCGTCATTATGATTCATGCTTCATTATGATTCACACTTCATTATGATATACTGGTTGGTAGGAATTCCTCAGAAAGAGAAGGTATCTTAGGAAAACTCTGTAAGCTTCAGCAGTAACTTTTTTTTTTTTTTTTTTTTTTGCATTATAGCTTAGTTAATAGCTTTTGGAAGAAAACAGAGCCTGACCATATGTAGAACATTACAGTTATAGTTTGCCATCAGCAAAATTTGTCTGGCAAAATAGAGTTAGGTAGATAAAAAACAATGTGGGGAGTTTTCAGGGAACATGAATGATTTAGCATAAAGACATACTTATCCCATTCTAACCTCTTTTATGAAGCCCACCTACTATCTGATGTCCTTTCATCTCCCTCCTGAACACTGGTCCTTAGAACTCACTGTATATCTCAAGTAGACCAGATCCCTACTGTATTGTCACCAAATACCTAAAGAAATGCAAGTGATCCTCTAAACTCTCTATTGATTTATCATTAAGTATTGAACATCTCCCATTATGCTATTTCCCCTGCATGCTTTACACATTATAGATGTTTAGTAATACCTGAATTAATTTTTTTACCACTGAGTCCCACTAGTGGAGTCCTTAGCATGCTGCTGTCAAGCCCTGCACTTCTCAAAAGAGAGGACGTTGTTTTTTCATTAAATCTAAAGTCACATATAAAAATTAAAGCTTAGAGACATGGTCCAATGTCATATAGTTAACGAGTGGATATGAATGCAACTTGGGCTCCATGCTTGTCACATTGCCCCACTTTATCTGAAAAATCCATATGCAAGGAAAAGGGCACTTTAGGACACTTACCTATGTTGTGGGAAAAGCTTAAAGAGTCTGTTCCTGCAATGGCATTTGCACACTTCTTCCTATACAAGTGAACACTCAAATGGCTTACTTTTTCCTGTCCTGTCATGAATGAGCCACCATTTATGGAGGGGTTGGAATCTCAGCAAACATGTTTGGGAGCTGTTCATGGGTTTCGTGATGCTTTCAGATTTATTTGGCCTTTTCCTAGTACAATAATAAATTCCACACTGTTGCCTATTAGAACAACATGAAACCATGTTTTCCTGATGCTGCTCATCAGCCTTCCCACATTCTTCTCTTTGATGATGGTTCTGTGGCCAAGTTCATGGAGTTTAAAACAATAAAACCTTGTCTCATCTCCTTCCTGCCACAGCAAGTTTCCTCCTGAAAACTAGACTAAATTCAAGGAAAATGACTGCTTTATTTTTCATGACTCATGTGAACTGTGATTCAAGATGTATACTAGTCTCTTGGAAGAGGCAAAATAAATTATTTTATCATGTTAAACCTTTGGGAAAACCACTATGCATGGAAATAGATTATAGTTTTTAAGTATGTTCTGTGATCCGGGTTGTAATAGGCGCTTTATGTATTTATTTACTCTTAATATTCAACACAAACCTAGGGGTGGTACTAGTGTCAACATTTTATCATGAAAACACTGCAGATTAAAGTTATGACTACCAGATCTAATCAAGGGTGAGTGAAGATTTAGAGCAAGATGATCCGCATAAAGTCCAGTTCTCTTCAGAGACATTTCACTGAGCAATTAATGAGTTGGCACTGAAACTCTTGGATCATCATACTAAAGAAGAACTTGCACTCAAGATTGCAGTGTAGCTTAGTGCCATATTGCAAGACAGAAAAGTAGACTTTGAAGCCAGATTGCCTGGGTTCAAATCCTATTCCATTATACACTGTACTAGAGGCCCGATGCATGAATATCATGAACTGGGGGAGGGGGGTCCCTCAGCCCGGTCTGTGCCCTCTTGCAGTACAGGACCCCCTGGGGATCGGACCTAAGCTGGCACTCAGACATCCCTCATGCAGTCTGGGCCTTTTGCAGTCCAGGACCCCTTGCTCCTTATCACCTGCCTGCAGCAGAGGCTGGAGACTGTACTTGCCAGCTGTGAGCCAGGTTTCAGGCTGAGTGTGCGGGGGAGAGGACGGTGGAGAGGAGACTGCTGCTCAAGCAGCAGGAGCTGGGCTCGCTGCTCCTTAGTGTTGGCCCTGCTGCCTCTGAAGAAGGGGCGACTCCTGGACTGGGACTAGGCCTGGAACGAGGCCCACACCGCAGCCTCTCCAGCCACATCTGCAGAAGGGTCAGTGCTGGGACTGGCGGCTGTTCAGGCCCAGTCCCAACGCCGCCTCTCCCGTGGCCTCTGTGGAAGGGGCTGAGCTGGGTCCAGGACCAGTCCACACCAAAGCCTCTCCCACTGCCTCTATAGAAGGGGGGCAACGGGACCGCTATGGCTGGCCTGCCAGCGCAGGCTCACTGGCCCCAGCCCCTGCCCACTGGTCCTTCTGCTGGAAGGTGCTCTGGAAGGTCTTTTGGCTGTCTCGTCTAATTAGCATATTATGCTTTTATTATTATAGATACCTGCCTTTACAAATTATGAAACTTTCCTTTGCTTCAGTTTTCCCATTTGTGAAGCAGGAGCAGTGATAGCACCTAACTATTTGGTAATTGTGAAGATTAAACAAACAGTGGCAAGTGGCAGCAGGGTCAAGTAGCCTGTGTTTAATCCTATACTGTGCCCCAGGTACTCCCTGTACAAGAGATCACCAAAGTGTGCAGCTTTAAGAAAGAATATAAAATCTTTAAGTATCCTATCTAATAAAAGAGGAATATGCAAATTAACCATCACTCTGCTACACCCACAAGCCATGCCCATCAGCCAATTAGAGGCAAATATGCAAATTAACCCAACCAAGATGGTTGCGGCCACAGAGTGAGCAGGAGGCTTGGGGTTCCCTGGCAATGGAGGAAGCCAATCTTTCCACACACACTGACAGGCCCAGGCCTCCACTCAAGGCTACAAAGTTTTAATTATAGAAGATAAATAAATCCCAGATACCAGAGCCTCCACTTGGGTTGCCAGGGGGCGTGGCCGGCCTGCAAACCACCACAGGCCCCTAGCCCAGGCCGCACCACACCCCAAGGGAACCCCCACCCTGATCCGGGACACCCTTCAGGGCAAACCAGCTGGCCCCCACCCATGCACCAGGCCTCTATGCTATCTAATAAAAGAGAAATATGCAAATTGACCATCACTCCAACTCACAAGATTGCTGCCCCCATGTGAACACAAGATGGCCGCCACAAGATGGCCAGCAAGGGAGGGCAGTTGGGAGTTACCAGGTTGCAAGGGAGGGCAGGTGTGGGCAATCAGGCCAGCAGGGGAGGGCAGTTGGGAGGGACCAGGCCTGCAGGGGAAGGCAGTTAGGGGTGACCAGGCCTACAGGGGAGGGCAGTTAGGGGCAAACAGGCTGGCAGGGGAGCAGTTAGACATCAATCAGGCTGGCCGGGGAGTGGTTAGGGGGTGATCAGGCTGGCAGGCAGAAGTGGTTAGGGGCAATCAGGAAGCAGGAAGGCAAGCAGTTGGCAGCCAGCAGTCCTGGATTGTGAGAGGGATCCCAGATTGGAGAGGGTGCAGGCTGGGCTGAGGGACACACACACCCCGTGCACGAATTTCATGCACCGGGTCTCTAGTGTGTGTGCGTGTGTGTATGTGTATCCTATATAATAAAAGCCTAATATGCTAAGTGTCCAATTGGCCGGTTGGCCATTCAACCAATCAAAGTATAATATGCTAAGGCAGCTCAACTGCTTGCTATGATGTGCACTGACCACCAGGGGGCAGACAATCAACCCGTCAACCAGTCGCTATGATGTGCACTGACCACCAGGGGGCAGATGCTCCAACCGGAAGGTTAGCTTACTGCTGGGGTCCAGCCATTTGGGACTCAGCCAGATGGGCCGGACATGCCCTGGAGCCCTCCTGAAGTCCTTCCTTGACTGGCCAACCTCCCGTGTCTCTCCCCAGCCCTGATCGTGCACCAGTGGAGTCTCTGGCCTGGCCTGTGCCTTCTTGCAATCTGGGACCCCTCAGGAGATGTAGAAGAGCTGCTTTCAGCCTGATCCTGCTCAATGCAGGAGCTTCCCCCTGGTGGTCAGTGCGCTCCCACAGGGGAAGCGCCACTCATCCAGAAGCCGGGCTCATGGCTGGCGAGCACAGAGGCAGTGGTGGGAGCCTCTCCCACCTCCATGGCAGTCAGACATCCCCCAAGGGCGAGAGGGTGCAGGCTGGGCTGAGGGATCCCCCCCACCAAGTACACGAATTTCGTGTACCAGGCCTCTAATATATATATACATACACACACACACACACACACACACACACACACACCTTTTTGGGGTACCTTTTTATTTTATTTTAGAGGCCTAAACATGAAAATTAACAAGAAGCAATGGAGCATGTGCATGCTGTCTTTCATTTACTTCTACTCTGGAGGTTTGCTTACAAAGACAGAAGGATAAATGTATAGAATACATGTATGTTGGGGATTTTTAAGTAGGTGTATGGTTTTCAGCCATGACTGCAAGTGTGTGTGAAAGAACTCCCAGACTTTAGCATTATACAAGCCAGATTCTAAATTATGGGAAAAGGGAGGAGGTTCCTTTCAAATTGCTTTCTTTACATTTCTGAGTTTTGGAAATCTTATGTAATTTGGCAGCTTGTCATATCGTGAAGGTCAGGCTGACAGCAATGGACAGGCTCAATTTCTTTCTGATTTCCCAAGGAAGATTCACTGATGTACTTTAATTTTAGTGTGTTATTAGGTCCCTCACAGTAATAGCAGGTTACAAACCATCTGCAATTCTGATTATTAGTCTGTCTTAGAAAAATGAGGGGGCTTTATTTTACTAGCATTGAAGAACTAATTTGAAATTCAGTAGCAATTCATTTTTTCCCAGGTTACACTTTAGATTAGGGAGCACTGAATTTGAAATCAGCCTGGATCTTTAATGCACAGGGGGGCAACTTGCTAAGAAAATAACTAAGTAGTTTAACATATAAAAAGATAAGTTTCTTAATTATAATTAAGGGGCCATTTTTTCCTGAGATTCTATCCAGTGACTTAAGGTTACATTGTTTCCTTGGATAACATTCAAGCAGATGCACATCTGTAAATGTTGATGAGAATGCAGTGGAAAGAGTGCCAATTTTAGAATCAGACCAATGTTAAGTTCAAATCTCAGTACTACTTTTTACTAAGAGCCACATCTTGAATGACTTAATTATTTAATCTACCTTATTCTCAGTTTCCTCACTTGTAAAAATGAGAAATATAACTCTGCACTTACAGGTAACTTTTCAGCTTTATAGCTATCATTCACTTTTTTTAAAATATGTTTTACAGCACTACCACTACTATGATTATTTTGTACATTTTGGGGTACCTTTTTATTTTTAAATATATTTTTATTGACTTCAGGAGAGGAAGGAAGAGGGAGAAAGATATAGAAACATCAAAGATGAGACTCATTTATTTGCTGCCTCCTGCACACCCCCTACTGTGGACAAAGCTAGAAACCGGGCATGTGTCCTCGCCAGGAATCGAACCATAACCTGGTTTATAGGTTGACTCTCAACCACTGAGCCACACTGGTGGGTGCTACCATTCACTTCTTAACCCACAATTGTCCCTGATAATGACCCCAGGTGTAGGGGTGTTTGTGTGTGTGTAATTATTCTATAAGATTAAAAGATTTGTAACTTCATGTATATAGGCTTAATATAAGAATTCAAAAAGTGATGCCTGAAGAAACCCTGTACTTAATGAGGTATAATGGTATGCTGATGAAGAGAGAAGAATGTAGAGAAATAAAAAGTTTTAATAAGATGGAAAACTTAGAAACATGGCACGGTTAGTAGTACCATTCAGTAGATAAATTTACTTTATTATACAAAGGATAAATTATTTGGTTTCTGAGAAATGTACATTATAAGAGTTTTGTTATATGGACATGCATAGAATATATGCTGTTTTATAGGCATTCAAAGAAATGAGCAAAATCTCTGGAAGAC